>BPTQ01000001.1:116895191-117306035 GCA_019973895.1 Chrysanthemum seticuspe | reverse complement strand
GTGATGATGGTGGTTGTGGTGGAGGTGTGTTGGTTGTCTTAGAAGATTCACCAGCTCCACCCGTTGGAGGTGGAGGTGGAGGAGGATCTTTACGGTCTTTCCGCAATGTTTCCAACACAATGGCCCTCATTTTCTTCTTAGCTTCATTTTCCCTGATGTCAATCAAGTACTGTTCATAATTGTCGTACTTAATTGATTCTTCAAGTGCCTCATATAGCTTCTTGTGGACCTCATGCTTGTCCTCATCAACATCATACATCTTTTCTAAAAGAGCAGCTCTCATATCGGCAATAGGTAGGTCCTTGAATCGTCTAAGAAGTGGAGCTTCCATTGCCCATTCCACAACATCCTTAACTTCCCCTTCAATGGCGGCTGCAACCCCTTCATCGAAGTTGAGGTGCTCCAATCTATAGGCACGATCCTCAAGTGAATCAACAGATTTCGGAAGTTGCCTTTCAAGAGCTTCTATCTTTTTTATTGCTCTGTCAAGCAGTTGATCTGAAGTAAGGATTTGAGGTGGTGACGCAGGTGGAGCAACCATATCAGCAACTGTAATGACCGGTTCAGGGGAAAGTGAAGATGTAGGTGGTGTTAGTACAGTTGATTGAGCAGGTTTGGGAGGTGGAAGTGCAGTTGTGAGTGAAGATGCTGACATCGGAGGAGTGGTTGATGTATCTTGCTGAATGCTGACCGTAAACATGGATTGTGCTGTATCTATGGGTTTGTCATTTAAGTATTGATCTCTGAAGGTGAAATCTGTATCAAGATTCTTTAGTTAAGATAGAGTGTCTGTAGACAGATTTGGTTCATCCAGGTGCATGGTCTCATCAGATCTTGTCTCAAGATTCTCCTGTGAGTCTTTATGCAACAAAGTATCAACATTCTGAACAGACTGGGTCTCACTTTGTGTAAGAGATTCTTTTAACGTTTCAGACACTTTTTCCAACCCAGATTGTTCTTTAGCAGGAGATGATTCAGTTCTTCTCTTCAGTTCATATTGATTGGTGGTACTTGATGGAGATGATGAGATTGTTAGAAGCATGTGAGCGGCTTGTTCAGTTTCAACACTAGCAACCCCTTTTCCTTTGTCTTTTGTGTTTGATGTGAATTGTCGAGGCAATTGATCAGGCTCTCTTAACACAACTCCTCCTTCTGGGGCTTTAATATTCTGACTATCTAGGCTTTGCTGGATTCCAATTTGCATAACAGCATCATCTTCATCAACTACCTTAGTGTTATCCCTTGACCCCTCAGTATTTTCACCAATTTCCTTTTCCACCTTCTTTTTCTTTTCTTTATGCTTTTTGGATGTGGTGTCTGACTGTTGAGACCTTTCGCATCTCTTTTTAGGAAGAGAGGCATAAGATGCTTGTGAGCCAGAAATGGGCTTGAGAGCATTGGGTTGTGAGGGAGTGGGTGTGACATTATCAGATGATCTGGCAGCAATTTTCATGAACTGTTTGAAGTAGTCCTTCTTCTTGATATCGTCCGTGAGTAGAATATCAGGAATTGGCAATCCAAAGATTTCTTTATCCATACCTCTAGGAACATATTTAAGGTTTCCTAAAACAAATTCATCTTCTGCTTTATGTAGAGTTGATTCAATCCTAAGGTTGAAGTTGTGAGTTTGTTGCAAGAACTGGATAACAAGTTTTGAAAATCTGATGCTGGGAATCACAAGCTTGTTCAGTTTCTTTCGGCCTTGAGCTTTGTTCTGAAAATTTGTTCTATCAGATATGAATGTGTTCATTGATAAAGAAAATTCTTCCCAAATACGATCTGAGACATTCACATCAACCCTATTGACAATACCCATAGGATTTGCAAGATGGGAATTCTCACTTTATCGACCCCTGATGTTTTGCCAGATAAGCACAAGTTGAGAATAGTTGTAATAGCTCTCCAGGGTTGATACATGTGTCCAGTGATGATGTCGGAAGCCCTTAAAATGTTGTTCTGATAACCCAAACCAATTAGAAAAACAATTAGATCGTCAGCACCAGGTGGAGATTCAGAACGTAGGTTGGGGTTACATGGGGTGATTCCAAGGGCCTTGCTAAGAATGTCTGAATCAATCACAAATTCGCTATCATCCAGTTTGCAAGAGTATTGAGCTGTGATTTTGTCCCATTGAATGGTGTTCCAGAATTGTTGAATGTAAATGGTGGGAATTGAGTATTGCTTGGTAATGGCACCGAAGAAGTTTGTGTTTTTGAGGATATCTATAGACACTTTGAGTATAGGATTTTGTTGCAGCTTTTGTAGGTCCATATAACAGTTACTTTTTCCAATTTCTACCCATTGACTCCTAGGAAGGATTTCTTCGTCTGAAAGAACTTTGTGTGATGCCGAAGAAGTAACGTTCTTATCAGAGATTGAACTTGCCATTGAAAATCTGAGTATAAATACAATCAACAGTAATGATTGGGAACAAGTTAGATAATAAATGATTAATGAGACAGCATTGAGAACACACTTATGATATAGACACTCAGACTTAGTAACTCAGACGGGGTTCCTATAAGCATATAGAGAATGATTGAGTGGCATTAGTGAGACATTTAAAGATACAGATTCCTTTTGATACAGTTTTCACAAGACGAGTTGTTATGGAATTAAAAGGTTAAAGCGTGCATTGCAAAGGAATAATGTCATGAATCAAGATACAAATGTAGAAATGATATAACAGATTTGTATGAAACAAGATGTAACATTTGGTTGCCACGAGAGAAACCAAGTACAGCTTGCTCAAACAGAAATGTTATAGCAAGTTACATAGAATAAGATGACCATACAAGTTGCTTCAGGAGATCCTGAGACAAGATTGTAAGCATGAGATCATCCTAGCAAATTGCCTTTAAACATTTTAATAACCCTAGACACCGAATGAAAAACAAACCAAACAAGTCTCTAGTCATAAATGGACAAGTCTCTAACCAAGACTAATTCGCTACATGAAAGCAAACTATGTCGCTAACTTGTAAAGACAAGTCGCCATCCCCAGTGTCACAGTCAAGTCGCTACAAGTTTAGTTCACTAAGTCACTACATTTGCTAATTCGCTAACTTGTAAAGACAAGTCGCTATGAATAGTAACATAGCCAAGTTGCTACAAATCTGTTTACTAAGTCACTACCGTTACTAATTCGCTAACTTGTAAAGACAAGTCGCTATTAATAGTGATACAGCTAAGTCGCTACCAAAGTCGCTAGTAAATAGTTCACTAAGTCGCCACAGCAACTTAGTCGCTAAATTGAGCAGACGTAAAAGCAATAACTCGCTACGATGAACATGTAACCTAACTCGCTACCAAGGACAATAATTAAGTCGCCTTCAAGAACATTTTTTACCGCAACAGATAATCAATCCAAACCAACACTTATACAACACCATTACATGGACCCAATTTAACAATCACTCAAGAACGGTTACACCAAAACATTTAACACACTTGCAAAACATCATTACAATAAAAACATGATTCCATTGGAAATCGAACCTATGTGGGAATCAAATGTCACGGATCAAAAGAAAACTCGATGAGATCTGGGTAAAAAGGATATGTTAGACAATCATCAAAGACATGTATTAGAGAACAAGTAGAGAAAGATTCAAGTCATACCACTTCTAAGTCGCTAGATCGAAAGCTTAACGAGGAAGAAAGAGAGAAGAAAAAATGTTAAAGACTTTTGAAAAGAAAAGAAAAACTAAGTCGCTAGGGGGTAAGTAGAGGAGGATTTTCAAGAAAGCCTAATTGTCACTTTCGGTCCCTGTGGTTTAGTGGCTAGTGAGGCAACTCGCTATCAAAGATTTTTAACTAAGTCGCTAGTGTTTTTCACAGCAAGTTGTCAACATGGTCATGAAAAGTTGCAATCTTATCAAATTCTGCATATTAGACATTTATAATACATGGCCATAACAGAATTAACAGATAGCATATTAACCCAGATAAGCACACAATCACAATGATAACCATGAATCAAATAAACATTCAATGCAAAACACTCAATACATGGGCACACAAAGATAGTCTCAAAAGCAAGACACAACAACAGCCTACAACTGAGCAAACACCATAACCAGCACTGAAGCAAATATAACCAATAAAACTTCAAAAAAATCTCCCCCTCAATCAATGTCAACAAAGACCATTGATTGACTTTAACCAACCCGTTTTAAAAAAAGAGTATATCAGTTGTTCGAACTTCATCTATGATCCTGTATCATTATTGAATGATATTTCTAGGATCGTAGATGTTATCGATAACAACAAATAAATCTTTTATTAGATGGATGAAAGTGACAAAAATTATGAATTTAAAAAATGAAGTTTCTGGCATGCTATAGCTCCTGAATGAGCCATATTCATTTCTGATGGAAACCAAGTCATGAGATTCCTGATTGAGTTGAGCATTGTACCTGAAAAAGACTGAGAGCACATTGTACTTGAAGCACATGTAGAATTGCAAATGGGTGGGTTAGTGACATGATTAATCTCACACTTGGATGCATCACACTATAATACAGACGTATCATTATTAGGGATCTCATTAGATTCAGTATTCTTGAAGAGTTTTCCTGTGGGGATCCACTTGAGGCAAGATCTGGATATGTAAGTCCGTTTGACTCCTATAAACTTAAATAATCTGCCAGTGGGAATCCATTTGAAACAGCTGCTAGCTGATTTGTATGTGTGCACAGCCTTGTTTTGACTATTGGTCTTTGTGTGATTAGAATATTTCTTAGGGAATTGATCAGTCAAATGATGTTTTGTATGAGAGCTAGTTGTACTTCTAGTATTTCTGATCTTGGAGCATTGAACATTATCCTGAAGTTTGAGGTTCATCATATCGGAACTAGGCGATGAAGTGACTGGTTTTGTCAAAATAGCATTATTATCAACTTGGGAGGCAAGCCTAGATTTCGATGGTTTAACTCTTTCTGTTCTAAAGGCATTAGGCTGCTTAACTACTGTACGTTTAGAGTGGTTATGAACAGTTGACTTTCCCAAAGTTGAAGGTTTTGCAAACTTAGTGTTCTTCCTAATTCCAATTGATTTCCTAAGCTCATTTTTTAGGGCAACAATATTGAAGCTCTTATCCTGAATTTGGGCTTTGAGGTCATCAATGTCTTTCAGCAAGAGGTTAGATTGATTGACCAATTTAGAATTGGTCTCCTCAAGGTTCTTCCTTAATGACTCATTTTCTCTTAATAGGTTGGACACACATAGAGCTAGTTCAGCATTTCTAGATTCAAGTGTATCACTCATCTCATGACAATCATATTTCTGCACATCTGTAAGTAGTAATTTCAGATCGCCTATGATCGAATCTTTGTCCTGAATCTGGGTTTTTAATTGATTAATTTCAAAAAATTCTCGAAATTCTAGAAGTTCCTGATTAATACAAGATTTTTTTGCATAAAAGATTTCATCCTTTTGTTGTATTTCAATTTGCAAAGAAATACAATGTTTTTCAAGAATTGAGTATTTGTTTGAAAGTTCATCATATACCCTTTTTTCAATCATGTTGTTAGCTTTAATAGCTTTCGATTCAGGCTCAACCAAGATCGATTTCATGGTGTTATGTTTAGAGTAAGAGTCAGGTACCTTAACATAAGAATTTATGTGATCAGTTAAGTGTACCTTATCACTTGAAACCTTTTCTGACTCTGAGTCTTTGAGATCAGTGCTGTTGTCTTCATCTTCTTTCATTGCGACTGAATTTCTGCATTCGGTATCATTCACTGGTTCAACTGGTCTATTGAATGACCTGTCACAATCGTTCCATAGTGTCTCTTGACACTCATTCATTTCATTCAGCTTATCATTCTCTTTTGCAGCTTCCTTGATGTATATTTCCATATTACTTATAAGTTGAATAAATGAGTTTCTGAACTCATGAATTTCCATTCCAGTGTGTTTCTTGAATGAGATTCCAGTCATGTCATCATCAAAATCTGAGGAATATTCCCCCCGGATAAGTGGCTGAAATTGATTGAAGATAGTTTGAAGAGCTGCATTAGAATCTTCAGTTGAGAACTTTTCTTTGGTAATTTGAACCCTCAGTTGTTCTAAGTTAAGTAACACAATTCTTGTCAAAGTGGGAAAATCCTGACGAAGGATAGCACTGCTTGTTCGATCCATAGTTGTAGATAACAGTAGTTTGAGAAGCTGATGGAGATGTTGAAAGGGCTCACTGGTGCATTCCATTTTCTTTGCATCATTTGTCAACATTAAGAGTGACTCATTTGAGTTGTTTTGATTAAACGTTGCTGAATCATTAAATGTAGAGCATTCAGGGAAGCATCCTGTTTCAATATTCTGTGTGGTATCATAGAGAGCAAGTACTTTGGTGATTAAAGGATCAGTGATGTAAGACATTGTGTTTAAGTGTCTTGCTTCACTACACCAATGTATTAAAAATCCAAGTCGCTAGATACCAAGTATATAAGATTTTAGTAGGAAGTCGCTAACACCCAAGTCGCTAGGAATTTAGAACCAACTCGCTAACTACTAAGTCGCTATACTCCCAAGTCGCTAAACCAACAGTTAAGTCGCTAAATAGCAACTCGCTAAGCTTATAGTCGCTAGCAAAACTTTGACAGCAATTTGCTAAGATCCAAGTCGCTAATGAGTCAAGTCGCTAAATAGCAACTCGCTATGTACCAAGTCGCTAACACCAAGTCGCTAACGAACACAAGTACATGTCGCTAACTTCCACCAAGTCGCTACCCGTAGTGGAGAATCCACTAGTTGTACTGTTTGTCGGCTTGTCTCACTAGACAAGTCGCTAAGACTAAATCGCTACCAACACAAACTGCAACTCGCTACCAAATTGTAAAGCAAGTCGCTAGCAAGAAAAGCTATCCGTAGGTCAAGTCGCTAGCTAGAAAACTTCACAAACATCACTTTTCAATCCAAAAACAGTCCAACCAAGATGATTCAAGCTTACCAAATGAAAACCTAAACACTTGTGATGATTCTAAACACAAAAGTACTAACAAAATCCAAGCTTTAACACAAGAAATCAACCAAATGATGCAAAAACCACTAAAATTTTTCAACCTCAAAAACCACCTAAAAACCACTAGAAATCCAAAGATATGTAAGAGATGATCTAACCATGGCTCTTGATACCAATTGTAGGATATTGGATTTCACTTACATATCATAACAATAACACTTTAAGCATATAGATGATTTTAGAGAGAGAGAAAGTGGGATATTCTAGAAAGAGAAACTTGTGGAATATTAGATTACAAAAGAACATCCAACCCTCTACCTTGCAAGGTAGAGGGTATTTATAGGTTATAAACTAAGCGACCTCCTGACGGCCTGTGGATCAGGGATACAATGGGTAAAGACCCGTCCTTCCTCCACGGTGTTGCACTAAACTATTCTACGCTACTACTTATCTAATAAATAATGTAAATAATGACAAGTCTGCGAGCTAACTTTGGCTAGATAATATTTGGGGTGACCGACTCTTTTACTTATGGAATTTTTGATTCCTAACAATAACAAACACACACGAATATAATATAAGAAAGTTTATGCGTAGAGAGTGAAAGTAAATGAACAACCAAGCTTCAAGTGAAGGTTTACAAGACTATTTATAGGGAAGGAACTAGGGCAACACACTAGTTCCCTTCCTTTCATTATTGGGCTTGGGCCAAGGCTCATGGGCTTTCTACATAAGCCTTGGCATTAATACTAACTTAAAAGCCTAATTAAGCACACTATTACATATTGATTACAAACACTTGAAATATAATCTAGGAGTGATTCAACAGGTACGCAATACAATTTGGGGATGCCAAGATTAACCCGAATCTTCTTAAGAAGCTAAAAATTGATTACGAGGAGCACATTCGGAAAAAGGAAGTGGCTAATAAAGACATCTACTGCTTGGATGAGCATTTTAGAAGGAGTACATGGATCGAGAAAATTCAAACAACGAAAGTCTCAACAACACGAGTGAAATAACAATTGAAGATGACAAGGAGTTGGTTAGAGATGAAAAAGAAGAATGCAAGCATGTACTAGTGGAGAATCTGCTCGATGAAGAATGGTTTAAAGGTACAGCTTCTGATGACGATGACATTGAAGGGATCCTTGATTACTTTGAATTGCAAGGGAATGAGGAGTTTACTGATCCCGATGACAAAGCTTATGAGCAAAGGAGGTGCAAACTCCTTGGGATTCCCTACAAGAGACCACCACCTATAATTGTCGAAAAATACGAATTCACTCGCTACCACTTGGGACCGGAGGAAAATTTTTGTAAAATCCAGAAAATCGAAACTAATGAATACCTCCGAACGGCCACGAATGTCGCCTGGATGAGGCATAACTTGATGAAAGATATTGAAGAGGTCGGGGAAGTCCAAAGGCCCCCATAGAAGCCCCGCGGCTCTGAGTCTAACTTAAAGACTCATAAATAAAGAAAAGTGCTCTTTCGAGAGACAACCCGAATTATCCCTTTCTTTTGTTTTATTTCCATTTCTGTAGGGTTTTGTGTTTTCTAACTATTTTTGCAGGAAACGAGGAAGTAATTACCGCTGCAGTTTGCTGATCTGAACAGAGTTACGGCGTAACTCATCTTGGTGATTACGCCGTAACCAACCTTTTTAGCAGCAGAATTCTTGACCCATTAAGAATTACAACGTAATACCCTCTCTGTGGTTACGCCGTAACCACTCACTTTGCAGCTTATGTCAGGTTTTGCTAGGTACGGCGTAATTCCCTAATAAGAGTTACGACGTAACCTTCCTGTGCTTTAATTCTTTCATTTTAAAACACAATAACCTTGTATTAGTATTTTAAATGAACTTTGTGGGTGTGTTCCCTATAAACCCTCATGAGACTTCACTCGTCCACTTGGGACACCAAGTGGTTTAAAAGGCTTGTTGCATATGCTAAATGCAACCGTGATTCCTACGAAAGTGAGTTAGGTTTGTTTTTCATTTTTCATTTTTCATTTTTTCTTTTTAGAATTATGCTTGTCGGTATTGTGATTTCAGGGATTGAAGTTTGTTCATGATGCTTATACGAAGGCATGTCTCTTTTTCGTGGGCCTTCTTTCTTTATGGAGCAAATTTCAGAGAAGTTCTCGCTCTAATTCTACTTTTCTCTTCACCTTTATTTAATGCTTAGTACATAAGGGACTTTGTACAATTCAAGTGGGGGGACGGGAGTAGAATTATCTCTTGAACATTATTTTGCCCTCATTTTCTAGTTTATTTTGAAAAATTATGCCATTTTTAAAATTTTGACATGTTTTTCTTAACCTAACTAGATTAGACCTTAGCTGAGCACATACAACCCTTGATATTATATGGTGAGATTAGCCTTATCCGTTTCCAATATATTACCCCACATCCACCAAATTATGAGTGTGCCGGTAGCTTGTAAACTTTAGAACTTGGCCTTTGCATCATTTCGAGACCATAGACGAGGTATGTTGAGTTAGCTCGATGTATTTGGACTTTTCAGTTTTAGAAGGCAATATTATAGGATTATCACCCAAACAGCCTATCATTGTGTGTCTATCTATTAGTCACCTCGACTTTTTGACCCCCATGTGAAACCTTTTTGTTGCACTCACCTTTAGTGCAAGATACCCCTAGATACACCAATCTGAGCCATTCCTTTCATTTTGGTAACCCGATATATTGTTTCGATACACCTATACACCTTAGCCTACCATGTAGTCTTTATTTGTGATTGAGAAGTCATCATTTGCCTAAGTTCAAGTTTCGAGTGGAAAGGTTCGGAAATCACGCTTTCATCGACAACATTCCTGAAGATCATTGAAGACCCCCGAATTCCCATTGTTCATCTCAAGTGGGGGGATATTATGTTTAGTATTTATTGTTATGTTGAAAAAAAATGATTTGAAAAAAAAATAATAAAAAATAAAAATAAAAAATTAGTTGTTATGTTATTGTAAAGTGCAATGTTATAAGCACTACATTATGAGCTTCATAGATTTAGTATCGAGGAGGCCACCTCGGTCACATTTGAAGATTGGAGTTGGTAGTTATGCCAACAATTGGAGAAAAGGTAGTGTGCCCATTACGACGTCCTCTAATGACACATCTACCTTATATTTCATGATCCGGTTTCTTGACTTCAAAGTTTGAACTTTGGGCGGACGGTAAGTGGTGATGACTTGGTTATAGATTTAGACTACCTGCTTGTTTTTTATTTTACACCATTTATATATCCCATGTCTTATCCTACCCTTTAGTCATGAAGCGTGTCTAGGTGATGCAACGAGCAATCTTTGGTGTCTTGGCCATTGATTTGGTCATGTATCATTGATTTTGTCCACTTCGCCGTGACATGTTAGTAATGACGAGTCACCCCTTAACTTTTGTCGTGTCTACCCATATTGCCTTCGAGAATTGTTTAGCCCTTAACTCTAGTGGTGGAGATTTGTGTAACCGCCAAGCTTATGATAGAATACATGCTATGACTATGCGATTGAGTGATCACCCCGAAATTGACACTTAGAATAGTTGAGAGATTTGAGTGTTTTGTTCCCCTTTCGTGAGGTGTTCGGCTTTGTTTTATTCTAGCATAAGGGATTTGTAAACTTATATTTTCCAGGTTTTGGGAGATATCTTTTTAGGAATCTTTCTAATAAGGTCTACTTGAAGGCAAGTAGAGTTCAAGTGGGGGGATATTTGATAACATCAAATAGTCCTGAATATTAAGTGTCAATTTCCCCCGATAATGCTTGTAATTTATATCATTTATATGGATTTACGCCGCTGATACTTACGTCGTAACTATTGCATCTACTACGACGTAACCGAGTTTATTGAAGACTACGGCGTAACCACTCATAAGGTTACGCCGTAACCAGCAGATCTAGTGCAAAATACGATGAAATAGAAGGTTACGGAGTAATTCATATATGGGTTACGCCGTAACCCAGATCTGGCCTATAAATACCCCACGAATTCCAGCATTTCTAATCATCCCATTCCACACACAACACTCAGAGAACGTGGAAAAAAGCTCAAGGCAGGTCTAGAGGAGCATACGGAGCTGTCTCCAAGGGAGAAATCACTCCCCTATGATAAGCATTAGCGTTTTATATTTATTTTACTTTCAATTCATGTATTTCGTACCTTTGAATATTGAATTGGTTTGCATGATTAATATAAGCGGCTAAGCACCTCTTGGTGCTGGCCTAGTTATGATTCCTTAATTTTTTTGTTTGCGTTTACTTTACTTCCGTACAATTATTTCTAAGTGTATGCATGCATAGTTTATTGGTAGCCACCCTTGGTTCGGTAGTTTTGAATGGCGCTAGAGGCCAATTTCCTAGGAGATATGACCAACTGACCCTAGGTGAGCAAACTGAGACGGGAAGGGTAAGATATGACCAACTGACGACCCTTTTTACTTGTGCGATTTGACCAACTGATCACCTATCGTTTGGATGAACTTAAGAATTAAGGGGTGCGTGTCTAAGTTCCTAACGGCCGGGCATTCACTATTATAAATCTAGCATGTAGCGGTACTTAATGACTTGGCTTAGGGGACCAGGAACAACAGGACTTGTGAGGGGATACCTGACTTCTCCTTTGGTGGCATCTTTGCTGATAGGTTAGGGCGAATTGACCAAATGATGTCCTCTCGACTTTGACCCCACCTAAAGTAATTGAAAGTAAGTAGACGTAGACATAACTAGCTAGGAGGATTAACTAGGTTAGCACCACTCTCCTCTATTGATTTCCCTTTATCATTTATCTGCTTTTATTTGCTTTATTCTTTTTTAGTAGTTTAATTAATTAAATCCCTATCGAAACCATTATTAATCTGTGACACCTAGACTTAGTAATAATCCAACACACATAGATCATGGGACGACCTCGGCTTTACCGATTACTACACTACACACGACCGGGTACACTGCCCGTTAGTGCATTAGGGTAGACCATAGGTATAACGAGACTTTATAAATATTAAAACCTGGTCAGTAAAACGTGCATCACATGGACATAACATGCAACCTACCTTACACTTAGAGCCTCTAACGAGTACACTCAGACCCAACTACCCTGGCATACAAAATAGAGTAGAGAACGATACCTAAAAGGAACCACAATCCCTCAAGGAACAAGTAGAGAGTGTCAAAATGATCCAATCATGGCACTCATGCACAAAATGAAGTAACGAAGCCATGGAGACCTGTCAATGTACCCCACCGAGAAGCATTCAGTGGGATACATTTATACCATCATCCGATCCAGTGGTCATAACAGCAATGATAGCCTTACATAGGGTGAGTATGATATACATGGACGGAGGGAGTTCAGTTGACATAATGTACAAACATTGTTTCAATAAGCTCCCATAGTACATCAGGTCAAACCTCAGGCCCCCTACTACACCACTAATCGGTTTTTCAGGGAAAGAACATAATCTGAAGGAGTAGTCACTTTAGAGCTCACAGTAGGAACACGCCTGCTGTCGAGAACAAATGTTGTTATAGTTCTACATTGTCAAATCTACATCCAGGTATAATGTTATACTCGGAAGGACATCGCTTCAAAAGCTCAGCATGTTAGTAGAGTTCCCAACACAAGCAGGAGTCACTACAGTAAAAAGCGACTACCCAGGCAAAGACGAAAGTCTAGAAGCCGCGGTGGAAGAGAGTAACATCAAGGAGATCACGTGGGCACCTATTACGGGAGACAATTCCAAGCAGGTAAAAGTCGTCATACACCCCGAATACCCAGATCAACCAATAACAATCGAAGTAACCTCTCACCCCAGGTCCAGAACCAATTAGTAATACTAGTAAATAGCCTAGATGTATTCGCTTGGCAACCTTTAGACATGACGGGAATTCCTAGACAATTAGCAGAGCACAACCTGCGTCTAAACAAATATGCACCACCTATCAGGCAGAAAAGACGCATTTTTTCTCTAGAGCACTCTTAGGCCATGGATTCCCAGGTCACGGACCTAATCCAGGCAGGCATCTTACGACCAGTCAAATATCAAACTTGGGTCTCAAACCTAGTTATGGTCAAGAAAGTCAATGGCATATGGCGCATGTGCATGGACTTCACCAGCTTAAACAAGTCATGTCTAAAAGATAACTACCCTTTACCTCCCATCGACTAAAAGGTAGAGTCTTTACCTGATTTCAAATACAAGTGCTTCCTTGATGCATACAAGGGATACCACCAGATTCTAATGAAGGAGTCTGATGAAGACAAAACAACATTCTACACCAATCAGGGTCTCTATTGCTAAACTAAAATTCCTTTCGGTCTCAAGAACGTAGGTACTACATACCAGGCACTGGTAGATAGAGAATTCAAATCTCAGATAGGTGTCAACCTGGAGGCATATGTTGACGACAGAGGATGCCCAATTGCGCGACATCATAGAAACCATCCAAAACCTCTGACGCATCAACATGAAGCTAAACCTAGCAAAGTGCACATTCGGAGTGGAAGATGGTCAGTTCTTAGGTCACATAATCGATGCCATTAAAATCAGGGCTAACCCCAAAAAGATTCAGGCAGTACTAAACATGACTCCTCCAAAGAACCTGAGAGAGCTACAAAGCTTACAGGGGAAGCTTGCAACTCTCAGCCAGAGTCTCTTACGAGCATCAGAAAAGCAATTGCCATTGTGCAAAGTATTAATCGAATGCAACAAGAAGAAGGTATATGAGTGGACGGAAGAGGTTGAAGTGCCATTTCAAGACCTCAAGGTGTTCCTAAACGAACTACCCACCCTGACGGCTCTAGTACCAGGCAATGCCGGCCCTGGCTATGGGCAGTGCGGGCGACGGCCCAGGGCATCATTTTATAGTGTACTAATAGTTTTATTTGATGCTCTCATGATTTTTAGTCTGTGTTTTTAATTCTAATTTTTCTCATCAATGGAGGAAAATGAATTGGAGAAGAAAGCTAAGAGAGAGAAACAAATACTAGTACATGTCTTAAAAAAATAGTATTTTTTGTTAAAAGAGAATATAAAACGAGTGGTCATGGTATTATTTCAAGATAATTCGATAGTTGCTTTCTTTTGGCATTTGTTACTTGCATTTTTATTGGCTTTAATGTTCAAAATATTGTTTTACTTTTCATTTTTCTTTATGTTTGTTACTCTTAAATATACTTATCATATTAATACAATTGTAATGAATGAAAAGTCATAAGTTACGAATATTTTAGACTAAATTTACACCCAATAGCTTCAACTATATATTTAACATAATTTTTTTTACATTTTTTCCTTTTAGTTCATTTTTCTTATTTTAACTCGTAAATGTGAGATACTTGGATTTTTGTTTTACCTTCATAAAAATGTTTGACATGTAATTTTAAGCGTAACTTTGGTCACAAAGATATGTAATAACGTGCAAAGTCGTATTCCCTCCATTCAAAAAATAATTGTCTTCCGAAAAAAAAACACATAGTTTAAGAAAAAACATAATTGTTACTTGTTTTTCTGTCTTACTTTTTACAGAATGATAATCTTACATCTAACTAATTAATTAATGTCTTCTTTAAAATTCATAATATTAGTTTCAACTAAGAGTAATATAGTAAACTCGATAAAATTTTCCTATATATTTTTAATAGTAAACAATTAAATTGGAACATAAAAAAAAGAAAATGTAAACTATTAATTTGAGACAGATAGAGTATTAGTTAATGCAATGTAGATCTCTTATATCATAGAACAATAAAATACAACAAAATGCTAAAAGCCATTAGACAAATTCAAATTAATTAAAAAATAGATTTCGTATTATTAAGTTGATATATAAGTTTTGTTTGAAGTTTCTCTCCTTAAAAGAATGAGGAGAGTCTGTTTATTAAAAGTACTTTGTAATCCTTTTTTATCGTCTTACTTAGGGCATCAAAAAACTATCTCGCCCAGGGCAGCAAATAACTCAGGAGCGGCCCTCGTACCAGGTGAAACTCTCACCATGTACCTGGCAGCATCCTAGGAGGCAATGGGGTCAATACTCTTAGCCGGATGAGACACGATTCAAAAGCCAATCGACTTCTTCAGCAATATTTTGCAAGATGCACAAGTTAACTATCCTCTACTAAGAAAATTGGTATTTGCCCTACTACTATCATCCAGGAGGTTCAAAAGGTAATTCCAGGCACATCTAATACACATCCTAACAGACAGGCCCCTAAAACAAGTTCTATCGAACCACAAGTACATAGGCAGAATGTCAAAATGGGCGATCGAGCTAAGCGAGGACGAGATCACCTTTGGATTTAAGCACTCAATTAAAGGGAAAATCATGATAGACTTTCTCACCGAGGTCGATACACCGCCTCCAACAATACCAGACAAAAAGTAAAAAACACAACCAACACCTACGGGCCACGATGTCAAAACTTGGCTTTATACACTGATGGAGCGCCATGTAAACAAGATTCAGGGGCAGGATTAGCGCTGACAAGCCCATCTGGGCACGACTTCAGGTATGCCCTGAAGTTCAATTCCAAATCCTCAAACAATTAGTCAGAATATGAAGCGCTGCTAGCAGGCATACAAATAGCCAAAACAATGGAATTCAGAAGAATCAAGGTATTCACGGACTCATTATTAGTAGCCTCACAAGTACGGGGTGAATAACTTCAAAGGAGGAGCCAATGAAGCTATACTTGGCACTGGTCAACTAGATCTTGTCATACTTCACATCCTTCTCAATTACTCAAATCCCCAGGGGACAGAACCAACGAGCAGATGCTTTAAGAAAACTTGTTGCTCTTACTTTCAAACACTTTAGAAAAGAGGTCTTAGTAGAAGTCATCAACAAGAAATCCATCCTCCAACCTGCGGAAGTAACCCAGGTCGAGACATATGACACTTGGATGACTCCTATTTTCAACTAGCTATCTCAAGGTATTTAGTCACTTGACAAAGTGGAGGCACTAATAATAAGGTGCAAGGCCATCATGTACTCCATCAGGGACGACACTCTATACCGCAAAACATTCAGAGGTCCAATGGCAAGATGTGTTGGACCAACAAAGGTGCGAACAATCATTCAAGACATCCACAATGGAATGTGCGACATGCACTCAGGGTCACGCGTTGTAGCAGCCAAAGCAATCAGGATGGGTACTACTGGCCAAAAGTAAATCAGGATGCGGAGGATTAGCTCAAGACATGCCAAGAGTGTCACGCTTATGCCAACGTCCAATGCGTGCCAAAATACAACCTCATCTCCATTACCGTACCATAGCTATTCCATCAATGGGGCATCGATATATGCGGACCGTTCCCGGCTGCCCCTAGAAATGTAAAACACATGATTGTAGTCGTAGATTACTTCACCAAGTGGGTCGAAGCAAAACCGCTAGCCTCCATCACTTCAAGAAAAGTCTTAACCTTTATTTACAATCAAATCATCACTCGATTTGGCATGCCACAAATACTCATAACTGATAAGGAACCCAATTTGTTGGCGAAGCATTCAAATCATGGTATGAAAACCAGGGTATCCTTAGAGCTACTACATCTCCCTACTATTCTCAGGCTAATGGCCAGACAAAGGTAGCCAACAGAGAAATTTTGAAAGGCATCGAGAAACGGATAAAGGAATGTAAGACTTGTTGGGTGGACGAGCTCTCAAGTGAACTTTGGGCACACATAACCACACAAAGGGAAAGCATATGTGCAACACCCTTCAACCTGGTCTATGGAACTGAATCATACATGTTGAATTGCCCATCCAAATTGAAAGAGTTGCTATGGTAAACGAGGATGAAAACAAAGATTCCTTCAAGCTCGACCTAGCACTAGCCGAAGAAAAGCGCGATCTGGCCGCCATTCGGCTAACACACTCCAAAAACAAAATGTCAAAGTATTACAACAAACGCGTCCGACCAGAGTCTTTCAAACCTGGTGACCATGTAATAAACAGAAATGAGGTCAACAAAGCTGCAAGTCAGGGCAAGCTTGCTCCCAATTGGGAAGGGTCATACATCATTCGTCAGGTAAACGACAATGATTCCTACCTGTTGAGAACGCCTGACATTCCCCTAACATGGCACGCATCCAACCTCAAACGATGTTACATCTAAAGGTGGATTGCTGAACTAAAAACAAGCCCTACCTGCTAGGCACCACCTAAGGGGGGTCATACTCCCCTCTAACGGCAATCATATAACTTGTTGGCATGCTACACTTAGATGGATTTTTATTTTTCATTTTTCATCAAGGCTTCTAACAGCCAATATAACTCATCTGTACTATTTCTACAAATATGCAATGATAAATCCAACACTTTTCTTACAAAGTGTCACATATAACAGACTATTCATACAAGCAAACATTTACTCAAATGTAAGTTAGCCTTTATGAACATGCTCATGAACAAAAGATACATACGGGGTCGAAAAACAAGGAATACACCCGACCACACTTTAAATAAGACTTCATCACCCAAGCTCATTCTAAATTACACATACGCACAACTTGCAATGAGTGAGTTGCTGTAAGTTAGCTAGTAGATAATTACTAGTTATAATGCGCACGGCAAAACACGAGTACTTGTTATCATGTCAAAGTTAAACAAACTTTAGACGAAAAATATCATTCATGTTTAACTGATCACTAAACATAAGAATAAAAACGCATACAATAAATTGGCTAGACGAGCTAATTTCATTAAGAGTTTTAGGATCACAACATCTTAACTAAAAACCTAGACCTACACGAGCCTGGTAACATACATACAGTAAATTTGATGGACAAGCTAATTTCATTAAGAGTTCAGGATCACAACATCCTAACTGAAAACCAAGGCTTATACAAGCCTGGTAACATACATACAATAAATTTAATTGAACGTTAATTTCATTAAGAGTTCCAGATTACTGTAACATATTGGATTTCACATACACATCAAATCACTAACATATTAGGCGTACAAGATGATTTCTAGAGAGAGAAAGAGTTAGAGGTTTGGGAACTTTAGTGAGAGAAAGAAAAATCTTATTATGAGCTCCAACTCTCTACCTTGGGAGGTAGAGAGTATTTATAGTCTTACAATAAAACGCCACCTGACGGGCTGTGGATCAGACATACAGTGGGTAAAGACCCGTTCGTCCTCCATGGTGTTACCTAACTAAATACTACTTAACATTAAATAACTACGAGTACGAGCTTTCTAACGGATACATATACTTAAGGTGACCGACACTTTAATACCTGGATTTTCTAAATCCTAACAATCTCCCCCTAAGGGAGGTCACCTCAAACACACATTACAATTACATAGAATACAAACAGATATTACATTGAAAGTGTTCTTGGATTCTTGTTCATTTTCATTGTTCTGTAGCTCGTAGTCTTTGATTCTTTATTTTTGCATGTTTGGATAATCTGAGTGGAGGTCTTTAACTGATCCACGTGATACTGAGTTTTGAGCCAGCTTTGAGATCATCAGCCACAGTAAATCTCTGACTCATCCATTGTGGTGTTGGTATTATGTGATGTTGTGACATTTGGACCGACATACTCACATTCTGGATCATGATATATTCTTATCAGAGTAGAGAAAGCTTTTCGTTGATTTATGATATTGGCAGCAGCGTAGCAGAAGCATGGAGTGATAATATCAGAGTTATTGATGCACTAATCATGATTTCTTTGGAAATGAATGTGTTGTGTGAGCATGCGGCTATGAATTGACTGCTCCATTCTGATCAGCTGCAAACTTCGGGTGTTCCTGCATAAAACAGTTAGCAATAAAGCACACAAGAGTGCCTTTGATCACTTTTGTTGAATTGAGGTACACAGCCCATGGTTCCCCGTTGATCAGTACAAGTACTGCCTGTGATCAGGTAAAATTCCGAAGAATTTCCTTGACAGGGTTTCGCAGCTGCTCTAGCTGTTCTCAAACCGGAACATCTCAAAGAAGACAACACGGAGTGAGTGAACCAGCCAATTGAGATTCACTGATTGATAAAAAGAGATTTGAAAAACAATCGTGTATCGCTCAATAGAAATTGTTTTTGCAATACCACGAAGGTTTAATGAAAATCAATTATCAATCATAAACACCTTTTATTTTGAAATATTTGTACACAGTCGATGTGCTAAAGAAAGGATTTTTTAAGCACAACGACAGGTTTTTCAAAGGTATCCGTCAATCCATAACCTGAACCAGGATTGATTCAAAAGATTGAATCACCCCATTGTTTCTGTTCAGTTGTCACATGGTTGATCAATTGGGTAGATGTCACATGCCACCCACTAGGAGCTTGTTTGATGTTGGCTCCAGAAGGCTTTCCATCTTCATTGTGAATATGTTTGCATATCACTCAGATGTTCTGGCAATACCACAAGGATAATGCATAGGACTCATAAGATATAATCTCTCTTTCCACATTGTGTGAAAGAGAGAGTCTTCATTGAAAGTGTCCTAATGAGATTTGTAGATGATCTCGTGGCTTTAGACTCAATTGTGCATATTTGGTTCCTAAGCCGGAGACTAGGGAGAGGGTCTCCTTCTTCAATATCAACAAACTCTAAGAGAAAGTCGATAGATAATGTCGGTTCCCCATGAGAATGAAACAAGTCCTTTTAAGAGGAACTTGCGTAGCTTGGGAAGTTAGTGCAGTGCGTCACTGGGTCCATGACGTCTTGTCTTCAATACCAGTGTTACCTTAGTAACCACCAGTAGCATATGTATTGAACCCGGTTTCTGCCCTAAGGTTGAATAAATGGAGAGGGCTATTTCTTTTCACCCTTTTTCACATTCAATTCTTTTTCATTCTTCAACCCCTTCAGTGCTTACCGAAACTTCATAACTAGAACCTTGTTGGGTTTATTCCAGTACTAGCTCAGTTTCAGTCCGCACTCTTCTCATATCTCATTTTTCTCCTTTTTCAATATACATAAGGACTCTACAATATCAAGTGGTTTTGTCCCTGGGTAGTTCCCTCCGGTTCTGGCGGATCATTGGACCTCAACCTAACCTTATCATCCTTATATCACCATGCATAAAGTAAAGTTGGTCGGTCTTTTGATATAGTTCTTCCGCCTTGAAACCAATTGAAAACCATTTGAAAATCAATCAAGATACTTGTGATATAAAATCAAAGTATTTTGTATCTTAATTGTTTTGATATTTTAGAAATGCTCCCCCTCAACATATGCATATCATTCCGAAATAGTTTAGCACATGGAGGCAAGAGATCTTTGAAATCATTAGATTAAGAATGAAAGGTCCAATCTTTTAACATTTTCTAAAATGATCATCATCACTTCCCAATCAATTTGAGTAGATAAAACATTTTGAGGAAGGATGAGGTTTTCAAAAGTTTGCTCCCCCTCAATATGTGCCTCGAAGTTTGAAAGATTTATGCACATATTAGAGGGAACCTGCACTTAGAGACAATTCAATCACGTTTCAATAATTTAAGGTTTAAAGTAGATGCTCCCCCTCAACATGTGCATGAAAAATTTGAAATCGTTTGTCACATGCGGGGAGGAAAACTTGCTAAACACTTATGAACCCATTTATCGAATTATCAGTTTAAATCCAATTTAAATCACAAATTCTCCCCCGATCACAATTATCAAATCATTTGAGATTTGTGATCTCTGTAGATTTAAATTGATTTTGAAAGCTTTTAAGGAGAATTGTGACCTGATTATGAAAAAAGTTTTAACTGATAAGGATCGGATTTTGAGACTTTAAACTCCATAGATTAAACATGCATGATTATCTTTTGAAAACAATTGTATGACAAATAACCTTTTGATTTAATTGAAATCATTCTCCCCCTCAATCAATGACATAAGTTGTTGATTGAGAGATAGATATTTTTGACAAACGTTAAGTCCAGATGATTTTTAAAAATAGAGTCCGAGTTATTTTTCAAATTAATTAGTTTTCATTAGATAGTAAGTAATTGTTTATAGAATCAGAGCATGAGTTTTGAAAAACAAGATAAAGCATGACTCTGTTCTTTCTTTGAAATGCGGGTTATTGCCTGAAATGACAATAAACCATTTTTTCACTTTCTCCCAAAAATAATTTTTGATTTTTTGAATTTTTTGAATTTTTTTTAAACATTCGAACAACATCTAAAGTCCCGTGTCATTCTTTGAATGACAGCACAAAGACCGTAGATATAATCGAATCGAGAAAAACATGAAAAAATGACAATATTTTTTTGGAATTTTTCAAGATTTTTCAAATTTTTATGGATTTTTGAAAGTTTTATATTTTTCTATTTGGTTTTTTGTATTTTGTTTTTCGAATAAGTATTTACAAGAGATAGATGAAGGAAAACCTTTTACTCCTCTTCTTCCTCTTAAAGACGTTTGAGTGTTTCTGGTTGAAGGCTTTTAAGACCAAGTCGTGGAAGAATAAACTCAAAACGTTCTCTAGGAAGAGCTTTGGTGAAGATGTCTGCTAACTGGTATTCAGTCCTCACAAAGTAAAGTTCCACCACACCGTTTTCAACTTGCTCCCTGATGAAATGATGTCAGATGTCGATGTGCTTTGCTTTTTAGTGTTGTACGTTATTGCATGAGAGAGCAATAGCACTTTTATTATCACAGTACAGAGGGATTTTGTTGAATTCAAAGCCATAGTCAGATAATTGGGATCTCATCTATAGGATTTGAGCACAACAAGATGACATGGCTATGTATTCAGCCTCTGTAGAGGAAATAGAAGTACTCATTTGCTTCTTTGAAGACCAGCTCACAAGCTTATCACCCAAAAACTGAGCACCTCCAGATGTACTTCGACGAGTATCTTGACATCCTGAATGATCAGCATCTGCATAGGCTGTTAGTGACATACCGGTGTCCTTCGGGTACCAAAGTCCCATATTGATGGTTCCTTGGATATACCGAAAGACCCATTTAACCGCTTCAAGGTGCTTTTTAGTAGGCTTAGCCTGGTATCTAGCACACATGCAAACAGCGAACAAGATGTCTGGTCTACTAGCTGTGAGGTACATCAGGGATCCAATCATACTACGATATTTTGTTTGGTCTACCATGATCCCTGAGTGGTCCTCATCTAGTTTAGTACGCTCAATCATGGGAGTGTCAACAGGGTCACTAGAATCAAATCCAAATTTCTTTAAAATCTCATTTGCATATTTAGATTGATTTATAAAAATGCCTCTGGGACTTTGTAAAATTTGTAATCCCAAGAAAAATAACATTTGTCCCATCATTGACATTTGAAATTTAGAACCCATTTCATTTGAAAAACGGTTACACTCATTGGGTTCAGTCGAGGCAAAGATGATATCATCAACATATATTTGAACGTGAATTAAATGTTTGCCTGACTTTCTGGTGAACAATGTCGGATCAACTGCTCCCTTGCTGAATCCAGTAGATAGAAGAAACTTTGACAGCGTATCATACCATGCTCTAGGAGCTTGCTTCAAACCGTAAAGGGCCTTTTTCAAGCGATAGACATGAGTAGGATGCTCTGGATTCACAAAACCCTCTGGTTGGCTGACGTAAACCACCTCTTTCAAATCACCATTAAGAAAGGCAGTTTTCACATCCATCTGATATACGACCATGTTCTTACTAGCCGCATTAGCCAAGAAGATTCTGATAGCTTCGATACGAGCAACAGGAGCAAAAGATTCCTCAAAGTCAATACCTTCTTCTTGACGATATCCTTTAGCCACTAACCTAGCCTTATTTTTCAGCACATCACCATGCTCATCAAGCTTCACTTTGAAGATCCACCTTAGAGCAATGATCATAGCACAGTCTGGAGCAGGTACAAATTCCCATACATCTAATCGATCAAACTCATGAATTTCTTCTTGCATGGCATTGAACCAGCTGTCTTCATTCATCGCAGTTTTAACATCTTTAGGTTCGATCTTAGAGAGTACGGAGTTGAAGAAGCACCATAAGGCATCAGTAGCAAGTTGTTTACGAGTGGATACAGGACGAGAAGGGTTTCCAATGATGTTGTCCAATGGGTGATCATGTGTCCATTTTCTAAGGTGTTCATGTGGTTGTTGTTGTGGAACTGAAGTAGCAGAGTCGATGTCTCCTGATGAAGATGGTTCAAATGATGAATCAGGAGCAAATATATTTTCAAATGGAGCATCTTCGGGAGTAGCAAAGGGATTAACTTCATCTTGTGAATCAGAAGCAATTCCTTGATGTACACTCGGTGATTGAAGGTTTGTTGATGAGACTGATTGATCAGCAGCAGGCGCTTCCTGACTTAATGACATAGAAACTGAAGGATTGACTTCATTGACAGGGATAGAAGCAGCCTCTGATGATGGGATTGACAGATCATTAGCAGTTGGTTCATAGTGTTCATCAAACATTGGATCAAATAGTTTCTTTAAGTCATCTTCTGAAGGAGGTACATAAGGAGTTGCTGGCGAGGAGCCATAAACAAGAGTAGAACTGATGGGACTACATGATGATGCGGGTCCAGAACTGAGTTGTCCTGGAGCCATTGGACCGGTCAGCTCATCGAACCTAACGTGAATAGTTTCCATGATATTTCGGGTTCTTTTGTTGTAGATTCGGAATACCTTTTTGTTTGGTGCATATCCTACAAATACTCCAATGTCTGCTATCGGTTTAAGTTTGCCTAAGTTTTGACCCTCATTAGTTGGATAACACAATGCACCAAACACACGAAGGAATGATAAATTAGGTTTTCTATTGTGGACGAGTTCATATGGAGTTTTTCCATGAGCAGTGTGAATTAGGGATCGATTTTGAGTGTAGCATGCAGTGGCAATGGCTTCAGCCAAGAGAAACATTGGAACCTTTGAGTAAATCAGCATAGTTCTTGCGGCTTCCACAAGAGTTCAACTTCGTCTTTCAACTACACCGTTCTGTTGTGGAGTTCGTGGAACACTTCTTTAATGACTGATTCCAACACTTTCATAAAACTCACTAAGTTGTTTATTAACAAACTCAGTTCCATTGTCGGTTCGGATGATTCTGACAGTTTTGTTAAGTTGAACCTGCAGCTGTTTGATAAGTTTGATGATGATATCTGGAGTTTCATCCTTTGTCCTTAGGAACTTGACCCAGGTGAATCGAGAGTAATCATCAACCACAACCAACACATATTTCTTCCCAAAGATATTCTGCACTCTCATGGGTCCACATAAATCCATGTGTATTGTATGAAGAACTTCTGTAATTGAGTTTGTTGTTTTGGGTTTGTGGGCATATTTCTTGCTTTTTCTCAATTGGCATGCTGAACAAAGATGATCCTTTTCATACTTTAGTCTAGGTAAACCTACAACTAAGTCCTTTATGGAGAGATCATTGATGGTGCCGAAGTTCAAGTGATTGAGATGACGATGCCATAACCATGACTTTGTTTTCGAAGCCTTTGACAATAAGCAAATTGGAGAAGACTTCATCATATCTTCGATGGAGATAGTGTATAGATTTGACCCATGTGTTCCTCTTAAAAGTTCTTTACCATCAATTTCTCTAACGAAGCAAGTATGTTTTCTGAAAGCCACTTCTAGATCAGAATCACAGAATTGACCGACAGAGAATAAGTTATGACCAAGACCTTCTACGTAATATACCCTGGAGATAACACTATCTCCGACAACATAATCTCCATAACCCATAATTGCACCAAAATGATCATTCTCGAATCTAACAGTCCCGATGAATTTAATCACAAAGTTCATGAGCCGCGACCGGTCTCCAGTCATATGCTTGGAACAGCCTGAGTCCAGGTACCACAGAACGATTTCAACGATCTGCAGTTGAACACATACAAGAATGGATAACTGGATAATTGGGATCCCCATGCAAGAATGGGTTCCATTTGGTTAGTAACAGTGATTGGAACACCCACATCAGAAGTAGAAACAATGGAATCATCAGAAATAGATGCAGTGCTAGTATCTGTATTTGACCTATTCAGAGTATGTTCACTTCTTAAGGGAATAGTTCTACCAGTAGGCATCCATTTTCTAGTGGGCATTGTCTTAGCAAATTGTGGGCAGAGCTGATTAACTTTATGGCCAAAAGGTATCCATTGATAACCTATCTTACTAAGTGTTCTTCTTGTGGGTTTCCACTGTTTTCTAACTTTCTTTCGCTTTTGCCTTTTAGCCTTCTTAGCTTGATTTTTTGCATTAACAGTTTTAACTGGGCATTTGACAGCATTAGACAAATCATTCATACCACATTCAAGATTAGTAACAGAAACCACGCAATCATCATTACATGTTTTGCCAAAAGTAGTAGAATTTACATTAATTACAGTACGCTTAGAGCTAACACTAGAATCAAAACGATTTGTTTTTTCAATATCTCCCTACAGTGATCTTCTACTTTCTTCCAATGCACATTTTTAGCTTGCGAGGTCGTATCATTCCTTGTATTGCCTTGAGACTTTGACCTGCTCGCTTTAATGTCACTGATTACTCCTGTAGAGGGAATGGGAACATTAGTTGGTTTTGCTACTTTTTGCCTTTCCTGTTTTGATGTGCTGGGATGTGTACTATTTGAAGGCACACTGAGGTTCACTTTCATAACATTGGGCATTGAATGAGTTGTATACTTGGCACTAGGCATAGAACAAGGTATCAAGGGATTGACTTCCTCACCTAAGGTTTTAGGGCATATTGTAATTAAGCATTCTAGAAGTTCTTGAGATCGTTTGGCATATAAGCATGCATGGCCAATTGCATTATCAAGTGGTTTCTCTAACTTATCCTCTTTTACAATCTCACGTAAACATTTTAGGTTGTCCTTAAGGTATGAGAAATATGTTTGAATAGCAAGTTTGTTATTCCTAAGATGAGGAGGAACATATTTCACAGACAAAGCATATTTATTACAGACATGCACCTTTGAAGCACCATTCTCCCCATTTGTCATTGGCATTTTCCCTTTTACCCGACTCTTCAGATTCCCAATTTCCTTTTGCAATGAAGTTATTTTTTCATTATTTTTGTTACGAGTGACTTTTATTGACTCAAATAACTCATTGAAATGACGTTTAACCTTTTCATTTTCTTCTAGAAAACTCTCATTTTCCTTTTGTAAAGCATTAACCAAGTTTTGAAGATGAAAATTTTGAGAATTCTGAGAATCTAAAGGAGGAGGCATTTGGGAGCCAGTCACATTGTTCATTTCACCCTTTAATTGAGAAATTTGGGCTTTCAACTTTTTGATCGTGTTACAGTGAGCTTGAATATGTTCATCACGTTTGTTTATTTCAAAAACTGCATCAAACTCTGGAACATCTGAGGATATCTTGATGTTTGAGGTTTTAACATTTTCTTTGAGATGTTGATATTTTAGTTGTAAATCAAAATGTTCAACTTCTAGTTTAGAAAAATGTTTTACCAGATTATCGTGATCATCCTGTTCAATTTTCTCACTTAGTTTAGAGTTTTTGATTTCAAGCTCAATGACACGATCATGGGAGACTTTCAAAGCAACAGATAATTCATGAAATTGAGAAGCAGTAATAGAACAATTAGTGGCAGTATAGAACACATCTTGAGAGATACATTCAGAAATCAGATTCTCATTTAAGGTATGCAAGTTCTTCCTCTCAATTTCATTATATTTTAACGCTCGCTCATAGTCACTAACTTCAACTATCATTGCATCAAATTCCTTTTCCATTCCTTTAATATATGTATCTATCCCATTTTTAAGACTCTCAAATTGATCTTTTAGTTGTTTAAAGAAAGGCATGACCTCAGTTAAATAACATTCTTTTGTTTGCTCAAAACCCCTTTCCCCTTCAGTTATCCCAGTGGTTGTGATCCTTTTCTTATAAGTTTTCACAAAGTCAACAAAAAATTGAAATATAACATATTGACTGATTAAGGTCTTGCTCTTAGTGGCAATAGTTCTAGGAACTAAATGCATTGGTGTATTTGGAGGATACACAGTTGCTGCAGGCATTTTCCTAAGGGGAGGGTTTGTTTCAACAAGATGTTCAGCTTTTTGCTTATCTAAGTCCTTTTTCCAGAACACTTGTTCAGGTGTTAACAAAGTTTGAGGCTTAAACTTGTTTAAGGAAATTCAATTTTCCTTTTTGTAATCATGGGGTTTGACAATAATCTTATTCTCTTTGCACTTGGGATCGTTAAGCTTCTTATCCATTTTCTCCCTAGATGCATCATCTAATTTTCTATCTTCCTCAGTGCAATCAATGCAACTAGGTGTCTGTCTAGGTTTAAGAATCTCATTGCCATCATAGATTACATTTTGAGCAGTTTTTGCTATCTTACCATACTCAGGGTTGGATTCCTTTATAATGGGGATACTATGCTTATCGCTGAGAACTCTATGCTTCGTGATCATGTGAGCAGTCTGAATTGTATTCCCTTGTACGTACAACTTATTTTCGAGCTTGTTTTTCAAGGTATTTAGATTAGAAAAATCATTCAAAAGTTTTGATTCCTTAGCACTGAATTCTTGCTTAAGCATTTTAACATTTTCTTGAAGTTCTTGTTTTTGCTTAGCAGTTTTAGAAAGCTTTTCTTGTAAGGAGTTTAACTCTTGTTTTAATACCTCTTCTCTAAACTTACTTTTTCTAATAGTTGTATGCATTTGGTCATCCATTTCCTGCTCACGGGTGGTTAACTCAAACTTAGCACGTTGTTCATAAATGGCAACTCGTTCTTTATAGGCATTAAATTCAGAGATAACAGAATCATTAGGGGCACATGCAGTGTATTCATAAAAAACATAGTCATCATTGACTGCAGAAGATGCATCACTTGGTACAATCTTACTTTCACTTTGTTTCACATATTGATCATATGGGACAACATTGATATTACCCATTTTTTCAATATCTGACTCAATAGTTTCAGTTGATTGTACTTTGTCATGCCTCTTTTGCACATCAGCATCATCGTATAGTTTTAATACCTCATAAATGATTTTGTCTTTGGATGGACCAGCTTGTGGTGATGAAGAGACTTTAGAAGGGACCATTGGAGAAATGCTAGCCATGAAAATTGTTTGTGCAGTAGGTTCATCATCAACGTCAGAGTCGTATGCATCACAATCAGCGACTTGAAAGGCATTCTGATGATTGTGGCCTATCTCCTGAATTGGCTGCTCATCCACATCTGCATCATATGTCTTGGCATTTCCCTCAGAAAGAAACAACAAATCCTCTTCATCCAAAGCTGCACCATTATCCTGAGCTTGCACAAGCAACATCTTATCCCTGAAGTACTCTGCATTCTGAGGACGTTTTGGTGATGTGCAGTTCCTTGCAATATGTCCCTCACCACCACAGTTGTAACACTTGATCGGCTTTGCTTGTCCTTGATTTCTATTCCTTCCCCTATTCTGATTTGCCACATATCCTCTACCAACTCCACCTCTTCCTTGTTCATACTGCCTTTCTTGAACTGGTTGTACCATAACCTTCCCATCTCTGACAGTGGCTTGATTGTGTGGATTAGATGTTGTTCTGAGGTTGTTGTTGGTGTGTGGGAGAGTGTTCATGTTTTGACTAACCATGAGAGACAGTTGGTTGATGAAGTTTTCCATGAGTGTGTTAGAGTTTGGAGGCTTATATGATGGATCGGGAATGAGCTTGTAATTCCCATTACTAGTGGGTATGACTTGTGAAGCTTTGGTTGTAATCCCAACATTGGTGTAAAATGCAGTTGAATCATTTGATGAACTTGTTTCTCCCTGTTTTGATTTGAACTGATTAAGAATCATTTTTTCAAACATGGCGTGTCTCTCATTCTGAAGCAGGAAGGCATATAGTTGTTCATAGTTGGTGTTCTTCAAACCTTTGGTTAGCTTCACAGAGGTGACAAACTTGTGCCATTCGGGGATTCATGTTGTTCACAAATTTTGAGTTCAACTGAATGTTTGGCATGGTCATTTTTATATTCCTCATATCATTAACAAGCTTATGAAATCTCACGTAATACTCATAGACACTCTTGTTAATACAAATAAGCCGTAAAAACGTTTATTTATATTTTACGATCTTCTAATGTTTTGTCGATAACAAACGTAAAATCATATTAACGAAACAAATAAAATACGTAAATGGTTTGAACTAATAGTTTCTAACATATTCACATTTTCACATAAAACACTAAAACAAGTATAAGTGATTTTATGATTTAGTATTACATATGTACAACAACTAGCGTTTACATATTTGGGTAAATATACACATAACTAGTATGTAGTATATTGGGTAATGTAAATGGGTAGAAACTTAAGTATTTGACCCATAACCCATGGTTTTATATATACCACTTGACTAAGTTCATTGTACTATTAATACTAGCAAATGGTATTGACCCATAACTGATGAGTGTGTAAATACTCATCATTTTTGGTTTAATCTGAACTGCAAAACGTCTAAAAATGCTCAGAAATGCATCAAAATACTGAAAATATTCCAAAATTGCATTTTATATGTTTCAGATGCAAAATGTTTAAAATCAGATGAAAAATGAGCAAAGTTTGCATAATTGGCAGTTTCAGTCCCCCAAGTTTCTAAAATTGTCAAAAATACTCCCTGAGTCAAAATTTCAAAAGTAAAATCACCAAAGGTCCTTTTAAAATCATAACTTGTCAAATTTAGTCCTTTGGTGAAAAATGTAAAAAGTTTTGAGAAAATTACAAATTGGTCCTTCAACTTTCAAAATTGGCAGAATTGGTCCCTAGAAAATGTGAAAATGGCAACTTTGGTCCTTGAACTATTGATACTTGTCAATTTCAGCCCCTGAAGCATCTTTGATGAATTGGCAGTTCTAGTCCTTGTATTTTCAGAAATGGCAAGATAAGCCCTTGAATATTAAACCTTTCCTACACCTTAGACCCTTGTCAATAACCCATTTGACCCTGCCAATACCTTTGTGACCCTGTCATTACAACATTTTGGACCCCCCTGTATTTAATATCCCAGTCAAACCATTTTGACCACCACTTTCCCTCTCCTTCACGGGTTACCCACCATTTCATCATATCCAACCCTGCAACTCCTCTAAATACACTCCATCTCAACCATCATCACCCCTACACCCCCCCTCCAAACACAACAAGCCAAGTTAGCATTAAATGCCTTAACTCAATCCCACTCAATCCCACAAACGGTTAAAACAAAATTGGCGCCAAAAAGGTTTAAACGGCCAGGATCAATTGCAGTGATCCAATGGTAAATTTTATTAGTGGGATATGTCCAAAGAAGTGAGAGAAGAAACTTGGGATGTATAAAAAGCCAAGAGAAGCTACAAGGAAGATAGTTAGTTTTTAGTTTTCAAGCACTTTTCATTTTATTGTATTTTTCATTTTCAGTAGTGAAGTTAGTTAACTTGTATTTTCAGATTTTTGTAATTCTAAATTTGTACTACGTTTTACATTTTAATCAAATTACAGTTCTTGGTCAATTTTCAATATTAATCTCATTTCTGTTTTTGAGCTCTTTCATTAGCTTATTTAGTATTCAAGGTCATACTTAAGCTTCTTTTACTCAACATTTTTCCCTTTGGTAAACTTAAGAAAAAACTACACATTGAGAAAAAGAGGTTCTACATAGCTGACATGAAGATGAACTTGGGTTGAATTCAAGTTTGAATTGGGTTGAGCTCAGTGTAAGGACAGTGGTCAATTAATCTCATAAGCATACCATTGTGGTTGGATTTCTGTGAGTACCAAAGTTCTCTCTTAATTTGTTATAGCTTGTTTATCTAGTTTGTTCATTGGATTAAGCATTATAGTTAGTATAGCTTAGTTTTTGTCAGTTTAGTAATTCTTGTTTTATTCTATATCCATTACTGTCACCCTATTTTAATCTCTGCATATGGATTATATTTTGCATCAGTCTAGTCTCAGTGTATAGTTTAGTTCATGTAGTAGTAATTCTACATGTTGGAGTGAGTTGTAGCATAGCTTTGGATCAGATATTGGGTTTAGAGACCTAGATTACTAAACAGTCTTATAAACCAGTGTTTGGTACACTCTGCTACCTTGGATATAGGGATTGGATATGGGTTGAGATTACTTACATTAGTCTAGGTTAGGGTCACTTCAGTCATATTAGTGGTTAGACAGTTACCTAAATAGCTAAAAGTCAAATTTAGACTTATGGTTGAATTGGACTAATAGCAATAGGAATCAAGTTGTCCAAGATAGAGCATAGGAGTAGGATCTATATAGGTCTGTTCTAATAGTTGCATCAGCTCAGTGTTTAGTTTAGAGTGGATTATTTACATTTTACTTGCACTAAGTAGTGTTTGGAAGTGATAGTTGGATTGTCATTCAAGCTAGTTCTGTGATTAGAACCCCTTGCAGTAATCTTATTTAGGCAAATGCAGTTTAGTAAAAGCTTAGAACTTAGCTCGCATTCACTCATAGTCAACATTGCTTACAACCTGTCTTTGTGATCAGTTCTGTTTGAATCAGTGTGTCACATTTTGCAAATAGGTGTTAGATCACTTAACTTAGCTTGAATCAGAGTTGAATCATTATATAGTATCATATTCAGTCTATGATTTGCTTGTAAATCTCAAAAAAGTCAAAGCATTTAAACTGTTTTAAAAAGTCAAAAAAAAAAATCTCCATAGGCAGTTTTTCCTTAGAACTTGCAGACCTGTCCACAAGCTCATAAGAGCTTGTGAGCAGCTCTCCTTTGTTTTATAAGTAGGTAGCCAAGTGTACTTTAGGATCATATATTTGTTATTTAAGTTTAAGCTTATTTAGTAGCTTAATTTTAAGCCTGAATATTGGACTGCGTAAGTGCCCTGTGCAGAGGATATAACTGCACAGGATCTGAGTAAGACTTGCAGACCTAGCGCTAATGCTTATAAGAGCTTGCCTTGGTCTCCTTTTTGGTTTACTAGGTCTCACCCAGGTCTAGTGTAGGATACAAGTTTTGGTTTCATATTTCCAGCTTATTCATGTGCTTATTCATAGGCTTAAACTTGGTACCCCTAAACTGCTCTTAGCATTTAGTTCAAACAATCAAATCTGTTCTAACTTGAAACCAGAGGTCTAGAGTAGTTGAATTAAAGTGCTTTATAGTAGTTTTGGTATAAGAAAGGTTATGTAATCATCTGGTTCTCTAAGGTAGCTTGTAGCTTAATTTGATGAGCTTATTTGTAAGCAGTTTATACCACAGTCCCATATTTTTGCATATAAGACCTTGTTTTTATAATTTTCCTAGATTTAGAACATAATTTTAGAGTTTCCAAGAATTTTTCATAATTTTCCATTGTTGTTTACTATTTTTCTTAATTTAAAGTAGATTTTAAGCATTTTAAATTAGCTTTTAATACAAAAAATTAAGAAAAGGTTCAAAAAAATAATTTTTAAATTTTCTTAGGTTTAGATAAATATAAAAAGTAAAAAAAGTAATTTTCCAGATTTTTCCTAGTTCATTTGGTAATTTTTAGTAATTTAATTAGTTTTAAATAGTTTAAAATTCAAAAAAATAGAAAAATAATCAGAAAAATACAAAAATAGTTTTGAAAATTCTATTTTGATATTTTAGACTTTTCCATTTCATAATTTTATTTTTCTAGCTTTATTTCCTAATTTCTTGTATTTTAGGTAATTATTTAATAGTTAAAAATAGTTTTTAATTAATAATAATTAGAATAATAGTTGTAAAAATAATTTTCTTTTTCCAAATATTTTCTTTTATCATTAGGATTGTAAAAATGTATTTTTCATATTTTTAGGATTTATATTGAATAAGTTTCACTTTTTATTTTGTGCGTTTACGTAATTTTTATTTAAACGTAAGTTTTTAGTTTTAAGTTTTAAACGTTCATCATTTTAAAAATAGTGATAGCGTTTATTTAATAGATTTTATCTTTTTAATTTCCTTTAATTTTCATTTTAGCCCTTGTAGTTTATGTCCTTTTTCCGTAGTTATAATAAATCCAAATCTCCTTTTCCGTTCAAATCTCGCGATCACTATACGTTTGATAATCCATTGCACAGCTCGCTGGGACATAACGACCCGGGGAAACACTATACTCCCCAGATCTTCATTGATTTCGTGCTTAAGCAGTTTTAAGCTGGTTACGGTCCGCCATTCACAAGTGGCGGGCTTGTGTGATTTAGCTTGACTGTTTGGCGCGCATCAAATTTTTGGCGCCGCTGCCGGGGAGCTGTGCTGATTATCTTACGTCTAGAAGATTAGTGATTTGGATATTCACTCCTTGTTTATACCATCTGTATGTGTTTATATTCTCTTTTAAAAATCAAAAATCCAAAAAGATTTTCAGTCTTTGTTTTTGCATCATGTTTTTCAAAAATACAAAAATACTCTTCTCATTCCTCTTATCCGTATGATTCTATTTCTCTTACCCTCTTTTGCCGTTTAATTCTATTCTTCGTATCCTCTCAACCATTTGATTCTCTTCTTAATCCTCTATATGTTTAATTCTTATGTCGACATTCGTCAACTTCATCGTCAGAAATGTGTGTGAGCGGTGTGGAGGGCCTAGTTCAAGCGAATTTTGCAAATCGTGCGAATTATCCATCATAAATTCTTTTCAAAGTTATTTCGACCACCCGCCACAACCTGAAATACATTCTAATCTTGACAAACCAGTTCAAACATCGGAGCTACCCCAAGCACCCACCGAGGATTACGAGGACACTTTCTTTGAAGATAGAGCCCGTAATCTAATCGAACAAATTCAAACCGATGAAAAAAGGTCGAGAATTAGAATTGATTACGATGAACCCGTTCAAACACCGGTGACTAGCAAGAATGACTTGCCTAATCTTCACGTTTCTCAAGAACCAGAACCGGAGACCATAACGGAAGTGGTGGAAATTGCTAGCTCTCAGAGCACACCACTTGTCCCACCTCCTGATCTTTCTGAATGTTCTTCGAGACTTGATAGTCATTCGGATCACAATGTTGGTTTTGTTGATTCTTTGGATAAACCGATTCCTCTTCATAGCTATCAAATGCAATCGTTTATTCCTTGTGTCGGTTGTGGTGAGCCTCTCTTTGGTTCACCCTGTCGTTGGTGTACATGTGTACAATGTGGTAATGATATCCATAACGGGAGTTGTTTGTTTTGTGGTTCAAGGAATTCATTTGATTATGATCCTAATCAGAACTCATTTAACGACTCCTCAAACTTTTCCAATTACCCACCCCAGCCCGACCTATATTCATATGATCAACATTACTGTTGTGAATCTTGTGGAGGTCCCCACCAAGGATTTGAGTGTCAATCTGGAAACACGTTTGTCTATGAACAGTTTTCCAGTGATGCTCAGAACTTTGGTTATGACCAAAATCCATATGATTCACCATTCCAGACTCAACAGTTTTACTGTTGTGAGTACTGTGGAGGTCCCCATTTCAGCTCTGATTGTCAAATAGGGAACCCAGTTCCTTGTAACAATCATGACTCTTACATGATTGAAAATTTCCAACCTCCACAGCATTATACGGTTCAAACTCCACCTGAGCCGTTGTCTCATGAAATCTCCCATGATCTTGAAACCGCAATGAAATCACTTAATGATATGATGCAAAACTTCAAGGATCAAGTGAGTAATGAAAAGACCATAGGAGAATTGCTGGCCGAAGAACGAGAAGAACGAGAGGCTCGCAAATCTAGGGAAGAATCATTAATCCTAGAGCAAGCAGCTCTAAGACGTTCCCAATTTCTCAAGGCAGCTCTTTATGACGATGACGAGGAGAGTTTTTATCCTTTCAGAGATAATACTTCTCAACTCCCTCAGTCAGTTGATATTCTAGCAGTTGAGATTCACTCTCAAACAACTGCTATCACACCCGAGATTCACACTCACTCTCTTATTATGGGGGACGAGCATCTTGACACTGTTCCTGAAAAGGAATCGGACGAATTCATAAAGTCTAGTGTTGAGGACCTTGTCCCAATCCCAAGAGAGTCACAGGGAATTCTTGATCATGTGTGTGATATCCCTCCTCTTCTTGTCTTCCAAAACGATCATGTTGAGATGTTCTCCGATTCTGATGATGATGAGTCATTATCTTGTGGAGACATCATTTATGTGGAAGATTCACCTTCTGAGCTTGTTAGCTTAGAAGAAGAGAATGATGAAGTTACTGACACTGAAATCAAAGATGAAGCTCTTCGAGCAACATTATTGAATGTCAGTCTTCTAATTTCTAAAATCGAGGCTTTCAAAGAGAAACCTATTTCATCTCCTATCCCCAACAAGGGTAGTGACATTCTTTCCGATGATTCTATTCCGGAAATGAAAGCCTCCTGTTTTGATAATATGGGAGAGAAGATTAGTGGCAGTACCACTTTTCATTCTCACAATTCTCTCCCCGATTATGAATCATGTACATTGGAGGAGTTCATCAATGAACCCACTCATATCAATTCTGAATATGATTCATTCACCTTCATGGAGTTCTCAGATGAACTCACTCATATCATATCTCCGCCGGAGTATGATAACTTCTACTTTGATCTAGACACACCCGAGATATGTCTAGACCAATTGAGCTTAACTGATGAGATTCATGAGACTATGAATTCTCCTATTGAGGATGAGGAGTTAGTCATGATTTCTATCATGATTTTCTTTCTTTTCTTCATATATTCTGTCACTTCTCCTGTTCTTCACTCCTTCGGGAATGAAGACATTATCTTTGATCCCGGCATTTTCACTTATCATTTTTTGAGCCGGTTCTATGTATATCTCATCGGTGTGGAACTTTCACATGCTTCAAATGTTTATCCAAACATTTTGAATGAAAGTCCGATGGAGATTGTCTCTTCCACTTACTTCCCCATGAACCAATAAATTCGGGGTCGAGTCAAGCTAGCGACTCGGAAATCAAAAACAGTAGCACACACCATATGGGTTTTCACCCATATTTCTGACTTCTTACCCCTTTCTACCACCTAAGTGTGGGGGTGATGCCCCACATGTTTAAAAAAAAAATCTTCTTTCTAAATAATGGCCGTAGTATTTCCCTTTTACGTTCTCAGTTTCGGCATAACCGCTGATACTTTGAATATTGAGGGAAATATTCATTTCTAAGTGTGGGGGGGAATTCTCACGAATTTTATCATATAATTATACCAATTCCCCCGTTTTTGGCCAAAATTTTTTTTTTTGGAGTAAGTGTTTTACACTTTCTCATTTGGTTATCAGTCCGCCATGTCTGTAAGACTAAAGGATTGGCTAATCCAGGAGCAAACGGCTCTTGGTAAAGATATCTCAAATCCGTTTATATGGCTTGCAATTTGCCCAAAATTGTATGGTATTCAGCTCACCATATCCTAAAAAGTGAAGAGTTGGCTAGCCCGCAAGGTTATGGCTTGTGGTAAAGGCAGTGGAAAAACCATAATTGGTAATCAGCTCACCAAAGATAATATTGATAATTTATCTAAGAGTTGGCTAGTCCAGAAGGGTACGGCTTCTGGTAAAGACAAAATCAAATCCGTTGAAAGCTGGTGGTTTGCTCAAAATCACATGGTTATCGGTGTACCATGGTCTTACTTGAACTGAAACATTTGGCTACTCCAGAAGTGATGGCTTTTGGTAAAGAGATTAAAATCCATTAAGTTTTTCTTAAAAGATTGCTAGGGACTAGCAATAGTTTAGTGTGGGGGATTGATGAGTGTGTAAATACTCATCATTTTTGGTTTAATCTGAACTGCAAAACGTCTAAAAATGCTCAGAAATGCATCAAAATACTGAAAATATTCCAAAATTGCATTTTATATGTTTCAGATGCAAAATGTTTAAAATCAGATGAAAAATGAGCAAAGTTTGCATAATTGGCAGTTTCAGTCCCTCAAGTTTCTAAAATTGTCAAAAATAGTCCCTGAGTCAAAATTTCAAAAGTAAAATCACCAAAGGTCCTTTTAAAATCATAACTTGTCAAATTTAGTCTTTTGGTGAAAAATGTAAAAAGTTTTGAGAAAATTACAAATTGGTCCTTCAACTTTCAAAATTGGCAGAATTGGTCCCTGGAAAATGTGAAAATGGCAACTTTGGTCCTTGAACTATTGATACTTGTCAATTTCAGCCCCTGAAGCATCTTTGATGAATTGGCAGTTCTAGTCCTTGTATTTTCAGAAATGGCAAGATAAGCCCTTGAATATTAAACCTTTCCTACACCTTAGACCCTTGTCAATAACCCATTTGACCCTGCCAATACCTTTGTGACCCTGTCATTACAACATTTTGGACCCCCTGTATTTAATATCCCAGTCAAACCATTTTGACCACCACTTTCCCTCTCCTTCACGGGTTACCCACCATTTCATCATATCCAACCCTGCAACTCCTCTAAATACACTCCATCTCAACCATCATCACCCCTACACCCCCCCTCCAAACACAACAAGCCAAGTTAGCATTAAATGCCTTAACTCAATCCCACAAACGGTTAAAACAAAATTGGCGCCAAAAAGGTTTAAACGGCCAGGATCAATTGCAGTGATCCAATGGTAAATTTTATTAGTGGGATATGTCCAAAGAAGTGAGAGAAGACACTTGGGATGTATAAAAAGCCAAGAGAAGCTACAAGGAAGATAGTTAGTTTTTAGTTTTCAAGCACTTTTCATTTTATTGTATTTTTCATTTTCAGTAGTGAAGTTAGTTAACTTGTATTTTCAGATTTTTGTAATTCTAAATTTGTACTACGTTTTACATTTTAATCAAATTACAGTTCTTGGTCAATTTTCAATATTAATCTCATTTCTGTTTTTGAGCTCTTTCATTAGCTTATTTAGTATTCAAGGTCATACTTAAGCTTCTTTTACTCAACATTTTTCCCTTTGGTAAACTTAAGAAAAAACTACACATTGAGAAAAAGAGGTTCTGCATAGCTGACATGAAGATGAACTTGGGTTGAATTCAAGTTTGAATTGGGTTGAGCTCAGTGTAAGGACAGTGGTCAATTAATCTCATAAGCATACCATTGTGGTTGGATTTCTGTGAGTACCAAAGTTCTCTCTTAATTTGTTATAGCTTGTTTATCTAGTTTGTTCATTGGATTAAGCATTATAGTTAGTATAGCTTAGTTTTTGTCAGTTTAGTAATTCTTGTTTTATTCTATATCCATTACTGTCACCCTATTTTAATCTCTGCATATGGATTATATTTTGCATCAGTCTAGTCTCAGTGTATAGTTTAGTTCATGTAGTAGTAATTCTACATGTTGGAGTGAGTTGTAGCATAGCTTTGGATCAGATATTGGGTTTAGAGACCTAGATTACTAAACAGTCTTATAAACCAGTGTTTGGTACACTCTGCTACCTTGGATATAGGGATTGGATATGGGTTGAGATTACTTACATTAGTCTAGGTTAGGGTCACTTCAGTCATATTAGTGGTTAGACAGTTACCTAAATAGCTAAAAGTCAAATTTAGACTTATGGTTGAATTGGACTAATAGCAATAGGAATCAAGTTGTCCAAGATAGAGCATAGGAGCAGGATCTATATAGGTCTGTTCTAATAGTTGCATCAGCTCAGTGTTTAGTTTAGAGTGGATTATTTACATTTTACTTGCACTAAGTAGTGTTTGGAAGTGATAGTTGGATTGTCATTCAAGCTAGTTCTGTGATTAGAACCCCTTGCAGTAATCTTATTTAGGCAAATGCAGTTTAGTAAAAGCTTAGAACTTAGCTCGCATTCACTCATAGTCAACATTGCTTACAACCTGTCTTTGTGATCAGTTCTGTTTGAATCAGTGTGTCACATTTTGCAAATAGGTGTTAGATCACTTAACTTAGCTTGAATCAGAGTTGAATCATTATATAGTATCATATTCAGTCTATGATTTGCTTGTAAATCTCAAAAAAGTCAAAGCATTTAAACTGTTTTAAAAAGTCAAAAAAAAAAATCTCCATAGGCAGTTTTTCCTTAGAACTTGCAGACCTGTCCACAAGCTCATAAGAGCTTGTGAGCAGCTCTCCTTTGTTTTATAAGTAGGTAGCCAGGTGTACTTTAGGATCATATATTTGTTATTTAAGTTTAAGCTTATTTAGTAGCTTAATTTTAAGCCTGAATATTGGACTGCGTAAGTGCCCTGTGCAGAGGATATAACTGCACAGGATCTGAGTAAGACTTGCAGACCTAGCGCTAATGCTTATAAGAGCTTTCCTTGGTCTCCTTTTTGGTTTACTAGGTCTCACCCAGGTCTAGTGTAGGATACAAGTTTTGGTTTCATATTTCCAGCTTATTCATGTGCTTATTCATAGGCTTAAACTTGGTACCCCTAAACTGCTCTTAGCATTTAGTTCAAACAATCAAATCTGTTCTAACTTGAAACCAGAGGTCTAGAGTAGTTGAATTAAAGTGCTTTATAGTAGTTTTGGTATAAGAAAGGTTCTGTAATCATCTGGTTCTCTAAGGTAGCTTGTAGCTTAATTTGATGAGCTTATTTGTAAGCAGTTTATACCACAGTCCCATATTTTTGCATATAAGACCTTGTTTTTATAATTTTCCTAGATTTAGAACATAATTTTAGAGTTTCCAAGAATTTTTCATAATTTTCCATTGTTGTTTACTATTTTTCTTAATTTAAAGTAGATTTTAAGCATTTTAAATTAGCTTTTAATACAAAAAATTAAGAAAAGGTTCAAAAAAATAATTTTTCAATTTTCTTAGGTTTAGATAAATATAAAAAGTAAAAAAAGTAATTTTCCAGATTTTTCCTAGTTCATTTGGTAATTTTTAGTAATTTAATTAGTTTTAAATAGTTTAAAATTCAAAAAAATAGAAAAATAATCAGAAAAATACAAAAATAGTTTTGAAAATTCTATTTTGATATTTTAGACTTTTCCATTTCATAATTTTATTTTTCTAGCTTTATTTCCTAATTTCTTGTATTTTAGGTAATTATTTAATAGTTAAAAATAGTTTTTAATTAATAATAATTAGAATAATAGTTGTAAAAATAATTTTCTTTTTCCAAATATTTTCTTTTATCATTAGGATTGTAAAAATGTATTTTTCATATTTTTAGGATTTATATTGAATAAGTTTCACTTTTTATTTTGTGCGTTTACGTAATTTTTATTTAAACGTAAGTTTTTAGTTTTAAGTTTTAAACGTTCATCATTTTAAAAATAGTGATAGCGTTTATTTAATAGATTTTATCTTTTTAATTTCCTTTAATTTTCATTTTAGCCCTTGTAGTTTATGTCCTTTTTCCGTAGTTATAATCAATCCAAATCTCCTTTTCCGTTCAAATCTCGCGATCACTATACGTTTGATAATCCATTGCACAGCTCGCTGGGACATAACGACCCGGGGAAACACTATACTCCCCAGATCTTCATTGATTTCGTGCTTAAGCAGTTTTAAGCTGGTTACGGTCCGCCATTCACAAGTGGCGGGCTTGTGTGATTTAGCTTGACTGTTTGGCGCGCATCAATAACCCATGGTTTTATATATACCACTTGACTAAGTTCATTGTACCCTTAATACTAGCAAATGGTATTGACCCATAACCCATAGTTTTATACATACCACTTGACCAAGTTCATTGTATCCTTAAGATACATTGTATCTAGAAAGAAAACCATGGATCAACCCATAACCCATGACCCATAACCAAAAATACCCATGGGCAAAGAGGAGCGTTCCACGGATCCCTAGCTTTGTGCTAGCCGGATCCCAAGTGGAAGGGATCCGGGGAAACAGTAGTGAATTTCCTCTATAAATAGAGAGCCATATCTTCCTTTCTATTCATCCCTTTACACACATACTTCCCCTAAGTATTCTAACCCTCTAACCTCATATCCAAGAGATCTATGTAGCTTTTCTCTTTTGTTTATGTGTGATCTTGTAGGTTCCTCTTAAAGGAAAGATCACCACATCTTGAAGACGTGCAAGCTCAAGTCCATGAGTTGTCATGCTTCGTCATCATCAAGACAACGAAGGTTCTCTTGTTGATAGATCTACCTTTCTCCATAGATGTTGGGTTGAAGGCATTAGTGAAGAATGCCGAAAGTGTCAAGATGAAAGCATTAGTGAAAGGTGCTCATCATCCGTGTCAAAGCATTAGTGAAGAATACTAAAGGTGTCAAGACGAAGGCATTAGTGAAGGGTGCCAAGCGTTGTGTCAAAGGCATTAGTGAAGGATGCCGATGAATCTAATCAAGTAGCATTTGGGAAGAATGCTTAGGTCGTATAATTGATGAGGTGCATCGTTATACTTATAAGTAGTTGTTTATTTCCAAGGATGGTGATATCCTTGATGATATTGTAACAAGGAGTAGATCTCCTTGATATTAGGTGTTGTGTCGTGAAAGGTAGTAGTTCCTCCATAATGGAACTAGGTGCTTAGCCTAGTACCTAATAAAGGGTAGGCGACGTTGTGATAGGATTAGTTCTCCTAAGGTGTGAAAGAACTCGGTGGTTAGCCTAGCACCGTATAAAGGGTAGGCGACGTTGTGTTAGGTGTGGTTCGCCTTGGTGTGAAAGAACTCGGTATTTAGCTTTGTACCGGAAAAAGGTTAAGCGACGTTGTGAAGGCTTCTCCGCCATAAGGAGTTGGTGTAGTTCTTACGAACTCTCGAGTAGGTGACTCGGGGAGTGGAGTAGGGCAAGGAAGGTGTCCTTGTAGCCGAACCACTATAAATACTTGTGTCGTGGTGATGTGCTTCTTACTCTTTATCTTTCATTACAAGTTTATATATCTATCTATCAACGTCCAACATAAACAACCAAATAGATTGACATAAGTCGATCTAAATATTTAAAAGGATGTTTTAAATTGGTAAAACTATTCAACCCCCCCTTCTAGTTTTCCACAATTGGTACCAGAGCTTCGTTACCAAGTTTTTTTTTTTGTATATTGTACTTTGAAAACTTGATACGATCCGTGTATGTTTGAAAACTACAAAGAAGGGAATTTCTTAAAACAAAAAGTCATGTTTTTATAAATCATCATATGTTGGATAGTGATAGATCATTCTAACATTTTCCTTTGAGAAGTCTTCATACTAGGATTTGGGTATCTTAGAAGATCATGAAGTATTTCGCGTCTATGGTTTCTAAAACCATAAAAAGGGAATATAGCAAAGGATTGGGGTATCTTAGAAGATCATGAAGTATTTCGCGTCTATGGTTTCTAAAACCATAAAAAGGGCATATAGCAAAGGTATGTTTTCTTAGTTACATTTTTTTTTTCAAAAACGTGCTAAATTGTTTGTGGACAAAATGGTGATATATGCTTCTATCTTATAATAAGCATAATATGAAAAGTGTTTTAGTGATTTTTTTTCTTTGAAGTTCTGTTGTTAGATATCTTGTTAATCAAGCTTGAATAAAGGTAAAAATGGGTAATATAACTTCACTAAAAAGTCTACAAAGACTAAACCTTTTCGTCGGGTCAAAACGTACATTTTTGTAATTTTGTGTCAGATCCGCGGATCCCTCAGGTTACACTGGACGGATCCCTCAAGCAAGGGATCCGTGGGATCCGTAGGTACAGAAGACAGTTTTTGTCTGAATTTCAAAAATTCATAACTTTTTAACCGTAAGTCGTTAGAAGTCGTGCCACCTATCGTTTTAAAGGTATTTGAGTCTACTTTCATTTAAAAATGATTTCATAAACTGATTCAAAACAATAATTTACAGAATCATTGATTAATAATAGAAAGTCATTTTTCGGTCATAACTTTTGCACAAACTTTTGATCTAATTGGAGACGGATGTTTTCGCTTTTGAATAACAATGTGTCCTCTATTGAAATTAAGGTTTTGATCATATTTATAAATATAAAATAAACTAATCAAGCTTGGTATACATGTTTATATTTAACACAAAGCGATGAAAAGAACTTTTGTATGCTATGCTAAATGATAAATTGTCTTCGTTGCATTACTTGATTATTTGCTTATTTCAAATAGCTTTTGTGCTAGTTTGATTGAATAGCATATGTGGTTTCCTTACCTTGCTATTCATTCTCTTGTTTGTCGATTTAGTAATATTCTACTAATCAATGTGCTATTTGAAGGAGTGTTTGGGATAACATCTAGTTGTGTCGAAAATGTTAGTTTAGATACTTAAATAAGTCATATAGGTTGAAAAATGTTTTATGTGCTTATATGATTTCTTTTGTTCTTGTATCGTTTTCTAAAAACAACAAGAATGTACATCGGATCATAACCTACACTTGTGTTGATGATGTACTCTCCCATTTTCCTTTTCATGATCGCTCTTCAAGCTTCATAGTAGGATTGACAACTTGATTATTTCATCCGATATACTCAAGTAAATTATTTTGCAACGCAAATATAATTGTTCATATCCGAAAGTCCAAACTCAAAGCTTTCCAACAACATATGTTGAACTAGCTCATCCAACCATTTTTTTGTTGTTTACCATATGGACAACTTTTAAACTTATTTTTAACATGACGCCTTCGTCACCTTAGTTGTCTTAAGTATAATATTAAAAGAAGCAAAGTATCATCATTGTTACTCTTCGATAGGCCATTGTAGGAATATAAATTTTCCTAATTTGAGAATGAATACTGGAGAACTTATGGCACTAGAAACTCAATTTGACCTGACGGTTGAATTGCTTCCTTGATAGAAGTTGGGTATATGGAATCACCCGTAAAAATGGTCGTGTTTAGCCGTAATTGAGCACCACTAGTAATAGTCTCATATTCATTCTCTCACTTGGGAAATCTATACTCCCATGTTTCTCTAAAGTAAGTTTACAATGGAAATACTTTGCGTTGTCTTAGGATTACTAATCAACCAAGTTGTAAAATTGATTTTTATTTTAATTAATCACAACCACTTGCCTCATCAAGCAATTATCTTGCTTTGATCGAGAAGAGCTACATGACTTCATGGACGAAGTTCATTGTATGCTAATCACCATCCATAATGACTATACATAGTTCATTGCTTCCGTTGGCCAAAACAACCCTATCGTCTTGAACACCATCATCTAATCTGCACGCCATTGTTAATACAAACGATTTACTAATCTAGATCATAAATAGGTTTTGAGTTTCTTGAATAGTGCTTGTTAAGTTTGATAAACCTCTTTGTTATTTGTGAGCTCGATCTCATTTGATATATTAGTGTTAGAACCTCTTAAACTTGAAATATGATGCATTGTCAAAGTCATTGCATACCTTTTGTAAAGGTTCTGCTTAGCAGATAGACGGATCCCAAAATTTGTGCTTGACGGATCCCTACTCTTAGGGAACCGTGGGATCCGGCAAACAGAAAATGCAATTGCAAGCATTATATCTCAAACATATCCTTAGAACACCTCACACTAAGCTAAACATAGTATCTTAAGGCAAATTAAGTCCTTATCAAGATAGGTTGATCCTTCCTACTCACACACCTAGATCACACTCTAAAACGCTTGTAGATCTACCGTTTCATTTTAATCCATTACTCTTCCGCTCTCAAAACTCACACTTCATTTTTTTTTACTTGATCTCTCACATCTACTCTTAGAAATCCTTCGATTATGGCTAAGTTGATCATAAATCATCCTCACCACAAAATTGATCAAAGTTGATCAAATCCTAGTTTTTCCATCTCAAAACCTTTAGGATATTTTCCAAAACACAATCCTAAGTCACAACCTGATCTCTAGGATCATTTAGCTTCAATTGACACTCTCATCTTTAGTGTCATCCTTGCTCATTCATTGGTACTCATGAAAGTTCCAAATCCTTCCATAAAAGATAATCATTAGCTACAACACTCACCACCCTCAAGTACCTAAGCACCTCTACATTTAAGACACTTAGGAAGACTGAAACACTCAAGATGTTATAGGTCTTAGATCTTAGAAACATCATTTCCACTCTTTCATAACTGCTGAAAGACGGATCCCTAGGATTAGCCTAGACGGATCCCTCTAAGGAGGGAACCGTGGGATCCGGATGACAGTTTAGGTCAAATCTTGCTAAAACAATCACTTCAACTCATCTTCCTAACTCAAACACTCCATCTCATCTTAAATGAGTTCCTAGATCAGTGTAAACTTTGTAGTTGACTCTTGTGCATGTTAATCATCACATTCCAATGAATCCTAGTGACTTAAGTCTTGAATGCACTTGCTAAATCCTTCCCTTTATAAGTCATCTTGCTAGAATCCTTAGTCATCGAACACAACATAATTCTTAGCATTTAGAAACCTTTTCCTTAGTCATTTCATCATGAGGAAAGCTCCTAGTGCTAACTCATCCAACCAAGAACCACCCTAGAAACTTTCTCGTGTTGTACACGAAATTTCCTCAACCGAATCATCTCCGGTTAAACCCACAAATTGTAGGATTTCCCATCCACCGAATCATCATCCATAAGAGATAATAGTGCTAGAATCTCACCTCAACAAACCCAATCAACAATTGCCAATAGAACCGCAATAATTAGCATTAAACCTTTTAGGTTAGAAAAGGGATCATCGATCTCTAAACCAAACGTACCTAGTTCTAGCAAAACGTCTAAACCTTCATTCCTAGAGCATGGACTACACTCCTTCACCGAGCCTCTCTCTCACCCAAATCTCTTTTCATTAGAGCATTCACCACCGAGAACTTCCCAATCACCAACTACTCCATCGTTGGAAACAAGGAACCACCAAGGACTTGATCATATTAAGGAATTTCCATTACCACCACTCTGATTCCTAGTAGAACCTCATCCTAAATTACTCAATGTACCTCCATCATCATTTGTAGAACCTCTTCAAAATATCATGTTCCTAATCAAGACAATAATTGCTCTAATTGTCTAATCACCCAAGGACTTGTTCAAGAAGTACGAAATGAGTTGCATTTCATGTTTAATCATCTTCTTGAAAGATTGGACCAAATCAACAAGTCTACTCATCCCTAGACTCAAGCACATTGTTGCCTCTTATGCTTTGGTCACTTATTAGTTTTAGTAGAATATGGCTAAATCATTCTCTTAGTTTTTAGAGATTTGTTGATCATCTCTTATGTTTTATTGAATGATAGTTTACTTGCCATATTGCATTGAGTATATGTTAGATATTAACTTTTCACATACACATCAAACCATAACACCAAGTAGCATATAGATGGAATTCTAGAGAGAGAAAGTTAGAGGTTTAGGGAACTTAGTGAGAGAAAGTGAAAGATATTATTATGAGCTCCAACTCTCTACCTTGGAAGGTAGAGAGTATTTATAGTCTTACATAACTCGCCACACTTAGGGCTGTGGATCAGGCATACAGTGGGTAAAGACCCGTCCGTCCTCCACGGTGTTACTTAACTAAATTACTACTTAACTTAAAAGAACTACGACTGCGAGCTTTCTAACGATTACATATACTTGAGGTGACCGACTCTTTAATACCGGGAATTTCTAATTCCTAACAGTCTCCCCCTAAGGGAGGTCACCTCAATAATGTACCAAAATTACATAGAATACAAATAGATTTTACATTAACACTTGATCTTGTATTCTTGATGTAGTCCTTTGCTCCTAAGCTCGTAGTCATTGATTCTTCACATTGCATGTTTGGTTATTCCAAGTGGAGGTCTTTTAATGATCCACGTGATGATAATTTTGAGCCATCATTTGAGATCATCAGCAATCAACAATCTCTGAGACATCCATTGTGGTGTTGTGACTTTGGGACCGACATGCTCACATTTTGGATCATGATATCTTCTCATCAGAGTAGCGGAAGCATTTGTTGAATCATGATATTGGCAGCAGCGTAGCAGAAGCATGGAGTGAAAATATCAGAGTCATTGATGCACTAATCATGATTTCTTTTGAGATAAATGTGTTAAGTGAGCATGCGGCTGTGGATTGACTGCTTCATTCTGATCAGCTGCAAACGTCGGGGTGTACCTACATACGACAGTTAGCAATAAAGCGCACAAAAGTGTCTTTGATCACTTTCGTTGAATTGAGGTACACGGCCCACGGTTCCCCGTTGATCAGTACAAGTACTGCCTGTGATCAGGTAGGATTCCTAAGAATCTCCTTGACAGGGTTTCGCAGCTGTTCTAGCTGTTCTCAAACCGGAACATCTCAAAGAAGACAACACGGAGTGAGTGAACCAGCGAATTTTAAGTCCACTGATTGATGAAAAGAGATTTGAAAAACAATCGTGTATTGCTCAATAGAAATTGTTTTTGCAATACAATGAAGGTTTTATTGAAAATCAATTATCAATCATAAAAATACCTTTTGGTTTGAAAAATGAGTACACAGTCGATGTGCTAAAGAAAAGAGTTTTTAAGCACAAAGACCGGTTTTTCAAAGGTATCCGTCAATCCATAACCTGAACCAGGTTTGATCCAAGAGATTGAATCGCCCCATTGTTTCTGTTCAGTTGTCACATGGTTGATCTATATGATAGATCTCACATGCCACCTACCAGGAGCTTGTTAGATGTTGGCTCCAGAAGGCTTTCCATCTTCATTGTGAATGTGTAACCACATCACTCAGATGTTCTGGCAATATCACAAGGATAATGCGTAGGACTCAAGATATAATCTCTCTTTCCACATTGTGTGAAACAGAGAGTCTTCATTGAAAGTGTCCTAATGAGATTTATTGATGATCTCGTGGCTCTAGACTCAATTTGTGCATATTTGGATCCTATAACGGAGACTAGGGAGAGGGTCTCCTTCTTCAATATCAACCATCTCTAAGAGAGAGTCGATAGATAATGTCGGTTCCCCGTGAGAATGAAACAAGTCCTTTTTAAGAGGAACTTGAGTGGTTTGGAAAGTTGAAGTGCAGTGCGTCACTGGGTCCATGACGTCTTGTCTTCAATACCGATGTTACCATCAGTAGCATATGAATTGAACCCGGTATCTGCCCTAAGGTTGAATAACTGGAGGGCTATTTGTTTTCACCCTATTTTCATTCAGTTCTTTTTAATTCTTCAACCCCTTCAGTGCTTACCGAGACTTCATAGCTAGAACCTTGTTGGGTTTATTCCAGTACTAGCTCAGTCTTAGTCCGCACTCTTCCCTTATCTCATTTTTTCTCCTTTTATCATCATACCTAAGGACTTCTACACTAACTAGTGGATTGTCCCTGGGTAGATCCCTCCGGTTCTGGCGGATCATGGGAACCAATACCTAACCTTATCATCCTTATATCACCGTACATTAAAGTAAAGTTGGTCGGTCTATTTGGTATTGTTCATCTGCCATTGGATCCAATAGAAACCATTTGAAAATCAATTCAGATACTTGTGATATATTATCAAAGCATTTTGTACCTGAATTGTTTTTGATATTTTTAGAACGAGAACTCCCCCTCAACATGTGCATCAAGTATTTGAAAATGTTTTGCACACGGAGGCAAGAGAAAGAATTAACTTCTTTTGATTACCATTTTCTAAAAGATATCAACATCACTTCCCTCAACAGATCAAGTGGGTATAGCCTTTCCGGGAAGGATGAGGTTTCCATGAATTTGCTCCCCCTCAATATGTGCCTCGAGGTTTGAAAAGAGTTTTGCACATACTAGAGGGAACCTGCACATTAGGATGAATGATCACGTTTCAAATCAAAGGTTTAAGATAGATGCTCCCCCTCAACATGTGCATTGAAAAATTGAAATCGTTTGTCACATGTGAGAAGGACAGCATGTAAATTCTTATGAAACCATTTACCGAATTATCAGTCTAAATCCAATTTAAATCACACATTCTCCCCCGATCACAATTGTCAAAACATTTGAGATTTGTGATCTCGTATAGATTTAAATTGATTTGAAAGCTTTTAAGGAGAATTGTGACTTGATTGTGAAAGCGTTTGAACTGATAAGGATCGGATTTTAAGACTTTACACTCCATTTATAAAACATGCATGTACATCTTTTGAAAACAATTTTAATGCTAAATAACTTTTTAATTTAATTGAAATCATTCTCCCCCTCAATCAATGACGTAGGTTGTTGATTGAGAGATAGAGATTTTGACAAATAAGTCCTGATGATTATCAAAAATAGAGATTGAGTTATTTATCAAAGCATTTAGTTTTCAGCAGATAGGAGTTTATAGAATCAGAGCATAGGATTTGAAAACATGGTAAAATATGGCTCTGTTCTTTCTTTTAAAACCGGGTTATTGCCTGAAAATGACAATAAACCATTTCTCTTTCTCCCAAAAATATTTTTTGATTTTTTTTTTTTTTTTTTTTTTTTTTTTTTTTTTTTTAAGTTCGAACAACATCTAAAGTCCCGTGTCATTCTTTGAATGACAGCACAAAGACCGTAGATATAATCGAACCGGAAGAAACATGACAAAAATGACAATATTTTTTGAAGAATTTTCGAATTTTTCAAATTTTTATGGATTTTGAAAGTTTTATATTTTTGTATTTTGTTTTTCAAATATATATGTACAAGAGATAGATGAAGAAAGACCTTTACTCCTCGTCTTCCTCCTGAAGACGTTTGAGAGTTTCTGGTTGAAGGCTTTTCAAACCAAGTCGTGGAAGAATAAACTCAAAACGTTCTCTTGGAAGAGCTTTGGTGAAGATGTCTGCTAACTGATATTCAGACCTCACAAAATATAGTTCCACCACACCTTTTTCCACTTGTTCCCTGAAGAAATGATGTCGAATGTCGATATGCTTTGCTCTTGAGTGTTGAACGTTGTTGCATGAGAGAGCAATAGCACTTTTATTATCACAGTACAGAGGGATTTTGTTGAATTCATAGCCATAGTCAGATAATTGAGATCTCATCCATAAGATTTGAGCACAACAAGATGACATGGCTATGTATTCAGCCTCTGTAGAGGAAATAGAAGTACTCATTTGCTTCTTTGAAGACCAACTCACAAGCTTATCACCCAAAAACTGAGCACCTCCTGACGTACTTCGACGTATATCTTGACAACCTGCATGATCAGCATCTGCATAGGTCGTTAGTGACATACCGGTGTCCTTCGGGTACCATAGTCCCATATTGATGGTTCCTTGGAGATACCGAAAGACCCGTTTAACTGCTTCAAGGTGCCTTTTAGTAGGCTTAGCCTGGTATCTAGCACACATGCAAACAGCGAACAAGATGTCTGGTCTACTAGCAGTGAGATACATCAGGGATCCAATCATACTCCGATATTTTGTTTGGTCAATCATGATCCCTGAGAGGTCCTCATCTAGTTTGGTTCGGTCAATCATGGGGGTGTCAACAGGGTCACATGAATCCAATCCAAATTTCTTTAAAATCTCTGTTGCATATTTAGATTGATTTATGAAAATGCCTCCGGGACTTTGTGAAATTTGTAATCCCAAGAAAAATGACATTTGTCCCATCATTGACATTTGAAGCTTTGAACTCATTTCATTTGAAAAACGATCACATTCCATTGGGTCAGTCGAGGCAAAAATAATATCATCAACATAAATTTGAACATGAATCAAATGTTTGCCTGACTTCCTGGTGAACAATGTAGGATCAACTGCTCCTTTGATGAATCCAGTTGATAGAAGAAACTTTGATAGTGTATCGTACCATGCCCTTGGAGCTTGCTTTAAACCGTAAAGAGCCTTCTTCAAACGATAAACGTGAGTAGGATGCTCTTGATTCACAAATCCTTCAGGTTGGCTGACGTAGACGACTTCTTTAAGATCTCCGTTTAGAAATGCCGTCTTTACATCCATCTGATAAACTACCATGTTCTTACTAGCAGCATTAGCCAGAAAGATTCTGATTGCCTCGATTCGAGCAACTGGAGCAAAAGATTCTTCAAAGTCTATACCCTCCTCTTGACGATATCCTTTAGCAACTAATCGAGCCTTGTTCTTCAACACATCACCATGCTCATCAAGTTTTACTTTGAAGATCCATTTTAGAGCTATAATCATAGCACAGTCTGGAGCAGGTACTAACTCCCATACATCAAGACGATCAAACTCATGAATTTCATCTTGCATGGCATTAAACCAGCTGTCTTCATTCATGGCGGTTTTAACATCTTTTGGTTCGATCTTAGATAGTACGGAGTTGAAGAAACACCATAAGGCATCGGTTGCAAGTTGTTTCCGGGTTGATACAGGACGAGAGGGATTACCAATGATGTTGTCTAATGGATGATCGTGAGTCCATTTTCTGAGGTGTTCATGTGGCATTTGTTGAGGAACTGAGGTAGCTGAGTCGATGTCTCTTGAAGAAGATGGTTCTGATGATGATTCAGGAGTAGCAAATATGTTTTCAAACGGAGCATCTTCAGGAGTAGCAAAGGGATTAACTTCATCATTGATGCCAGAAACATTTCCATGATGTACATTTGAAGAATGATGATTTGTTGATGAGACTGAAGGATCAGCAGCAGGTGCTTCTTGACTTACAGATATTGAAACTGATGGATTGACTTCATTCACTGGAATATGAGCATCCTCTGTTGTAGGGATCAGCACCTCATTAGTAGTAGACTCATACAGTTCATCAAACATTGGATCAAACAATTTCTTTACATCATCTTCAGATGGAGGTACATATGGCGTTTCTTGAGAGGAGTTTGGAACAAGGGATGAACCAATAGGACTGTTTTGAAGTGCGGGTCCTGAGCTGGAGTGTCCAGGAGCCATTTGACCGGTCAGCTCATCAAACGTAACATGAATTGTTTCCATGATATTTCGGGTTCTTTTGTTGTAGATTCGGTATCCCTTTTTGTTTGATGCATATCCAACAAATACTCCAATGTCAGCTTTGGCCCTAAGTTTGCCTAAGTTTTGACCCTCATTAGTTGGATAGCACAATGCACCGAATACACGAAGGGAAGATAGATTAGGTTTTCTGTTGTGGACAAGTTCATATGGAGTTTTTCCATGAATAGTGTGAATCAGGGAACGATTTTGTGTGTAGCATGCAGTGGCAATAGCTTCAGCCCAGAGAAACATTGGAACCTTTGAGTAGATCAGCATTGTTCTAGCAGCTTCAACAAGAGTACGATTTCGTCTTTCAACTACACCGTTCTGTTGAGGGGTTCGTGGAACACTTCTTTGATGGCTGATTCCAACGCTTTCATAGAATTCACTAAGTTGTTTGTTGACAAACTCAGTTCCATTGTCTGTTCTGATAATTCTGACAGTTTTGTTAAGTCTAACCTGCAGCTGTTTGATGAGTTTGATGATGATATTAGGAGTTTCATCCTTTGTCCTTAAGAACTTGACCCAGGTGAATCTAGAGTAATCATCAACCACAACTAACACATATTTCTTCCCAAAGATATTCTGCACCCTCATCGGTCCACATAAATCCATATGAATCATATGAAGAACTTCTGTGACAGAGTTAGTAGGTTTGGATTTATGGGCAAACATCTTGCTTTTTCCCAATTGACATGCTGAACAAAGATGATCCTTTTCATACTTTAGTCTAGGTAAACCTACAACTAAGTCCTTTCTGGAAAGATCGTTGATAGTGCCGAAGTTCAAGTGATTGAGACGACGATGCCATAACCATGACTTTGTTTTTGAAGCCTTAGATAACAAGCAGATTGGTGAGGCTCTCATCATGTCATCGATAGAGATGGTGTAAAGGTTTGAGCCACGAGTTCCTTTCAACAGTTCCTTACCATTAAGATCTCTAACAAAGCAGGTATGTTTTCTGAAGGCTACTTCTAGATCAGAGTCACAGAATTGACCAACAGAGAACAGATTATGACCTAAACCTTCCACATAATACACTCTGGAGATGACACTATCACCAACAACATAATCTCCATAACCCATAATAGCACCAAAATGATCATTACCAAATCTAACAGTCCCGATGAATTTGCTCACGAAGTTCATGAGTCGTGACCGGTCTCCAGTCATATGCTTGGAACAGCCTGAGTCCAGGTACCACAGAACGATTTGAACGATCTGCAGTTGAACACAGACAAGAATGGATAACTGGATAATTGGGATCCCCATGCAAGAATGGGTTCCATTTGGTTAGTAGCAACAGTTGGACCACCCACATCAGAAATAGAAGCATTCATATCAGATAGTGAGGTAATGGAATCATTGTGAATAGATGCAGTACTAGTGTCTGTATTAGCCCTATTTACAGTGTGACCACTTCTTAAGGGAATAGTTCTACCAGTAGGCATCCATTTTCTAGTGGGCATTATCTGATTAGTCTTATGACCAACAGGTATCCAATAAAAGCCTATTCTGCTGAATGTTCTTCCTGTGGGTTTCCATTGTTTTCTAACTCTCTTTCGCTTTTGCCTTTTAGCCTTTTTAGCATGAATTTTAGCATTAACAAAATTAACTGGACAATTAACATCATTAGGCAAAACATTGACATCACATCCATGATTAGAAACAGAATTCAAGCAATCATCAGTACAAGGTTTGCAAATAGTATCAGAATTCGAATTAATTACAGTACGCCTATGGCTAATACTAGAATCAACACGATTCGTTTTATTCGATTCAAACTTAAGGTTCCTAGATTGTTCTTCTACTCTCTTCCAGTGCACATTCTTAGCTTGAGAGGTCCTATCATTCCTTGTATTGTCTTGAGACTTTGACCTGCTCCCTTTAATGTCACTGATTACTCCTGTAGAGGGAATGGGAACGTTAGTTTGTTTTACTACTCTTTGCATCACCTGTTTAGATGTGCTGGGATCTGAACTACATGCAGGTGCACTATGGTTCACTTTCTTAAAGCTAGATGTACTGAGATTAGTACTCCTAGAAGGCACATTTGAGTTCTCTTTCCTAACATTGACAGATCTAGAATCTGAACTACTCAATGGTACACTACTCCTCACATTCAAACCATTGGGAATTGAGTGCATATCATGTTTGGCCTTAGGCATTGAGCATGGAATCAAAGGGTTAACTCTCTCACCTAATGTCTTTGGGCATATTGTGATCAAACATTCTAAGATTTCTTGAGATCGTTTGGCATATAAGCATGCATGTCCAATTGCATTATCATGAGGTTTCTCTAGCTTATCCTCTTCAACAATCTCACGCAGGCATTCTAAGCAATCCTTAAGGGATGAGAAATATGTTTGAATGGCAAGTTTGTTGTTCCTTAGGTGAGGGGGGACATATGTCACAGATAAAGCATATTTATTACTAGAGTGAACCTTTGATACAACATTTTCCTCATTGAACATTGGCATTTTCCCTTTTACCTGACTCTTCAGATTCTCAATTTCCTTTTGCAATGAAGTTATTTGTTCGTTGTTTTTGTTGCGAGTGACTTTAATTGATTCAAACAACTCATTGAAATGACGTTTAACCTTTTCATTTTCTTTTAGAAAACTTTCGTTTTCCTTTTGTAAAGCATTTACTAGATTTTGAAGATGAAACGTTTGAGAATTCTGAGAATCTAAAGGAGGAGGCATTTGGGAGCCTGTTATATTGTTCGTTTGACCCTTTAATTGAGAGATTTGGGCTTTCAACTTTCTGATCGTGTTACACTGAGCATGAATCTGTTCATCTCGTTTGTTAGTTTGAAAAACTGCATCAAACTCTGGAGCATCTGAAGATGTCTTGATATTTGAAGTTTTGACATTTTCTTTGAGATGTTGATATTTTAGTTGTAGATTAAAATACTCAACTTCTAGTTTAGAAAAATGTTTAACCAAATTGTCATGATCATCCAGTTCAATTTTCTCATTTAGTTTAGAATTAGTTTTTTCAAGCTCAATGACACGATCATGGGAGACTTTCAGGGCCACAGATAGTTCATGAAATTTGGAAGCATTAATAGAGCAATTTGAAGCAGTGAAAAAAACATCTTGAGCAACACATTCAGTAATAAGATTCTCATTTAATGTATGCAGGTTCTTTCTCTCTATCTCATTATATTTCAGTGCACGCTCATAGTCACTAACTTCAACAACCATTGCATCAAATTACTTTCCATACCCTTAATATCAGTTTCTACCCCCTTTTTAAGACTCTCAAAGTGTTCTTTTAGAAGTTTAAAGAAGGGCATGACCTCAGTTAAATAACATTCTTTCATTTGTTCAAAACCTCTTTCTCCTTCAGTTATACCAGTGGGTGTGATCCTTTTCTTGCAAGTTTTCTCAAAATCAACAAATAGTTGAAATATAACGTATTGGCTAATTAATGTCTTGCTTTTAGTGGCAATTGTTCTAGGAACAAGATGCATTGGTGTATTAGGAGGATACACAGTCGCTCTAGGCATTTTTAAAAGGGGAGGGTTTGTTTCAATTATGTTTTCCGCTTTCTGCTTATCTAAATCCTTTTTCCAGAAGACTTGTTCGGGAGTCAACAAAGTCTGAGGCTTAAACTTGTTCAAGGAAATCCAGTTTTCCTTCTTGTAATCATGAGGAGAGATGATTATGTTTTTCTCTTTGCATTTGGGATCATTTTGTTTCTTATTCATCTTTTCCCTAGTGATTTCATTTAATATCTTATCTTCCTCAGTGCACTCAACGCAACTAGGTTTCTGCCTAGGCTTAAGGACTTCATTACCATCATAAAGCACCTTATGAGCATTTCTAGCCTTTTTAATTACCTCTGGATTTGGTTCCTCAACAAGGGGAATGCTATGCTTATCGCTTAAGACACGATGTTTCGTGACCATGTGAGCAGTCTGAATGGTGTTTCCTTGTAAGTACAACTTGTTTTCAAGTTTGTTTTTCAAAGTTTTCAGATTAGAAAAATCTCTCAAGAGTTTTGATTCCTTTGCATTAAATTCTTGCTTAAGCATTTTGACATTTTCTTGAAGTTCTTGTTTTTGCTTAGCTGTTTTAGAAAGTTTTTCATGCAAGGAATTTAATTCTTGTTTCAATACTTCTTCTCTAAACTTACTTTTTCTAATTACTGTACTCACTTGGACATCCATTTCCTGCTCACGAGTGGTCAACTCAAATTTAGCACGTTGTTCATAAATTGCAACACGTTCCTTATAGGCATTTAGTTCAGAAATTATGGAATCATCAGGAGCACATGCAGTGTATTCATCAAAGACATAGTCATTGTTGACTGCAGAAGATGCATCACTTGGTACAACTTCACTTTCACTTTGTTTCACGTATTGATCGTATGGGACAATATTGATATTACCCATATTTTCAATATTTGATTCAATAGTTTCAGTTGGTTGTACTTTGTCATGCATCTGTTGCACATCAGCATCATCGTATAGCTTTAATACCTCTGAGATGAGTTTGTCCTTGGATGGGCCAGCTTGTGGTGAAGAAGAGATCTTGGGAGAAACCATTGGAGAGATGCTAGCCATAAAGATTGTGTGTGCAGTAGGTCCATCATCTACATCAGAGTCGTATGCATCACAGTCAGCGACTTGAAAGGCGTTCTGATGATTGTGACCTATCTCCTGAATAGGCTGCTCATCCACATCTGCATCATAGGTCTTGGCATTACCCTCAGCAAGAAAAAGCAATTCCTCTTCATCCAACGCAGCACCATTGTCCTGAGCTTGTGCCAGTAACATCTTATCTCTGAAGTAATCAGCATTCTGTGGACGCTTTGGAGATGTGCAGTTCCTTGCAATGTGTCCCTCACCACCACAGTTATAGCATTTGATCGGCTTAGCTTGACCTTGGTTACCATTCCTTCCTCGAATCTGATTGCCCACATATCCTCTACCAACACCACCCCTTCCCTGATCATATTGTCTTTCCTGAACTGGTTGCACCACAATCCTTCCATCTTTAACAGTGGCTTGATTATGTGGGTTAGATGCAGTTCTGAGGTTGTTGTTGGTTTGTGGGAGAGAATTCATGTTTTGACTAATGAGTAGAGCTAGTTGATTCATGATGTTATCCACGCGTGCATCAGCATCAGCTTGTTTGAACATAGGATCAGGAATGAGTTTGTGATTACTATTACCCAAGGGTATGACTTGTGATGCTTTGGTTGTGATTCCAATGTTTGAGTAGAAAGCTGTTGAGTCATTAGACGAACTTGTCTCTCCCTGGTTGGTTTTGAACTGATTGAGAATCAATTTTTCAAACATAGCATGTCTCTCATTCTGAAGGAGGAAGGCATAGAGTTGCTCATAGTTTGTATTCTTCAGTCCTTTAGTGAGCTTCACAGCTGTGACAAACTTGTGCCATTCGGGATTCATGTTGTTCACAAACTTTGAGTTCAGCTGAATGTTAGGCATAGTCATTCTGATGTTTCTCATGTCATTCACTAACTTATGAAATCTCACATAGTACTCATAGACACTCTCATCTGGTTTCATCTTGAAGTGCTCAAATTCGTCATAGAGTTGTGATTCTCTGTCTTCCATAGTCAGTTCTGAACCTGAGAGAAGCATCTTAACATTATCCCAAACTGCCTTTGCTTCAGTGTTATGATTGATCAGCTTGTAGATGTCTTTAGGAAGACCTTGAAGAACAATGTTTGAGGCCCTGATATCTGCATCAAATCTCTTTTTCTCCTTATCATCAAGCTCATCATACATCTTAGGTCTGTCCATTCCGTAAACAGGAGTACCATCTTCATTAGTATCAAGTATGTCTCTAGTCGTCTCAACCCGATATGGTCCTTCATCAATGGATTTGAGAATGTTGACACCATTTTCCTTTCCAAGGCAATACAATCTGATTCGTTGAGCCCAAGAATCGTAGTCAGTTCTGTCAAGCATGGGTGGACGAGTATCTGAACCAGCTGCTTGTACATCCTCGGCAACAGTGGAGATGACAGTAGGGACGTTGGTAGACATGTTAACAGATTATACGGGATTTTATAACTCAATGATTAAACCGGGAAATAGATTCTTTCACGGGATTTTACTAAATCAAGAGAAAACCGTAAATAATCACTCAAGTCGCTAGATGATAAAGCTCTAAGTCGCTAGGAACAAATGCACTAAGTCGCTACCAATTAATTCGCTAGACAGCCAAGTCGCTAGAATCCCAAGTCGCTAACAGAAAAGCAAGTCGCTAAGTAGTAACTCGCTAACACTCAAGTCGCTAGCAAAAATTCAGCAGTAATTCGCTACTCAAGTCGCCAACAATGCAAGTCGCTAAAGAGCAACTCGCTACAGACCAAATCGCTACCACAAGTCGCTACCTGTAGTGGAGAGTCCACTACTTGTACTTTAAGTCGCTAGATCTAACTCGCTAGATTTAACACTGTAACTCGCTACAATTTTGTGAAGCAAGTCGCTAAGAAGAAAACTTATCCGTGAACTAACTCGCTACCATGAAAAACCATATAAACATCACTTTTCAATCCAAAAACAACCCAACCAAGATGATTCAAGCTTACCAAATGAAAACCTAAACACTTTTGATGATTCTAAACACAAAAGTACCAACAAAATTCAAACTTTAACACACGAAATCAACCAAATGATGCAAAAACCACTAAACTTTTTCAAACTCAAAAACCACCTAAAAACCACTATAAATCCAAAGATGTGTAAGATATGATCCAACCATGGCTCTTGATACCAATTGTTAGATATTAACTTTTCACATACACATCAAACCATAACACCAAGTAGCATATAGATGGAATTCTAGAGAGAGAAAGTTAGAGGTTTAGGGAACTTAGTGAGAGAAAGTGAAAGATATTATTATGAGCTCCAACTCTCTACCTTGGAAGGTAGAGAGTATTTATAGTCTTACATAACTCGCCACACTTAGGGCTGTGGATCAGGCATACAGTGGGTAAAGACCCGTCCGTCCTCCACGGTGTTACTTAACTAAATTACTACTTAACTTAAAAGAACTACGACTGCGAGCTTTCTAACGATTACATATACTTGAGGTGACCGACTCTTTAATACCGGGAATTTCTAATTCCTAACAGTTTATTGGCTGAATACATATCTCATTTTGATGTTAACATTACTTGTTACATCACCATTGCTGAATTTTATCATCAGCTATACGGATCCCTCAAAATTGCCTAGACGGATCCCTACTAGGAGGGAACCGTGGGATCCGTGAGACAGAAAACTATTTTTCTACTAACTTGGATCACATATGCAGGAAATTGTGCATTATACTTGTTTTCTAACCTTTGTTTTGTAGTTATTCAATCTACACTTGAAGCATTTGACACCCTAAAGCTAGGGGGAGCTTTGTGTCAAAACAATACATTGCAAATTACTTGCAATATTAGGTATACATTTCTCGACATCCCTTTGCAAAATTGCAATCATCGAGGGGGAGCACATTCGTCACTTAGACGAAATATTTTGCAAACTTAGTTGCAAACAAACTAGCTTAGTATTACTTTCTTGACGCCCTTACATAGGGATGGACTCGTCAAGGGGGAGTAAAAGACGAGATCCGTTCCCGTCACTTGCTCTATATTTTTTTCCTTTCACATGTTTTTCCTAAAAACAATGTGTTAGTTTCCTTTCGAAGCTCTTTTTGTTTCGACAAAAAGGGGGAGAAGAAAGTAAAAACTACAAATTCAAACTTTTTACGAATTTTAGCTTTTCCTTAAAATAATTTTATGTTTTGTCATCAACAAAAAGGGGGAGATTGTTAATACAAATAAGCCGTAAAAACGTTTATTTATATTTTACGATCTTCTAATGTTTTGTCGATAACAAACGTAAAATCATATTAACGAAACAAATAAAATACGTAAATGGTTTGAACTAATAGTTTCTAACATATTCACATTTTCACATAAAACACTAAAACAAGTATAAGTGATTTTATGATTTAGTATTACATATGTACAACAACTAGCGTTTACATATTTGGGTAAATATACACATAACTAGTATGTAGTATATTGGGTAATGTAAATGGGTAGAAACTTAAGTATTTGACCCATAACCCATGGTTTTATATATACCACTTGACTAAGTTCATTGTACTCTTAATACTAGCAAATGGTATTGACCCATAACCCATGGTTTTATATATACCACTTGACTAAGTTCATTGTACCCTTAATACTAGCAAATGGTATTGACCCATAACCCATGGTTTTATATATACCACTTGACCAAGTTCATTGTATCCTTAAGATACATTGTATCTAGAAAGAAAACCATGGATCAACCCATAACCCATGACCCATAACCAAAAATACCCATGGGCAAAGAGGAGCGTTCCACGGATCCCTAGCTTTGTGCTAGCCCGTCGGGGCAGGTTTACGTCGGCCTAGGAAAATCGGTCTACGACGTCGGGGAACCTTAGTCGCTTCGGATCAGGCTTCGTCGTAGTACGTCGGCCTAGGAACCGTCGGGGCAGGTTTACGTCGGCCTAGTAAAATCGGTCTACGACGTCGGGGAACCTTAGTCGCTTTGGATCAGGCTTTGTCGTAGTACGTCGGCCTAGGAACCTTGGTGCTGCCTAGACGGGGAACGCTGGTCGGCCTAGGATCAGGCTACGTCGGGTCGGCGAACGCTGGTCGCTTCAAGGGCTGCTTCGGGGGAGCCATGGTCGGTCTACGTCGGGTCGACGAATATTGGTCGCTTCCGAGGTCGCTCTGGAAACCTCATATCGTCTAGGCAGCCCCCTCACGGATCCCAAGTGGAAGGGATCCGTGGGATCCGGGGAAACAATAGTGAATTTCCTCTATAAATAGAGAGCCATTTCTTCCTTTCTATTCATCCCTTTACACACATACTTCCCCCAAGTATTCTAACCCTCTAACCTCAGATCCAAGAGATCTATGTAGCTTTTCTCTTTTGTTTATGTGTGATCTTGTAGGTTCCTCTTAAAGGAAAGATCACCACATCTTGAAGACGTGCAAGCTCAAGTCCATGAGTTGTCATGCTTCGTCATCATCAAGACAACGAAGGTTCTCTTGTTGATAGATCTACCTTTCTCCATAGATGTTGGGTTGAAGGCATTAGTGAAGAATGCCGAAAGTGTCAAGATGAAATCATTAGTGAAAGGTGCTCATCATCCGTGTCAAAGCATTAGTGAAGAATGCTAAAGGTGTCAAGACGAAGGCATTAGTGAAGGGTGCCAAGCGTTGTGTCAAAGGCATTAGTGAAGGATGCCGATGAATCTAATCAAGTAGCATTTGGGAAGAATGCTTAGGTCGTATAATTGATGAGGTGCATCGTTATACTTATAAGTAGTTGTTTATTTCCAAGGATGGTGATATCCTTGATGATATTGTAACAAGGAGTAGATCTCCTTGATATTAGGTGTTGTGTCGTGAAGGGTAGTAGTTCCTCCATAATGGAACTAGGTGCTTAGCCTAGTACCTAATAAAGGGTAGGCGACGTTGTGATAGGATTAGTTCTCCTAAGGTGTGAAAGAACTCGGTGGTTAGCCTAGCACCGTATAAAGGGTAGGCGACGTTGTGTTAGGTGTGGTTCGCCTTGGTGTGAAAGAACTCGGTATTTAGCTTTGTACCGGAAAAAGGTTAAGCGACGTTGTGAAGGCTTCTCCGCCATAAGGAGTTGGTGTAGTGCTTACGAACTCTCGAGTAGGTGACTCGGGGAGTGGAGTAGGGCAAGGAAGGTGTCCTTGTAGCCGAACCACTATAAATACTTGTGTCGTGGTGATGTGCTTCTTACTCTTTATCTTTCATTACAAGTTTATATATCTATCTATCAACGTCCAACATAAACAACCAAATAGATTGACATAAGTCGATCTAAATATTTAAAAGGATGTTTTAAATTGGTAAAACTATTCAACCCCCCCCCTTCTAGTTTTCCACAACTCTCATCAGGTTTCATCTTGAAGTGCTCAAGTTCATCATAGAGTTGTGATTCTCTGTCTTCCATAGTTAATTCAGAACCTGAGAGAAGCATCTTGACATTATCCCACACTGCCTTGGCTTCGGTGTTGTGATTGATAAGCTTGTAGATATCCTTTGGAAGACCTTGAAGTATGATGTTAGAAGCCCTGATATCAGCATCGAATCTCTTTTTCTCCTTATCATTGAGCTCATCATAAGTCTTTGGTCTGTCTATTCCATAGATCATTGTTCCATCTGCAGCTGTATCAATTAAGTCCCTTGTAGTCTCAATCTGATAAGGTCCTTCATCAATCGATTTGAGAATGTTGACCCCATTTTCCTTTCTAAGACAGTACAATCTGATTCTTTGAGCCCAAGAGTCGTAGTCAGTTCTGTCAAGCATGGGTGGACGAGTATCTGAACCAGCTGCTTGAACATCCTCGGCAACAGTGGAGATGATTGTGGGTACGTTGGTAGACATGTTTAACGATTACACGGGATTTTATAACTCAATGATTAAACCGAGAAATAGATTCTTTCACGGGATTTTACTAAATCAAGAGAAAACCGTATTACACACAAAAGTCAACCAAGTCGCTAAGAATCCTTAAACCAAGTCGCTAAGCACCAAGTTGCTAAGTAATAAGAAGACAAGTCACTAAGTTCCAAGTCGCTACGAATTTTGACAGCAAGTCGCTATGCACCAAGTCGCTAAGACGTCAAGTCGCTAAATAACAACTCGCTAAGGTCCAAATCGTTAACACCAAGTCGCTAAGAAACTTAAAGAACAAGTCGCTATCAAAATTGAAAGCAAGTCGCTACTCGTAGTGGAGAATCCACTAAGTGTACTTTTTTGTCGGCTTGTCTCAAAAGACAAGTCGCTAGGACTAAATCGCCACCAAACAACACTACAACTCGCTACCTTTTACTGAAGCAAGTCGCTAAGTAGAAATTCACTCCGAGAGCCAAGTCGCTACCAAGAAAAACTTTAAAAACACACTTTTCAATCCAAAACAAGCTCAACCACAGTGATTCAAGCTTACCAAATCAAAACCTAAGCACATACAATGATTCTAAACACAAAAGTACACCCAAAATTCAAACTTTAACACTAGAAATGAACCAAATAATGCAAAAACCACTATACTTTTTCAAACTCAAAAACCATCTAAAAATATGTAAGAGATGATCTAACCATGGCTCTTGATACCATTTGTAACATATTGGATTTCACATACACATCAAATCACTAACATATTAGGTGTACAAGATAATTTCTAGAGAGAGAAAGAGTTAGAGGTTTGAGAACTTTAGTGAGAGAAAGAAAAATCTTATTATGGGCTCCAACTCTCTACCTTGGGAGGTAGAGAGTATTTATAGTCTTACAATAAAACGCCACCTGACGGGCTGTGGATCAGGCATATAGTGGGTAAAGACCCGTCCGTCCTCCACGGTGTTACCTAACTAAATACTACTTAACATTAAATAACTACGACTACGAGCTTTCTAACGGATACATATACTTAAGGTGACCGACACTTTAATACCTGGATTTTCTAAATCCTAACAATTACAACATCCTAGCTAAAAACCTAGGCCTACACAAACATGGTAAACACAAAGTAATCAATTGACGAACAGTTAATTTCACTATAAAATAAGGGTAAACCACCCTGTTACAAAACTCAGGACTATACATGTCTGGTACACTCTACAAAACAATCTCGATACATCATGGATTACAAACAACCGACTACAAGTCTTACAAAGTAGCTAAGTGACCTGGGACACTCAGGCTCTAACCTACTCAAAGGCAGTGCCACTTTGGCCCATTCTAAGGTATTTCATACCTGAAACTAAGCCAAAGAGTAACAAAGAAATAAAAATGAGCAATTTCGGCAGCTCATGCTTCAGTTGGTTCATTCTGCTCGGCTCTAAGGATACCATAAGCAACACAAGCCTCTGAGTCAACAGATTAAGCAAAACGGTGTACCTCACCCCATGGAGAGTGCATGCACGATGAAAAAAAATCCCATGGATACGAGAGGCCACAATGTGCCCACCATTGACAGCTAATGTAACACCCCCAAAATTATCGCAGCGGAAGATTGTGTCACTGGGGTATTACTTCATAGTTCACAGCACAAGTTACAGAAAACGACTCTAAATGAGACGTTTTGAAATAAATTATCATTCGATTAAAATATCAGAGTTTACAAACCGGTCCCACAAGTTTGTACAATCATAAAAAGTACAACATAAAAGTTGTAATATTTTTCGAATGATAATATATGCATTGTCTTCAAAATGTTTTTCCGTGCGCCTTCACATGTCATGCCAGCTAATTCCTTTCGAACCTGAGATAACATGCTAAAAAGTGTCAACACAAAGGTTGAGTGAGTTCATAGGTTTGTAAGCAAAACAGTTGATCACAAGATATCAAGTTTATCAAAGTAGTAGGCTACGCCCATAGTGCGTTTGATTGCTTAACCGGTCAATACAAACGATAAAAACCTCATAGGTTTGAAAACAGTAGTGGACAATATAGTTTATAGTATAATTGCAATGTGTACAATTATCTTCTTGAAAGTTATTATTGCTCTAAGCTCATGGCACTCACGACTGACTGTTGCATATAAATCACCGGGCGATATATATAGATAATAACTTGCCCCGGGTAGGTATTTTGCCCTATACCTAGATAATCTCAAATATAGTGCGCCTTGTTATTTCCGATAACATAGACGGGTTCGTCAATTCCGATAGGCCTATCCACAATATTTGCGCTCACTCCCAGTGATTAGTGGTCCATGATGTTGGGGACTTTTGGCAAAAACAACTTAGTGTCATGCAATAATACAGTCAAGGCATTTAGTTTACAAGTAATTGTCCATAATAAAGCATTTTAGCATATAGTAAAAGCAGTAGCATGTATCTCCCCCAAAAGAGTTTATAAAACAGTTAAACAAAAGTTGGGGCTATGAAACTCACGGTAGTGATCAGCAGCGGAGTGTAACGATATAATGTATGTCAACGGTAGAGTATGACAAGATCACGATCTTTAACGGTTACCTACGAAAGCATAGTATTCGCGTTTTAGTATGGTGTACGATATAAGTGTACAAGTATATGTAGTACGTTGGCTTTCAATATGATGTTGTACATGAATCTTAAGTTGATGTATCCCCTTAAGTGTTGTTTGGCCTATAGCCCTTTTATAAATAACCTCGTACCATCGTTCCGGCTATCAAAATCAAGAGGTCGTGTAGTGAACGTATGAGGAGCCAGGACACTTTAAGTCGTAAATCCACAACTCGTCAATACGACACCCCGAAGAGGCCTCTTTATGATAATGAAATTCCCTACTATTGTAGTACTTATCATTTATAAGTAAGTATTTGACGAGACAAATGTTATATAAAACATGTGTCGTCTTTCGTCAAAGACTATTGAGGAACTTGTGTGATGATATGATGATATAAGTTGTGTGTCGTGAAGTAGTTTATCATGCCATATGGTCATTACTTAGTTTGTCAAAGTGTAGCAAAGTCTAATCCAATGAACCAAGTTTTAAAACAAGAATCGACCATTAAGTCCAAACTAGCCGTGCGGCTAAATTATGTTTAAACAACTTGAGATGATATTCAAGGTCATTGTTATGGTTATGTATAAGTTTAAAGACCTTAAGACAACAGCCTCGGCTTAACCTTGGCTTCGTTTCGGCCTCAAAGGATCAAAATACACCAAGTTTCCATGACCATGGTTGTTTTCTAGTCTCAACAGGTCCGTCTAGTATTTGCCCTTTTTAAGACTTTTCGTTCACCTTCAACTTACGTGCTCCTATGTGTTTGAAGAAAATTTCATTCCGAGCAACTTTCGTGTTTTACACTTTTGCTGATTCGCAGCAGAAAAGGGTTTAAATCACGTTTTAAAATCGTTTCAGCAAACTTTTGACTCAATATCAAGTTTTCATCTAGCCATCTTCTTTTAGCCATAACTTTCTAACCATAAGTCCTTTTTAAGTGATTCAAAAGCCCAAGCTTTAGTTTTTACTTCCTCTAACAGCTTCTCAAGCTTAATCAAGTCCAAAGGCCAAATTTTACTTATATCAATAGTCTAATTACAAGTAATTACCTATATTTCATTGCAGAAAGTTTGGCTGCACATTCAGCCCTGCCAAAACGACCATAAGTTGAGTTCTACAACTTGGTTTGACACGCGGCTTATGCCAAAATTCAAGTTTATGTCTTAGCTACATTTCATAAAACTGAGTCGACTTCCAGAAATGACCAGAACCATGGGATTTTCCCAAATTAAGTCTGGTGTGCAGATTTTGACATGTTTTACCATTTTGGCTTTCATTTACTCATCGGGATGAGTTATGAGGTGCGCCACCCGGCGAAACGACCATAAGACATAGCTCTACAAGATTATCTTAATGAATTAACCTCAAAGTTTACTGAGATGATCAGTTTAATCAATCTTTGGGACTGTTTCAGAATTCAAACTCATAAAACCCACCTAAGGCTTGTTTTAGCTTCTTTTCATGTACAACATCAATCATGCCATATTACATATACTACTTATATCAAATTACATCCAATAATTATAGAGATTTTTACAACCATATTGAATAATAATGAAAAGTAAACACAAATCTTACAAGGATTTGGTTGGAATATCACAAGAATTACAACTACAAATCAAGCTTAACCCTTCTTGTCTTTAACCCTTTCTTCAATCTTCAACCCAACTTGACTTCAACCTTATAAAACCCTTATTCTAAGAACCCAAGAATACTCCTAACTTCAGCTCCTAACCCTTGTGTAACTCTTGTTTCAACCAAAGGATCATGAAAACAACACAAGGACTAGTTGTAACATCTTGAACCTTCAATCTTTCATGTATAACTTAAAGCTTGAATTCAAGTGATGACGGTGGTTTGGGTCTTGGTATTCACGGCAGCAAGAGGGAGAGAATGAAAGAGTTTTTGTGTTCTAGATAGATAAATGAGATGAGAAGTTATAAAAATCTAGATATTATGCTAATTCTTACAAGAGAAGTTTTGCAAAAGTCTTGCAAGTGTAAGAGTGATTCATCACCAACACATTAATGGTCTTGGTGAGTCACCACTAATATGTCGACCATATCACTTATGTGGTGATATATTTGGAGTTTTTATGATATAACTAAGTTACACAGTGTCGTTTGGTCCCGGTAATTACTAATGTTAAGCCTTTAATTCCCGAAACTTAAAACCGGGTAACGTAAAAATGTAATACTTCCAAAAATGTCCAAACTTATCAATATACTCCAACTAAGTATATTAAAGTTGTGATAAGTCTATTTGGGTGCGTCTATGTTGCTAAAACCTAATAACGTAGGTTTGAGCACGCGTATTACGTAAAGAGTAAAATGTTTACGTAAAAGTAACGAAGTGACAATAGTTCATATAAAATATGACTATTAGTGAAAATTGAATATTTTGAACACCTAGACTTATCGTAGTCTTGTGTTGACCGCGAGGAAAGTTTACACGATTAAACTTTCGTAATTATTAAAGTCACAACTTTAAATAATTATTTATAGCCAAAGGTGAACAAAAATGTTCAGAGTGTAATAATTCGAAACAGATTGAATTATTTAACTTGGGAAATTACTGGTTACTATCAGTTACAGTATTTGCTTTTACGTTACGGTAAAAGTCAAATAGTAAAAAGTCAAAGTCAAAGTCAACTTTTAAGAAGTCAAAGGGTAAAATAGTCATTTTACCTTATGAAAATTTACGGGTTGCTACAGCCTCCACAGGTTACGGAAATCATGTCCTCATGATTTAGTTCGTGTTATGAGTTAATGATGTTCCCGAGAAGAGGTGGGGGTACTTCTGTAATGGAACTTTGTCACGAAGTTCAGTGAGTGTTATCTACTAACGGTATATTTTAATTCATCTTCACGTTCCTACGTGAATTCAGGACCTCTTCTAGAGTTCCATTGAGTTTTGACAATAGGAATACGACTTTTCTTAAGTCGTTTGACCTCATGGTCCATGATCTTAGTAGATTTTTTCGATAAGATCAAACGTAAATCAATCTGGATTCCTTCCAGAGAAATAGGGAGTGTCTCAACAGTATGACACTTCTTCAGAATGCACACATGGAAGGTGACGTGTACACTGCCAAGTTCGGGTAGTAGCTCGAGTCTGAAGGCTACCGGGCCAATTCTTGCTAATATCTTATAAAGTCCAAGATATCTTAAGTTTGGTTTTTCCTAATTTCCCCAAACGAATCATACCTTACCACAACGAGGCTTTCAACAAAACCTTAATCCTAGCATGAATTTTGAAAGTTAATGCTTACATTTGTATAACCTTTTTGGTGATAATGTGTGGCCTAATACTGCGGGGCCAGGAAGTAAACATTGTACTAGATTCCTTACAAGGATTTCGTAAGCGGCAAGCTCAGAAATTCTAATCAGCAGTTGTGCTAAAGATTGCAAAGTCAAATATGCTGCAAGCATGCTCCTGGACAATGCTTTGTCAGGGTGAAATGTTATTGCTCAATCTATTAGTTATTTAGAATACTCACTAGATTGCTTGGACTAAGTTGAAGAAATTGTAATCAAGAAGTATTATCCTCGGAAGAGGTGCAAGAAATGGAGATGAAGTTTCCTTGTTGAAAGTGTTGTTGATATCATAACTTATATTTATCGCTTTCAAGCGTTGGCAATAGTGTGCCCAGTGATGGTCTCAACCAATGAGAAGTTATGGGAAAAGTTCATCTCAGAACTTCCATTCAGTATTCAAGAGAATGTAGCTTCGTTTGATCACTCACACTGGATGAAACAATTCACATGTCTCGTAACCTAGTGGATCAAGTTATGCGAGCTTAGACTGCTCAAGGATCTAACAATAGCAAAATAACAACATTAACAAACAGCGATGGGATGTGGAAAGTGAGAACCTTTCTAGAAATTATGTTCTCAAAATAATGGCCAACCAATAGGAGAAGCTCGTGGGAAAGCTTATGTGATGGATAATGGGACATCGTACCCAGTTTGTTAGTTCGATACTGAACTAAGTTTATTAGTTCAAGAGTGTAACAAGCTCGTTAGCTCAATAATATGGAATACTTTGACTTATGCGCCTCGTGCATAATCAAAACTGTGGCAACCGAATTATGTTCTTGAAACACCTGATTCCATCAGGTCGGGTTTCAATTATGTTCTTGAAACATCTGATTCTATCAGGTCGGGTTTCAGTTGTGTTCTTGAAACATCTGATTCTATCAGGTTTCAACTATGTTCTTGAAACATCTGATTCTATCAGATCAGGTTTCAACTATGTTCTTGAAACATCTGATTCTATCAGATCAGGTTTCAATTGAATTTAACCAATTTTGTTAGCTCAACAACCGGTTCATGTTTGTAAGGATTTGTAACATCAAAAGTGATAACTTAAGAATGAACTTAGGTTGTTCAAATGAGGTCTTAAGATTTTTGCTGAGTGGTAAAACACTATCGTGTTTTCTAGATCTTTTCAAAGAATACTAGTGATTCTTGAGTTCGAGTTCATACTCATGTCATATCGGATACAAATAAGCCCACTTATTTATAATTCATTACTTACATAAAGAAGCGTCCCAATTTACGTAAGTAAGAAATTATAAACTTATGGTTCGGCGATTTGCAATTTCTTTATTTAAATGAAAAGGCGTCCCAGTCCATTTAAATAAGGACATTCCAAATCATCCTACTTAAGAATTTCCGACACAACACTCATACTTAATCGATGAGTTACAAGGTGGTGTATTACGAGACGACGTAAATGTTCCAAGAGTATGGAATGAATGTTCCCACTCATCTTCAACGATGAGGAGTTAAATAATCAGAGAGAATCAACCTAACTTTCAAAAGAATTGGCGAGTTCATAGTTATGAAGTAGTTTTCTCACAATGTTTGAGAAATACCAGCGAGACCATTGTGCACATACACAATGTCTGAGAAATAGATAAAACTATTGTGTATCTCTTAATATCAAAGATATATTTAGGCCAATTGTGTATCTCACGATGTATGAGATATGTCTAAGTCAACTGTGTATCTCACGATGTTTGAGATATAAGAAAGACCATTGCATACTTACAATGTCTTAATAGTAATGAGACCATTGTATCCACTACAATGTCTGAGAAAATTTCGTAGATCACAAACATGTATATGATCAAGGATATCTGATTGTGCCATAACGCCTTGGAATGGCATATGCAGTTATGTTTAGTCAATCCATATAAACAGTCTTTATATAAATAATACGGTATTGTGATAAGCAGTAGGCATGGCGCACGGAATGTTGAAGACAGCAATGAGTGTTACGGCTTAAACATAAGAGGCAGCTATAGTCGAAGTTTTAATGCAACCTGGTTCTCTATAACTAAAGCTCTGATACCAATCTGTAACACCCCCAAAATTATCGCAGCGGAAGATTGTGTCACTGGGGTATTACTTCATAGTTCACAGCACAAGTTACAGAAAACAACTCTATATGAGACGTTTTGAAATAAATTATCATTCGATTAAAATATCAGAGTTTACAAACCGGTCCCACAAGTTTGTACAATCATAAAAAGTACAACATAAAAGTTGTAATGTTTTTCGAATGATAATATATGCATTGTCTTCAAAATGTTTTTCCGTGCGCCTTCACATGCCATGCCAGCTAATTCCTTTCGAACCTGAGATAACATGCTAAAAAGTGTCAACACAAAGGTTGAGTGAGTTCATAGGTTTGTAAGCAAAACAGTTGATCACAAGATATCAAGTTTATCAAAGTAGTAGGCTACGCCCATAGTGCGTTTGATTGCTTAAACGATAAAAACCTCATAGGTTTGAAAACAGTAGTGGAAAATATAGTTTATAGTATAATTGCAATGTGTACAATTATCTTCTTGAAAGTTATTATTGCTCTAAGCTCATGGCACTCACGACTGACTGTTGTATATATATCACCGGGCGATATATATAGATAATAACTTGCCCCGGGTAGGTATTTTGCCCTATACCTAGATAATCTCAAATATAGTGCGCCTTGTTATTTCCGATAACATAGACGGGTTCGTCAATTCCGATAGGCCTATCCACAATATTTGCGCTCACTCCCAGTGATTAGTGGTCCATGATGTTGGGGACTTTTGGCAAAAACAACTTAGTGGCATGCAATAATACAGTCAAGGCATTTAGTTTACAAGTAATTGTTCATAATAAAGCATTTTAGCATATAGTAAAAGCAGTAGCATGTATCTCCCCCAAAAGAGTTTATAAAACAGTTAAACAAAAGTTGGGGCTATGAAACTCACGGTAGTGATCAGCAGCGGAGTGTAACGATATAATGTATGTCAACGGTAGAGTATGACAAGATCACGATCTTTAACGGTTACCTACGAAAGCATAGTATTCGCGTTTTAGTATGGTGTACGATATAAGTGTACAAGTATATGTAGTACGTTGGCTTTCAATATGATGTTGTACATGAATCTTAAGTTGATGTATCCCCTTAAGTGTTGTTTGGCCTATAGCCCTTTTATAAATAACCTCGTACCATCGTTCCGGCTATCAAAATCAAGAGGTCGTGTAGTGAACGTATGAGGAGCCAGGACACTTTAAGTCGTAAATCCACAACTCGTCAATACGACACCCCGAAGAGGCCTCTTTATGATAATGAAATTCCCTACTATTGTAGTACTTATCATTTATAAGTAAGTATTTGACGAGACAAATGTTATATAAAACATGTGTCGTCTTTCGTCAAAGACTATTGAGGAACTTGTGTGATGATATGATGATATAAGTTGTGTGTCGTGAAGTAGTTTATCATGCCATATGGTCATTACTTAGTTTGTCAAAGTGTAGCAAAGTCTAATCCAATGAACCAAGTTTTAAAACAAGAATCGACCATTAAGTCCAAACTAGCCGTGCGGCTAAATTATGTTTAAACAACTTGAGATGATATTCAAGGTCATTGTTATGGTTATGTATAAGTTTAAAGACCTTAAGACAACAGCCTCGGCTTAACCTTGGCTTCGTTTCGGCCTCAAAGGATCAAAATACACTAAGTTTCCATGACCATGGTTGTTTTCTAGTCGCAACAGGTCCGTTTAGTATTTGCCGTTTTTAAGACTTTTCGTTCACCTTCAGCTTACGTGCTCCTGAGTGTTTGAAGAAAATTTCATTCCGAGCAACTTTCGTGTTTTACACTTTTGCTGATTCGGAGCAGAAAAGGGTTTAAATCACGTTTTAAAATCGTTTCAGCAAACTTTTGACTCAATATCAAGTTTTCATCTAGCCATCTTCTTTTAGCCATAACTTTCTAACCATAAGTCCTTTTTAAGTGATTCAAAAGCCCAAGCTTTAGTTTTTACTTCCTCTAACAGCTTCTCAAGCTTAATCAAGTCCAAAGGCCAAATTTTACTTATATCAATAGTCTAATTACAAGTAATTACCTATATTTCATTGCAGAAAGTTTGGCTGCACATTCAGCCCTGCCAAAACGACCATAAGTTGAGTTCTACAACTTGTTTTGACACGCGGATTTCGCCAAAATTTAAGTTTATGTCTTAGCTACATTTCATAAAACTGAGTCGACTTCCAAAAATGACCAGAACCATGGGCTTTTCCCAAATTAAGTCTGGTGTGCAGATTTTGACATGTTTTACCATTTTGGCTCTCATTTACTCATCGGGATGAGTTATGAGGTGCGCCACCCGGCGAAACGACCATAAGACATAGCTCTACAAGATTATCTTACTGAATTAACCTCAAAGTTTACTGAGATGATCAGTTTAATCAATCTTTGGGACTGTTGCAGAATTCAAACTCATAAAACCCACCTAAGGCTTGTTTTAGCTTCTTTTCATGTACAACATCAATCATGCCATATTACATATACTACTTATATCAAATTACATCCAATAATTATAGAGATTTTTACAACCATATTGAATAATAATGAAAAGTAAACACAAATCTTACAAGGATTTGGTTGGAATATCACAAGAATTACAACTACAAATCAAGCTTAACCCTTCTTGTCTTTAACCCTTTCTTCAATCTTCAACCCAACTTGACTTCAACCTTATAAAACCCTTATTCTAAGAACCCAAGAATACTCCTAACTTCAGCTCCTAACCCTTGTGTAACTCTTGTTTCAACCAAAGGATCATGAAAACAACACAAGGACTAGTTGTAACATCTTGAACCTTCAATCTTTCATGTATAACTTAAAGCTTGAATTAAAGTGATGATGGTGGTTTGGGTCTTGGTATTCACGGCAGCAAGAGGGAGAGAATGAAAGAGTTTTTGTGTTCTAGATAGATAAATGAGATGAGAAGTTATAAAAATCTAGATATTATGCTAATTCTTACAAGAGAAGTTTTGCAAAAGTCTTGCAAGTGTAAGAGTGATTCATCACCAACACATTAATGGTCTTGGTGAGTCACCACTAATATATCGACCATATCACTTATGTGGTGATATATTTGGAGTTTTTATGATATAACTAAGTTACACAGTGTCGTTTGGTCCCGGTAATTACTAATGTTAAGCCCTTAATTCCCGAAACTTAAAACCGGGTAACGTAAAAATGTAATACTTCCAAAAATGTCCAAACTTATCAATATACTCCAACTAAGTATATTAAAGTTGTGATAAGTCTATTTGGGTGCGTCTATGTTGCTAAAACCTAATAACGTAGGTTTGAGCACGCGTATTACGTAAAGAGTAAAATGTTTACGTAAAAGTAACGAAGTGACAATAGTTCATATAAAATATGACTATTAGTGAAAATTGAATATTTTGAACACCTAGACTTATCGTAGTCTTGTGTTGACCGCGAGGAAAGTTTACACGATTAAACTTTCGTAATTATTAAAGTCACAACTTTAAATAATTATTTATAGCCAAAGGTGAACAAAAATGTTCAGAGTGTAATAATTCGAAACAGATTGAATCATTTAACTTGGGAAATTACTGGTTACTACCAGTTACAGTATTTGCTTTTACGTTACGGTAAAAGTCAAATAGTAAAAAGTCAAAGTCAAAGTCAACTTTTAAGAAGTCAAAGGGTAAAATAGTCATTTTACCTTATGAAAATTTACGGGTTGCTACAGCTAAGCCCACGACGGTCATATAAACTGACCCTGGGCATGAGGTTGTAGATTCAGGCTTCGTATCTCGGTGATCAAATGCACCAAGATAGGCTTAAAAATGGCGACAAGGGAGTTACAACTCCCTTAACACCATCTTTCATCCCAAATAAATTATAAGGTATAACATTTAAGTTTCTCATCAGGATGACCAAATCACCCTGATAGGACTTAAAAAGAGACAGAAAGTCTAATACAAGACCCTCCACGCATTACATCCTAACAATCAATTGCAAAACTCCAACGAGATCAACATACATCCACAAGATGGCCACGTTAGAAAAGGATGAAAGGGGAGCAAGTGTCCCCATATCCAACCCCCATACACGGGTAAAAGATCCAAACCATAGACGTCTTCACCATCAAAACGACTACTCTACATTTCACACCACAAAAACCGAAGGAAGACAAAATGGCCTTCGTAAATGATACACTAAAAAACCTATGAAAAAATCTTCTTGAAAGAAGTTTTTTAGGGTTAGGGAATGATGTGGAAAAATGGGAGAAAAGAGGGTATAATTGTTTCAAGTTGTAACCCCCAACCTTTCTAGCCCCATTTATAGGCAGAGAAAACGAATCAACGAGTTATACTTGGCAAACACCCACTAGGTCATAGCACATTTAATAAGTTGAGTGATAAACACCTTGCAAGGCGCGAGTACAACTGACGTCTACACACACGTCAGGTACAATCAAGGGGACGCGTTATACACAACGATCAAGAAATGTCAGGATAACTCCGTCTACAGTCTCAAAGGAAATAAATATGTGTCAAATCCCAAAGATAGCGAATAAGCCCGAAGCAAGATATTCCTACACTTCCCTATGACAAAATTTAGTACACATGTTTCCCAACTCAACTTAGAACCCAGATCGAGGTAAAAAGCCCGCATCTAGTCATCATCACAAAAAGACAAATGTGACCATCAGCCTGGCACTTAAGGCCTGGGTCGAACCCTGGTAGCACAGGCACAGACCGAGGGGGCTTAGGTACAAAAATTCCAACATCACATCATAAGTGCATGACCTAATACTAGATTGGGGGGGGGGGGACTTGATATCATATAAATATTATGGCCCAAGCCCATTAATTACACGCTCGAATCAAGCCCGTCACTAAGGCCCAATCAATACTTGATAAAGGCCCGACTTAAATCACATGCCACACGTAGAGCCTGGAAAGACCTCTCAGGCCTGACTGAGTAAAGACAAAGCTATTGCACCCCAACTAGCACTAGCGGTTAAGATGTACCATCTGACATCGCACAGTGGGGACGCACGAGAACCACCACTACGAGCTAAAGGAAGAACAGCATCTATCCTCCTTGTCTGCTCACGGATGATCAACACTTGGCTCCCTGGCAGCCGTTGATCATCCCACAAGGGTTTATCTCTAAACCCTACAAGCCTCTCTATAAAAGGAGAGCAACACACACTATCACATAAGTTTTCACACACTTGGGCAAATATTGCCTCGTAGTAGTGAATCATGGTTCTTGTTTACGTGTTCCCGAGCTTCTTGATCTATATCAATCTCATCGGGTCCTTACCGTTCAACACGAGAAACCAAACAATAAAACCATTCTCATCCCATCTCTAAACCGATTTACATACCATACGCAAAGAAGTATATTGATGAACATTTTGTATTGGCAAAACATGATTTGATAAACATAAAAAAACTGATAAACATTTATGCAGATAAAAATAACTGATGACCATAACACACAATATTGTATTCTTTGAAGAACGTTACAAACACTTTTGTTTTTTATGAGCAACTACTTGTTGAACAATTTTGTTTCCTTATCATTCTTTAATGAACAAATTCCTTGTTAAATATTCTTTGATGCACATTTACCCGATGAACAACTTTGTTTCGTTCACATTATTTGATGAACAACTTCATTTCTTTAATTTTCTTTGATGAACAATTAAAGATTTAAAGTTTTATTCATCACAATTTTGATTTTTCAGATAATATTGAAAAGCTTTTATTAATTACTAAAACATTTATAGTATAATTAACATCTTCAAACTCTAAAATCACAAAATTGTTTCATTAAGACATTTCATCGAACACTTTATGAGTGTTTTCATGAACACATGATTCTTTGAAAATTTACAAGAAAAAAAATTATAAAAAAAGGATTTAGAATTGATGTTAATTTAGAGCTTTTTTGATCAAGAATCACCATAGAATTTCCGTTTCGAGTAAAATTGAACAAACTTTTTTCCCATAAATTAGTGAACCTCAAATCTGATGGAAAAAATTGTGGTTTGTAGCGATTGAATGAATATATGATGAAGTTGAAAAAAAAACCAAAGCCTAATTTTATGACTTTGAATGATTTTTAAAACTAAAATTAAGGGTAGAGATTTGGGGAAGTTGTGAAAGAGGAGAAGGAGAAAATATGAGTAACCAGAGATTGAGAGAAGAAAAAAGAAAGACATGTGTTGGGCTATAATGACTTTTTTTGCAAATGGGCACTTTGCATAGGATCGTGACCCGTACGTGAATGTTCATGTCAACCAAAATATTGCGAGCTTAAAAATATAAAATATAATATTACCAAATAGATAAGATTAATGAAAAATTACCGTTCTAATTCCTTTTTTTTTTACAAATAACATACTACAATTACTCAAATGTTGTTTTGAAAAAACAAAATGGTTAGGTAGCGTTTAGTTGTAGAAATTTTTTATTATTTTTCTGTTTTTAGATTTTTTGAAAAAAGAATGATTTTTCTTAAAAGTTAGGAATTTTAAAAACCCGTTTAGATAGAGTTATATTTTTGTTGTTTAATCTTTTATATAATAAAAGAATTACATCATTTCGGAGTGAATTTGTCAATCCATTCTTATTGAAAAAACAATTGGCCAAATAGGAGAACTCGATTTCGCCACGTAAGCAAAATCGTGTGATGTGATTGGTTAATAATAGTCAAAATTAAATTGATTTTGGTCAAACTTTAATAAATTTGGTGAAGAAATTTGGTTGATAAAAAAAACACATAAAAATATAGGTGTCAAATTTGTGAAAACAAAAACTTAAAAAAAGATGAGGTAAATTAATAAAACTTTAGTGGTTGAATTTTTAAAAATTATATAAAGTTAAGTGTAATATTAGAAGCCTCCATATTTTTTAATAACTTTGGATTATAAACAAATACCAAATTATAATGTATATGTTGTTTTAAAATAACAACATATAAATTTGCATTTATAAGTATCAATTTTTACTATATACGTTCAATAAAGACTCATTTATTTCATTTTTAAAAGTTTAACCTATGTGGACATGAGTTTACATTTTAAATACGGCTAAATTACTGAAAACGAGAATATAATTATCAAATTGTAAGCACGGTTACTTTAATATAAAAATAAATATACGTGATTGTACTTAATTATAACAATGACTCATGTAATTCTTATTTATTTATATAAGGATATCTAGAAAAACATTTTTTAAAAACTTTAAAGAGTATACTTTAACTTTATCAACGCTTATTGTGTGCTATTAAACTTGCATCATGTGTATAAGATAATATCAGTAGTGAAATTTAAATAACAACATCAACACCTTTGTCAACTAAATAAAATTAAATCTTGAGTTACCTAACAGAAATTTTTACAAATGTTTTACAAAATTCTAATGGATATTAATGCATAATAAAAAACTCGTGCATAAGTATTAGTTATACTTATATCACAATTTTCATGGGCAAATTCTTATCTCCCCTCTATATAAAGGAGGGTTTGTTTGAATCACATCTCCTCTCAAAATTCTGAAAAAATGACACGTGACATTTTAATTCCCAAAACTCTCACAGCCGTCCGATTAACCCTATTTCCCCCAAAACTCTTCCCCCAATTATCTCCTCCAAAACCCTTCTACCAGTTCTAAAAATTTAATACACACAATTAGGGGTGAAAACGAGCCGAGCCGAGCTCGAGCTCGTTTAGGCTCGAGCTCGGCTCGTTTATATATAAAAAGTTCGAGCTCGAGCTCGTTTCGAGCCTCACATTTTGAGCTCGAGCTCGGCTCGTGAAATTTTTCACAAGCTCGAGCTCGGCTCGAGCTCGGCTCGTTAACACAAAGCTCGACTCGTTAACACAAGGCTCGAGCTCGTTAACACGGTTATACGTATAGAAAATATATATACGTATATATTTCTAAGGCTCGTTTAGGCTCGCGAGCCTAAACGAGCCTTTTGTATAGAGCTCGGGATCGAGCTCGATTATTAAATGAGCCCAAACTTAGGCTCGAGCTCGGGCTCGAGCTCGTTTAGGCTCGGCTCGTTCGAGCTTTTTACCGATCCGATCCCGAGCTTTTCACGAGCGGCTCGGCTCGTTTCCACCCCTACACACAATTAATTTTTCCCCCAAATCCGGATCTCATATCGAAAAAACTCATATCTTCAAAATCGTTACCCTAGAATTCGTTTCAATTCAAAACTAAAATGAATCCATAACACTAAACACAACCAAAAAACACACACCTTCAATCAATTATTTGATGATCATCTACAATTACCGCTTTACAAACCAACAACACCAGGAAATAACAATAATCTTGAATCAAATTATTTCTTTAATCATCAAAGATCATTCACAAAGATGATTAAATACACCCCACAAAAATACCGGATCATGCCACCGAGGTTTGAAATCTATTGGTAAGATTTATCTTCGTTTTTTAGGGTTTTTAATTTAATTGAGTTTGGGGGTTTTTATTATCTCTTATGTTTTATTGAAATTAGGGTTCAATTCGTATGTCAATGAAGTTCATCATCTAATGGAGGTAATTTCTCAATTTCAGAAAGTTTGGGTCGAATTTCAAGTTTAATCATCCTTTAAGAAAGAAGAATCAGGTTTGGAATTGATGATTTGGTTGTTTATGAGTTTTGGTATTTTGATTTTTTTTTAATTTATTTATTTGTATATTTAAAAAAAAATACGTTTGTTTCTTTAGGCAGAATAAGATGTCTCAACAATATAACAATCTGTGCATTTTTCATGAATGTACATTGTACAAGGGACTAAGACCTTAAATGCGTATTGGTTTATATAATTTAGACGTAATTTATAAAGAAAAAGGGAGGGTATCCTCTGTTTAGTTTGGTATAAAATCAAGGGTGAATTAATCAGTTAAAAGAAAGATGAATCCCTGCTTAAATTGTGTTTTGAAATCATTGCTTGAACATATGATCACTATCACTATTGTAAGCACTTTTTATTTAACAGGCTGTGATGGCTCAGATACAGCTGCCCAAGGTTCAGAGTTACCTTCTGTAGATGCAGAGGAAATTTCTAACACTTTAGAGGAGGATAAATCAGTACATGAAAAAGAGGTTGGTTTAACTAATAGTTGTCTCAATGTATTTATTGCTTCAATGTTTTACTGTTAAATTTGCGCTCTCTAACTCATAGCTGAACCTACGCAAGTTTTCTTTTATATGACTTTTCGTGCACACATAATGTCGAAATTATTTTTTTTAATGTATTTTGCTTCTGCTCACCAATATGTGAACTGTAAAAACATATTCAAGTTTAATCTTTGATACCTGAATCTGAGTGAACACACACGTGGTAATACTTTAGATCATTTTGATCATTGAATTTGAGGTGATATGCCGATAACCATAATGAATGTTACACAATCTTTATGTATAGAATGACATGAAGCTTATAATACTCTCTATAAGTCACATACACTCTTAAACGATAAAAAAAACCATATTATCTATTTTTCAGTCTAGATTCTTTGTATCTGTTCAATGCACGTGCCTTATTTTGGTTGAATGAATTGTAACACGTTTTCTTCTCTAATTAGGAGAATGTCGTAATATCTTCATCAAACCTGGAGGGATCAAATTGTGTGGGCAACAAGCACCTCTTAGACACTGTAAGGAGTTCATGATCATTCTTGTGTTGGATTGAATTGGAAGCGGAAATTCGATTCCTTTGCCTAAAAATAGCTCAATATGGGCTGTAGTTTGTTTCCGTGACTCCTTTGGGTAAACATATAAAACTTGGATACTAAGGAACCAGGTTAAATGTGTCAAACAGGTCAAATAGTAATTAAATGTGTTTGTCAAAAATGTTAAGGACCAGTAAAATATTATTATAACAGCATAGTTTTAACTGCTTCTTAGATCACCACTCGGGTTTACGTCTGCCCCTGCATGGAAGCACTGCATTGATTAATTGCAATAAAGTATCTATAATAATGTTTTGCTGGTTATAGGAAGTCCCAGATCAACATTTGGTTCTGCCTAGTGATGTTATCAGTTCTCAAAAGAGCAATGCCAATAAGGCGCCAAGTGTTCAACCCTGCCAATCAAACCTCACAAAACCAAAAAGGTAAACATATACTTTATTAGTGTAAGGTTAGTCCCAAGGAAGTTAAAAATAATTTCACGACAGTTGATAGTCAAAAAGGTAAACATATACTTTTTTGAATGAGTGTTTTATGGTTTATAACAGACGTAGTAGTATATAGGGGTTGTTTGACATTGCTTACTGAAGCTACTTATAATATATCATATAGGGGCCGTTTGGAATTGCTTATTAAAACTTCTCATTATAATATAAAGGGGTTGTTTAGGATTTGCTAATTGAGTGTCTTGCAATAATCAGTCATCATTATCTGATGACTATGAGCGAATGAAACTACTTGCCTGTTTTTATTGATTCTAATATGTCATTGCCTAAAAAAATTATCCGTTAGTAAATTGTTTGAACTCATAATCATTTATTTTAGTTTAATTTTATGTTATATTAGGTTTCAGAAAATTTCGAGGTTTTTTTTCTTTTAAAGACTGAAATGTAAATGAAGGGTTGTTTGGATCAGGTTACAACACAAACAAAGAATGTTTGGCTCATATGGGAAATTCATATATCAGATGTATATAAAGCTCCGCTTAATTAGTTCAGGTTAGTTGGGTATTGAATCAGATATTTGATTATAACACAAGTTTAGATGGGATTTAAAAACTATTATGGAAAAGTATTATAGGCATCAAAGTATATGAAATTTGGTACCCCTTTTAGATGATAGGTTCGCAAGAATGGAACCCTACTGACACTTGCCCAGAGCAAGCTATCAAGATGAGGAAAAATGCTAGGCCAATCTTTTTTCCAGGTATCAATTATAACTTTTTTTTTTTCGTAGAGTATATTCTTTTGAATTTGTCCTTGCATTTGTCCTAAATCCTAATCATGGAAAAGTTGCACATTTTGAACCATTATCTTATCCGACTAACCCACCATTAATTTTTGTGAAAATGAGTAACTTAGTAATGGGTCATAACATACCTATGGGTCACAAAACATGTGAACTTTAAATTTGGTTTGTGTAATCATTATTAGACGTGGTAAAATGGGTGAGTATGGTGGTTAGGATATTGGATCAAAACGAGTAAGTTTCTATTTTCGTTTGGGTATGGTTAGTATGTACGAGTCAACCATTTCTTTCATTTATATAAGAAAATTGTATTGTTCCATTTTTGTTTTTATCATAATATTTGAATTATGATGATTAGGTGACATCCATCCATATAAATCTAATCAGAGCTGGCACTTGGCAGCAGCCAACGTCTGTTCTTAGAGCTTCATAATACCTTTATTTATATTTTTAGAAGGCTAAAAAATACTTGTATATTTTCACAAAGCCAGAAGTAGCAAAGAACGTTGTCAGCCAAGCAAAGTCAAGCAAAGTTTCTTTATCTTATTGTCAGAAAAGGTTTAATTTGGTTAAAATGACAAAAGTATGGTATCTTGGTGATATATAAGAATCCTAATGTTTTAATTTTGTCACAGTAGCATATAGAAAATAGGTGTAATAGTACATTAACTATTTATATTGGTGTTTTCTAAAAACAATGTTGTATATTGATGTAATAGTATTAGAAAAAATGCTTAAGCCCGACCATAGAAAGGTAGCACAAGAATCAAATATTGGAAATGTAGCAGAAGATCAGACGTCTAATAAATGTGCTAGATTCTATTGAGTTCCGGTGACCAAATTAGAAATTAAGAAAAACTGTTTTGCTATTTATTGTGATCTTTTTCTATTGAATCTATACATTTCTCCTTTTGATAAACTAAAGGTGTGACAAAGTTTGCGTGGGGAATGTATGTAACGGATCATGAATTGATAATTAGTGAGCGGGAGATATAGATCCACTTTTCTATGTTTTGCGTTGTTCGATTGTCGTAGACACTGGTAATGGTTCTAATGCAACAAGTAGTGAAACAAAACCACTAACTTATGTCATGATAATGGTGTTTGGTACAATATCAAATTCACTAAATAAGTGTTTTGTTTGAATACATCTTTATTTTTTTTCAGGTTAGTTGCTGTGAGCAAATTAAAGAAGAAACAAAGTAAGTTTACCCTAAACCTCAGGTTCGTTCTACTATTGATTTGCGCTATTTTTAGAGTCTACATTTAACAAGTCATTTTGGTTAGATGGTTTTCTTACTAAAAGGTGAAGGCTACTACTTGAAACTGTATTCTGTGTGTAAACTAATGATAATCTCTTTTGTGCAGGAGCTTTTATCCAGTATAATTACTAGCTTATATTGTTGGCATCACTTGGTGATTCATTTTAGCATGCTGTTTAATTCCATAGACAGATAAATCTGATATCTAACATGTTTATGGTATATCCATGTTTATTAAATTGTTTTTTTTAACGGCAAAAGATATATTAAAACTATCGCAAATCCTTTCGTGCAACCGTTATCCCTTCAAATTTCATATTGCAAATCCTTTTAGTCACAGAGTATGTATCTTCTATTTTTTTTTTTAATTTTTTTAATTTTTTTTACAACAATAAATTTGTAGATTTCTTCTGATATACTGAGTTGTGACTATTAGGTAGCCCGTGAAACAAATGAAGAGCTGCGTACAATCAAGGCCGATCCCACTGAAGAATTTGATGTTGGAGCAATCCTCTCCATTGAAAAGAGGTATGCTTTAGCAGTACTTACAGTAATCTCCATATTCGGTACTAGAGGTGGCAAAACGGGCGGGAACGGGCTAAACGGGCACGGGCTTAAACGGGCACGGGCTTAAACGGGCACGGGTCAGACGGGCTCATTTTATACGAATCGCTTTAAATAAAGACAAAAAAACGACAAAAAAATTCCTCAAACATAACACCCCATTTATATTTTAGTAACTAAATATACTATATCTATAAGTTTTTGATTAAACGCAATTTAATATTCGAGAAAAACATGTGCCCATTATGCCTATTTAACTTCTAAATGGGCAATACATGCCCATTTCAAAAAAAAAGGGGGGCTAAATGTGCCCATATCTTTTAAAAAGTTGCCCATTTAGCTTTTTTTTTTTTTTTTTTTTTTTTTTTTTTTTTTTTTTTTTTTAATTTTGGGCACAAATTGGCACCTCTATTCGGTACATAAATCTCCATTGGGTAAAATACATATCATCAGATAAAAAAAGGGGGTTGTAAGTCGCATAAAGTTTATATTATATGAATAAAATCTTCTCAGTATGTTTAAAAAAAAAAACCAGATTTATTAGAAAGTAACATGCTTGGCGACAAAGTGTTAGGTCTGTAAGATATCCGTCTCAATTCATGTGTGTAACTTTGATTGTAGAGTATATGCAAAGTGGTAGAGCAACAGAGAAGACATATGTTTATAGTTTGAGTGTACTTATGCTTGAAGTTATTAGTGGAAAACAGCCTACAGATGCATCATTCATTGAGAATGGACTTAATATTGTTGCCCGGGTATTTCTCCTTTTCTTACTATATTTTCTGTTGCAAAACCAAGGAAATGAAGATGCCCAATAATTTATTCATGATGTAGTCGTTCATGTTTTAATATATCAGAACAATTTTAAATTGTTTTCTTTTGAGTATATCTCATAAAAGAAAATAGGAAGATAATTATAATGAACAAATACATATCTAGACATAAATTAGATTTAAGATAAAGTATGTTTATAATTTCAAGTTACTGATAGTATAGCTGTGGTGTGTCATTTAGTATAGGTAATTTATTGTTATCAAGTTTTAAATTTATGACCTTAAACTCGAGTCTTAACCAACATATGGAAAGTTCCTCATCTTCTACGTGCTTTCATTCTAAAGGGCGGTAAGGTTTCCCTCTATGTGATTGGGGGGGGGGGGGAGATCTGATGTTTCCATGTATCAGTATAGGTGCAGAGGGTCTCCCAGAGTTTTCAGCAAGGGAAATATATGGGCTGTTATAGTTCCTGGTAATCCAGCTCCAATTGCGGTAAGTTTCTTCACTTTCTCTGTTTTCAAAATTTCAAAGATATGATAAATGCTGAAAGAAACATTCATAATATGAAAACATGACAACCTTTATTAGAAAGATAGAATGGTGGTGTTTTGGATTCGAGTTGTTTATTGATCATCTGAACTTTGCTTTAATGGTAGTTGCAGGGATGTATAGGTTGTGACTATCCACGGGCAGTGGTGCTCAAATCTGATTTAACGCCTTGATACATGACTTTTTTGGTGTGATTCTATCAAAATTGGTATAAACTTTTGATGGAATGAAAGTGTTGATGTAGGCATGTATAATTTATATAAACTATACAATATACTAACATGTAATTTTATCTATGTAAATGTAATAAAATATATATAGTTGGAATATTTACAGGTAACAAAGGTTGGCTTGAAAGGGCAAGAGACAATTAATACATGCAGGTAATAAGTGTTCGAGTATTCATAGGTGATAATGTGATAGGTACTACGAGAAAAGGCTTCAGTTGTGTTTGGGTACTAATGGGTTATCAATATCACCTACTCCAAAATGGTTGATTTGACCCCATAACGCCTTATTACAAGATGAGAGAAGGTATACATGTTGTGCTATGATAAAGATGGAAACTACACTGATGCTACAATAAGCGTTGTGTAGAAAGAGGTTCTTCACATATTATGAGTGTCTTTGTTCGTTTCTATTTTTCCGACTATAATGTATATGTATTTTTTTTTCTTTTACGATTATGACTCACAAAACCTTATTTTTATTGTGAACATTATATTAAGTTTAAGGATAGCTTAAAAGCTATGTTACCAATTTTTTCTTGAATAACTCTTAAAGCTAGCCGCCTAACGGGCGGGCCTGTAGCTTGTATGTGTATATACTGAACTAAAATGTGAAAATAATTTTGATCTATGTGTAAATTTCGTGCGTGCACAAAACTTATAACTATATAATTATATGCAATTAACTTGAAAGACACAGTATTCGATATTAATACAAAATAATTCTTTTTTAACCTAGTAAGAATAATAAGATTACTTCGGATTGCGATGATGAGCGCGATAACAATGATGAAAAGTAGAGATGTTATATGGTTACAGTGAGATACCTTAACGGTAGATTGACGGTTTTAAAAAAAAAAAAAAAAAAAAAAAAAAAAAAAGATCGTGGTTTTGTAAGAGCACAAGGTATGGAGTGCCATTGGTAAGCCATTAGTGAGCCATTGGTGTGCCAACCTTACCGGCCAACATGCCAAACTTGTGCCAAATGTATTATTTTGTGTTTTGAGCCACTCTACTAGCTCAAGCCAAATGCACCTTTTATGTGTGTGTGTTTTTTTTTATTGTGAGTGGGAGGTATATTTGGTGGGGTATTTTGTGGGACCTACATGTGATGTTAGTAGTGTGTTATAAGGGAAAGTTGTTTGAGTTATTGGTGTGTTATTGAGAGGTGTATGATGTGCCACTGATGTGACATACCAATAACGTGTTATTGGGTCCTTGCATACCTTGTGCTCTAAGTTAAAATTTAAAAAACATAATTTTACTTGTTTTAAAAATTGTTAAAAAAATATGACTACACATTAATTTTGCAATATCATTTTCTATCTCCTGTTAAAGTGAAAAACCAAACCCGACTCCCCTTTACAACCCTAACCATTATCAAAAACCACCATCGACACACACAGAGACAGACAGATCGATCTATAGAAGCAATAAAAAATGGTGATGGCGAGGCTAAGGATGTTCGTTGCAGAAGAACCAATCGTTGCTGCTTCTTGTCTCATCGGCGGCTTTGGTATACTATTACCCCCTTTTTACAAACCCTATTTTTATTCACATCTCATATATTAAACATTAATTAATAATATCTTGTAGATTTATAGGTCAAATATTTTAGATTACAGGGTTTTTTGAAAACCATAAACTTAAGTAATTTAATTAAAACTCCCTTTTTTATGAGATCGAAAGGAAATGACTTTTGCTTTGCGATTTGTAGGCGTACAAAATGTATACTGTTTTAGAGAAGAGAAATGATACATGGACCTAAACTTAGACCTAAAACCACTTGTCATCATCCAGACGGATTGTAAAATAAGTGGGTCCCTGTCTGCAACCATCAAGATGCTGACACTTGGTTTTAGGTCTAAGTTTAGGTCCATGTATCATTTCTCGAGAAGAGAAGTATCTAATGTAGATTAATACCTGAATCTATTTTCTTCGTATGTCTGCACTTGCACAAACGTTTATAGAAAAATGTGTTTGTTTTTTCCTGTTTATGTTTTTACACTCGAGAGGCACAAAAAAAAAAAAAGAAGCCTTTTTCTATTTCACTTTTGTTTATTTATATGAAGCATTGAAGCTGATGGTTTCTATAGTTTGTCACTTGTTCTTAGGTTGAAGTTTGCGTTTGTGTATAGGTAGCATATGTTTGTGTTAGTTGCAAGAAAGAGCAGCTTACTTTATTGAATGTAATTTAGATGTTGTTGATGATAGCTCGCTGCTGTTAATATATTTATGTTTATGGCAACTTAAAATCTGAAAAACCAGTAGCGGGTTACTAGCGTGCTGCCTTTACACTTTTTAGTTAAGTTTTAGTACTTTTGTTTTTGTAATCTGAAACCTATCGGAGAGTGAGGTTCTCCTTGTGCAAGGGGTAACGTCGAGCGAGGGTGAGGTAGGGGCGATGTAGGGTAATAAGCATCAATGGTGAGGAACGAGGAGGATGGGTCTTGTTGTTTTGTTGGGATGGGATTTAGATAGAGAAATGTATGAATTGGACGATACATATGTGACTAAGATCGTTGTTATTGACAAGAGTTAATCATTTGTAAAAAAATGACATAAACAAAAACGCATTTAGAAAAGTGCAAACGGCATAAATGAGAATAATTTGACAATATTTTTTATTTATTGTATACAATGTTGTAGGATTCACATTTCAAGGTCTACAGTTTGGAGAAAACATATATGTGCAAACATCACTTAAGTTGTTAAACTCAAACGAGTCACGAAGCGAGTCAATATTTGCCCAAAAAGAGGTGGCTCGGTAGTACAACTCATAATGCATTTGGCTCGGACGTTGACTCATCGGTCAATAATAACTCGTTTCATTTTGACTTTTTAAATCCAAATTGAAGATTGTGCGCTAAGCATACTCACAATTCGCAAATAAACATAAGACTACCTAAATTGATTTATATTTGCATGCATGGCCATAGTCACCAGACTAACCTTAAATCCTTAAATACGGCCATTTGCACCTTGTATTTAGTGTCTCAAGTGCCTCACATAGCCTTGCTGGCTATCCTGCATATTATAATAACTCTCACAAAGTCTTTCGAGTGAAATACAGTCTCGTGCAAGTGAGGTAAATATGATGTTCTACATTAAATGTTATCACAAGTTAAAATATTTACTTTAAGATGTAAGAACTTTGTATCAACACCGATGTAAAACTTTATTTTCGTCTTGAATCTTGATTGCGCAGTATGTTGCCTCCGTTGCATAAAACAATATTTTGCTCGGAAAACTTGATGAGAGTTAGTATGAGTGACTGTGCGGCAATCATTGATGGCTATGTGAGGCACCAAGCCAGCTAAAAACATGGTATAAATGGATTGATTTGACTAGCATTTGAGGCTAACTTGACGACTATGGTTCTACGTTCTAGTATGAAAACATAGTTGACTTCAAAATCGGGTAGTTGTTTTGTTTAGTCTTGAGAATGCAAACATAGCTAACTTTAAAATTGGGTTTATTTTCTTGTATGCTTTGCGCTTTATCATAATTTTTGGGTTGGAAAACCATAGTTTTTAATTTTTTTTGGCGGTTTACAAGCCCAATCAACTCGGATTGGGCCGTCCTTGACTTACGAGTTAGGTTTATTTCAGCGGTGTGTTACCATGTCTCTGTTTTCTAGTCATAATTTGACTTGTACAAGTTCAATAGCTATGTCTATGGTGTATATATATCATATGTAATTTTAGTGCAGCAATGAGTTGAAATTGTAGGATTTTGCTTCACGAGTCGACAACAATGGACACTTAGGCCCCTCAACTCTGGAACATACCTTTGGATTAGATCTCTCTCTTGTTGAATCACCCTTTTTACAACATCTCCACTTGGTTTTATGCATCTTCTTTTTTTTTTTTTTTTTTTTTTTTTTTTTTTAATTTTTCTCTAGTTTCGTGAATTACGAAGTTATTTGATCTGAAAAGGGCGTTGACACCTAAACGACTATGCTGTTCACACTTCACATTAATACATTATAGTACATCCTGTTCCATAAGTGACATTCTGAGTTTTGTTTTGGATGGTACTGAACTCGTTCAACTAAATTAGTATAACTGCATCCCTATCAACTCACCTTGCGGTAGGATCCACTAAGTGTGTACAATCTAATCTAAAGTTGTTAATAAGTCGGTATTCAACAATGATGAATGTTGGTGAATATGTTTGTCTTCATTTGAATTCAGTCTTAACCTTGCTGTGCACTTGTGTTATACTGTTGAACTTTAGGTCTGTTCCTTCCTGCATTCGTGAGGCCTATGCTGGATTCCTTTGAATCATCCAAGCAAGTTCCTCCACCTGCTTTAAGCGATGTGAGTACTGCATCTTGCCTGAATTTTTTTCTTTCAACTTATTGTGTTTGCTTGCTGCTTAACCCCTGGCCCCTGCATTCAGACGTGCCAATTTTTGTCCATTTACTTATGAATTGGTGAAAGCTTTTAATCTCAAATGGGTAAGATATAGAAGTAACTAAAAGGAAACGTGTCAAAACAGCGAAAGTCGGCCAAACTTATTATAAATGCAGAAAACTTTTTGAATCATTCTATTCGAAAAAGAAATAGTTATTGGAATAATGTACCTCTAGTAAGATATATTTGAGAAACTATATATATATATATTTTTTAATAAAATGAACTTACTTCTGTTTTTGACATATTGCCTTTTCAAGTTTACCTGACGTAACTGTTCCAAGAATTACCCTATTTAGACTCGTTATATGAACCACCGGGCTTGCCTGTTTTCGACCTCTACATAGTAACAACGTGCCACTCTTCTTGAAGTTCAATATCAGTTAGCTAACAGTGGATTCTTGCAGGTGGTTAAGAATATGACTGGCAAAAAGTAATGATGATCCGAATGGTAGAACTCAAGTCTTCGGTCCCCCATAAAACAAAGAAATATTGGTAGATGTTAATTGATGATTGTTTCTGTAATTTTGTACCCTTATCCCCATGTTGGGTTCACTTTGATAAACCTGGGTTAATAATATCTCTGTTTCTCTCTTCTACTGTAAACTAAAACATCCGTGCACACTCCAACCGAGTGAGGTTATCTAAAGGTTATTTCAGTTAATTGTTTCTTTTGATCAAATGTATGTTATAGTAAAAGACCCACAACGGCAACATACTATTTTATGGTTGGAAAGAGTTCTGAGATATCTTCAATGCTGATTGTTTATAGATATGCACAAATGCACAATGTGGCTTACGCCTGAAGCTAGTCCTAACAAACGAGACCAAGTGAGGGTAAGATTAAATCAGATGCATAGGTAATTGTCACAAATCCAGTTGGTTTGGTCCTTGCGTAAAGCTTGAAAGGCCAAACTTAACAATAACCAACTTAGGCGTTTGCTGAATTGTCAAGCGCTTAAGCATGTAAATAAGCAAGAAGTTGATGTTCGACTATAATATGTCAAATTGTTCTGTTGCCATCACTTGACATTTTATTTGGTTACACAGATGCAAACAAAGAACACATAGCTAAACTACTTGAGCAAAGTTAAAATATTAACATTAGACTTGTGTTCCATAGGAAGGTACATGACAACTTTAATTCACATCTAATTTTCCGAGAATATCTGACTGATGAGAGTAATATATTCCAAATCGAGATGGCAAAAAAGGATGTCGTGCTTAGTATTTTCGGATTTTCTTGTCAACGTTGTTTCTCGACCCTTACAATTTTATGCTAACACGTCAAATATTATTGTAAAATTAAATTATCAAAATAACAAAGCTAGTTTTTCTTTAGAGGATTCAGGGTGTCTTGATAGTGTCAATATATTGAAGTCGTCAAAAAAGTTATATATACATTGAGCGTGTTTCACCAAGCTTAATCTTTCTACTGGTAAGGCTTATAAATTATATCAATTAGACTATATATAGGTAATACAATAAATATTTGTGATCTTACTTTGATAACTTGTTTCTAATAGAAATAATTGACTTTTATGAAAATAGCAGTCCGAAACGTCTCTAAAGTAGATAAAAACAAGGCCATCAACTTAAGCTAGTTTTCTAGCGAAAAATTAGTGTAATGATTTTCTTTCTACATACGACTAGTAGTTATTGGAACTATGAATGAACTCAAGTACTCAACCAAACGAACCGTTTGACGAAAAGTTTGTGTTGTAAATCAAGGAACAATGTGAACAAAAAGTCTTATTCGTTCATTACCGATATTCGCTAATCTTCAACCCTGTTCCTTCATATATGTTCAGCAATTGTTGTTGGAGCCAAGTATACGGGTAGGCTGGGCCGTGGCTCATCTTGAGATATTAAATCTTTTTATGTTTACTAAGATATATGTGGAGAAATTTGACCCACTTGAAGTATTTGACCCACTCTAAATTATTTTGAATCACTCTTCATAATAGCCTACACAACATTGGTTTGTACACCACTTTCTAACACTTAATCCCAAATTAAGTTTATTTTTCTTTTATAAAATCTTCTCGGTTCTCACTTTTATATTTACTGCTTTCCCGAGACTATTTTGGCCCACTGATAAATTATGGTTTTGTCGCCGATTGTTGTTCCTCTATTTTTGAAGTAGTTGTATATAAAAAGTTTTAATAAAGACATCAGCAAGAGATCTAGTGAAAAAAAAATTAAAATGAAAAAAATGAGAAATTGTTTTTGAGCCACTCATTTGAAATGAAAAAAAGAAATTTTTAAAAAAATGCATCTAAAAGCTACGTTTGTGGTTTCTTCTCACATTTTCATTTTTAATTATTGCTCATTTGATCTTCACTTAAACACGAACATAAATTTTTTGCCATGCGTATTAAATGTTTAACATTTGTCGGCTTAAGTTCATTTAGAAGCATAAACGTACCTGAACTTATTTTCTTAATCAACGAACATGAAAATAAAAAATCTATCTATTTAACTAATCGTGTTACGTTCATTTGTTAAACTTAAAGAATCAAACGTGAAGTTGTGAACAAACTTTATTTGCATTAAGTCAGCTCAATTTAACCCATATTAGTTACTAATCTTTTCTCAAACATATTAAGTACTTTTTTTCCCCAAACAATAAAAATATGTTCAATTAGGTTATAGGTCACCTATTATACGTGTTTAGCACTCATATATGGCAAAGTGGTCGGTTGGAGTAAACTTGTGAGTGTGGAAGCTCCTCCGGCCAAACCCCACCAACTGAATTGGCGGCTCAGCCGTTAAGTTCACCCAATCATTAGCTCTCATCCGTTATCAATTTTACTCCCTAAATGGAAACTGTCTCCATCTTCCCATCATATTCCTAAAATCTCATCAATAAATAATCGATATATACGCATGGCACATGCAACTACTTATCATTTGTGAATTTAGATTTCAAAATACGCCATATTAGAAAAGTATATAACAATATAATATACGTATTCGGGATAGCAACCAAGTAAAACATACGTTAAGTAGCGGTGACAAATAGCTCTCTACAAGTTTTGCTTTTGTATATATGTTATAAAGCTGCCGATTTTCTCATATGGCACTTAATGCAACAATTAAATGTTTTCTGGTATTAGTTGTAATATTCCAAATAACTTAGAAATAATTTTCGAAAACCAAGTAGGATAGAACCATTGAAAACTATATAAAACTTACAACGTTAAATCGAAAGAATGACACTTCTTGAGGATTTAACAATAACTAGACAAATACTTGTGCTCATTAACGAGATTTTATAGCGACAAACAATTGTACTTGCGATATTATGATTAAATGTTTCATGTAATGTTTATACGTACAACCGATGTGTGTGATCTAAGCTTTAAATATATACCAAATTCTTTAGACTTTCAACAACACTCACTGATAATGTACCCGTTCGTATAGTACAGTGAGTCGGCAAGACTGGGTCGTTCGCAGGGAGCGAAGAGATCCTAAATGTCTAGTAGTTTTTAAGTTTTCAATGCGTTTTAATCCCCCGATTATGTTTTTAATGCTACTAACTCAGAAATTGAAAATAAAATAAAGTAAAGAAAAGTAAAATAGACAAACGATAGTTCTGTGAAGAGAAGATCAAAACATAAAGACATGATTGCCTTGCTAATCCTCTAAGTTCATTAATGACATGGTTCTAGTGCAATGTTTATCTAGTGTGCTTTGGTGAATCTAAGGTAGAGGAGGTCGAGCACGGTCGCTTTCGCTTCTAACTTCTTGCTAGAAGCTGGGCACTTCTTTTCGTGTTTGCTACCCTAACTAATGATCCGAGCAGTAAGTGTCATTAACTGATCTATGTAACCTATGTTTTTGTGTGGGTGCCAAACCATTAAGTTTTCTTGTTAAAGGAGAGAGCACCCTGACTATGGACTTAAAAGATCTACATGGTTAGCTAGGTAAATAGGTGTAACGAAACATGTAATATTTAATTAGTGTGTAAACAAAAAGAAAAGATTGGCTTACTAGGGCGTTCAATGGGTATTTTGCACTAAAGATGAGTGCAACAAAAGGGTTTTTACTGGGTGATTGAATAATCAATGTGAAAAGTCAACATACTCAAACAATAATGACACATCATGGGTTATTTGGGTTAAATCCTAAAATTTCTGCCTTCTGGCCTAATTATACGGATTAGACCAAGTTTCTTCAGTGCAATGCTCATTATTATGGTCTTGATATGCAAATAGGGTCAAATTCGAAATATACTACAAGCCACCGACACACAATCATTTGTACTTGGATTTATGTATAGTGGAAAAAACGGAATAGCTTAAACCTCACCATTGAAATATAAGGGTAAATGTGCGCTCGATCATATGCTAACTAGTTCAGTTAAGAAAAACATGTCTAAAAATTTAAATTAAGGCATAATTTTTAAAATAAACTAGCAAGAAGGACAAGCAATTATCATTTTTATTTCCCTCCCTCCACTTAAGATGTACAATGTCCCAATTGTACAAATATAAACATTTAAAAAGAAAGATAAAATAAAAATGTAACAAAAAACTCCTCGGATTATTGCTCGGAATGATTATGTAGTATAGAATGTGAACAATGGTAAAAATAATGGTGTCTTAATTCTCAACATAACTCGTATAACTTGTATAAAATTTCACTATCATTCAAGGTTCCATCAAAAGAAGACATCATTTGTGGTGGATCATACATTATAACCTAAAAAAGAAAAACGAAAATACATTATAACCTATACGGTGTATGAGACATAAGTTGATACGTCGTATGGATGTATACGTCTTGTGTACACAAGTGTACATACGCCATATACTGTACCTGGACAAATATGAAAATAAAAGATAAAATAAAAATAAAAGAGAAACTAAATTGTCCAGGTTGTCTCCCGGAAATCTCTTTTAATTTGTTTATTTACGAGTCATTAAGTTTGACTCAAATCCCTCTTCTACGTAATCCTTCGGACAAGATCTTCCTTTTTCATTTCTTCTCTAACCTTATTCTCGATACGTAGCAGGTTCATGTTGCTTGCTGGTAACACTTCACGTAGCAATTTCCTAACATGAATAAATGGTTCTCTACCATCAATAATGTACCATTTAACTTCATATGTGTCCACAAAATTTTTAGGAGGGTCGTAACGAATCATCAATCTTGCGCACTTATGTATCTCTTCTTTCTCTAATTCATTAAAGTAACAAGGTTCATTCTCTATTGATCCATAAACAGGTTTAGCCAGTTCCTGACAATAGCGTGATAAACGTTGCAACATACATTGCCTTCTTCCTCCTCGCTACTTATACTCATCGCTTAATAGCTCGAACTTATTCCAAAGTTTGTCTGCTACCCTATCATAATCCATCATCATTCTTTCATACATCATATCTTTATATCTCTCAAACTTCACCTTGTAGCTAAGGTTCAACCATTCATTATTCATTTTCTCCAAAGTTTTAGTGTCAATCTTTCTGTGATCAATGAATCACAACCCTAGATATTGACCAAGAGTTATATCCTTAAGCCTTATTATCCTGCCTCCTACTTCAATTTCCATGTTAGCAATATCATAACTTGCTTTACCAAACACATTATCATATAGTTGAAGGAAACTTTTGAACACTTCATCTTCGTCCACAAGGTTATTCTCCTTCATAAGGATCTCGTTACGTCGATTCCATTGGATCCATAGTGCAAACTTGGTATCTTGGTCCATCCTTATATTATCAGCAAATGCCCCCTCAAGCCATTTACTAAAAACCATGTCATAATCCACTATTTTATCCAATTGTTCACGCCTAGCAATGTATTCATTATCTTTCTTATCTGCTTCTTCATTAATATCTTTCTCATAATTAGTAACTTCGTACCCATTAACATGTTTATCCCAGTATTCTCTAAGTCCTTCCAAATCTATTGGCTCTAATACATGCTAGTTATCAAAAGTTTTAGCAACCCATTGTTCGAACATTCTTTGATCAGAATGCATATTATCTTTGTCAATTTTATATACGGTGTATGCACCTGTGTTTGTATATGCCGTATGTTCCTCTCAACTTTGTGACTCTTCGTCATCACTTGATACTATGGAAAACTAGAAGGGGGGGGGGGTTGAATAGTTTTGCCGATTTTAAGTTAGTTTCAAAAACTTTAGATTCGTTAATATGTGAGATCTTATGGATGTAGAGAAAATATAGATCTAATGATAAAGCAAGTAAATAAAGTAAAGCAAAGGGATAGAAATGACACAACCGATTTATAGTAGTTCGGTTACAAAGACACCTTCCTTGCCCTACTCCACTCCCCGAGTCACCTACTCGAGAGTTCAAGCACTATGTCAAAAAACTCCTTCACTTGGCGGAGAAGCCTTCACAACGTTGCTTACACCTTTTTTCGGTACGAAGCTAAATACCGAGTCCGTAACACGGTGGACCAAACCAACACGACTATTACACAACAAATATGTGAAATATCAAATACAAGATCTTCGCTACAGAAATCTTGCGGAGTGACAAATCAATCAAGGACCCCTTGCTTGGATGACTTGTAGAATGCTCGTGATCTCGCCTTAGAGAAGGACCTATATGAGAATCACAACAGAAAGAAAGAAGAACAACTCTCTAGATCAAGTGATCTATATGTTAGAAGAGAATGAGAGTGTTTGAGAGATTTAGTAAGAAGAGGGGTGAGTTAGAATGAAGAAATGGCTCACTATTTATAGGAAATTTCTGTCACTGTTCCCCGGATCCCACGGATCCCTCCCACTTGGGATCCGTCTAGTGTAATCCTAGGGATCCGTGGGACGCTCCTCTTTGCCCATGGGTTTTTTGGTTATGGGTCATGGGTTATGGGTTGGTCCATGGGTTTTCCTTAGATTCAATGTATCTAATGAATACATTGTATCTAGTCAATGGGTATGGGTTAATGGGTTATGGATATGATCTATGGGTTATGGTTTTTACTCATCCTAATAAACTATTACAACAAATAATTAATTACAACATTTTTGTATTTAAATGGCTATATGTAAATGCTTTACAAAAATAACATGTATCCTTATAATTGTACTTAAGATAACATTATATTTGTTATCAACAAAACACAAAGAGATCGCAAAATATTAATAAATGTTTTTACGGTTTATTTGTATTAACAATCTCCCCCTTTTTGTTGATGAGAAAACATAATGTTATGATGAGTAAAACTTAAGAATAGATGTATGTTTTGAAAGCCCCTAAGTTTTACTTCTTCTCCCCCTTTTTGTCGAAACAAAAAGTTAACACTTTGAAGAAATAAAAGTGTGGAAAAATTAGTCCACGTATCGCTTACTCCCCCTTGATGGTAGCTCCCCCTAGTTTGGGGCGTCAAGTGAAGAAAAATAAAAAAATCCTATAAAGAGAAAGGTTAGTAACATGCTTAAATAATCTTGTGATTGACGAGAATCAAGATTGGGAGCCAAGGTATGTAAACAAGGCCTTGTAATAAAACAACAAAGTGTAGTGGTATTTATGCCACCTACAAGCATGTAAAAATAAAAACAAGACTTGTTCTTGAAAATGACTTCAAAATAAAAAGTACTAAAAATAGAAAATAGTAGTAATGATTCATTCCATGCTTGCATAAGGTTATGGATGGAGGTTTGGATGAGTAATGGTATTGATGCGATCAAGGATGAGGTTGAGTATGAATCGCATTTCTTCCCTAACTTCTATTGCAATTTCCCTAGTGGATTGGCAATGTTCACAATGTAAGTGACGTGGGTAATGAGTACAGAAATCTTCCGGGTTGTTTTGATTTATGAGTTGCGGAAGTTGTGGTGGAAAAATAGGAAAATATGGATCTAAGTCCGGAATGATTGGTAGTGGTGGTGGAAAAGAACCTAGATGTTCTTGTAGTTTAATGGGAGCTAAAGGTGGTGATGTTTCAAGATCATTGAATATTGTGTTTGGAGAAGTTGGAGGTGTCAAAAAGGCTATTTCTTTTTGCTTTAGTTGTTGAGATCTTGTTGGAGTCGTAAGGAGTTCCAAAAGAGTGATTTTAGGTGGTGAGTGATTTGGTGATGAAGTTGGTGTACTCGTTGGTGATGAAGGAGGTGCTATAATGGAAGCATCTTGTGGTTAGTTAGTTGATGGTGATGAGCCATATGATGATGGTTTTCCTAAGCAACAAGATCGGATGTTAATCCGTGCGGATATCCTAGAGTTTGATTTTTGGTATTTTGGAAGGTGGAAGTACAAAGGTTTGGGTTTCATGAAGATGATTGTTTGTACTAGGTGATTCATCTAAAGAGTTTGTGAATGACATGGTGTAGTTTGTTTGTGAAGATGAGATGGATTATGCAAGCATTTTGGGAATTCTATATATAGAAAAACAAAGCATTGTAATGAATGCTTGACCCAAAATGTGGATTAAAATCTAATGATTACATATGAATTTAAGGCATGTGATCATGAGAACACAAGCATTAAAGAGCATACTCCAAAAAATAAAACAAATGTGGATTTTTCATCCAAAGTGAGAAAAATAGAAGGTGAAAACAGCTTCTGTCTCACGGATCCCACGGATCCTTCCCTTGAGGGATCCGTCCAGCATGAAGGCTGGGATCCATGGGTCTGGTGATCCAGGCAGCACAAAATTTTCCTTTTGGAAATATTTTTGCCTAGTGTGTGCCTATATGCAAACTATTTGGAGTTGCGGTTATCTCGACTCCTAAGAAGAAAAGAAAAATAAACTAGAAATGAAAAAGCATACTATTATGTGAGATAACCCGAAAAACACATACTTAATACTTTGAGTACGTAATTTAGTGTTACTGTTGATCCCAGTTGAGCAAACGATCTAATATAGAAACTGACTTGAACAAAGAACTTATTAAGTATCACGCGGAATTTAATACTTAATCTTAATAAGAAGAACAATTAACATTCAACACCTCAATATTATTTATTAATACGAATACTCTTACAGTATTAGGGTTTTGCAACCTTGAAGTGTATCCACCTTAGATATAAAACATACGTATATCTAACCTAGCCTAGGACCTCCTTTTATAGGTTAAGGAGTCCTATACAATATACAATACGTAACCTACAAGATAAATATCTTTTCCATATTTATCTGATACAAATAACTAACCGACTATAGAAAACTAGCAATGCTTACAATGTACTATCAGCGTTTACTTAATACTACTAGCCGTGGTTAACTTCATCAGTGGTTACTCTTCTTCTATCCGTGGTTATCTTCAAGCTTGTCCGCGGTTCCATCACTTAAAGTAATTCATCATACAAGGAACCTAAAACCCAACAGTTACCAATGCTCCTAATTCATTGTGGCTTAAATGAATGTACCCGAAAACACATATTAGTTATGTGTCCCCTTTAGCATTCAAAAGACATGAGATACAATGAAAACGGGTTTTTATGTTGTATTAATAATGAAAAAGCGATTTGTCCTAGACGTGATAAATTGCTTTTGTGAAATTGATACGGGAAGGAGTATCATTTTAGAAAGCATTTTGAAAAACAAACGTTTTATCCTTTTGAAAGAAGGATGTGTATGTAACTCGTACTTATTTTGAAAGAAAATAAGAAAATTATAAGTGAAAAACTTATCTTGGGTTTTGAAAATTCCCGTATTGTTTGTGATTTGTGCGTGAAATAGAGATCCTAGACTCAGAAAGAAGAAGGCTAGTGTTTACATACCTTGTAGAGTCAAAAAGTAAGTTACGACGTTTGTTCCATGAGACCAAGACCAAGACGAAGTAGGTTGAATTGTTCCCGCTTCAACGGTTTGGTGAGGACGTCAGCTATGTTGTCTTCGGATGCTACCTTCTCAATAGAGATGTTCCCCTTTTGAACATTATCTCTTAAGAAGTGATGACGAATCTCTATATGCTTTGTGCGAGAATGCAATACCGGATTCTTGCTTAAGTCGATGGCACCTTTGTTGTCACATAGGATGGCTATGTCGCTTAGATGAATGTCGTAGTCAACTACGCTTGTTTCATCCATAGTGCTTGTTGGCATGCTTTGCCGGCGAAGACGTATTCAGCTTCAGTTGTTGATATTGCTAATGCCGTTTGTTTCTTAGAAAACCAAGATGTTAAACAACATCCCATGAAAGTACATACCCCACTTGTACTTTTTCTATCAACGTAATCACCTGCATGGTCAGAATCTGCATATACAATTGTTTCTACTCCCGTGCCCTTAGGATACCATAATTCTAATTGTGTTGTACCCTTAATGTATCTAAATATCCTTTTTACGGCTTCTAGGTGTGATGTTTTAGGGTCTTCTTGAAACCTAGCACATAAGCAAACACTAAACATGATATCCGGCCTACTTGCCGTGAGGTAGAGAAGACTACCTATCATGCCACGATATTTAGTATTATCGACGGATTCGCCATCTTCATCTTTCATGAGTTTGGTGTCGGATGACATTGGTTTCCTAATTGGTTTCGACTCTTCTAGACCGACTTTCTTTAACATCTCCTTTATGTATTTAGATTGATTAAAGAAGATACCATCTTCTACTTGTTTGATTTGTAGACCAAGAAAGAAACTAAGTTCTCCCATCATACTCATTTCGAACTCGTCATGCATGATTTTAGAGAAATCATCACACATGTCTTGACAAGTGGATCCGAATATAATATCATCTACATATATTTGCACTATGATTATATGTGACTCTCTTTTCTTAGTAAAAAGTGTGTTGTCAACTAACCCCATGGTATAGTTGTGTTTAATTAAAAAAAGACTTGAGTCTATCATACCAAGCTTTTGGAGCTTGTTTAAGACCATAAAGGGCTTTCTTTAATTTATACACATGTTTAGGTTTTTCAAAATCGATGAAGCCCGGAGGTTGAGCTACATATACTTCTTCATTAATGAAACCATTTAAAAAAGCGCTTTTGACATCCATTTGATAAAGCTTTAAATCATTAGCACAAACATACGCAAGAAGTATTCTTATAGACTCTAATCTAGCCACAGGGGGCATAGGTCTCATCAAAGTCTATTCCTTCTTGTTGGTTATACCCTTGGGCAACGAGTCTAGCCTTGTTCCTAGACACTACTCCGTTTGCATCTAATTTGTTTTTACAAACCCATTTGGTTCCTATTATGGTTTGATTACTAGGTGGAGGTACAAGTGTCCAAACATCATTAGAAACAAATTGATTTAATTCTTCTTGCATAGCCATTGCCCAACTCTCATCTTTTATGGCTTCTTGTGTATTCTTAGGTTCTATGGTTGAAACGAAACCAAACAAGCTACTTTGGTTTTGAACTTGAGACCTTAATGTTCTTTCGTTTAGCTTTCCTATGACCTTATCTACGGGGTGATCTTTGGACTCTTTAATGTTTATGACTTCATCATTTAAAGGTTCTTCTTCTTCATTTATCTTCTTCTTTATTACTATAGCTTCACTTTCTACAATCTCATCATCGACAAGAGGTGGAGAGGGTTTGAGTGAACTTTCATCAAATTTTATATTTAATGACTCTTCTACCTTCATTGTTTCTTTGTTTAATATGACATAAGCTTTGTTATTTGGAGAGTAACCTAGAAAGATACCTTCGGTTGATTTAGGGTCAAATTTTGTATGGTAATCTTTAGTGTTAAGAATAAAACATTTACTACCAAAGACTCTAAAGTGATCTAACGTAGGCTTTTTGCCTCGGAGTAACTCATATGGAGTTTTACCTAAGATTGGTCTAATTAAGACTCGATTGAGTATGTACGTTGAAGTATCAACGACATTGCACCAAAACTTTTGAGGTATAGATTGCTCATTAAGCATGGTTCGACTCATTTCCTGTAGGGTTCTATTCTTTCTTTCTACTACCCTATTCGATTGTGGAGTGCGTCGAGCCGAGAAGTTGTGAGTAATACCATTAGCGTCACAAAAGCTCCGAATTGCACTTCATTATCGAATTCCCTACCATGATCCGTCCTAATAGACACTATAGGACTTCCTAGTTGTCTTTGGATTTTCTTGCTTAATATTTCAAAATAATTAAACGTTTCCATTTTGTTCTTTAAAATTTTTGTCCATGTATACCTAGGGTAATCATCCACTTTGACCAAAGTGTAGTAGTTGCCTCCATAACTTTGGATAGCGGATGGACTAAATAAATCCATATGTAGTAATTCTAGACACTTAGTTGTAGACACCATGTTTTTAGCTTTATGACTTGAATGAACTTGTTTTCCTACATTATAAGCATCACAAAAGTGATGTTCATATTTTAACTTAGGTAGATCTCTTACTAGATCTTTGGATGATAGCGATTGAAGAAGTCGCATGTTGGCGTGACCCCAATCTTCGATGCCATAAGGTCGAAGTATCATCCATAGAGGTAAGACATAGTTTGTCTTTAGGTTCATTACCAATTTTAATGATATAGACTCCATGTTTCCTAATACCTCTTCCTATGGTTATGCCATTTTTTAATATCTTACTACCGGTTTCGGTAAAAAGTACATTGCACTTTTTATCACATATTTGTCCTATACTTAAGAGGTTAAAGTTTAGGTTTTCTACGTGACACACATCGTTAATGGTTAGAGATTTGTTAGAAATCGTACCTTTACCGATGATTTTACTTTTGCTATTTCCAAACACCACATTACCTCCATTGAAGGATTCATATGGGGAGAATAGATCCTTATTGCCGGTCATGTGCCTCGTGCACTCGCTATCCTTGACCCATTCATCCGGGTCTAGGTCGACCTTTAAGCACACCTCGTCATTTGCCATGAGACAAATTTCTTCGTCCTCCTCATCGCTCATTCCCCACGTGCCGCTCACAAATGCCTTTTGATCATCCCGTTTGGGACACTTACTAATAAAGTGGTTTGGGTCTCCACATTTAAAGCAAGTACGATCATCTTTTGGCTTCTCACCCTCTTTGCTTTTCCGAAAGCCTTTCTTATCGTTATACGGTTGTTTGACGTATCTTCCCTTTCTTCTAAAGAACTTTTTAAAGTCCCTTACCGCCATAGCGTACTCCTCGTCGTCACTACTTGAAGAGGAGTTCTCTTCATCGCTTGAAGCCTTTTTGGCTTTATGGGCAAGAGATTTGTGTTTCTCTTTCACCTTTGAGGCTTCGGAGTCTTTAGCAAGGACAAGCTCGTAGACTTTTAAGTTGCCTATGAGTTCATCAAGGGTGAGGATTGTCAAATCTTTTGACTCTTCGATCGCCGTCACCTTGGATCTCCACTTCGATGGAAGTGCCCTTAGATATCTCCTAACATGGTTACGCCTAGAAAAAGATTCATCAAGTGCTTGTAAAGATGTAATAATAGTATTAAAGTTAGCAAATGAATGATCTATAGTTTCCTCATCCGATATTGAAAATTGTTCATATTGTTGAACAAACAAATCAATTTTATTATTTTTAACTTGTTGATTACCTTGATGAGTTACAACTAAAGAATTCCAAATTTCTTTAGAGGTTTTAAGCATAGAAATTCTTTCGAATTCCTTTTTCGGTAAAGCATTATATAAACCCATTTTAGCTTCACTATTTTTAGAAAGCTTTTTCTTCATTTCATCATTTAGTTTATCATGAGGTATGTTAACTAAATTCCCTTTATCATCTTTTGAGGTAGCCTCAAAATCGCCTTCAAAAATAATGTACCAAAGATCAATATTTTTAGACTTCACATACGTTTTGAATCTCTTTTTCCAATATATAAAACCATTAGTTTCAAGTAGTGGTGGTCGTTGCATAGATTGCCATTCCTTATAATTTTCAGAACCCATAGTGATCGAAAAGTTTTTAAAATACAATTTTACTTTAAAACTTTTATAAACTTAGCTCTTGATGCTAATTGTGGAAAACTAGAAGGGGGGGGGGTTGAATAGTTTTGCCGATTTTAAGTTAGTTTCAAAAACTTTAGATTCGTTAATATGTGAGATCTTATGGATCTAGAGAAAGTATAGATCTAATGATAAAGCAAGTAAATAAAGTAAAGCAAAGGGATAGAAATGACACAACCGATTTATAGTGGTTCGGTTACAAAGACACCTTCCTTGCCCTACTCCACTCCCCGAGTCACCTACTCGAGAGTTCAAGCACTATGTCAACAAACTCCTTCACTTGGTGGAGAAGCCTTCACAACGTTGCTTACACTTTTTTCCGGTACGAAGCTAAATACCGAGTCCATAACACGGTGGACCAAACCAACACGACTATTACACAACAAATATGTGAAATATCAAATACAAGATCTTCGCTACAGAAATCTTGCGGAGTGACAAATCAATCAAGGACTCCTTGCTTGGATGACTTGTAGAATGTTCATGATCTCGCCTTAGAGAAGGACCTATATGAGAATCATAATAGAAAGAAAGAAGAACAACTCTCTAGATCAAGTGATCTATATGTTAGAAGAGAATGAGAGTGTTTGAGAGATTTAGTAAGAAGAGGGGTGAGTTAGAATGAAGAAATGGCTCTCTATTTATAGGCAATTTCTGTCACTGTTCCCCGGATCCCACGGATCCCTCCCACTTGGGATCCGTCTAGTGTAATACTAGGGATTTGTGGGACACTCCTCTTTGCCCATGGGATTTTTGGTTATGGGTCATGGGTTATGGGTTGGTCCATGGGTTTTCCTTAGATTCAATGTATCTAATGAATACATTGTATCTAGTCAATGGGTATGGGTTAATGGGTTATGGCTATGATCCATGGGTTATGGTTTTTACCTATCCTAATAAACTATTACAACAAATAATTAATTACAACATTTTTGTATTTAAATGGCTATATGTAAATGCTTTACAAAAATAACATGTATCTTTATAATCGTACTTAAGATAACATTATATTTGTTATCAACAAAACACAAAGAGATCGCAAAATATTAATAAACGTTTTTACGGTTTAATTGTATTAACAACTACAATTCCGTTGATGCATATTATTCGTTTCTTCTCTTCATCAATAAATCTTTGGTCCCCTTATTTAAGATTAAGCCATTCATCAAAACTCATGTACTTCAGTACTGTTGGTCCAATATATTTGTGTAAAACTAGGAAACGTATGAGCAAATGAAAATAACTGATGAACATTAGAAATGAGAACATGTTTACACAATCTTGACCTGCTACTACTAATAATACCCATTTGTACATTATAATTGTATCAGTCTCACTTAGAAGTTAAGGTGAAGGCTTTACGAGGGATAGTTGCGAAATACTATCCCTGGTGATGACAAATGTTACTCTTCAGTTATGAAGAGGAAGATTCTACACTACCATCCTCCCTTTATATACTAGGGAGATACATTATTAGTAGTTACGAGATAATAGTAACTCGCAAACTAGAAGCAAATTGGAAGTAAGGTGCACATGCCTTTGTATGGCTAGGGTTGCCTTACTATTGCTAACAACTATTTGTACATGAAAGTTGCTTTCCATTCTATTGATGAGTTCTTATCTTCCCAAGGGTTTTCCTACTTTGCTATTCTAAATTACTCCCACCCAAGTGTGTCTGAGAACTTCAGCTAAATCCTTCTTCATATTTAGCGAATATCTTTACTTATACGCTAAATATATCTGATCAGTGTTAACTAGTCGGGCTGAATATATCTTTAGGATGGTTTTTGAGTTGATAAGTCTTTCAAAGTCCTAGAGAAATTTGTCAGTCCTCCAAGAATCTGTTTGTTTGTAACTCCTTGTACTTTGCTAGCTGACTCCGCATTAGGTTACAAAGTATTTATTCAGTTTGTTCTTCGACTTCTTCGAAGCTTGACTGTATTCACCAAGAAGTATACAACATATCTTAGTCTTTATGCCCTGATATGTGAAGACACTCAGTGAGTTCCTTTGTCAGAACCGATGTTCTTTTCATCAGTGGTTGAACATATATCAAGTGGTCTGAATTTAACTTTCCTAAGGTTGCTCGCTGAGGTGTGTATCTTTGCAAGTCTTTTGATAGTTGATTATGATTAGCTATGCTGATCCTTGTCAGGGAGTAAACTTGCTCATGGTTTACATTTTGACTTTATCAGAGAGTGGACTGGCTCTCTGATTTTGTCAGCTAGTGACTTAGGATGTTCTTTATGGTTCAAATACTTGTAAGGGATAATTTGTTCAAATATTGACCCAACAATCTCCCCCTATTTGAACATAAAAGTAGCCTAAGTTTATCAAAAGTAAGTGAGCATAATGACTTCTTCTTATGTTCTTAATTACAACCAAGAATGAAAACAACATACACATCTGATTTTAAGGTGGTCTAAATTTATCAGAGGTAGCTGAGCATAAAGGCTTCTTCTTACACTCTAACTTACAACCACATATATATATAAACATCTAATTAAGGTGGCCTGATTTTATTAGAGGTTAGTAAGCATAAACGCTTCTTCTTATACTCTAACTTACAACCAAGTATATATATATATATATATATATATATATATATATATATATATATATATATATATATATATATATATATATATATATATATATATATATATATATATATATATATATATATATATATATATTCTGGATCGATTGAGAAGGGTTTTAGATTGAGAAGAATGAGAAGCAATCTTGATCATTTATTTTATTAAACCAACACAAGGGCAAGATGGGTATTCACAATGTTACATTTCATTACCCTTAAATCATCAAGGCATGCGTTTTTTTCACTCGTTCAAATATGAAATATTACATTGACCAATTGATTCATTTTTTATTCACTTTCTTCTTTCTGTGCGTCACCTTACAACTAAAATTTCTTAAAACATAAGATCAATCCTGCTCCTTTTGTATTATTTAATTATATTGATATTCATACGATGAAAACCCCTTTTTATATTAATATAGTTTATTAATGATTCATTTTATTATGTCAATTATAAAAGACAAAAGAAAAAAATCGATTGACTTAATTCATCATTCTTTTACCAGATGTAGCAAAAAATATTAAAAAAGAATAAACCATTATATTCACTAACCCGAATGATTCAAATAAAAACATCAACAAATCCTTTAATGATTTACTAATTCGATTATGATTTATATTCTTACAAACATGATGTATGATTCACAAATAATTCAAAGTAAAATACAAAAGCAAAAAACAACTTGAGCATTGGATTCAAAAAATTTGAAGTTCAAATTAAACACTAGTTAGTTTTGCTAAAGATTCACTATTTTTATATAGCGACTAAATGCTATGATTCAAAACCCAAAACTTATGCTTCATAGATGTTACATGTGAAAATTGAATCATATAAATATTTTCTTTAGTCCTAGTTTGGGATTTTCAAAATTAATGTTTAATCATCAAAACACATTTTTATATGTTTGTATTAATAACTAGGAATAAATAAATAAAAGAATGAGAGATTCATCAAAACATAAACAAAAACGAATGATAAAACTGCCATCCCGTGCTTCATCATAACTGGTTGGAACCTTTACTCCTCAATCAATTTTTCAATGATTCAATTACCTTTTTACCCTTTTTATTTAAGTTAACAATTATACAATGTATTAAAACTAATTAATTTGAATGGCCTAGATTATTTCTCAATCTTCTCAATGGAACCAAAGCCTATATATATATACACACACACACACACACACACACACATATATATAAACATAAATTTGATTCTTCTGAGGTTTTCCGATGCTTGGCTCAACCTTTGTGCTCTTTCTTGGATTTTGCCTTGTATGTATTCAGAGACTCCTTGATTTCGGGTTGTCTCCCTGAAGTTCGTTTGTTTCCAAGCCTTTGAACTTCTGCTTTAAAAGATTCCAAGAATTTCTTGATCTTTTGAACCATTTCTTCCATTCTTTAAGAACTATGTCTCTTTTAGCCTATGATTTTGTGATTTCAGTGACTAATGGAAGGTTTTATTTTAAGAGGTATAAGTTTGTAAGTAACTTTTTACTAAGGTTCAGGTTCTCAGGTGTCAGGTATAACTTAAGAATCAATTTGAGGTAAACTTTTGGTTCAGAGGTAAGGTTTTCTTTGGAGAGTGAAGTTGTTAGTAGTGACTAGTATACTATTTTAGACAACTTTATTTCCAGACACTAAAGATAATGGTATCATTTCATCACCCTTATCTGATTTCATATGGCTTTTGATTCTATTCAATCCCTGATAGCTATCAGTGACTCAGGTTGAGGTATCAGCTGTGCTGATAATTTCTTCTTATCTCTGGTCAATTCCACATTGATATCCCTGAGTAGGGGTGTCCAAAAAAACCGAAGAACCAAAAGAAACGAAGAACCGTACCGGTACCGACCGGGAACCGGACCGTATATTAGAACCATGGTACGGTTCTTGGTTCCTAAAATTTTAAAATTTCGGTTCTCGGGACGGTTCGGGTCGGAACCGTCCGGTTCCGGTACTTTCCAGAAAGAACCGACTTTTATGAAAATATGTAATTTTATAGGGTTTGTTTGGGATATTGTGTACATGCAAGTATACGGCCTTTTAAGAAAATAGAAAAACCTTACCTAAACCTAAAAACTCATAAACTTTAACCTTTAATCCATTGATTCCATTCAAAGATTCAAACATCATTCATCAATATGAAAGTAAGTTTTTTCAAACTGAAATATCGAGTATGCGCATAGCCGCATATCGAATAATTCTGTGTTGCTCAGTAACAACTAGCAAGAAGTTGTAATTAACAGTTGTAATTAACTATTGGTATTTGTTTTTCATTAAACTTAATGATAAAAGTCGAGAAATAATTAACGATTATGGCGTCACTGCATGATATATCGTCACCATGTAAGTTATTGTAAGCTAGTCACCATGATTGATATATAATATTCTCAACGAGTTTGCAATTATTTTCATGGATAATGAGTTTGCTATTACCGGAGATATGTTTTTTGTTTGTTTGTAAGTTAAGTTGTAGAATACTATTAAGGTTGTCAACTTCTTTCGAAGTTCTACGAACCGAGTACCATAAATTCATATCGATCAAAATATATTTTTTTAACACTTTGGTACTCATGGGAATTACCGAAATTCCCGTACCGGAACCGAGTACCGTACCGGAACCGAACCGAAAAACTTGGGACGGTTCTTGGTTCCACTTTTTTCCTTATTTTTGGTTCTCGGCTCTTTCGGTTCGGTTCCGGTTCGGGACGGTTCTAGTACCATGGACACCCCTATCCCTGAGTGTCATTTCTGATACCGTTATTTTGCACCAAATAGTAGAGAATTGAGAATTATAGTGCTCTCTCTTTGATGCTGCTGAAACAAAACAAACTTATAAAACCCTGGAACTTTCAAGTTTAAGCAAACCATTCAAATTCAAGGGCTTCTAAGTCTTCTTGTGTTCAGCGAATATTATTCTAGACTATTCTAAGTACCTTTCAAAAGACAGTTTGACCAACCGTTTTTGGTCAGATGTTCTAGGTCAACTGTTTTACCATCAGAATAGCCTAGTTTAATCAAATGTGAGTAAGCATAAAGGCTTATTCTCACATATGCAGTTACAACAACAAACAATACGATAGATTCATGTAAGCTGGAGCTTTGTTGTTGATGTCTTCTTAGTGAAGTTTCATGAGGATCAAGGAGTGTTTTGTTTACTGAACACTCTCCGATGCACTTGATTTACCTTCACTGAAGACATATCCCTCTCCTTCCACCAGATCAGCAGCCTCAAATCCTTCACATATGGTCTGATGCTTCATTCTCCCACTGTTGATTGCTACCGAGGGCAGCCATTGACAATTATTTCCACACTTATAGCTTGTGTCTGATACACATAATTGTGTAAGAACTTTCTTAATGAAGATACTTACATGAGTGATAAGGATTTAAAAGGTACACTTTTGAGGGGTCATTTAAGCCCTTAATTGATCACTTTTGTATCCGTTACTACTTAATTTCGTTCCTTTTCACTTTTTAGGTCTCTTGAAGGCAAATTGCTGGAATGACACTTATTCGGACAAAAGGCATGAATATACGAAGAAAATGGCCAAAGTCAAGAATCGAGACACTCAAGCTGCTGGAATTGAAAGGGGACGACATCACTGCTTAATGCGACGCTGTCGCTGTTGGAATCACTCCTAAAGCATATTTCAAGTGTTAGTGATTCATATGTAATAGTTAGCTTAATATGGCTTTTATGTTAGTAATCTAGGCTAGGCTTATGTAGAAAGCCCATAAGCCTAGGCCAAGCCCAATAAGTAAAAGGATGGGAACTTGGAGTGTTGCCCTAGTTCCCTCCTATAAATACCTCTTGTAAACCTTCATTGAAGGTTGGTTGTTCAATTCAATTCACTTCATACGCATAACTCTTCTTATTTCATACACATAAGTGTCTTGTCTTGTTCATCCGATCACTATCTCATCTCTATTTCTTATATTGATGCTTGTGTTACTAATATGGTGACCTAACAGTGGTATCATTCGCCAAATAGTTAGGTGAAAAGCTTTTGTTTTTGAAGTTGTTTTGTGTTTTACGCGTAAGTTACGGTTCTTAAACTTGGTCACGCTTAAAAACTCAATTTTTTCACTTTTCAATCCAAGATTCTTGTACTTTCAACGTTTTTAGGTGTTAAAATATCTGTTTTTGGCAAAAAGTTTTGAACTTTACGTGTATTTCATAGATTTTAAGCTTGGTTTTATACGCGTGTTCATATTTACTCGTAAGGTGTTTATAAGCTTTGGATCATCAAGTTTCACACTTTTGTGTTATTTTGGTGATATGGAAGCTGTTTCATCACAAAAATCTGGTTTAGAAACATCGTTGGGCAGAAATCAATTTTGGTTGCTTTCTACGCGTAAGAAAACCCTAATCTTACGCGTAAGTCATCCGTGGTTTGATCTTCAGTTTTCGTGGTTTACTCAATGTTTTTTTGCTTGGATAAACCTGAAAACACTTCGACTTTGGATATCCTTTGCATTGTGATAGTGTAAAAGATTTTTTGGGCAAAACCATAATCTTACGCATAAGCTCAAACTTATGCGTAGAACTCATTACGCATAAGATTATTCTTACGCCTAAGCTTTGTCTTACGCATAAGCTAATCCTACGCCTAAGTTTTCTACGCTTAACTTTCAGTTTACGCATAACTTTAGTGTTTCTCAAATTCTTACGCGTAAGCTACTCCTACTCGTAAATATCACTTTTACGCGTAAGTTTGGTGTTTTTTCGCTTAAGTGTTACTTTGCCTACACTTGGTTTCTACGCCTAAGGATACTTCATCAACAACGTTTCATTCGACTACAAAGATCCATTTAACAACACAAGTTTTCAACATGTCACAACCACCATACTCTAGCTATTTTCCTTACACTTATAATCAACAACAACAACAACAACTAAGTCCACAACATCAACAATTTAATCATCAACAACAAATTTATCAACAACAATTTAATCAACAACATACTCCACAACTAGGAGAAATTCCACAAGCACTAATGGTTCAACCACCACCTAGTCTTCAAGTACAACCCTACACAAACTTCTACAATCAACATCCATCCAGGAGTACTATGAAGGAACCGACATGGTTTGGCAAGATGTGTGAAGCCTTAAGTAGCCAACAATCAATTCATGAAGCTGGCTCATTTGATAGACCTCCAATGGTCACTCCCGGAAATTATGATCAATGGGTGATAAGGTTCTTTAGGTTTTGTGATCTAAAGAAGCCACATGGAAAGTTCTTAAAGAAGGTCATTATGGAAGGTCTATTTCAGATGCCTACTGTTGTCACACCCGCAGATCCAGCTGCCAATCCACCAAGAGATGCTGTCACCAACATTGCAACTATCTCAGACCTCACTGGTGATGAACTTCTACACTTTGAAGCCGATGAACTAGCAATGCAATACATCCTTTTGGGACTATCCAATCCGATCCTTCGAAGTGTTGATGCTCAAAAGACAGCTAAAGCAATGTGGGAACATATTCATCTTCTAATGGAATGTACAACACTCAATCAAGAAGACATGGAATCCAAAATCTACTTGGCTTATGAACACTTCATGATTGAACCAGGAGAGACATTAGAGTCATATCATCATCGCTTTTCAGACATCATTAATGATTTGGACAAACACAACATCATCATGCCACGAATTGCTGTCAACACTAAGTTCCTAAGTAGTCTTGGTCTGGAATGGGAGAAGTATGTCATTTTTCTCTGTCAAGCTAAGAATCTTCATCATGCTACATACGGATTGTTGTACGACTATTTGAAGCCTCATAAAAAAGAAGTTGACAAAGAAAGGGCTATCCGTGGACTCCCGGCTTCACAGTCACTTCCGGACAATCAACAACTTGCTTTGTGGGCTCAAACTAGTTTTCCTCCTCAAACAGCTCCTCAACCTGCTCCTCAACCAACTGCAACCATCACACCATATGATCCGTCACAGCAACAACCTCAACAAACTCAATTGGTTCCATACAACAACAACAATGCTCAAGCACTTTACAGTGAAGCTGATGAGGACTCCGATGCTTTCAATGAATTGCAACAAGGATTTGTCATGATCGCTAAAGCCTTCGGTCGGTATACAAACAAATCTAACAATCGCATTCGTTCCTCATCAAACACAAGGAATCAGGCTGTTGTGAACAATGGACGAGTTGAAGTTCAGAATCATGGTTATGGTCGTCAGATGGGAGGTGGTCAAGGGTTTAATGCTATGGGAAGGAATAACATGGGTGCTTCGCAACAACAAAGGGCTCAAGTGGTTGAACAGCGGAATGCTCAGAATGGGGTTAATGGTCTTCGTTGTTATAACTGTAATGAGAAGGGTCATCTGGCTAATGCATGCCCTAAGCCGAGGACAAGAGGCAGTGCTTATCACAAAGAAGCGTTGCTCTTGGCTCTCAAGGATGAAGCTGGTGGAACTCTTACCAACAAGGAACAGAGCTTTATGGCAGATGCAGATTCTGATGATGATATGGAGGACTTGCAGGCTAATGCAACAGTCATGTTGATGGCACAAATGCAAGCTCTACACATGAGTGACACAGGCCCAGTGTATGACACTGATGGCTTGTCTCAGGTACCGGAACAAAATACACTCATTCCTGATCTGATATCTCTGCCAATATCTCCATCCAACAAGGATCAGAGTGTTCAAAATGAGCCATCCACATCTCATTCCGATGATTATCAAATAGATACCGTAGTTACATTTGACGATCAAGATAATCTTATGGTTAATATTGATAATCAAGTTGACTCCATGGTTATATTTGAGGATCTAAATAATGATCATGTTGAGACTCACGTTGAACAAGATGAACTTTTGTCTAATAGAGAAATTGAGCTCCTGACCTTCATTAAAGACCAAGAATCTCGTTTGGAAATTTGCACGAAATTAAAAGAGAAAAATGCACTGTTAATTGGGGATAATGAATGCTTAATTCGACAAATCAACTTTTTTAAAACTCAAGAAAAACGTGAAAAAGGTTTTGAAGTCGCTTTTTCTAAATCTCATCAAAATGAAAAATCATTAGAACGACAGATACGTGATCTAGCCGCATCCAAGAATGCTTTGTTGTCTCAAATAGAACAACTGAAACATGAACATAAACAACAACTTAACGCTCTTACTTTGGAAACTCAAAAAGCCAAGGCTGAGTTGTTAACTTATCAAAAACAGTTCTCTGAGTACAAAAAGCATTCCACGAAATGAATAGATAACTATCTAGAAGAAATTGTTGACTTACAAAACAAAATCAAAGAGTTTCGAAATGTTGTTTATAAACATGGTGAGTCAATCACAACTATTCAAAAGTTTACTTTTAAACCAAATCCAAATGGATATGGACCGATTCTTGCTGATTACCAACCCAAGTTTTTAAACAGAGCATTCAAACCAAATCCTGAAGTTTACAGTGCAGAACATAGAATTGATGATTCAATTATGACTGTTGTTGAATATAATCGCATGGAGGAATTAGATGCAGATGACGAGAGTCGGTCAAAAATGGAAAATGTCGTTTATAACAAACCATTTAACTATTCAAAAGCCATAACTTTTGTCACACAACAAGACACTTCTAACAAACCTTTGGTTATCACACTAGTTTCCGAAGTTAGTCCCCAACACAATGGTGCACAAATTAATGGTCCTTTACCTTCACTTAGTGAGGTTAAAACAAAAGCCGAAAGTTGTCACGTTATTAAATATTTTGACACTTTCTTATCTGACCTCAAAATTTTGGAACGTGAGATTGAATTTCATCCTGAAATAAAAGTTGAACATTTTCAATCGCCGTTGGCGCGAGAACAAAGAGATATTCTTCAGAAAAGAATTTTACCCCATGTCAAGAATTTGAAAACTTGTGCACTATATTGGGAAAGGGATTTTCACAAGGAACTTGGTCTCATGAAAACCGTTTTCGAGAAAACAGAAACATCGATTTCAAATACTAAACGTAAAAAGAAATTGTTGAGAAAAGATGTTGATCGACTCTTAGAAGGTGCTATCTGTGCTGATATCAATAATCTTGTGTTATTACAATCTATTGTATATGCATCTGATCATATCTCTGCTGATTCTGTTGAAATTGTTGTGAACACTGATACTGTGCATCAGATCGAGTCTTTAAAAGTTGAAAATGAACTACTGTTAAACGAGCTTTTAAATTCAAAACGTCGTCTTCAATGGTGTCAAAAAGTTTGTCAAAATCGTGAACTTGCTTTGCAAAACAAAATCAACCAATTGCAATCCAAAACGTTTAATCCAAAATTTGAGCAACTGGATGATCAAAACGTGTCTTTGAAATGTCAAATCTCAAAATATGAACAAGAACTTGTAAAAGTTAAAAAAGAATATGGTGTCATATTTGATTTACTCAAACAGACTCGTGATGAAGCATCAAACGAACTTGATCATTATCTTGCACACACTAAAGAAGTCATGAATTTTGCTGGAAATCTTCGTTCTGAAAATCAAGATTTGGTGCACACTATTATTAAGTTAAGGGAAATGTTAGGAAAGTATGAACAAGTTCAGCCTAGCATCATTAAGAGAATTGCACCTGTCACACTTAACAAACGTGAACCCAGAATGCCTACTGACAAATCACAAGATACTAATGTGCTTCCCTCTACTGAAACATGACTAGTTGCTTCTTTTCCAAACGTCCGCACTTCACAGCCTAGGAGCAATACAAGGAAGAATAGGAAGTTGCGACCTAAGAAAAGAACAATAAAGAATGTTGAAGTAGAAGAACACCCTAGGACTTTGAATAAGACTCAAGTTGCACCCACTTTAGATATTGCGTTTGACAAATGTAATGGAAAAAGTGTTGTAACGAATGCTAAACCTTTAAGTACTTTTGATATTCAGTCTGATGCTTCTTGTGTTATTTGTCGTAAAAGTATGCTTTCTGATTGTCATGACAAACGTGTTGCTAGAGCTATCTTGTCTCGTTTACGGAATCCTAAGACCCGGAATACCTCTAGGCCCACTAATGCTTCTAAGTCTGTGCTTGGTAAACCGCCCTCTTTAGATTCTAAGAAACGCATTGATGTCCCTGTAGCTCCAGTATCACCTCCAAGGAATGTAGTACCACCTAGTGCATTCACTAAGACTAAAGCTAAGACTAGTTGGAGATGGCAGAAATGGATACATAATACACTAGGATTTAAATGGATGCCTAAAGTCATTGCTGTGTGTATTTCTACTATAACTGCTTCGGAACCCTCTAACACTTCGGGTTCCACATCTACTTATATTCCATCTGTGTCGTCTGTGTGTAATGCAGGTGATACAGATCATCTTTTGGATTGTTGATAGCGGATGTTCCCGACACATGACAGGCAATCTTAAACTGTTATCAAACTTTGTTGCAAAGTTCATTGGCACTGTCAGATTCGGGAATGATCACTTCGCAGCTATCATGGGCTACGGAGATTATATCAATGGCAATATCGAAATTAGCAGGGTTTATAATGTGGAAGGCCTCGGTCACAATCTCTTTTCAGCCGGTCAATTCTGTGATGGAGACTTGGAAGTTGTTTTTCGGGAGAAAACTTGTTTCATTCGTGATCTACAAGGAAACGATCTTATGTCTGGCTCTCGCAATTCTAGTCTGTACACAATCTCAATGCAAGACATGATTGCTTCTTCTCCCATCTGTCTACTCTGAAAGGCTACATCTACAAAATCTTGGCTATGGCACCGTCGTCTCTCACATCTAAACTTTCAAACCATCACCAACCTTGCTCGACACAAACTTGTTGAAGGTCTCTCGAGATTTCGGTACTCTAAAGATCACCTTTGCTCAGCTTGTGAACAAGGGAAAAGCCCTCGTGCTCATTTTCCTTCAAAGGTGGATCACAGCTCTCAGCATGTGCTTCATCTTCTTCACATGGATTTGTGTGGCCCGATGCGCGTGCAAACGATTAATGGCAAACGCTACATCTTGGTAATTGTCGATGACTACTCACGATAGACTTGGGTCTACTTTCTTCGAAGCAAAGATCAAGCTCCACAGATGATCATCACCTTTCTCACGAAAATTCAAGTTCAGCTCCGGAACACCGTCAGCCAAATCAGAACAGACAAAGGAACTGAATTTGTGAACCAAACTCTTTGAGAATTTTATGAGACAGCGGGAATTGAGCATCAGACATCTATTGCACGTACACCAGAACAAAATGGAGTTGTTGAAAGACGAAACCGTACGTTAGTGGAAGCTGCAAGAACAATGTTAATCAATGCTAAACTTCTAGATTACTTGTGGGCAGAAGCTGTATCAACTGCATGCTATACTCAAAACCGATCTATGATTACCAAACGCCACAACAAAACACCTTTTGAGCTTATCCACAACAAAAAACTGAATCTCAAAACACTTTCATGTATTTGGATCCCTTTGCTACCCAAATAATGATCGTGATGACTTTGGAAAGCTCAAAGCCAAAGCTGACAGTGGAGTCTTTATTGGATACTGTGAGAATTCTAAAGGTTACCGGATCTGGAATCGTCGTACAAAGCAGGTTATGGAAACGATTCATGCTAATTTTGATGAGCTTACAGAAATGGCTTCTGAGCATAACAGCTTGGAACCCGGTCACAACCGTTTAAACTTCCCTCAAACCCCATCATCCGCTGAACCAAGCCCCCAACTTACTCGTCAACAAATGGAAAAGCTATTTGCTCCGCTGTTTAGTGATGACATTGATGATCGTGCTCCAGGTGTATCTGATATTTCCGCTGCTCAACCTGATCATACTCTTATACCTGATACACCTGCTACAACAACTACTGTTGAAGAAGCACCACCAGTTGACTCTACAACAACAATTGAACAAACTGCTTCCAACGACGCTGAACCAGCTGCTGATGTTCTTAACAATGAAGTACCCCCACCTGCAGATTTTGATCCAAATGCGTTCTTTAACCCGTTTGCTAATGAAACTGCTGCACCTGATGTTGCGGAATCATCTACAAGCCATTTGAATCCTCAAAATTTGCACAATGTATACCAACATCAACCCTCTACACATCGTTGGACAAAAGACCATCCTCTAGAGAATATTATTGGCAACCCGAATCAACCAGTCGTTACGAGACAACGTCTTCACACAGATGGTGAACATTGCATTTAAGCACTCACTGTCTGCCAATCTGAGCCTAAAAACATTAAAGACGCAATTACAAAAGACAACTGGCTTGAATCCATATAAGAAGAACTCAACCAATTCAAACGTCTTGAAGTATGGGAATTGGTTGAAAGACCAACAGGGGTCTACGTCATTGGTCTCAAATGGATTTGGAAGAACAAATTGGATGCTGAAGGGAACGTAATCAGAAACAAGTCACGTCTGGTGGCTAAGGGTTATAGACAGGAAGAGGGTATCGACTTTGAAGAATCATTCGCTCCGGTTGCTCGTCTTGAGGCTGTTCGGATATTTCTCGCGTTCGCGGCTTATATGAATATAATGGTCTTTCAGATGGACGTCAAAACTGCTTTTCTGAATGGTCAACTAAAAGAAACGGTTTATGTCAGCCAGCCAGAAGGGTTCGTTTATCCCGCTTTCCCGAACCATGTCTACAAACTGAACAAAGCTCTGTACGGTCTCAAACAAGCTCCTCGGGCATGGTACAATAAGTTATCATCCTTCCTCATTGCCAATAATTTTACCAAAGGTTCGGTCAACGCAACTCTTTTCATACAATATCACGGGGTACATATCTTAATTGTTCAAATTTACGTGGATGACATCATTTTTGGGTCAACACATAAAAAGTACTCAATCGCTTTTGCAAAACTAATGAAGAAACATTTTGAAATGTCCATGATGGGTGAACTTACGTTCTTTCTAGGACTGCAAGTTCATCAATCACCCCGTGGTATTTTCTTGAGTCAGTCCAAATATGCCCTTGAAATTCTTAACAAATTTGGAATGCAAACCTGTGACACCCATGTCACACCAATGACTCATACCAAGAAGCTAGACACTGATTTACATGGGAAATTGGTGGACCCTACCAAATACCATAGTATCATTGGGTCTCTCATGTATCTAACAGCTAGCAGACCTGATATTGTTTTTGTCGTATATCTCTGCTCTCGTTATCAGTCGTGACCAACTGAAACCCACCTTTCTGAGGCTAAAAGAATCCTCCGATACATCAAGGGAACCATTAATTTGGGGATATGGTATTCGAAGGATTCTGGTTTTGAACTAATAGCTTTTTCAGACGCTGACCATGCAGGATGCTTAGATTCACGGAAAAGTACTTCAGGAGCTTTACAATTTCTTGGTGATAAATTGGTGTCATGGCAATCAAAGAAGCAGGATTGTACATCGTTGTCCTCAACAGAAGCATAATATGTAGCCATGTCGGCATGTTGTGCTTAAGTCATTTGGATGAGAACACAACTCAAAGACTATGGTTACGTATTTGACAAAATCCCGATGTACTGCGATAATCGGAGTGCTATTGCGATCTCGTGCAACTCAGTTCAACATTCGAAATCAAAGCACATCAATCTTCGATATCATTTCATCAAGGACCACGTGGAACAGGGTACTGTTGAATTATACTTTGTGGGTACAGAATACCAATTGGCAGATCTCCTCACCAAAGCCTTAGCTCCTGATAGGTTTAATGAGTTGGTCCACCGGATTGGTATGCGGTGTTTGACTCAAGAGGAACTGGATGAACTCTTAAAACATTCTTAAAAACCTGTCAAACACCAAAACCTCTCTTATAAATATTTTTCAAAAACAAAATACAAAAAAATCAGATAAAACAACAAAAATATTCTTCTATCTATATTTCTTTTAACGTGGCAAGTACAAATCTTCCGTCAACACTCAAATCTTTCAAAATTAAGTATTTTTTCGATCAAGTGTTGAGAGGGAGAAAGCAAATATTTTTCAGTTTCATAAAACCTTGTACTTGCATGTTACTTTATCCCGGTTGTTTCTTTAAATGGTGGTCACTTTTCTGGTTTACTGACACTCCTCAGACTAAAATTTATAAAACTTCATTATTTCTTAAGTCGAGGGGGAGTGTCGTCAAAATTCTTTCCAAATATCCTTCGTTTGGTAACCAAAATGGAAGTTATGGACATTGGATGTAAATGGAAAAGGTAGAGGGGCTAAAACTGTCAAAAGCTCAAAGGTATTTGAATAAAACATCCACCTAACTCATTAAATCTTCACATTTAATATCCCAACCACCTCATCCTACGCGTAAAATCCAACCATCAAATCCGTTTGCTTGATCATCATTTTGTAAGTGTTTTTGTGTTCTTAACATGATTACAAACAAGGGTTTTAAATCGTTTCAAAAACCAACGGTTAGATTTTCATATATGAGTGATTTTGTGTTCTACGCATAAGCGTATGAACACATAATCAATGGTGTGTGTTTTTGGTTAAAATGATAGAGTCAAAACGTTTGTCTAACATCATTGAAACCATTTTTATCATCAAACATCACCGAGATATACGAATTGATTGATTTTGAAAACTAGGGTTTATGCGTGGAATTAGGTATTTTCATATAAGAATATTTTTGGTTAATTAGTTGCTTGTAAGATGTTGTTTATATGATGAATTGATGATATCCATACTTAGAACTTGCCCAGTAACATCAAATGTGAAAGAATTGAATTTTTAGGATTTTAGTTCATACGAATTGGGTATTTTTGATTCACGTTGAGTTTGATGTTAAAACTTGGATAGAACAACTTAATAGGCATCCTAGACTTCCCAGAATCATTTTGGTGCATTTCCTATGGCTAATTATCTTAGGCGTAATTCTTGAACCTTAGGGTTTAGGTTTTACGCGTAAGGGTTTTTTGCATAACTGTTTAAATGTAAAATTCATGATGTGATCTGAAAATAATTGAATGTATGTGTTAATATTAGTGCTATGATGAATTTATTTCAGGTTTTCTACGCTTAAAAATTCAGAATCAATGTTACTTGCAATCTACGCATAAGGATCACCTTACGCGTAGAATGTTATGCGTAAGAGAAATCTTACGCGTAACGTTTACGCGTAAGGTTCTACATAAGGGACTACGCGTATCCTGTGAAGGATATGCGTAAACAGTGACCTCTACGTATAAGGTTGACTCTTACGAGTAAGCCTTACGCGTAAGGTTCCATATACGCTTACGCGTAAGCTTTACGCATAAGGCACTCTTTTCCTACGCGTAATATTTCTTACGCGTAAGTCAAGAACCTACGCATAAGCTTATGCTTACGCGTATACCACTCCTGTTTACGCATAAGCTTGCCATTTCTATGCCTTAGCCTAGTTTTAACCTTAATTATGAATTGTTACGCGTGCAAACATGTAAATATATAAATCATAACGCCACGAAACCAATAATGTCATTAATAAGCTTAAACGTTTAATATGTTGTGAAAAATAGGTGAAAACATGGACTTTAAAACTTAACGTTAATCAACTCACGAAACTTATCACGACGTCATTGGACTATTGGACAAACAAGTGACATTGGACTCGTAACAATCATCGACATATCACATTCAATAATTAGACAATAAGACCGTCTGTTGACTAACATAATGTCTTTTGATATGTTGGTTCTTTTGGCTAAATATCTTTCAGATCACGACATGGACGCTCAAATGCATAATGTGAAAGCACCAAATGCTCTCACCATTGCTGATATCTTCCCTAATGGCTATCCGATGAAGATTGGAAAGAACAACCTTCGTGTTGATTTTGATACCCTCACCTGCTCAGAGTCTTCTTGCTTAATTGCTGTGGATATTCTGAAGAATCATCCTTATCAGAACATGCTCACCAATTCTGCTACAGTGCCTGAGATCTACATTCATCAGTTCTGGAATACAATGCAAAAGATCAAAGGACAAAATGTTGTGACGGTGACGCTCAATGACAAACAAGTCACCATAACACCTGCAGACTTAAGAGCTATTCTTCTCATCCCTGTCATCGAACCAACTGAATACAATGCCGCACCAACTGAAGAGACTGTTCTACAATTCATGATCGACATTGGTTATGACGAAGCTTCAGGAGTAATCACAAAGCATTCATACGTGGATCTTAAAAATATTCCTCAGCCATGGAGAACTCTCTACATCATCATCACCAAATCTGTTTCTGGACGTGACAGTGGCTATGAGCATCCCAAGCTCATGGAACTGCAGATCTTTTGGGCTTTAGTCAACATGAAACACATCAAAGTCGAAGCTCTGATATGGGACGACATGATGTCATTCCTCAAAAAACTTGGCTCAAAGATCCCATATATCAGATATACAAAACTGTTGATCCAAAGAGCACTTGGGTATAACCCTGATATCCCCAAGAGAATCAATGACCCCAATAATCACGACATGTTGTATGAACCTACTCTAACTGTCAGATTTTAGGAATCAACAACAAAGAAACAAGGTGATGTGTTGTCGGATCACCTTCTCGCTGATGCAATCAAACATCTTTACTCATACAAAAGGTATCTGGTAGCAGTTGATGAAGACAAAGTTGGTTTTCTCGATGACAAGTCTTCTGGCACACCTACTAGGAAAACCAGGAGAGGCAGTGCAGGAAGTGTTGCAAGCACTAAAAGTCAAAGAAAGTTCCCTAAGAGGAAACCTCCACTCAAAAGAACAGTTCCCTCTAAGGAAGCTGTTCCTATTCCCATTCCCAAGTCTGAACCGCAAAGAAAGCTACTGGATGAAAGCTCTGAGGAAACTCAATCAGATGAAGAGGTTATCTACTCTGAAACTGCAACCGATGTCACTCCAATAGTAGCTAAACCTCCCAGTCCAAAAGCTGACCAAGGCAAAGGGAAGATTCCAGTACTTGAGCATGATGAAGAAAGCTCAGATGAAGAGCCACTGGATACTGATTACAGAAAGAAGTTCAAAATCATAAGACTCCAACACGTTGCAAAAGAGTTTGAACAGGAACAAATGCGTGGCCCCGGAGGGTCAAGTGGTGGTGTCCAATCTACACCAATTCCTGATGCGGTTAATCAACCCGATAAGGGAATTGGTGCCACCACTCTTGAGCAACAACAAAAGCGCGTGGAAGATTCTATTGATTATGACTTTGAGGAACCTGAAAAGGAAAAGTCTGAGAAATAAAAGGCTGATGAAGAGGCTGCAGCTCAAGCCAAAGTAGAGGAAGAGGCCCGGATTCAGGCTAAAGAAAAGGCTAAATTTGGACAAGATGACGAAGTGAATTATGATGACTTTCTTCTCAACAGTCCAATTCGTTCCAAGGAGGATACTTCTGAACCTCCTAAGGACCCTGAATCTCCTCATGTCTCTTCATCATCAGATTCGTCTTCTCACTCTTCACCACCACCATCCAGAAGATCAACCAGATCCACATCCAAATCTGTGAAGAAGCCAATGGACTCTTGGATATCTCGGGCTAAGACAAGGATTGTCAATGCTGTCAAGCAGGTCAGGAAGAAAGACGTGCTTAACAAAAAGCTAAATTTTCTCGCTGACCAGATCCAGTATCTTCATGACGAGACTGACAAGATGTCAGTTGAAAGGGAATATGTCCAGAAGTTCATGAAACGTGATCTTCAAGGGGAAATGAACGAAATGATTAAGGGCTATACTCATCATTTATTACTCGACAAAGTTCCGGGTGTGACAAGAGAAATGTTCAACATACAACTCTATCTGAATCTGATGCATTTGGCCAAGCAAACTATAAGATCAACACCAATGACCGTAACAATCAACCCAACTGATCCTATAGTCTTCTCCGATGCTGAATTGGTTTCTAGACTGGTAACTCAAATGTCTAAACAATCTGCAACATTTACTTCTTACGAAGGTAAATTGTTTGAAGCATTGCTGGAATGCCAACTTAAATCAGCATGCCGAGAAGAAGCTCAAAGGCCTAAACGTCCAAGAGATGATGAAGATAAGGATAAGGATAAAGATAATGAGCCTAAACGTCCAAAGTAGTCTGGAGAACCCTCCTCTATGCCACCACCACCCCCTAAGGACTCCAACAACAAGACGATCTCCTCCACGCTCTTCCGCTGACAAACCTCAGGACTCTGAGTTACCACCTCAGACAGAGAAAACCGGTGATCACTTCGAGTATACTGGTGGTGACGATGAGGAAGTCCTTGAGCCCCAACAACAACCCACCTCTACGGCCTCAACAAAGAAACCATCATCATCATCAAAGCCAAAGAAAAAGAAGAAGACGCCTAAGGCTGATGTCGTCTCATGGCTAGACGATGACGACACCGAGTATGATTGGTTCTCCACACTTGTTGATGCTACTCCCGCTCTAACTGATGATCCAGATATGGTAGAAGGTCGTACGTTGGAGCATGCTAAGTTACTGCAAGACAAGTTCCGTGTGAAGAAGATGACGAAATCAGAGTTGAAACGAATCAAGAATGAAGCATTTCAACTACTCAAAGACAGTTCGGAAAGTGCTATTGAGGTTGAATATCACCTTGAAAATATAGTACGAGCCATGTCTAACAACATTGATTGGCTCAACCCTGAAGCAAACATCGACTTCACCAGAAGAGATAAGGCTCCATACTACACCGATTGGTCTGAACCTCTACCAACGATTGGTCAACCAGATCAACCTAAGATTCCATTTCGATACTTCTTCAACAATGACTTGGAATTTCTTCTACACGGTAGCGATGGTTCAAAGAAATACGCTACATCACTTACACTTCCGTTCCCGGCAGCCATATACTCCAATTGCATAGCCATCGAAGAAAAGGCTACCCACATGTTTTCCAACAGCGTGGAACGGTATGACATTGATGCAATGTACGGGATTCACTATTGGTCGGAACGCCGACGAATCTACTACAAAAGCTGCCAGGTTCGTAAGTCACAACATGAAGTGCTCAGTGATAAAGGGATCGTTGCTGTTAAGCATGTCACTCTTTCGTCTAAATGGGATTACACCTTCCTCAAGACTATCGTGGTCAAAAGACAAGATGAAAGGGACTATGAATTATGTGAAGTGGACTTTCAGAACTTGTCTCTCAACGACATTGAAGATCTGTATCTTGCCAAAGTACAGGGAAGAATGAGACATTTCTCGACTGAAATTCAACGTGAATACATCAAGTCCTTGCTCATCTTCATCAGAATCATAGTGATCCAGGAACGTGTAGAAGATTTACAACTTGCTGTTGAATCGTATCAGACTCATGTCAACTTCACCAGACCTCAGCTAGAACTTCCTGACATCAACCAGCTTCCACAATACACTCTCATCAGCAAACCATTCGGAGTAGTTTACCGCAGTGAACTACAACGCAACTGCTTGATGACGTGTAGAGATCTTCACAAGTTCGGGGATCACACATTGAAGAAGCTCAGGGATGGCTTGGCTTATAGGTTGAAGGCGATACATGAAGGCATTGGGTCTCCAAAGCGATGGAATTCTAAGGAAAGACGAGATGTTAAGAGGATCATCACTATGATCGATGAAAGGTTGTACAGAAGGGACCAGTTCAGAACTCTGGAGAGCTTCGTAGGTGGTCGTCCCAGGATTACTCTCTCAGGCTATCAACGCCCTGTTCGCATTCCTGGAAAGATTGATGGACTACCTGGTACCCCTTAAACTGTTTCAATTTCATATTTGGATGTGTGATTTTATAATGACAATGGCTTGTGCACACATAACAGTTTACAACCCGTTCTTGTAATGAAAGGACCCTGTGGTACGCTTCAGTGCCACAATCCTTATAAAAGGAGCGAAAGCTTCTTACTTTTGAGTAAAACTTATCAAACCTTTCATTTTTCAAAGGTTTTGCTCAAAAGAACAAGTACTTTCCCTTATGATTTTCAAAACCTCAAAAGTTTATATCACTTGTTGAGGGGGAGTATTTGCTTAAAAACTTTGTTCACAAATTGTTCTTCATGACAATCTTCCCGTAAAACTCGAAATGGACATATTCAATATCAAAATTTCGTCAAAAATAACATTTATATGCCATTTTTGAGGGGGAGAAAAATTATGTGATAAGAAATATGTTGTGTTTTGCTATTGAATCTTTGTGTGAAAAGACTTCAACCCATGAATTGACGGGAACTGAACAGTCATACATTGAAAAGATTTGCCTTCCAAGACTTATCCAAGTAAATTGTACCTATTCGAGAAGCTCGTGATAGACATGAACTTTGACGGGTTTGACAACCTGTCGGGGTTGTCCACATCTTCAAGGTAGTTATTAGAGCTAGTTGTCACCTAAAACCTGACAATGTATCTCTTTAACTATGCAACGTAATCGTTTCTCGCAAGGAATTGTCTATCTTGAGTTGATCAATTCAAAAGTGCGTGCTCTTCCCTCATTGTGCAGATTTCTGTCAAAACTCATAAGCACATGTGGAGGGGGAGTATTTCTGAAAATCTAAAACTCTTGAAGTGTTTAAACATGTTTTTCATTCACAAACACTTTGAGAGATTTTCATGAAAATGGTTTTATGACAATGGAGTTATAAGGTGATTAAGGTTAGGAATAACCGTCCTATGATCCGCTAGAGCCGGAGGGATCTACCCAAGGACACTACCAATAGTTAGAATTAGAAGTCCTTAGGTATGATTATAAAAAGGAAAAAAAATGAGAATCGGAGAAAGAAGGAGTTGAAGAATTAAAAAGAAAAGCAAAGAAAAGGGTGAAAAGAAATAGCTCTCCAGATTATTCAACTTAGGGCAGACACCGGGTTCAATTCATATGCTACTAGTTGTCACTTAATGACGTCGGTATTGAAGATTAAAAGTCGTCATGGACCCAGTGACGCATGCACTAAACCTTCTTAGCCACTCAAGTTTCTCTCAACAGAAGCTTGTTTCATTCTCACAGGGAACCCTACATAATCTATCGGCTTTCTCTTAGAGATTACTGGTATTGAAGAAGGAGACCCTCTCCCTAGTCTCCGCTCAAGAAAACCAAAGCGCACTATTGAGTCTAGAGCCACAAGATTCATCAAAATATCTCTTAGGTACACTTGACATTTTATCGCTTGTCGTTCAACAATAAGAACGCAAGTGATACTTTATCGTGTCCTTCACAGATCTTAGCAATCTGTCTAGAACATTTATGAGAGGTTTAAACATGTGATCCTCAGTGATTGAATGGAAAATCCTGCCAGGGTCAACATCAAACAGCCTTGACAGCAGGTCACTTCGGTAACTCCCCGTGGATTACGCTTAGTGTGTCTCAAACGGTCTACAGTCGTGAGGTGATGCTTCGGTGTACCTCAGCGACTCATCAGAACTGTAGATGTACTTCAGTACATCGTGTTATCTCACTTGTGGGACTCCAGTTCAGGAACGGCCTTTGTGAGAATTAGAGTTATGTTTCCACACTATGCTGTTAACACTCTCGAAGTTCAAACTTGTAAGTGCCGGAATCCGCTTATTACTAACATTTCTTATGTTTTCTTCTTATGGAAGCTCTGGAGTGGACTGATCGTGCAGATTCTTCACATGCTCATACCAACAACATCACTAATGGAAGTTCTTTCAAAAGGAAACACAAAGTCAGAATGATTCTTCATCAAAGTCAAAGAATCTACAAAGTTTAAAGACTAAGAGAACTTCATCAGTACTGAAATCCAACGTCAAAGAGTGTGTGAGCATGTTGGAGAAAGACGTGGAGACACTGGAGCAACGAAGCAGACCTGATGCAGATAACAACAACATACTATCACTACCATCACAAAGAACAAAGATCAAAGAACAAAGAAAATGATAACGTCAAAGCAGAACTGTTCAAAGGAAACAATTTCTCTACTCTGGGGAGATTGTTTGAATCAAGACACTTCTTCTCACAAGAAAGAAGAATGTCAGAATACGTCAAAGCTACTATTACATCTGCACCAACAACGTTTATCACTCTTTCATTCATCACTAACACTTAGGGGGAGATTGTTGGAATCGCTCATAAACCATATTTCAAGTGTTAGTGATTCATATGTAATAGTTAGCTTAATATGGCTTTTATGTTAGTAATCAAGGCTAGGCTTATGTAGAAAGCCCATAAGCCTAGGCCAAGCCTAATAAGTAAAAGGATGGGAACTTGGAGTGTTGCCCTAGTTCCCTCCTATAAATACCTCTTGTAAACCTTCATTGAAGGTTGGTTGTTCAATTCATTTCACTTCATACGTATAACTCTTCTTATTTCATACACATAAGTGTCTTGTCTTGTTCATCCGATCACTATCTCATCTCTATTTCTTATATTGATGCTTGTGTTACTAATATGGTGACCTAACAGTCGCGACACATCTTGAGATGACTTAGTAGCCAAATTGCTATTTTACGATTGACGACATCTGGTTTACAAGAGTAGGGCGTCGCAACTCAGACGGACTAGATTTGGATCCAGACGGCGTCAGAGGTTGAAGCCGACGGCGTCACGAGCATAAGGTGACACCGTCACAAAGTTGACGTGGCCAAGACGAAACCCTAATGGCGGTGAACCGACGGCGTCACAGTTAAAGAGTGACGCCGTCGCATTTTGTAACACTATACATAGAATCCGAATTTTTCAGTTTTTAGGGAGGTAGTTTTGTTTAGTAAAAACCTAAACCGAACCAAGGCTGTCTTGTACAGTATCTTAGGGTTCCATACCCTATTTAACAACAAGATAAGTGTTTTACTTCATTGATTTAATCATGTCTTCAATTGTTTGTGTGTATGCTTGCATGTTCTCCATGTCCGGCTAATTTACTTGTGTGTTTGCTTAGATAATATGAAACCTAGTTAATGAATATTGATTGGTTGTCTCTTATCTTAATTGTGATTGACCTAGTATTGCGATAGGTCATTCGTTGTGTTATTAATGCTTGATTAGTCTTTGTTGAACCTTAGCTTATAGTTACTAGTAGAATTGTAGGCTAAATATCCAAAGATAACCTTAGTGTTAAGTTTATGAATCCTAGAGATTTTGTAGTCATTAACCTTAGGTAGCTTCAAAGAGTTAGGGATAAACTCATACCCTACGACCTTAGAAACACAACGCGTTAAGATTAAGGACGTGAAAATTCAACCATCAATAGGAGATAACTAGGGAGTAATAACATCTAAGTAAACACATTTTTAATCATCATAAGAGCACACAACAATAGACATAGACTACACTCACCTTAGTTTAGATAATTAGATAAGTAGAGTAATCGGCAAAAATACCAACCCCCAAATCCAAACCCCAAGATTCGTACCTTTCCATTTTCTAAAAAAACATAAAAAAGATAAAAAAAATAATCTTCCTCAACCCCAACCTTAGCGTAGTAATTTCTCACTAGCATTCCTATTCCCCTAGAGAACGATATCAATTCCCGAGGCTTACCCTAATACTACACTACAACGATTAGGTTCACTGCCTAGGGTGTTGAAAAACTTGCTCGACGAAAAGGAAGTTCCTTTGACCCCGAACGCGCGTTGTACGCGTATCAAGTTTTTGGCGCCGTTGCCGGGGAATAGAATAGCTAGTTAGATTTCCACTTCATTTAGGTTTCCTTGCTTGATTCCTATCAAGTAAGCTTTTTTCCAGTTTTTAGCTTCCTCGTAGTCTATCCCCCTTCTTCGTGACCTTTGTTCGTAATCCCATCACTTTAAGGTGATTGCTCATCAAACAACAACCCACCACCAAATAAATCACTTTCACTCAAAACCCAACCCAATGACCAACACAACCGCCGAAGCCGTTATGTGAGTAGAAACACCGACCTTCAAGATTTGAAAAAGGTATTTGATAGCACAATTAGGGAAGCTGTTGAGGAAGTGGTCAGCGCCTCTGTAGTTGGCTCCATGATCAACAGTAATTCGAAAAATGGCTTAGTGGATAAAAACGTGAATGAGGAGGATAATGCTTAATTCAATCTTTACCCCACTAAGGAAGAGGTTGCTTACCATCAATACATGATCGATAATCCCCGATCACCCATCATTAGGATATGTCCAAAGATTAGGAGAGGAAATCCTTAGAACCTCAAAATCCCTTGTATGATCGAATATAGGAATGTCGAACATGCTTACATAGATACAGAATCTCCTATTAATGTGATATTATCAGCTGTTTACAATGATATTATGAATGAGAGACTTAAGATTAGGAGGGACCCTAAGTATCCAGGAGGGGTTTGCAACTTTGTGGGAAGAGGCAAAGATGTACACATCTTTATTGGGAATTTCACCTACCTAGTTGATTTTGTGGTCCTAGAAGACATCGGATGTGTCATTGACTATAGCTTATCCCAAGTAGTGCTAGGAAAACCGTTTGTTGAAAAGTCTAAAATGAGCCATAACAAGTTTGAAGGAACGGTTAGGTTTAAGGAAGGAAACGATGAGATCACTTATAGGATGCCTTGGAAGACGAATTGATATGGCCCTTTATCCCTTTTTGAACGAGACAACATTAGAGCTTTTGAGGAAAAAAGCGAAGATGATGTTGAAAATGGTTTGAACTTCATGTGGGAGAAAAGGAGACTTTATTATAAGGATTGCTTGACCCCAGGGCCTAGGTAGAGTCGATGAAAATTTTGTCAATATGATAGAATTCTCATTGAGAATGAAAAACTTGACCACGTAGGGGCACGACTTCGAGTCTAGCTACAAGACTCATAAATAAAGTAAAGCGCTTCGTGGGAGGCAACCCACGCTTAATTTTTTGCTTGTTTGTGTCGTATATCTTTTATTGATTGTTTATTCTCATGTTTAAATTTGTAAAAATGCTTTAGTTTGTCTTTAACCTTGTCTTAATTACATATAAAGGTATTTTACATAAGGGATAAGTGTAGGGAGGATTACACACGTTTTCAAAAAGAACGTGAACATGAGAATTACGATTATTTAAAAGATATGCATGTGTGTTTGTTCGAGTCAAATGCTTGTATCGAGTCATAATGGATGTTTTGCAGGAAATTTTTCCAGATTCTAAAGATAAAAATTTTCCAGAATTTTTTCCAGAAAATCGCAGACCAGTTTCTGTCAGGATAACCTGACGGCGTCAGGGTCACAACCTGACAGTGTCAGGAAGGAGTAGAAACTGCTTACTAATGAAACTTTCCTACTTTCACAAATACGTCATCGGCAATGCCAAGTGGACGGGATATTGTACGATCTGCAAGCTCGAGAGTCATGCATGTAGGAGTAAGGTCCGGAAGAGAAAGTTTCTTCCATACTGAAAGAGGCATCAGGTTAATGCTTGCACCAAGATCAGCTAAGGAAAAGCATTCAACCATTCCTGGAAATACACAAGGTAAGAGAAATTTTCCAGGATCTCCAAGCTTCTCGGGAAGCTTCTTTAACAGAACTGCTGAGCAGTTCTCGTTCAGAGGAGTTTTTGCCATCTCAAACAGCTTTTCCTTGTTGCTTAACATGTGTTTGAGAGTTGATGAAAACTTGGGCATCAGCATGATAGCATCCGCAAAGCTTATGTCAAAATGTAGTTCTTGGAAATTTTGAAAAAATTTGTCCATTTGATGACTGGCTTTTTCGCGGAGCTTTTGCTCATTCAAACGTGATGGGTAAGGAATAGAAGATTTGGATTTGGGGTTTTCAACGGGAGCTACTGGAGGTTCAAAAACAACTCCTGGATTGGATTTGGGTTTCGGGACAACTTGAGGATGGACATCGTTGGTACCTCCGTTATTAGTAGGAAGTTCCTTGTCCTTTGTTGCCTCAGGTTCACTTTCCACTACCTTCGGGAGAGAAGAAGAAGAGGTAGTAGGAATAGCGGGTCCATCGTATGATACACCACTTCTGGTTGTGATCGCCTTTGCATCGCCCCTCGGGTTAGCGATCGTGTTGCTCGGAAGTTTTCCTGAGCCCGAGGGTTGATCATTTAAAGACTTCTTTAGATCAGCGATCTGATTGACCAACAACCTGTTCATTTCATCTTGGGATTTCATGAATTGCTTCAATAACTCATCAGATGATGGTCCAGTTGGAACAATGGCTTGAGTTTGATTAGGAAAATTCTGGACTCTATTGTTCAGATTAGGGCCTTGATTTTGAAAATTTCCTTGGTTAGGATTCATATTCCCATGAAATTGATTCCCTCGATTGAAATTGTTTTGATTAAAGTTTCCTTGATGTTGGAAACCTTGATTTGGTCCGGGATAGAAATTACCTTGGTTTTGATAACCTTGGTTCATTCTAGGTTGGTTCTGATTCCGGTTTTGTATGTTAGGATTCTGGTTAAAACCGGGTGGTCCCTGATAAGTATTAGCACGGTGGTTTGGTTCATTTTGAGGACGGTATTGATTACCTCCCTGATGTGAAGTACCGGGTATAGCATTGGCTTCAAAAGGATTACCATCGGTGGCAGTACAGTTGTAGTATGCATGAGGGCCACCACAAGTAACACATACCTCGACTTTCTTCACTTCACCATGTGATGGTGTCTGTGTGAAAGTGACTTTCTTTTGGTTAGCAAGAACCAAAGCCTGAATAGCATCCGTGAGTTTGTCAATCTTAGCATCGGTGCTAGATGTACTCACATGAGATGAAGTAGAAGGTCCTGCATTAGACTGAGACTGATATGTCTTTGTTCGAAAAGGGCGGACCTGGGACTTGTTTTCTATGATTTGCAAGGCTTCTTTTGTGGTCTTGCTCAGGAAATTACCTCCCGCGGAGGCATTTAAAGAGTCTTGGTTAGTTTGGTTCAGACCATTGTAGAAAGTATCCATTTGCATTAACTCGGTAAAACCATGATGCGGACACTTTCGGATCAACTCTTTGTAACGATCCCATGCCTCACCGAATGATTCATCAAATCTTTGAGTGAATTTCATTATCTCATTCTTAAGACTTGTAGTTCGGGATGGAGGATAGAATTCGTTAACAAACTTAGTGACTAAATCCTCCCATGTCTCAATGGAACTAGGGGGTTGTTTCTCAAGCCAATTCCGGGCTTGTCACTCTAGAGAGAATGGGAACAGAAGAAGCTTAATTGCTTCATGTAGGACATTCTTGTATTTGATGGTCGATGCAATCTTGTTGAACCATCGAATATGTGCATGAGGGTCGTCCCGCTCAAAACCATAAAATTGGCTTTGGGTTACAAGATTAAGCAACCCGGTTTTGAGCTCGAAGGTATCAGCCACGATGGCTGGGACAACAATGGCATCTCCGTAACCCTCGATGGGTGCTTGGAGAAGCTCATTCATCGGTTTATCTTCTGCCATTACGACAGGGGGTGGTTGTGCTAGACGTTCCTCAGTCACGGCTGAAGGAGCAGAACGTCCTCTACGTTTACGTGGAATACTTGCAAGCTCTGAAAGTGGACTTGTAGAGCTGGAAGAACGAGTGCGCATGCACTAAGTATAAAAATCAGTTTTCAAAAACAAATGCGAGGCAAAACGACAAGTGAACTTAAACCAATAATCACAAATGAAATGGCTTCTTTGAAAAAGGTACACCAAATCACAAGGACACAAAGGCAAGTTTTGATCTTTAAGATTGGGAACTTATTAATGTTCACACCCCCAGTTGGTAGGTGTTCTGCCTTGATTTGTGGTAATTGATTTTTATGTATTTATTAAGTACCACTGAAAAGACGTAGGTATGGATTTGTGCTAAGGGTTTAAATACTTTTGGATAATATTTTTGGTATCGTCTCGTTTAACCAAATTGTACCTCCTTAAGAATCACCTTAAAGAAAATACAAGATAGAAAACGTTACGATTGTTTTGTTGTTTTATATTTTTTTGGTGTTGTTAACACTTCAGGAAAAGTGTTAATGAACTTTTTGATTTTGATAACTCTACAAAAAAAAACTGTTTACAAATGGTGGTATATGTGCAAGTATGGGTCTGAAAATGCTTATAACACGCTAAAGCCTCCCCGGCAGCGGCGCCAAAATTTTGATCGCTTCCAAACTGTCAAGTTTATTACACAAGTCAACCACTTGTGAATGGTCAACCGTAATAAAATTCAAACAGTCTAAAACCAATGCAATTAAGTCCAGAGGAGTATAGTGTTTCCCCAGGTCGTTAAGTCCCACGGAGGTTGAATGGTGCTTGAAAACTTTCAGACGTAGAATGATCACTAAGGATAATGATCTGTAAGGATTTTTGTTGATAATTACACTACTGATTGATTGGAATTGTATTTGGATATAGAACTATAAAGCACAACAATCAGATTAAACAAACGTAAATGCGTACGTTTATTAAATTTTACGTAAACGTACAAAATAAAACGTAAATTTAAAAGAATAAAACACCTACGGATATGAAAATGATATTTTTGCAATCCTAATAATAAAAGAAAATTATTGGAAAATTAAAATTATTTTTATGACTATTAATTTAATTATTATTAATTAAAAACTATTTTTAACTATTTAATAATACCCTAAAATATAAGAAAATATGAAATAAAGCTAGAAAAATGAAATTATGACTTAGAAAAATCTAAAATATTATAAAACTTATTTTAAAAATTAAAATATATTTATTACACTTTTTATCTATGTATTATTCATTAATTACTATTTATTAATTATTTAAAATACACTTAAATACAAGAAAATATAAAATTAGCCTAGAAAAATGAAATTTTCATTTAGAAAAATCTAAAATATTATAAAACTAATTTTAAAACTGAAAAGATATTTTTTATGTTTTTTATTTATTTTTTATTAATTATTTAATACTTTTTAACTATTTTAAATTCTAATAAATACTAAACAAACTAAGAAAATTCTGAAATTTTTTCTATAAATATCCTATGGTGACAGAAAGCTAAGAAAATTATAAAAACAGAAAGTGCTTAATAATAAGCTGAAAAAGGAAATTAAAAAGCTAATTTATATTAAATAAACGCTATCGCTATTTTTAAAATGATGTTTTTATGTTTTTTCTTTTATAAACCTATTATACTACTGATTATAAGCAACTTTAATGAAGACAAAAATTTTGGAACTTAAAAATAAGCAGTTAATGAGCCTATGAGCTCAACAGTTTAAGCTTGTGGCTTATTTTGATTTTTTTAAGCTTGAATAAACTTACAAACTGGAACCAAAGATAAAATAAGATACAAATAAGCCAAAGTTACTTAAATGAAGCTAAAAGATACAAAGGAATACACTGATAAGCTTAAAATAAGCAAATAAGCAATTACACTAAACCTCTCAACCAAACAGGCCTGCACAGATTTTGTAGGCCAAAATTAGCTAAGGGCAAAAGCTCCAAAGTCAAAAGCAAGCTTGGGTGTAATAAGCTGGCTTATTGGGGTTTCCAAAAAGCCAAGAATCTCACACTGGCGCCCACTAATAAGCTTGTAATGAGCTTGAGAAAAAGCTTGTAAACCACTGAGTGTTCAGTGTATACAAGAAATGAGACAAACAAAAAGCTACTTGCAGCCCTATTAAATAAGCTAGAAAGGTGAAAATAAGCACTGGACTAGAGAGACAGCTAGGTTAGCTTTCCAATAAGCTAAGATACACAAACTAAAGCTAACTATTGAGCTTTTTATTAGCTTGTGAAAAAGACCTATTAAACTGTGCACAGGGCACTTTTTTAGAAAAGGGTTCAAAATAAGCTAAGAAATAAGCAGTCTAACTAGCAAACTAGAAATTATAAAAAATACTATGATTAAGATGAGCAGTTAAATATTAATATCCCAAAAGCATGAAACATGAAACTCAAAATTAAGTCCTATATAAAATTATCTATTTTATTCAAAAACTACTAAACTGAAAATTTTGACTTTTTATATTAAACACTAAGGTTGACTTATATGAACTTTGATTGATCTAAATTAACTTAAACTGTTATTATAAGCTATTATAGGTCTAAAATAAGCTAGGTTATCTACTTATAAGCTAATGAGCATGATCATAGGTTCTTAAATTCAAGACAGTGTACTAAAATGAAGGATCAAAGAGATTTTGACTTTTTAACAAACAAGGACTGGTTTTTATGGTTTCTTTGAGTTATTAAGTACTAATGTAACCTATAACAATCAAGAACAATAACATGAACAACCTCTAACACAGTTAACAAAGCAAATCCAAACAACTCTTTAAGTGACTATTTTGAAGCTTTAGGTACTAAAACAGATTTTTAAACCAAAAAATCTATTGATTAACTTATAATAACTATATTGAGACAGGATTAAACTAAAATTAACAAGATTTAACCACTTATACTAAGAAATGCAAATTTTGAAGAAATTTCTTACAAATTGTATCCAAGCACAAAACAGGGAACCAAGAGCCAAGAACACAACCTATAGCTTCCCAAGAAGCACTAAACCAGGGCAATCCACAATCAACCCTGCTCCAGCTTCTTGATCATCTTCTCCATTAATTTTTGATTTATAACTAATTTATGTGAATTTTTTGGTATTTTTGGTTTTTGATTCTAAACTGAGTTTTAGAGTTACTAAAAGCTTTCAGAAGCTTTCTAGGAGCTTAAGTGAGCTTATTCAGTCCATACTAACAACTACAAACAACATTAAGCTAACTTGAGATTTTTGAACTTGAAAATTGCACAAACTGAAATGAAACTTGAAACTTAAAAATTGCTAATTGAAAAAGGTTTACAATACACTGAAATTGCTTAACAAAGTACTTTAAAGCTTGAAATTACACTGGAATTTGAAAATTAACTAAAACGACATAACATAAACTAAAATTACACTAGATAGATGTCTACATTGCTCCAATCCTTCTTTATATAGATCTTTTAGAGTCTTTGTCGACCTCTGAGACTTTCCCACTTCTTTCCAACCATTGGATTCTTCAAAATCATCATAATCGTCTATTTGGCATTTTGGCGCCAAATTTCTTTGAGCATGTTTTCTTCAATTAAGGATTCTTGGATGTTTGTGGAGGTGTTAGGGAGTAGTTAAACAGCTGGAAAGATGAGGTGGAAAGGTGGAAAGGTGGAAACCAGGGTGGTTTGAGGAGGTGTCTGGTTTTGGCGCGTTTTGTGTGAGGGAGATGAACAGTGAGCTGGGTTTGACTTTCGTTTGACTGGTATTAATAATAAGAGAGGGGGTTCAAAATGGGGGGTCACAGGATATTGACAGGGGGTTCTTTTGGGTTTGGCTGGGTTAATAATACAAAAGGGTCCATTTGGTTTATAGTTTATCACAAGGACCATTCTTGTAATTTCTGAAAGTATAGGGGCCTGATTTGACAATTTTCAAAGTTGAGGGACCAAAGTTGTAAATTTTCAAATCTTTCACCAAAGGACTAAATATGACAACTTATGATTTCAAAAGGACCTTTAGTGATATTTTGCTTTATTTTGATTTACCAAGGACTAATTTTGACAACTTTTGAAACTTGGGGGACTAAAACTGCCAATTATGCAAACTTGATACGTTTTTCACCTGCTTTTGGTATTTTTGCATTTGAAACACATAAAACACTTATTTGTGATATTTTTATCATTTTGATGCTTTGACAGGTGTTTTTGGATGTTTTTGCAGTCTAAAAGGTACAAAAATGATGAGTATTTGCATACTCATCAGTACACGATACCCCTAGTTAACCCCTCAGAGCCTATCCTTTTCGCGGTTCTCGTGATGTTTCGGTTTTCCGGAATATCAATGAAGAGCATTGTTTACAATCCACCCCCAAATGTACACCCAAATCGCCTTAGCCTACCTTGTATGCACTCACTTTTAGTGCATTATTGTTATCATACTAAACCCTTAGGTCAATTATCTAGTTGCTTGCATAAGTTGCTAAGTCGAGTCGTATCCTTTGTACACAGTTTTGGGACGATTGGGACTCATGGGAAAAGTTAAATTTTATTAAATGACGGGAAGGGAATGTTAAATTCAAATTCCCTTTATTTGCGTAATAATGTACTCCAAGTGTTTTGATCTTTTCAATTCGGGTCAAATTAGTGTTAGAGTAATAAAAACTCAAGTGTAGGGATGTGCCTATAAATCCCTATTATTTTGATGTTATCGTAGAGGATGGTAGAGTAAAAGTGTATAAAAAAAAAATTAATTAAAAAAAAATAAATCATACGGGCTACCATCCTACATCTATCTTTAAATTTATGTTCGTTTGTTTCAATTTATCTAGAGTTTAGAGTGTCGAGTCTTGGCTTAGCAACGCCATTCTTCGCATGCTTGTAACATAAAGATTTTTGACTTGCGACCACTAAATCGCCTATCCCACCAAACCCTTTGTTTCCCTACTGTAAGCCTAACGTTACAACCCTTTAAAAGACCTCTTTGATAGTTTTCACTAGGTGCTTACGCCAAGGCGATGGAGGTTTGATCTAGTCTCAAGCTTATGGTAATCTATGTACTAGGACCGGTTAATGAGTGTTTATCTTCCATTTCCAATTTGATATATTTCATATACACCCGAGAGATGAGAGTATCCAAACACCACTTGTGAGGTGCTAGTATGTAATTTCCGTGCTTGTTATGACTTTTGTGGGGCTTATATGTGTTGTGAATCATTCTAAACTAATGCTTCATGACCCCTAACTTATAAATTAATTGGCCAAAAGCGCATTTGCTTGAAAACAAGCAAATACCAAGTGTAGGGATATTTGATAAGGATTTAAAAGGTACACTTTTGAGGGATCATTTAAGCCCTTAATTGATCACTTTTGTATCCGTTACTACTTAATTTTGTTCCTTTTCACTTTTTAGGTCTCTTGAAGGCAAATTGCTGGAATGACACTTATTCGGACGAAAATGCGCGAATATACAAAGAAAATGGCCAAAGTCAAGAATTGAGACACTCAAACTGCTGGAATTGAAAGGGGACGCCGACACTACTTAAATGCGACGCCGTCGCGACACATTTTGAGACGACTCAGTAGACAAATTGCTATTTTACAAGTGACGGCATCAGGTTTAAAAGAGTAGGACGTCGCAACTCAGACGGCCTAGATTTGGATCTAGACGACGTCAGAGGTTGAAGCCGACGGCGTCACGAGCATAAGGTGACGCCGTCACAAAGTTGACGTGGCCAAGACGAAACCCTAATGGCGGCGACCCGACGGCGTCACAGTTAAAGAGTGACGTCGTCGCATTTTGTAACACTATATATAGAATCTGAATTTTTTAGTTTTTACGGAGGTAGTTTTGTGGAGTAAAAACCTAAACCGAACCAAGGTTGTCTTGTACAGTATCTTAGGGTTCCATACCCTATTTTACAACAAGATAAGTGTTTTACTTCATTGATTTAATCATGTCTTCAATTGTTTGTGTGTATGCTTGCATGTTCTCCATGTCCGGCTAATTTACTTGTGTGTTTGCTTAGATAATATGAAACATAGTTAATGAATATTGATTGGTTGTCTCTTATCTTAATTGTGATTGACCTAGTATTGCGATAGGTCATTCTTTGTGTTATTAATGCTTGATTAGTCTTTGTTGAACCTTAGCTTATAGTTACTAGTGGAATTGTAGGCTAAATATCCAAAGATAACCTTAGTGTTAAGTTTATGAATCATAGAGATTTTGTAGTCATTAACCTTAGGTAGCTTCAAAGAGTTAGCGATAAACGCATACCCTACGACCTTAGAAACACAACGCGTTAAGATTAAGGACGCGACTTCAACCATCAATAGAAGATAACTAGGGAGTAATAACATCTAAGTAAACACATTTTTAATCATCATAAGAGCACACAACAATAGACATAGACTACACTCACCTTAGTTTAGATAATTAGATAATTAGATAAGTAGAGTAATCGGTAGAAATACCAACCCCCAAATCCAAACCTCGAGATTCGTACCTTTCCATTTTCTAAAAAAACATAAAAAAGATAAAAAATAATCTTCCTCAACCCCAACCTTAGCGTAGTAATTTCTCACTAGCATTCCTATTCCCCTAGAGAACGATATCAATTCTCGAGGCTTACCCTAATACAACACTATAACGATTAGGTTCACTGCCTAGGGTGTTGAAAAACTTGCTAGACGAAAAGGAAGTTCCTTTGACCCCGAACGCGCGCTGTACGCGTATCAATGAGGATTATACTTATAAGTATGGTTAAAAGAGCTAGAGAAGAAGTATTTTGGACCATTTGCTACCTAAAAGAATATGAAAATACTCAATCTAGTAACTTTTTGCTATACAAAAGAGCATGAAAGTGCTCGATCTTGTAGCAGTAATGGTGAAGGCGATTATGAGGAGGGTGTTTTTGTTGGGAGTTTTTAAGGATCCGTTTTGAATGTTATTAGCCATCATTCAAGAATGGCTTAGTATTATTAGCGGTCATTCAAGAACGGATCTAGATCATAAAAGTGACTTACCCGCTCTGATACAACTTGTTGGTCCGTTATATTTTTGTAAAACCATGAAACGTATGAACAATAGTTTGAGCAAATAAAAATAAATGATGAACATGTTTACACAATATTGACCTGATACTAATAATAATACCCATCTGTACATTGCAATTGTATCAGTCTCACTTAGAAGTTAAGGTGAAGGCTTTACGAGGGATAGTTGCGAAATACTATCCATGGTGATGACAAATGTTACTCTTCAGTTATGAAGAGGAAGATTCAAAACTAGAAGAGGAGGAAGATTCTAGTGGTAGAATCTATTGTTTATCACTTCTACCATCCTCCTTTTATATACTAGGGAGATACACTTTTAGTAGTTACGATACAATAGTAACTTGCAAACTAGAAGCATACTAGAAGTAAGGTGCACGTACCATTGTGTGGCTAGGGTTGCCTTACTGTTGTTGACAACTATTTGTACATGCAAGTTGTTTTCCCTTCTATCGACGAGTTTTTATTTTCCCAAGGGTTTTCCCGCTTTGCTATTTCAAATTACTCCCGCCCAAGTGTATCTGAGAACTTCAGGAAGATCCTTCTTCATATTTAGTGAATATCTTGAAGTATACGTTAAATATATTTGATCAGTGTTAACAAGTCAGGCTGCATAGATCTTCAGGATGGTTTTTGAGTTTATAAGTCTTTCAAAGTCCTAGAGACATTTGTCAGTCCTCTAAGACTCTGTTTGTTTGTAACTCTTTGTACTTCGCTAGCTGACTACACATTAGGTTACAAAGTATTTATTCAGTTTGTTCTTCGACTTCTTCAAAGCTTGACTGTATTCACCAAGAAGTATAAAACTTATCTGAGTCATTGTGCTCTGATATGTGAAGAAAATCAGTGAGTTTCTTTTTCAGAACTGATTTTCTTTTCATCAGTGGTTGAACATATATCAAGTGGTCTGACTTTAACTTTCCTGGGTTTGCTCGATGAAGTGTGTAGCTTTGCGAGTCTTTTTGTGATCAGCTGTGATGATCCTTGTGAGGGGGTAAACTTGCTCGTGGGTTACATTTTGACTTTATCAGAGAGTGGACCGACTCTCTGATTTTATCAGCTAGTGACTTAGGCTGTTCTTTATGCTTCAAATATTTGTGAGGGATAATTTGGTCGAATATTGACTCAACAAGTACAAATGCTTGTTCCTTATTTTCATTTCTGCCTTTACATACGGTGTATGCATCTTCCAATGGATACGTGTATGGTCCACCTGGTCTTCCATAATCTTAATATCGAAACCATCTTCGTCACAGAGTTTTACCCATTCGTAGTAAAGTTTTCTAACTTCGGCCTCATTTATCGCCTGGTGCTTTCCATACCTCAGTTCAGTCCATTGGTTGAAGTTGAAGTATGTTAGTATGAACTTGTCGTCCTCGAACCCAGGTTCATGATCCATGCATTCCTCGATTCGGTTATGGTTTTGGCAAAATGAAAACCGAACCGAACCAAAAACCGATTTTACACACACACACACACACACACATACACACACACACACACACACACACACACACATATATATATATATATATATATATATATATATATATATATATATATATATATATATATATATATATATATATATATATATATTATACCAATATTAAAAAAACACAGTAAAATTTTTTCATAATATAAATATAACATTTTTTAAGCTTGAGAAATAATAAATACAAAAAATATGTAATTGGGATTATTCAGTTCGATTTTCAGTTATTCGGTTCGGTTTTCAATTTTTTGGTTCAGTTTAATCCAATTTAAATTCTGTTCAGTTCGATTTTCAGTTTTACTTAGAATTTTTTTTTAACCAAAGTAACCAAACCGAGTAAACTGAACAACCCGATAAGCACCCCTAACATACATGAAGGAATACCGAATATGTATAAATGAACGAACAAGAATTTTATTCATATTGTTCCTTGATTAACAACACAACATTTTCGTAAACGATTCATTAGGCTGAGTTCATTCATAGTTGAATGTTCACCAATTGTGGTTGGAGCCAAGTATACGGGTAGGCTGGGCCATGGCCCATCTTGAGATTTTAAATCTGTCGATCCCAGTTGAACTAGATCTTCTTCCTTAGCTTGTAAAAGGATTAGTTATATTAGATAAATCTAACACAACTATAGTAGAAACTGTGTTTGAATGTTTTAAAGATTATGCGAAGTCTAATCTTTAATATTAAGAAGAATTATTAATGTAACAGTGAAGTAATGAACACACAATTCAACAAACAAGCTCCATTATTAATAATAATTATAATACCAATACTCTTCACAGTATTAGGGTTACAAAACCTTGAAGCTAAACGGATGAGATACTTTTTGTGTATTCTATGTTCTTGTGTGTTTAACTCTATGTCATAGGACCTCCTTTTATACACCAAGGAGTCCTACACGGCTTACAATACTTTTCTAAGTATATCAAATATTTTCTTTAAATATCTAATACATATTTGATAAGCAGTACTAACAAAAATGCCTAAGAGTACTAACTTACACTAACAGTTGTAACTTTGCATTGACATTCTTAACTATGAACGCTGACAGTCTTAACTTTGAACAACATTAACTTTGTACTAGCAGTCTTAACTTTTGCACTGACAGTTATATTTACTTGGCATATATCCATTAAAGTTCCTTAGCAGCACTAACTTTATTTGAGCAGCAGTAACACTTGTATGAGCAGCAATAACACAAACAGCATCAAGAAGACTTTTAATCTCAACAAAATCTTTTTTACGTTTACTATAGATATATGTAGAGAAATTTAGCCCACTTGAAGTATTTGACCTACTCTAAATTATTTTGAGTCACTCTTCATAAAACCTTACATAACATTGCTTTGTACTTTGTAACACTTAATCCAAAATAAGTTTTTTCTATTTTTTATATATTTTTTAAATCTTCTTACATTTATATTTACTGCTTTCCGAGACTCTTTTGGCCCACTGATAAATTATGGTATTGTCGCTGATTGTTGTTCCTCTCCGTTTGAATACACTATTTTGTGTGTAAATTTTTTTTTAATAGAAACATCATGCTTAAACAAATAGACATGTTACAATATTAGTCTCTATATTAGCTTATTAATAAGTCTAGGGGTCTTAGTGTTATGTTAAAACTTTATTAGCCAAGTCAGGATTAGAACGTGTCGGTTTGTTTGGCTTGTGTCCCAAGCCCAACCTGTTTCTTCTTTTTTGTTTTACAGCCAACTTACAAGTCATTTTTGTATTAGGATTCCCCCTCATTCTCTATAAATAGAGATGAGGGGGGAAGGGTCTTGTACGCATTCTTTCAAGCTTAATCAACTTTCGATTAGGGTAATTACTTGTGCATATTCTTTCTTTCTGTCGATCATAACTTGTTGTGGTGTATGTTCTTTATTCGTTCTCGAGGTAATCCGTGCTAGTATCCAGGTTGTTAGGCAATCGAAAACTAACAAGAGGTATCAGAGCCCAGGTTTACGGGTTTGTCTAGTACACTAGGATCGATCGATTGAAGGGTTTTTCTGGTTTGGTGTTCGTTTTTATGGAAGGAATACAAGCGATCTGTTTGGGCTACCAGGTATTGACAACAACAGAATAGGAGTTCATGTTGTTCGGTTCTTGATCAACAAGGTTGGAGTAGGTGATCGACAGATTATAGGGTTTAAGGGGTGTTGGTTTTCGGGTTTATTGAAGATCAACTAATTTCTGGTGCGTCACGGTTTTTCCGTTGCTGACTGTACTGAGGAAGAAGAAAGGCGTTAATACCAACTCTTGTTTGTTTTTTTTATAAAAAATAAGAGTAAGTTGACTTCAAAGAAAACACTAATCACTTTTAAAGGAAAAGTGATATTACAAGATTACATTTGTTTTCTTTGCTTTTGCTATTTAGAATATAAAAGGGTATTAATTTAAAGGGTATTGCACAAGGGACTTAGTTAGTTTGTGATTGTGAGATTTTTTCACAAGGTTTAGCAAATCAGTAAAGGGATTAAAGAATGACGGGAGCCAAGTTCGACATCGAGAAATTTGATGGGACTGGTGATTTCGGGTTATGGAGAGTCAAGATGCGTGCTTTATTAATCCACCATGGATGTGAAGTAGCTCTGGTGGTTTTACCCACGGATATGGATGCTGCAGCGAAAGCTGAGCTAAACAAGAAAGCTCATAGTGCCTTGATTTTGTGTTTAGGTAACAAGGTACTGAGAGAGGTTACCAGGGAGACGACTGCAGCGGGGGTTTGGACCAAGCTCGAGACTTTGTACATGAAAAAGTCCTTGGCCAACAAGTTGTACCTGAAGAAGAAGTTGTATACATTCTACAAGCCGGCTGGACGAAAGATTTCCAAGCATATAGATGAGTTCAACAAAATCGTTCTTGATTTAGCAATTACTGAGGTAAAATTCGAGGATGAAGATCTTGCTTCATTATTACTCACTTCTTTACCAACATCATACGAACACTTTGTGGATACCTTGCTTTATGGACGGAGCTTTGACTTTGGAGGATGTGATGGCCACATTGAATTCAAAGGAAATCAAAGAAAGGTCTAAGGCTAAGGGGGATGATGGTGAAGGGTTATACGTGAGGGGAAGAACTGCTCACAAGAATTCGCATCAGTCTAGGGGAAAGTCAAGATCGAAGTCTCGAGGTGGAAGACTTAAGTGCTATATTTGCCATTCTGAGGAGCACTTGAAGAGAAACCGTCCGAAGAATAATCGCAAGAAGTCAACTGGTTTCGTCAAGAAAGATGATTAGCCAAGATCTAGTGGTTCGATTTATGATGGTTCTGAGGTGATGATGGTGATGAGTGCAGAAGCATTGTTGGATTGGATTATGGATTCAGGAGGTTCATACCACATGACACCCAGGTTAGATTTATTTTTTGATTTTCTGGAATGCGATGGGGGCAGAGTACTGTTGGGTCATAACAGGGAGTGCAAAATCAGAGGTATTGGCAAGGTAAGCGTACAACTGAAAGATGGGGCAAGTTTTGTGTTACACAATGTCAGGTATATTCTTGAATTGAAAAGAAACTTGATATCGCTGGGAACTCTTGGAAAGGAGGGATATACCATAAAAATGCAGTCAGGCAACATCAAGCTGATTAATGGTTCCAGGGTTACTTTATCTGGAACCCGAAGGGATAATTGTGTATAATCTTTGGATGGCCATGCAGAGGCAGGTGAGCTTAATGCTAGTGTTGAAGAAAAATACAGTCTTGCGCAGGTTTGGCACAAAAGACTGGGACATATCAGTGAGGCGGGACTACAGGTGCTGGAAAAGTAGGAGCTGTTTGGCAAGAAGAGTCTAGGTAAGCTCGATTTTTGTGAGAATTGTGTTCTAGGCAAGTCGTACCAAGTCAGTTTCGGTGTAGGAAGGCACACTACTCAGGGAGTGATAGACTATGTTCATTCCGATTTATGGGGTTCGTCTCATGTGGAATCATTGGGCGGTAAGAGGTATTTCTTATCTATTGTTGATGATTATTCCAGGAGGGTATGGGTTTATATTCTTAGGTTTAAACACAAAGCATTTGGAAAGTTCAAAGAGTGGAAGCAGCTAGTAGAGAATCAAACTGGGAGGACTGTTAAGAAGCTTAGGACATATATTGGTCTTGAGTTTTGTAACCGGGAGTTTGATCAGCTATGCAATGAGAGTGGGATTGGTATACATTTGACAGTTGCCGAGACGCCGCAAAAAAATGGATTAGCCGAACGGATGAACATAACTCTTATGGATAAGGTACGCTGTTTAAATCAGTCTGGATTGCCCAAGACCATCTGGGCGGAAGCGGCATGTACGACCGTATATCTCATAAATAGGTCACCATCGACAGCGACTGAGAAAAAGACACCTATGGAGATGTGGTCGGGACATCCAAGTGATTATGGGATTTTAAGGATTTTTGGCTGTGTCGCATATTCACATGTTAAACAAGGTAAGCTCGAGTCGAGAGCGGTAAAATGCGTTCTTTTGGGGTATCCTGAGGGTGTGAAGGGGTACAGGCTATATAGGCTTTGTTAATACAAATAAACCATAAAAACGTTTATTTATATTTTATGATCTTCTAATGTTTTGTCGATAACAAACGTAAAATCATTTTAACGAAATAAATAAAATACATAAAAAGCTTTGAGCCAATAGTTTACTAACACACTTTTACTAAACATATTAAACCCATCAAAACATGTTTAGTAAATAAATTATATAAAACCAAAGACATTTTTATAAAACACTAACAAGTAATATTGTTTACATCTTATAGAAATGTATATGTATAACAAGTAATAGTGTTTACATTTTATAGAAATATATATGTACTCTGTATATGTTGTAAGATACCTTTTATAGTAAAAACTAAAGTACATTTTATAGTAAAAACTAAAGTCCATAGCCCATGACCCATGATCCATTGAATAGGTATAATGAATCTTGTTGGGTAAGAACCAAAGTCTATAACACATACCCATGGATCATGATCCATAACCCATGACCCATTGCATGACATCATGCATAAAGTCATGTTGGATATTATCCATGATCCATGACCCATGACCTAAGATCCAATACCCAATGACTAGGTACATTGCATCTTGTTGGGTATCCATGATCCAATACCCATGACCCATGGTCCATAACCCATAACCCATAAACCGGTTTGCAACCCAAAATCCGGACTACACTGACCCAGTAGCCGGATCCCAGGATTTGCACTAGCCGGATCCCTCTAGTGAGGGATCCGCCGAAACCGTGGGACAGTAGACATGTTTTTTCTATAAATAGTGAGCCATTTCTCTCTTGCTCACTACCTCTTTTAGATATAATTTCTCTCAGTATTCTAACCTCACTAAACACAGATCCAAAGGACCATTCTATGTAGTTTTATCTTTGTGTGATTCTCTAGGTTCCTCTTAAAGGAGAGATTACCACCTCTTGAAGACGTGCAAGCTCAAGGTCATGAGTTGCTAAGCTTCGTCATCATCAAGACCACTGAAGTGCATCTTGTTGATAGTTCTTTCCTCCCTCCATAGAAGTGTCATGTTGAAGGCATTAGTGAACAGTGTCGAAGGTGTACATTCGACATAGTGCGTCGATGTACAAGCTGTGTAGTTTGGGTTAGAGGATGTCGATATCTTCTCTAGTGTTGTAACAAGGAGTGTGTCTCCTTTGGGTAGTTGTGTTGTGATGTAGTGTTGGGTAGTAGTTCCTCATTTGTAATGGAACTCGGTATCTAGCCTTGTACTGGATAAAGTGTAGCCGACGTTGTAATAGGTTTGGTTCTACCTCGTGGAAGAAGTCGGTGTCTAGCCTTGTACCGGATAAAGAGTAGGCGACGTTGTGAAGGCTTCTCCACCACATTTAGGAGGTTGTGTTGTGTAGTGCTTAGAAACTCTCGAGTGGGGTACTCGGGGAGTGGAGTAGGGCAAGGAAGGTGTCCTTGTAGCCGAACCACTATAAATACTCGTGTCGTGGTTTTGTGTTCCTTTACTCTTTATCTTTTGCATTACTTACTTATATGCTCATCTATCAATATCCAACACACAAACTAAATAGATTGACATAAGTCGATCTAAATATTTAAAATGAAGTTTTAATCGGTAAAACTATTCAACCCCCTTATAGTTTTCCACAAGCTTGATAATGAATCACCTAAAATAGTCACTAGCAGGAACCAGGTCTTCAATGAAAGTGTCATGTACAAAGACACATTGAAGAATTATGGTGCAGGAACTGATAAGTCTGTTGAGGAATTACAGGTTGAGGTGCAACTGCAAAGGTTGAATAATCATACGCTTGAGGAAGATCAGACAAATGATCAAGAAGATCAGACAGATGATCAGGAAGATAGCAATGATGAAGATGCAGAGGATCAAGAAACTAATCAGACACCGGATCTCATAGATTATCAGTTGGTTCAGGATAAAGAGCCAAGGACAAGAACGAAAACTTTGAGGTTTCGAGATTTGAGTAATATGGCTGCTTACGCGTTTACTGCAGCAGAGGATGAAGATACTCATGAACCATTGACATACCATGAGGTAGTTGCTTGTGAAGATAGTTCTAAGTGGAAATCTGCTATGGATGAAAAGATGGATTCTCTGAGGAAGAATAAGACCTATGAGTTAGTAGCTCATCGAGCTGGGCAAAAGCTGGTGAGCTGCAAATGGCTATTCAAGATAAAAGAAGGGATTGGAGGTGTTCAAAAGCCTAGGTACAAGGCGAGGTTGGTGGCTCGTGGATTCACACAGAGGGCAGGTATTGACTACAATGAAGTATTTTCTCTGGTAGTTCGACACACATATATCTGGGTTATACTTGCATTGACTGCGTGTAGATGATAAGGTTTTAAAAGGTACCTTTTTGAGGGGTCATTTAAGCCCTTATTCGATCACTTTTGTATCCGTTATTGCTTAATATCGTTCCTTTTCACTTTTTAGGTCTCTTGAAGGCAAAATGCTGGAATGATGCTTATTTGGACGAAAAGGCGCGAATATACGAAGAAAATGGCCAAAGTCAGAATCGAGACACTCAAAGCTGCTGAAACATAAGGCGACGGCGTCACTGCATATCTGCGACGCCGTCGGGAAGGCATTTTGCGACGGCTCAGAAGCGAAATTGCATGTTTTCAAGGGACGACGTCAGGTTCTAAAGGAATAGGCCGTCGCTACTCAGACGGCCTAGATGCAGCCAAGACGGCGTCAGAGCTGAAGGGGACGGCGTCACAGTCATAAGGTGACGCCGTCGCATGATTAACTTGGCCAAGACGAAACTGATGAGTGTGTAAATACTCATCATTTTTATACAAAATAAACTGCAAATTCATCTGAAAACACTCAGAAACACATCTAAATGATCAAAATATCACAAATCAGTGTTTTATGTGTTTCAAATTCAAAAATATCAAAATCAGATGAAAAACATATCAATTTTGCAAAAATTGCAGTTTCAGTCCCCCAAGTTTCAAGAATTGTCAAAAATAGTCCCTGAGCCACAATTTTAAAAGCAAAAGTCACCAAAGGTCTTTTTAAAATCATAAATTGTCATTTTTAGTCCTTTGGTGGGAAGTCTAAAAACTTTGAGAAAATTACAAATCAGTCCTTAAAAATCCAAATTGTTCATTTCTAGTCCTTGGGAATTTTCAAAATTGTCAAATCAACCCTTGGACTATTTTAAGTTGGCAACAACACCCCTTTGGATACTTTTCACAATTTTCAGGTTTGATCCCTCAGTTTAGAAAGTTTTCACTTTTGGTCCCTATGTTTAATAATTCTACAAACCAACCGGACCCCTTTATTTAACCCAAGCCCAAAACTAAACCCTTTAGCCCAATCCCTTTACCCGGCCACTTAACCCGACCCAATCCCACCATTTAAAATAAACAAATCCAAATCCACCTTTCCCACCTTTCCCGCCCCATGTCTGCCCACCATCCCAGCCTCCATAGCACCACCATAGCCTCACCTTCTCACCTTCCTGTCCCCCCCCACCTCACCAAACTCCAAAGGCATTAAATGCCTCTCCCCCAATTCACTCTAACCTCTCCAATTGTTAAGAAAAGTTTTTGGCGCCAAAATCAGTTGAACGGTCAAGATCACTCAAAAGCAATCCAATGGCCCTTATTTTTGATGGGATTTGACCAGAAGAGATAGAAAAAGTCATTGGGTTATAAAATGGAGCAAAAGGAAGCCAAGAGGAGAGTCTTCTAGTTTTTATTTATTTTTCTTATGTCGTTTTTATGTAAAAGTGTTAATTTAGTGTAAAACTTGTACCATTGTGTTAAATTGTGTTAACTTAAGGTTTTTAAGTGTATTGAATATCAATTCAAGAATCAAATTTCAGAATGTTGTTATATCTCTCATTAATGTCCACTGTTGAAATTTTATAAGCACAAATCTTGTTTACAAGTTTCAAACATCTCAATTCTCAGCTCTAAATAGCTTTTACAAGCTTATAAAAGCTTTTTATAAGCTTAAATTCTATTTTTAAGCATACTTGGACTTTGGTCAACAAAAGTCAAAGCAAGAAGGAAAATGGGTACAGAGGTGAAATTGTGTGATTCAAAGGTGGAAATGGGTTGAAATGGAAGCTATTGGGTTGGATTAGGATAGTGGTTCATTTGTTTCATGTGTGACAGGCCATAGTGGCCATTGGACTTTTGTAAGTGATTTTATAAAATTCTTGCATAATCTGCTTTTGTTGTTTAATCCTGTTAAAACATGGTCAAACAGTAGTACTTAGGTTAATTAAACTTAGATTGATCACTATTACAAGTTGGGTAAGTGTTTTGTTCAGTTTTACTTGTTAAACAAGTTTTTAAGGGGTGTTTGGAATTGCTGATTTGATTAGGTCCAGGACTTATTCAGTGTATAACTTTTGTTGGTTCAAGTTTATCTAGCCATATTAGACCTATCTCTGTCTTACTTTTGTGTTCCATACCTCAAGAAGTCAAAATTCCACTCAAATCATTCTCACAGTCCACTGTGTGGATTTTTAAAAGAGCAATTCATCATTTTGTGTTTAAAAGTAATAGACAAAGGTTGTAATAGCTTTATAACATCATTTAACATCATAATCAATCATAAAATTGGGTCTCAAGTTCATAAAAGTCAACTGTTCTTCTATTTCAAAAAGTCAAAAATGTCAAAATGTGGATTTATGCAGAAAGTGCAGATGATGCACAGGTTTCATTGAAGGGTTTTAAGGTCTGAGTTTTTGGTTACAAGTAGTACTCTTGGTTGTTTATAAGACCCAATATCTGTTTTTGCCTTAAGCCTTGTGGATAAGCTTGTGCAAGGGCTTAAAGTAAGCCCCATCTCCCCTGCACCACTCAGCATTAGCTGAGTGGTTTTGCTCAGTTTCATCCAAGCTTGTGCAGGCTTCATTATAGCTTGTAAAGAGCTGGTATTTTGGTCAGAGCTAGTCAACTAGGTCTATTTGAGATATCAAAGATTGGTTTTTAGTATGATGCTTGTTTGGTAGCTTATTTCTTGTCTGCAAGTGATCACCACTTTCTGTTTTTAGCTTACAATCACAAATATCAAATCTGTTGAAAATGGTGATTCAGTAGTTATAGCCTGTTGATTTTCATTTCATTTTGGTCATTGGTGCATAATTTGGCTTCTGTAATCACTTGGTAGCTTTTAGTGAGCTTTTGGCTTATTTGAGTGCTTATTTATAAGCACTTATCACATCAGTTGCTTATTTCTCTACATAAGTGCCTGTTTTTCTAATTTTCCTAGGTTCTTAATATTATTTTAGAATTTTCCTGAAATTTTCAGATTTTTCTCTACTGTCTTGCTATTTTTCTTATTTTTAATTAGTTTTTAATACTTTTTAAATAGCATTTAATATAAAAAATTAGAAAAAGCTTCAAAAAAATAAGTTTTTAATTTTCTTAGACTTAGATAAATATAAAAAGTAAAAAAAAGTAATTTTCTAGATTTTTCATAGTCCATTTGGTAATTTTTAGTAATTTAATTAGTTTTTAATAGTTTAAAATCCATAGAAAATAGAAAAATAGTCTCAAAAATACAAAAATAGTTTTGAAAAGTCTATTTTGATATTTTAGACTTTTCCATTTCATAATCTTATTTTTCTAGCTCATTTTCCTATTTTCTTGCATTTTAGGTAATTAATTATTAGTTAAAAATAGTTTTTAATTAGATAATTAGTTTTAAAAATAATTTTCTTTTTCTAAATATTTTCTTATATCATTAGGTTTGTAAAAACATCATTTTCATATTTTTAGGGTTAATATTGAATTAGTTTCACTTTTTATTTTGTACGTCGCGTAGATTTTAATTTAAACGTAGGTTTTAGGTTTTAAACGTTCATCACTTTAAATATAGTGATAGCGTTTATTTAATAGGTTTTATCTTTTTAATCTTCTTTAATTTGCATTTAAGGCGTTTTTAGTTTGTTTGATATTTCTGTAGTCATAATAATCACAATATCCTTTTTCTGTTCAAACTTCTCGATTACTAGACGTTGATTTATCCATTGCATAGCTCGCTGGGACATAACGACCCGGGGAGACTCTATACTCCTCTGATCCTAATTGCATTTGTGTTTGAGCAGTTTTTAGCCTTTTAGGCTTGACTGTTTAGCACAGATCAGAAACCCTAATGATGTCACAAGCTGATCAACTATCTCAGCATGTGCACGAAGTAGTTGATATTGTTTTGGCCATAACTTTGGCATACGAACTCGGATTTAGGTGGTTCAAAAGCCCACGCGATCGGAACGAGAAAATCTACAATTTGTTGAAAAAATGGTTGTGACGCCGTCACTCTATAAGTGTGACGCCGTCACTCTTTGCCGACAGAAAATCTGCCTATAAATATAACATTATAACTTCACTTTTTGTAAGCCCTAAACCCTAAGTCCGATTCCAGGGTTTAGGTAGGTGTTTTTCCAGCAACTTAAAGGGTTCCAAACACTCTATAAACATTGTGTGTTGGTTTGTTTGTTAATCCAATCCTATGGTATGTCTTCAATTATCATAATTGTTGTTTGCTCTTCATTAATTATGCTTGGCTAATTCATCTAGTGTCTGCTTATGATTGTGTGAAACTTGTATACAATTAATTAGATCTTATTGATTTCTTAGTGATGCTTGTGTCTATCTTCATCATTGGGGTGTGACAACTTCAATGAGTCTAATTGGTTTAGTTTATAATTCTTGCATCCTACTGTCTCTTGTTTGATTGGTTGTCTCTTATCTTAATTGTAATTGGCTTAGGAAGTGCGACTAGGCTATCGTTGTGTTTAACACTTGATAAATCCTTGATAGTTTATGAATGACTTGGTGGATTTCATTTACTAAATCAAAGATAACCTTAAAGTTAGTTTATGAATGAATAAGTGGATTTTGTTTACTACACTTAAAGGTGACTTCAAAGAGTTAGGGAGAAACGCATACCCTACAACCTTAGACACACAACGCAACTAGGAATAAGGACGTGACAATTCAACCATCAATAGGACGTGACAATTCAGTAGGTAGAATTGGATAGCTAGCAAGGAGTAATACATCATAAGTAGATACGCTTCACGTTACTGGTAGATCCCTTAGTTAGTTAGTATCTTTTGGAATAGTTGACTAGCAACTAATTCCACCCTCTCCTCCAAACCCCGAGATTCGTACCTTTCCATTCCATAAAATATAAAAATACAAAAAAATAATCATCCCTCACCTTTAGACTTAAATCGACATACAATTCAGCCTAACGACACTATTCCCCTAGAGAACGATATCAATACCCGTGGCTTACCCTAATTACTACACTACAACGATTAGGTTCACTGCCTAGGGTGTTATAAAACTTGTTCGAAGAAAAGGAAGTTTCCTTGACCCCGAACGACGCGTGTAGCGTTATCAAGTTTTTGGCGCCGCTGCCGGGGAATAGTTATTGTTTAGGCTTGATTTCTATCTCGTTTAGGTCTACTCACAAGATTCCTATCAAGTGAGATTTTTTTTTTCTTTTTATTAGCTTCCTCGTAGTCTATCCCCCTTCTTTGTGCCTTTGTTCGTAAAACTTTTCCATTGACTCTTCCGTTCACCATTATGGAGAACGCGAATCCATTATATCCGCGATTAGGTTTTTTCATAAGAAATTATGATATTACCAAAGCGGATTATTCAAGATGGTGGGAAGAAAGTAACCAAGTCCATAAACCTTTTGAGGATTTCACCATTCCATCAAGCCCACAAAATACCTCATCTAGTGAAACCTATGCTTCGTTTGATCCTTCACCTAGGATAGACTTTCGTGAACAACCTCCGTGTTTAGAAACTATTTTTAGTGAGGCCCTTAGGAGAACCGACCAAATTTATGAAAAGTTTATGGTAAGCAACCAAGCATTAAACCATAAGTTGGATCAATTACTAGAGTTGGTTTTATCACGACCTAAGGAAATAATACATGACGAGCATATAGATGATGTAGATGTGATTGAGGATAAGGTGAAAAGTCTAGACCCACAAGGTATCCCACAAGTTCCACCATCATTTAAGGCATACACACCGCACGTGACTTACCCGAAAGTAGTAGAAGAGACTTTAGGAATCCCAATGGAGGTAGAACATTTGAACCAAACGCAACTGGAGGATATAGGTTTGAATACTTGTAGTCTCAGTCTTACTCTTAGTTCTAGGGAATTTCATAGTGTTGATGAACCGGAACCTCAATCTTTACTTCCATCCTTAAATAAACGAGGAACCGACCCACCCATCAACCAATTTAGTCAGGGTAGTTTTAGGATGAAGGAAGCCATTCACACACCCCCTTCACCCCACGTGGCATATTTCCACCCTAAGGGTGTGTATCGCTACTATCACCCGCACTTAAACTTAAGTGTAGGGAAAACTTCCCCTTTATCTGTTAAATAAAGGTAGAGTCAGGCTCGTGACTCGAACAAAAACAAGCGCTTCGTGGGAGGCAACCCATGCTTAATTGTTTGCTTGTTAGTGTCATATATCTTTTATTAATTGTTTGTCCTCATGTTTAAATTTGTAAAAATGCTTTATTTTGTTTTTAACCTCGTCTTAATTACATATAAAGGTATTTTACATAAAGGATAAGTGTAGGGAGGATTACACACGTTTTCATAAGAAACGTGAACATGAGAATAACAATTAATTAAAAGATATATATGTTTGTTTGTTCGAGTCAAATGCTTGTATCGAGTCATAATGGATGTTTTTGCAGAAATTTTTCCAGATTCTAAAGATGTAAATTTTCCAGAATTTTTTCCAGAAAATCGCAGACCAGTTTTTATCAGGATAACCTGACGGCGTCAGGATTGAAACCTGACGGCGTCAGGAAGGAATAAAAACATCAGCTTACTTTTTCTCGTTTTCTGAGCTACTTGTAAAATTTTGGAATTTTCCAGATCTTAACTTTCAAAACAAATTCTGTAAACATCCATTCCACAAGCATTATATCCTAGTTTAAATCGAGTCTTATGTATATTATTACCGCCGATTTTACGCGAAGGTTTCGTTTGTTTTCTTCTAGTGTGCAGGTTTAGTTTATCAAGAAGAAGTTACACAAGTTTGGAAGGAGCCTTTCACGCAAAAACTCTTCTTGGAAAAGATTTAACCACCACTTTTTACGGATCCTACCGAGCTAATCAGGGGAGTATTAGTTTCTTTCGTTTTTAATTACCTTCTATTATCATAACTTTGATACTTTCGGGGAACATTGGGGACAATGTTCAGTTTAAGTGTAGGGAGGGAAAATAAACGGGAACTTTGAAACTATGCTTATCCTTGACTGTTTGCTTTGTCCAAGTGTATTTGTGTAATAAACCATGAGAAAATGTAGGTTAGGGTAATTTTAGCCAAATTTAAAATTTTTTCATGACGTATAGGAGTGGGCCATTAGTCTTAACAAAAGCGTCTCATGGATAGGAAGTTGCATGACTAGCACAAAAACCCTTTACCACCTAAATTCCACCCAAAATGTGAGGATCGCCCTTAGATTAGTAGGAATTAAAGCATTCATCTTTAATGCTTAGAGTGTGAACCGGTAGTATATTAGATTCTAGAACTTGTTTTGTGATGCATTCCGAGATCGCTAGTGAGACTACACTTGTGTAGTTAGGAATAACTAAATGATAAGAGGCATTAGGATAAACCCTTGTTTAATACCTGTAATATAATTACTTCTTCCACCTCGGTTGAGTAATTCCCCCACACCCTTTTGCGTTGTACTCATCTTTAGTACACGATACCCCTAGTTAACCCCTCAGAGCCTATCCTTTTCGCGGTTCTCGTGATGTTTCGGTTTTTCCGGAATATCAATGAAGAGCATTGTTTACACCCCACCCCCAAATATACACCCAAATCGCCTTAGCCTACCTTTATTGCACTCACTTTTAGTGCAAATTTATGTTATCACCCAAAACCCTTAGTTCAATTATCTGGTTGCTTGCATGAGTTGCTAAGTCGAGTCATATCCTTTGTATACAGTTTTGGGATGATTGAGATTCATGGGAAAAGTTAAAGTTTATGAAATATAGGGAAGAGAACGTTAAACTCAAATTCCCTTTGTTTGCATAATAATGTACTCCAAGTGTTTTGATCTTTTCAATTTGGGTCAAATTAGTGTTAGAGTAATAAAAACTCAAGTGTAGGGATGTGTCTATAAATCCCTATCATTTTGATGTACCGTAGAGGATGGTAGAGTAAAAGTGTATGAAAAAAAAAAAAAAAAAAAAAAAAAAATTCGAAAAAAAAAAAAAAAAAAAAAGAAAAAAAGAAAAGAAAAAAAAAAAAAAAAAAAAAAAAAAAAAAAAAAAAAAAAACAACCATACGGGCTACCATCCTACATCTATCTTTTAAATTATGTTTGTTTATTTTCGTTGCCTAGAGTTTTAGAGTGTCGAGTCTTGGCTTAGCAACGCCATTCTTCGTATACTTGCAACATAGAGATTTTTGACTATCCATCACTAAATAGCCTATCCCACCAAACCCTTCATTTCCCTACCGTAAGCCTAACATTACAACCCTTTAAAAGACCTCTTTGATAGTCTTTCCTAGGTGCTTACGCCAAAGCGACGGAGGTTTGATCTATTCTCAAGCCTATGGTAATCTATGTACTAGGACCGGTTAATGAGTGTTTATCTTCCATTTCCGATTTGTTATATTTCATATATACACCCGAGAGAGATGTGAGTATCCAAACACCCCATGTGAGGTGCTAGTATGTAATTTCCGTGCTTGTTATGACTTTTGCGGGGCTTATATGTGTTGTGGACCGTTTTGAATGGATGCTTCATGACCCCTAACTTATAAATTAATTGGCTAAAAGCACATTTGCTTGAGGACAAGCAAATACCAAGTGTAGGGATATTTGATAAGGTTTTAAAAGGTACCTTTTTGAGGGGTCATTTAAGCCCTTATTCGATCACTTTTGTATCCGTTATTGCTTAATATCGTTCCTTTTCACTTTTTAGGTCTCTTGAAGGCAAAATGCTGGAATGATGCTTATTTGGACGAAAAGGCGCGAATATACGAAGAAAATGGCCAAAGTCAGAATCGAGACACTCAAAGCTGCTGAAACATAAGGCGACGGCGTCACTGCATATCTGCGACGCCGTCGGGAAGGCATTTTGCGACGGCTCAGAAGCGAAATTGCATGTTTTCAAGGGACGACGTCAGGTTCTAAAGGAATAGGCCGTCGCTACTCAGACGGCCTAGATGCAGCCAAGACGGCGTCAGAGCTGAAGGGGACGGCGTCACAGTCATAAGGTGACGCCGTCGCATGATTAACTTGGCCAAGACGAAACCTTAATGATGTCACAAGCTGATCAACTATCTCAGCATGTGCACGAAGTAGTTGATATTGTTTTGGCCATAACTTTGGCATACGAACTCGGATTTAGGTGGTTCAAAAGCCCACGCGATCGGAACGAGAAAATCTACAATTTGTTGAAAAAATGGTTGTGACGCCGTCACTCTATAAGTGTGACGCCGTCACTCTTTGCCGACAGAAAATCTGCCTATAAATATAACATTATAACTTCACTTTTTGTAAGCCCTAAACCCTAAGTCCGATTCCAGGGTTTAGGTAGGTGTTTTTCCAGCAACTTAAAGGGTTCCAAACACTCTATAAACATTGTGTGTTGGTTTGTTTGTTAATCCAATCCTATGGTATGTCTTCAATTATCATAATTGTTGTTTGCTCTTCATTAATTATGCTTGGCTAATTCATCTAGTGTCTGCTTATGATTGTGTGAAACTTGTATACAATTAATTAGATCTTATTGATTTCTTAGTGATGCTTGTGTCTATCTTCATCATTAGGGTGTGACAACTTCAATGAGTCTAATTGGTTTAGTTTATAATTCTTGCATCCTACTGTCTCTTGTTTGATTGGTTGTCTCTTATCTTAATTGTAATTGGCTTAGGAAGTGCGACTAGGCTATCGTTGTGTTTAACACTTGATAAATCCTTGATAGTTTATGAATGACTTGGTGGATTTCGTTTACTAAATCAAAGATAACCTTAAAGTTAGTTTATGAATGAATAAGTGGATTTTGTTTACTACACTTAAAGGTGACTTCAAAGAGTTAGGGAGAAACGCATACCCTACAACCTTAGACACACAACGCAACTAGGAATAAGGACGTGACAATTCAACCATCAATAGGACGTGACAATTCAGTAGGTAGAATTGGATAGCTAGCAAGGAGTAATACATCATAAGTAGATACGCTTCACGTTACTGGTAGATCCCTTAGTTAGTTAGTATCTTTTGGAATAGTTGACTAGCAACTAATTCCACCCTCTCCTCCAAACCCCGAGATTCGTACCTTTCCATTCCATAAAATATAAAAATACAAAAAATAATCATCCCTCACCTTTAGACTTAAATCGACATACAATTCAGCCTAACGACACTATTCCCCTAGAGAACGATATCAATACCCGTGGCTTACCCTAATTACTACACTACAACGATTAGGTTCACTGCCTAGGGTGTTATAAAACTTGCTCGAAGAAAAGGAAGTTTCCTTGACCCCGAACGACGCGTGTAGCGTTATCAGTAGAGATTATGAGTTGGAGCAGCTTGATGTAAAGACGACATTTTTATATGGAAATCTTGAAGAAGTGATCTACATGAGGCAACCATCGGGATATGAACAAGATAACAAGGTATGTTTGTTAAAGAAATCTCTTTATGGTTTGAAGCAGTCACCTAGGCAATGGTATAGGAGGTTTGATGAGTACATGTTGAGCAATGGGTTCAAGCGTAGCAGTGACGACAGCTGCGTATATTACATGAGTTATGCACCAGGTGAGTATATCTATCTATTTTTATATGTAGACGATATGCTGATTGCTTGTAAAAGCAAGGCTGAGATTGGGTCTATTAAGTCTTTGCTTAAAAAGGAGTTCGACGTGAAAGAGCTCGGGGAAGCAAAAAAGATTCTTGGTATGGAGATCATCAGGGATCGGAGTCGCAAGATTCTGAGGGTGTCACAATCAGGGTATGTTTCTAAGATTTTGAATAATTTTGGATAGACAATGGGAAATCGGTTTAGATGCCATTGGGTGGGCACTTCAAGCTGCCGTTGAAGGATTGCCCGGTTAGGGATTGTGACATTGAATGGATGAGTAGGGTGCCGTATGCAAATGCGGTTGGGAGCTTAATGTACTTGATGGTGTGCACGAGGCCAGACATAGCGTATGCGGTAAGTGTAGTTAGCAGATATTTGGCGAATCCAGGTAAAAAGCATTTGGGAAACAGTGAAGTGGATTTTGAAATATTTGCAGGGCACTGCAAACGTGGGTTTGGTGTATGGGATAAATTGTGGCAACCATATGGATGTAACAGGTTTTGTTGATTCAGACTACGCTAAGGATCCGGATAAAGGTAGGTCTATCACTGGTTACGCATTCTTAGTACATGGATGTGTTGTAAGCTGGAAGGCAACGCTACAACACGTGGTGGCTTTTTCAACTACAGAGGCGGAGTATATGGCCCTTACGGAGGCTGTGTAGGAAGCTATTTGGCTAAGAGAACTCTTGGAAGAGTTGGGAGTAGAACTAAACACTGCGGCAGTTAATTGTGATAATCAGGGCGCGATTCATCTATCGCAGAATCATGTTTTTCATAAATGGACTAAGCACATCAATGTGCGTTATCACTTTATCAGAGAGGTCTTGGAAGCAAAGACGGTTGGAGTTCTTAAGGTGGGTACTGAACACAATGCTGCGGATGCCTTGACGAAGGTGGTACATGGACTGAAGTTTCAGCACTGCTTGGAGTTGCTGAGTGTCGGTATAGGCTAATATAAAGCCTAAGGTGGAAATTGTTACAATATTAGTCTCTATATTAGCTTATTAATAAGTCTAGGGGTCTTAGTGTTATGTTAAAACTTTATAAGCCAAGTCAGGATTAGAATGTGTCGGTTTGTTTGGCTTGTGTCCCAAGCCCAACCTGTTTCTTCTTTTTTGTTTTACAGCCGACTTACAAGTCGTTTTTGTATTAGGATTCCCCCTCATTCTCTATAAATAGAGATGAGGGGGGAAGGGTCTTGTACGCATTCTTTCAAGCTTAATCAACTTTCGATTAGGGAACTTGGGCATATTCTTTCTTTCTGTTGATCATAACTTGCTGTGGTGTATGTTCTTCATTCGTTCTCGAGGTAATCCGCACTAGTATCTAGGTTGTTAGGCAATCGAAAACTAACAAGACACAAACGCATATTAAATGTTTTACATTCTTGGCTTAAGTTCGTTTAGAAACATAAACGCACCCAAAATTATTTTGTTAATCAACGAACATAAGCACAAAAATCTACTGTATCTATTTAACTAATTGTGTTACGTTCGTGAGAATCAAACGTGAAGTTGTGAACACGCTTTATTTGTATTAAGTCAGATTATTTAAACCCATGTTAGTTACTAATCCAAGAAGTTCTTACATTTCTCAAACATATTACGTACTTTTATTTCCTAAGCAATAAAAATATGTTCAATTAGGTTATAGGTCACCTATTATATTAAGTCAGATTATTTAAACCCATGTTAGTTACTAAACCAAGAAGTTCTTACATTTCTCAAACATATTACGTACTTTTATTTCCTAAGCAATAAAAATATGTTCACCTATTATAGGTGTTTAGCACTCATATATAGCAAAGTAGTGATCATCGATCATGTGGCCTAGTGGTAAGTGCTTAGGTTGTTAAGCGAGCCACTAGTGAGAGTAGTACCGGGTGGGTGACCTATCGGGAAGTCCTCACTTGTGGTCCACATGTTCTGTTGATATTTGCAATGAGGATTTGTGCCCCTTAGACTAAGTCGCTGGGGGTTCAAATCTGAGCAAGGTCGGGGTTTTAATCCGGCCGTTACTCCAGCAAGGAAACTTGTGTGGAGGCGGTACAGTTTCCTCGCGGCACTGAAGCCACATATCGTACCTGCGTGGACCCGGTTAAGACAACATAGACTGGTCGATGTGGGGTTAGGGCCCTCTTTCGGGAGGGTGGTGAAACCTAAGTTGGAAAGTCACCTGTCAAAAAAAAAAAAAAAAAAAAAGCAAAGTAGTCGGTTGGAGTAAACTTGTGAGTGTGGAAGCTCCTCCGGCCAAACCCCACCAACTGAATTGGCAGCTCAGCCGTTAAGTTCACCCAATCATTAGCTCTCATCCGTTATCAATTTTACTCCCTAAATGGAAACTGTCTCCATCTTCCCTTCATATTCCTAAAATCTCATCAATAAATAATCACATTATATACGCATGACACATGCAACATCTATTACTTTCGTACATTTTTTTTATATTTTTAAACGACAACTTTTTTCAACTTACACCACCTATCTCACACGTTTCTAACGAGACTTTAACCCACAACCTTTATGTTGATGAACCACTCACATACCGCTGAATCAAGAGTCTTTTGGGAGATATCAAAATACGCCATATTAGAAAAGTCTAACAAAATACGTATTCGAGATAGCAACCAAGTAAAACATACGTAAAGTAGTGGTGACAAATAGCTCTCCACAAGTTTTGCTTTTGTATATGTTACAAAGCTGGCGATTTTCCGATATGGCACTTAATGCAACAATTAAATGTTTTGTGGCGTTAGTTTTTATATTCCGATATGGCACTTAATGCAACAACTAAATGTTTTGTGGCATTCCTTTTTTGGGGGAATTGCATATATATCCTCACAAAGCTTTATAATTGCATATATATCCAACTTAAAACAATAATTACATATATATCCTTACCAAACCTAAAAACTTACATATATATCCAAATTCTTAAATAAAACCTTTAAATACAAATATAATTATTATTTAACACTCAATTGACCATTATATCCTTACCCATCATTCTTCTTCTTGCTGCTTATTCAATTGACACCTATGTTAAAATTACAGCACAACTCTTCCTAAATATTAGCTCACGTTATAAACAATCATTCTATTCTATTCTCATTCATAACTTACTGTATTAGTTTAATATATATTGATTTCATATATTGTTCTTGTGTGTATACATGTGGTTGATTCTATAGTTGGTGTTTGTTGTCTAAGAGTTAGGATCAAATAATAAGAAAAATTAAAATGAGAAGGATAAGAATAAACCACAACCACACATTTTAGATGCACCTACAAAAAGAGATGCATCTCCCCATGAATTTCTCACTCTTATTTAAAATGTGTGGCTGAAAATCCTTCTTATTCTTCTCATTTTAGTTTTTCTTTTTACCGGATCCCTTCCCTGTGGTCTAATTGGTGTTGTAGTTTAATTTTATGATTGTAAGACAAACTAAAAGAATACAATTTTTCAGTCATATTTCAATTGGCAACACTTTGTGCTTGAAAAAAAAAGATGAAAGAAAAACAAATCCGATTATATTAGAAAACAGAGCATAACATTCCATGTCTATGGCATCTCTTTTTGTCTGTAGGCTCAGAAGAATGTTAAAACAATACGAAGTAATATTATTTTTTATGTTTTGTATTTAAGGAATAGTTGAAGGAGGATAATTATCATATATAATAAAATAAAAAGGGTATAATAGTCAATCAAAAATTAAATAAGATTTTTTATGAATTTAAAAGTTCTAATTATATTTAAATTAAGAATTTGGATATATATGCAATTTTATATGTTTGATAAAGATATATATGTAATTATTAAATTATGTTGGATATATATGCAATTATAGAGCTTTGGAGGGATATACATGCAATTCCCCCTTATATTCCAAATAGCTTGAAATAATTTGTGAAAACAAGTATGATAGAACAATTGAAAAATACTATACGAGTACTTGTGCATAGCAACGAGATTTTATAGCGAAAGATCGTTTTGTGTTAAAAAATAGTTTGTGGGTTATAAACGAAAAATAATAAAAGTTTGAAGATTTGGGGATTAAACATAATGTTTTGAAACCTGGTTCGACCCGGGTGGTTTAACCGCTTGAACCGTTCTTGTCGAAAAACGGGTCGATTTAAACCGAGTCAACCCGACGGGTTGGGTAAAAAACGGGTCAAATTAAACCGGCTCAACCCACCGGGTTTGAAGCGTCCTGGGTCAACCCGATTTTCGATATGTATTAATAGTTTCCTTTTGAAATATATGTTTTCAACATTTCCTTTTTTAGTTTCAACTTTTCACTTTTTACTTTTTTATTTCCTTTGACTAAAATACACGGTTGGTCCCTAAACTTGTACCTGCGCATCACAATGGGACAAACCTTGCTCTTTTCATCATTGGGAGTCCAAAACTTGGGTTTTATACTCTAGACAAGTCCCTTGACCAATTTTCTGTTAGTTAACGTCTGTTATTTTCCCCATGTGCCTTGCACATGAGGGCAAAATTGTCATTTTATTATTTTGGTGGTACTGATACAATCTTAGGGACTAACGGTGTATTTAATCTAACCTACATGATTTGAAAATGGTGATGATGTTAATTTTAGAGAGAGAATGGTGATGGTGTTTGATTGAGATTATGTTTTTTTGTGGAGGAGTTTATGAGATTTGAGAATAGTGATGGTGTTAATTTTAGAGAGAGAAGCAGGAAAAAGAGATAAACAGAGGCTGGTGGTGGTGATGGTGTAATTTTATTGATTAAATACACCGTTAGTCCCTAAGGTTGTACCAGTACCACCAAAATAATTAACCAAAACAATGAAATGACCATTTTGCCCTCATGTGCAAGGCACATGGGGAAAATAACAGACGTTGACTAACAGAAAATTGGTCAAGGGACTTGTCTAGAGTATAACCCAAGTTTTGGACTCCCAACGATGAAAAGGGCAAGGTTTGTCCCATTATGATACGCAGGTACAAGTTTAGGGACCAACGGTGTATTTTAGTCTTTTCCTTTATATATAGTCTATCAGGGTACCCGCGCGTTGCGACGGCGGGTACCCTGTGACGATTAACCGGAGAAATAGATCTCGATGAGACCTGATTCACCAGTTTGTATCGGTTTCAACGGGTCCTCTCTGGTTCGTTTTTGGATGGCTTTTATTGGTTAGCCGAACCGGTGGCGACACCGGTTCCCGGTTGAACCTGTCGGTCCGGTCCGATTTTTAAAACTATATGTACAATCAACTTGTTAGCTTGTATGAAGCTTTGTGTGTTTTATTAATTTGTATAATTTGTATAATAACATGTACTTTTCATTTTAGGGTGTTTTAAAAATAACATTAATTAGTGTGTTTAATTATTTTATATTTTGAATTATGTTGTAGCTTGTTTAAATTATACATTGTGAAAATTTTATTGTACTTTTAAGTAATGGAGTGTTTTAATAAGAGTATTAATTCCAGCATACATTTCTCTCACCTTTGACTTTCAACATTTCACTTTTTAATGTTTGACTGTTTTTCTTTTATATTTAGTATAGATATACAATTTTCAAGGTTAAATTTAAAGAATGACACTTCTTGAGGATTTATAAAAACCCAGGAAAATACTCGTGCACATCAACAATATTTATAGCGACAAACAATTATAATTGAGATATTGTTAAGTGTTTCGTGTAGTGTTACAAAAAAAGGTCTACAAGACCGATTAATCGTCGTTTAGGCGCTACCCCACTGGTCACCGTGTACTTAGCTTATAAGAGAATGTTGTAAAAGAGTAAATGTTATCTCTTGCAATTAATGTGTAACACAATCAAGAACATTTATTTCTCAAAAAAGCTAAATCCCTGAATATCAGCAGTCATCATGGTTCTTACTTAAATATTAACGTTGATTTTTGTTTAAGGTAGTGAGAAAATCATCAAACAATTGTAATTTAATTAAGATTGTTATTTCGCAAACAATATTAGTATTCTTTTATTCACTTTTAATAAAAATTTAAACGTTTAAAATTACTTGTGTAAATCTTTATATTTTGTTTGCCATCTAAAATTGTTTTTGGTTGTTTCACTTAGCTTGGAAATTAGTTAGATAATATATGTTATTCTTTGTAACCAACTAATAGGGAACAACGCATAATCCAAGTTTTCAATTTTTAATTTTATTTTAAATAAGACCCGAAACTTATATTTCCCTTAAACGTGTCACTGAAAGAGAAATGATTCATTTAATTTTTTTTAATGAAATAAAGTTTCTGATCGAAATATGAATAAACCAAAGAGCCCTTAACTATTGTGAGGTTAATAGGACAATCTCACTTTTACGACTAATACACACTATATAAACATTATTCACATTCTTCTAGATAAAATAACAACCACTTTTAGATCTTGGCTTCGTATCTACAAATAAAGAAACGAGTTTTTTTAAGGAGTGTATTCATAAAATTCCAAAAAAGAAATCTTATTTGATTGAAATATTTAATCCTTAAAAGGGACATGCAAAAGCTAAGGAGGTCACATAGTTACGGGTACAGTGATAGCCATAGGCTTCTTGTACGATGGTGGTCGGCGAGGATACTAATTCAAAGATACTTTTGTTCTGGTGACTCCACGTACTTTTGGGTCAAATTGCGGCTGTGGAAGATCCATTTCCGTCCAGTTATAGACGCTGAAGTGGGTTCCATGGGCCATGTAATGTAAAATAGTCGGTTATGACATTGAAAGATGACATTTGGAAGTTTATTAGACAACCCGGTGTTATGCTCTTCATGGCTCGCCATAGTGACTAGGCAGCTTTGTAATGGCTAGTCATGATACCGCCCCCTTTCTTCAACTTTCGTCATTGTATCTTCTTCGTCTGCTGTATTTTTAGGTGGGTTTTTAATGAGTGAGTTAAGGTTAGTTATGAGGGGGGGAGGGGGGGGGGGGTGGTTAGTTGTGATTAATTATGAAGGTTTGTTATTTGTTATAGTGACGTGGCACCCGTGAGCAGTGGCGGAGCATGAACGTCATGTTTGGGGGGGCCAAAACATTTCGAAAATTGATTGCAACATTCTTACATAAGTTACTATCTGTGTGGTCATATATAAAACAAAAGGTAAAACTAGTAAGCTACCACAACTTATTACATAAAGTACTAACCGTCAACGATTTTCTTGAACTCTTCGAAAGCTTTATACATTCATATATACTCATTTTACTATAAACGAAACTAATTTGCACTAGACAAACGAATAGCAACCCAAATACCAAGAGAATTTGTGAACAAATTACATCTTAGCAAGTTCCTTTTTAATTTTAATTGTGTTTGACTTTTCCTCATCAGCTTAGATTTGTTAGTTACCAAATATTTAGAAGGCCAAAATGTAAGTATACTATCATGTCCATACAAATTGCTAGTTGTGAGCTAAAATTTAGGGGGGGCCACCACCCCTTCTAGCCCCTTATATCCTCCGTCATTGCCCGTGAGCCCCGAATGAAGAGTTTAAGCTTGTTGTGACACCTAATGCTCTTAAGCAAGTACGAATGTTCTATAAAAATCTGTGTAAAAGCGAAAACATGTTTTGAGATGTTATTACAGATTACCACTCATATTAACCAAAATACATTCAGCTTAAAAGGACTTAAAATGATTAAAATTAGTGGAAAGTATTTATTCTGAGTCTTGAAACAGGCCTATAACCTGTTGGTCATTATCATGGGTTCCACCTTCAAATTTCCGAAGTAATTTGGATCAGTTAGGCTATAATGCTGACCCATGGTGGTTTACGTCCTGCACTTACTGTCCCCAGTTGGGAGCCATCTCATTCAGTGGTCATGATTTTCTCCACAATGTCAACATCATCTTGAATAAATTTCGATTGAGTGAGATTAGGACATGCATGCTTGGAAATTAAACCATTTATGGCACATGGTGTTTGAGTACTTATTTTGAACACTTTTCTTACACTTTTTCTATGTATGTAATTAATCAGCCCGTTCAGTACAGGCCGCCGCTACCCAAACAGTTTCACATTGGATTATAGGAATGTACAATGCAAAACTCCGATTCTTATGCATACTCCTTGCCTTGAGCCAAAACTGGTAACAATACACTCTTTTCTTATTTTTTGGAAGACTTTGTTTTGATCCGGTTGTGCAAATTAAGTTTTAGATTCTTTGGAGGTTTAGAAATCGAGTTTGCTTTGACTTGAAGCCTCCTGAAAAGGATACACCCATGAAAGAGATATAAAGGTTTATTCACATTCTCGGATTGTAAATAGATATTCAACTCTCAAACCGAAGTGATTAAACTGGATTACGCATTGAACTCTCAAATACAAGTGGTTAAATTTGATTGATGATCTAATAAGTAGCATTGGCATGTTTTAATATTTATTTTCTATAGCTTTTTGCTAAAACTTTTGAAGTGAAATATGGTTGATCATAAGAATAAAAACTCTAGATTGTTAGCAGTTTTGTTTTGTTTTGTTTAATCAAAGGGAAAGACCACTTATGTGCGATGTGTAAATCATTTTGTTAATACATACATGGGTTCTAATTTCTAACTTATGGCATCGTTGCACATAGTTACAACTTATTTATTGGGTTCCGGCGTTGTGGTGATGAGTACGACATAATTAAAACTTTTGACAAATAATGTTTTTTGATAATAAATTTAGAAGACGAGAATTTTAGGTTCTAATAACTTTAAACAATGATAAAGTATATTATGTTAAAAGTAGATAATAAAAACATAAACATGCCATTTAATTATTTTTTGATAGACTGTATAAATTTTTATTTTAGGAATGTTTTTGTGTGTTTGAGAAGAGTATTTAAAATTTTATTTTAATAGCTTGTTTGATTTTTACAAGCGATTCAATTGTATTTTGCATTAAGGGTTGTTTTACTATTTTTAATTAATTCAAGGTGTTTATGTTGATGTATAAGTTAATTGTACAACATGCATTTATAGTTGTATTGCTTAACTTTTAAGTTTTAAAATGTCTTAATAATTAATATTAAGGTGTTAAATATATATATGTTGGTGCATAACTTAATTGTGCAACATGCATTTATAGTTAAATTGTTTGAATTTTAAGTTTTAAAATGTCTTAATAATTAATATAAAAGAATAGTCTTCTTACATTTATGTATTGTAGATTTATATGTTATATGAAAAGTAATAATTTTCTAAGTTTGTGATATTTTTCATTTTGATCCTAGTTTTATATAGAAAGATATGTACTCACAGAAAGAGTTATGCTCATCCAATGTTTCTAACTACGAGGATTTGTGTCCGTGCGTTGCCGCGGTATGTTCTACGAAACATGGATATAAACGTACATAGATAGTTAAGGTGTTTCTACATCCACATGCCAAATGATGCAAGGAGCCTACACACTAACTGATGCAAGCAGTTTACGCATACAACTTGGCCTGTACATACTTGCTGCTTGCATTAACCGATGCTAGCAAGTCACATATTTTGTTGAACATAGCAACTATGAAAGTCATAAGATTGCAAGGATGCCTGTTGCAAGAATTTGCAGCATAAAAATCTCGACAAACTTTGTAAAGCATACATCAGATTCATCTGCACTCCTTAAGAGTAGAAGTTTTTTATACTATTGCATACCACAAAATAGGAGTATCTTGCTATGCAAACATGGCATAGGTTTTGTTTGAGTTTGACACAAAAGAATACAATGTTTCTGCAGACATATCTGCAGCTGCAAAGTCACAACATCGGAACAATAAGCAAATTATAACCACAATAGTTATTGCACTAAACGCATAGTTTTATTCAAAGGCATTTAAGCCACTAAGAAACGACTAACACAAATCATATTTGAGTAAGGGCTAATTTTTTTTTCCCTTTTCCTTTTGACCCATCTTTGGTAAATGGTTTCATACCGATCTCTTTAGAAAAATGAGCATTGGGAAGGCCAAGGACCTTGAGCCTGGATTTAAAAGCTTCCTTTGCAATCTGCTTTGCAGTTTTGTCCATGGCAGCATCAGTTATTTTGGCAACCTGGTTTGGAGGTTTAACCCTCCTAACATCTTCTTTTTTTGATCCTGGGCTGCAATAACCAAGCGGAAAGTAGCTATTCCATGGCATAGGAAGTTCAGCGGCTTCTAAGCTTGATTCAGTGCTTGAATTGTGCATGGTCCCTGCAAATAAAAAAACTGAAAAAGTTGGTATATCTGGTAATGCTGTGTCTTTTTTATATCAAGATTTTGATAAAAAAGAAAAACCCTTTTTCTTGCCACAATCCATGCTGTGCTTTCTTTTAGCTTCTTGTTTGGTGAATCAATGTTTGGTGGAGATGTTTTTTATAGCTGGAATGTTAAATGAATATGTGGTTTATGAGTGGAATATGTGCAGGCAATGTGTAAGTTTCAAAAGCTGAATACTTGATTAAAGGAGTCAATGTATAGACTGTTCATGTCACTAAATTAGAGAGCATACATTTTTTATTTCAGCTTTTTGTATTGGCATATTTTGACACTGGAATATGCATAGATGTGCAGTCTATGCCTGAAGAAAAAAACAGTGAACTATAGATTTTTATTTCACTAAAAAAAATAGCTGCCACATGTGAATGGTGGTGGTGATTACCTGAATTGCAATCTCAGCAATGTTAGCCTTTCCTAGATGATTTCCATTTTTTGTATGAAGCTGCGACGAAAAGAAACCAAAACCTGAAGACAAATTTAGAATTGTAAATTAGATTTTTCAACCATAACGGTGTTACTTACATGCCAAAATAATAAGTGTAATACCAATATCAAGATAACTTTAACATATCTCTGGCCTCCCTGATTTTGTTCATTTTAACTTTTAAATTCATGCCACTCAGCCGTCAAGCGATGGTGAGAAACTGGGATAGAGTCATTCCCATGCTGCCACATAAACACCACTATTCTTAGAAACCGATTTTTATCTAAATGGGTTATAAAAATGAAACATCAAGTACCATGCAATAAAGAACAAGCCTTATTCTTGATGCAGCGGAACATATGTTGTTCGTCATGGCATGGAAAAGATTATAAGTGTAATTAGCAAAACATGTATTGAAATCCATAAGTAAGTATCACAAAATTTCATGAATTTTCGTCATAGCCATATAGCAAAAGGAAGTCTAAAAATGTATCTATCGATTAACGGCAGCAGTGTCACCAGGTTTTAGATAAAAGTCACTCACCGTAGTAGCCAACTGGAAATGCAGGAAGTTTTGGCCTTCCTAACGTCTTCTTTGTTAGAATCTGACCCAGAGTTATTAACCGGAAAGTAGGCTTTCCATTGCATAGGAAGGTCAGGGCCTTCTGAGTTTGATTGGCTGCTTGGAATGTAGATGATTTCTGCACATCAAATGAAAAAAATAAAAGTTAGGATGTGCTCTTTGGATATAAAGATTGAAATGAAAGAGAGAAACCTTTTCCCTTTCTAGAATTTAGGTTGCAATTTCTTTTAGATTATTGTCTAGTTAGCCAATGTTTGGTGGAAAAGCCCTCTGTAAATGAAATTTTAGATTAGTGGGTGGTTCATGAAGGGAATATCTGGAGCTTAAGTGATTAAAGTATACAACATACAGGTTGCATTTTAGTGTAGAGTGCTGAAATCTTAGATTAGTGGCTAGTTCATGAAGTGTTTAAAGATGCTTTTAGCTTACCCTAGGTTTTGTGTTGGGTTGTTTGGCAACCTGTCATTGGAATGCTAAGTAATGGTATACTGTATCAGTTAGGTTACACTAACTTATTGCTACAGTTTTTTTTCCTCCCTATATAAGGTGGTTTTTTTTGTGGCTTCACATAGCTGCCTTTGTACCTTGTGAGTTTTTTTCAAAACCTGTTAAGAAAATGGCGCACACCCCAAACTTGAATCAACTCAAAGAAGCATGTGGCTCCAATGAACTCTACAATGCCTTTAAGTTCCTGTTTCTACAGGAGCAAGGTGAAAATGAGGGGTTCATCATGCTGCTTGGAGAGAAATGTGATGATGTTCGCCGCCGACTTGGAAGGAGGACTGAATTGTTGGAGGAGGGACACTGGTTGAGTGTTGTTGATGATGTTGCGAGTGATGGTGTTGAATGCTTGGAGGAGGCACAGGACAGGGACCATCAGATTCTTGCTACATTGATTCAGGTCCTTGATTTTGCTAGGGAAGAGCGTATTGAGAAAACGCGTCATGTGTTTACAATGGAGTTGCATGATTAGGGTAGTATCCTCTGTGTGTCTGTGATGGCTTGTTTCAAGGTCTTTATGTTTAATGGTATGGCGTTATGTCTTAGATTAACAGGGTGTTGTTAATCTGTGCTGGTTTGGTTGTAACTTATGTCAAATATGAATAAAAGTTACGTTTGTTTGTGCTTCAACAATTTTGTAGATATGTGTTTTCTTATGTGGTGGAGAAAAGCAATGATATGATTGAGTCAAATGTGTTTTATTTGGATAATGTGTAAAGGCAAGTGCAAGTTCCTTTTATGGGACACTGAATATTTTTTTACTATAAATTCTTTATGCTTTTTTATCATTGCAAGACTTATATGTGCTGTAAATTATGTATGTAGAAGGTTAGTGAGAATTAGGCGAGGATAAACATTTATTAGCAAAGAAGGTTTTGCTAATCAGATTTAATATCAACATGTGTTATCAATTAAGAAAAGAATTCTGAAACTGTGGTTGTGTATCGTAGTTTATTGCTTTGTTAGGTCACTAGATTTACAACACAAGTTTACTAGAAGGAGATAAAGGCGATTGAACAAGTAAACCAAACACACACACACGTTATACTAAGACGGTTATGCGTAGATGTATGTGAAAGGAAATAAATTGAACAACCAACCCTCAAGTGAGGGTTATTACATAGTATTTATAGGCAAGGAGCTAGGGCAACACTCCTACTCCTTCCCTTTTCCTTATTGGACATGGGCCTAAGCTTATGGGCCTTCTACATAAGCTTGACCTAAAACAAACATAAAGGCCATAATAAGCTACCTATTACATATGAGTAACTAACACTTGATTTAAGGTTTAGGAGTGATTCCAACAATCTCCCCCTCAAGTGTTGGTGATGAAAAACGGTGAAGGCGTTGATGTAATAGTAGCTTTGACATCTTCTGACATTCTTCTTTCTTGTGAGAAGGAATGCCTTGATTCGAACAATCTCCCCAGTGTAGAGAGATAGTTTTCTTTGAACAGTTATGCTTTGACGTCATCTTTAACTTTGTTCTTTGATCATTGTTCTTTGTGATGAAAGTGATAGTATGTTGTTGTCTGCGTCAAGTCTGCCTCAGGTCTGCTTCGCCGCTACCGTGTCTCTACGTCATTCTTTAACATGCTCACACGCTATTTGACGTTGGAATTCAGTACTGATGAAGTTCTTTAAGTCTTTAACTTTGTAGATTCTTTGATTTGACGAAGAATCATTCTGACTGTTGTGTTGCTTTTGGATAGAACTTCCATTAGTGATGATGTTGGCGTGAGCATGAGAAGAATCTGCACGATCATCCCGCTCCGGAGCTTCCATAAGAAGAAAACATTTCAAACGGTTAGTAATAAGCGGATTCCGGCACTTACAAGTTTGAACTTCGAGAGTGTTAACAACATAGTGTGAAAGCACAACTCTAATTCTCACAAAGGCCGTTCCTGAACTGGAGTCCCACAAGTGAGATAACGCGATGTACCGAAGTACATCTACAGTTCAGATGAGTCGCTGAGGTACACCGAAGCATCACCTCACGACTGTAGACCGTTTGAGACACACTAAGCGTAATCCACGGGGAGTTACCGAAGTGACCTGTTGTCAGGGCTGTTTGATGATGACCCTGGCAGGAGTTTCCATTCAATCACTGAGGATCACAGTTGTGAACCTCTCATAAATGTTCTCGACAGATTGCTAAGATCTGTGAAGGACTTGATAACGTACCACTGATGTTCTTATTGTTGAACATCAAGTGATGAAATGTCAAGTGTACCTAAGAGATCTTTTGATTAATCTCGTGGCTCTAGACTCAATTGTGCTTTTTGGTTTTCCTGAGCGGAGACTAGGGAGAGGGTCTCCTTCTTCAATACCAGCGATCTCTAAGAGAAAGCCAATAGTTTACGTAGGGTTCCCTGTGAGAATGAAACAAGCTTCTGTTGAGAGAATCTTGAGTGGTTAAGAAGGTTTAGTGCATGCGTCACTGGGTCCATGACGACTTTTAATCTTCAATACCGGGGTCACTAAGTGACAACCAGTAGCATATGAATTGAACCCGGTGTCTGCCCTAAGTTGAATAATTTGGAGGGCTATTTCTTTTCACCATTTTCTTTGCATTTCTTTTTAATTCTTCAACTCCTTCTTTCTCCAATTCTCATTTTCTCCTTTTTATAATCATACCTAAGGACTTCTAAGTACTAACTATTTGTGATGTCCTTGGGTAGATCCCTCCGGCTCTGGCGGATCATAGGACGGTTATTCCTAACCTTAGTCACCTTATCACTCCATGACTAACCTATGTTGCCATAAAACCAATTTTCAAGAAAATCTCTCAAAGGGTTTGTAAATGAAAAACATGTTTGAACCACTGTGAGAGTTTTATCTTTTAGCAGAAATACTCCCCCTCCACATGTGCTTTAGAGTTTTGACAGAAATCTGCACTGTGTGGGAAGAGCGCGCACTTTCGAATTGATCAACTCAAGATAGACAGTCACCCGCGAGACACGGTTACGTTACATAGTTAAAGAGTTACATTGTTAGCTTTTAGGTGACAACTAGCTCTAATAACAACCTTGAAGGTGTAGACAAGCCTCGAAAGGTTGTCATACCCGTCAGAGTTCATGTCTACCAAGAGTTTCTCGAATGGTACTTTCTACTCGGACAAGTCCTTTTCGAGACACGTTTACATTACTAGCGAACTAGCTTGAAATTATTACCCGTCCCGGACAAGTCTTTTTGAGTTACTAACAGTTTAGTACCGTCAATTCGTTGGTTAAGTCTATTACACAAAGATTCATTTGCATTTACACAACATATTTCTTATCACATAATTTTCTCCCCCTCAAAAATGGCATATAAAATGTTATTTTTGAAAAGTTGAGAATAAATATGACCATTTCGAGTGTTGCGGGAAGATGACCACTATGAACAATTTGTGAACAAAGTTTTAATTCAAATACTCCCCCTCAACAAGTGATATAAACGGTTGAGGTTTTGAAAATCTTACGGGGAAGTACTTGTTCTTTTGAGCAAAACCTTGAAAAATGAAAGGTTTGATAGGTTTTACTCAAAAGTAAGAAGCTTTCGCTCCTTTTATAAGGATTGTGGCACTGAAGCGTACCACAGGGTCCTTTCTTGACAAGAACGGGTTGTACACTGTTATGTGTGCACAAGCCATTGACATATTTAATCACACATCCAAATTTATAATGAAAGAAGCAATTCAAGGGGTACCAGGAAGTCCAGTGATGTTGCCAGGAGTGCGAACAGGGCGTTGATAGCCGGTGATGTTAATCCTGGGTCGACCACCAACAAAGCTTTCCAACGTTCTGAACTGATCCCTTCGAAACAACCTTTCATCAATCATTCTGATGATCCTCCGCACATCCCTTCGATCCTGAGAATTCCATCGCTTAGGAGACCCAATCTTTAGATGTATATCCTTCAACCGATAAGCCAATCCGTCCCTAACCATCTTCAAAGTGTGATCCCCAAACTTGTGAAGATCGCTGCACGCCATCAAGCAATTGCGTTGAAGTTCACTGCGGTAAACAACACCGAACAGTTTGCTGACGAGCGTGTATTGTGGAAGCTGGTTGATGTCGGGAAGATCAAGCTGTGGTGGAGTGAAGTTGACACTGGTCTGATAAGATTCAACTGCAAGCTGGAGATCTTCTACACGTTCTTTGATGACTATGCGTCTGATGAAGATGAGCAATGACTTGATGAATTTACGTTGTACTTCAGTTGAAAATTGTCTCATGCGACCCTGTACTTTGGCAAGGTACATGTCTTCAATGTCATTGATAGACAAATTCTCAAAGTCAGCTTCAGAGAATGCATAATCCTGTTCATCTTGCCTTTTGACCACAATCTTCTTGAGAAAAGTGTAGTCCCATTTGGTCGAAAGATCAACGTGTTTGATGGCAACGATATCCTTAGTACTGAACACTGCATGTTGAGACTTCTGAACCTGGCAGCTTCTGTAGTAGATTCTTCGGCGTTTCGGCCAATGATGAATCCCGTACATTGCATCTCGGTCGTATGCTTCCACTTTGTTGGAGAACAAGTGATTAGCTCTTTCCTCGATAGCTATGCAGTTTGAGTATATGGCTGCTGGGAATGGAAGTGTCAAAGATGTAGCGCATTTCCTTGAGTCATCGCCACCGTGTAGAAGAAATTCCAAGTCTTTGTTGAAGAAATATATGAATGGAATCCTAGGTTCATCTGGTTGGCCAATTGTCGGTAGAGGTTTAGACCAGTCGGTGTAATATGGAGGATTGTCCCGTCTGGTGAAGTCGATGTTTGCTTCTGGGTTGAGCCAATCCATGTTGTTAGACATAGCTCGTGCAATGTTATCAAGGTGATATTCAACCTCGATGGCACTTTCCGAGGTGTCTTTTAGAAGTTGAAATGCTTCATTCTTGATTCGCTTCAACTCGGATTTCGTCATCTTCTTCACATGGAACTTTTCTTGCAGAATTTTAGCATGCTCCAATGTATTACCGTCTGCCAGATCTTGACCTTCAGCTGGGTAGGGAGTGGAATTAACAAGAGTAGAGAACCATTCAAATTCCTCTGTTTTATCGTCATCTAGCCATGATACGACGTCAACCATGGGCACCTTCTTCTTCTTTTGTTTAGGCCTAGATGAGGATTCTGGTTTCTGAACTTGTGTGGGAGAGGTGGGTTGTTGTAGGGGCTCACGGACTTCCTTATCGTCACCACTCGTATACTCAAAGTGATCACCGGTTTTCTGAGTCTCGGGTGGTAATTCAGAAGAATCCTGAGGTTTATCTGTAGAAGAACGAGGAGGTGACCTTTGTTGTGCAGGAGTCCGTTGTGGTGGAGGTTGCATTGAGTACTGAATAGAGGATGATTCATCAGACTTCTTTGTGCGTTTGAGCTCTTTATCCTTATCCTGATCTTTGTCTTCATCATCTCTTGAACGTTTGGGCCTAACAGCTTCTTCTCGGAATGAGGACCTGAGTTGGTATTCCAGTAGAGCTTTAAACAGTTTAGCTTCGTGTGAGGAAAATGTTGCAGAGCGTTTTGACATTTGCGCTACTAGCCGGTTCACCAATTCATCGTCTGAGAAGATTGTAGATTCAACTGGATTGATGCTTAAATTCATCGGAGTTGATTTCATGGCTTGTTTGGCTAGATGCAAGAGATTTGGATACAGTTGTCTGGTATACATCTCCTTTGTCAGTTTCGGAACGACCTCCATAAGGAATTGGTGAGTGTATCCTTTGATCATTTTGTCCATATTCCCTTGAAGATCATCTTTCATGAGCTTCTGAACATACTCCCTTTCAACTTTCATCTTGTCATTCTCATCATGAAAATACTGTATCTGATCAGCGTAGAAATTCATCTTCCTGTAGAGCATGTCTTTCTTTCTGACTTGTTTGACAGCATTCCCAATTCTTTTATGAGCATGAGAAATCCAAGATCGAGTTGGCTTCTTCACTGATTTGGATGTTGATTTGGTTGATCTGTTAGATGGTGGTGGTGAAGAATGAGATGATGAGTCTGATGAGGAGGAGACATGAGGAGACTCGGGGTCCTTAGGGGGTTCAGAAGTTTCCTCCTTAGACATAGCCTTGTCATCAGTCTTTGTTTCATCAGCAGGTATTTCCTCAGTCTTTTCTTTTGCTGGTTCCTCAATCTCATAATCAATAGAATCCTCCAAAAGTTGTTGTTGTTGCAGAAGAGTGGTGGCACCAGATCCCTTATCGGGTCGATTAACCGCATCAAGATCTGGTGAAGAGTGGGCAGCACCACTTGATCCTCCGGGGCCACCCATTTGGTCTTTTGTAAATTCTTCAGCTTTTTGAAGGTGTCTGACGAATTTAAATTTCTTCCTGTATGAAGTATCCAGTTGCTCTTCTTCTTCATCTGAGCTTTCTTCATAAGGCACAAGTACAGGAGTCTTCCCTTTTCCATGTTCAGCTGGAGGACTGGGAGGTTTAGATATCGTTGTGGTTTCATCTTCAGCAGTTTCAGAGTAGAAAGTCTCTTCATCCGATGCAGTACCTTCTGAGTCCTCGTCAATTAGCTTTCTCTGCGGTTCAGTTTTAGGTACGGGAATGGGAACAACTTCCTTAGAAGGAACAGTCCTTTTTCTTGGAGGATTCCTTTTGGGGTACTTCCTCGGACTCTCTGTGCTTACTGCACTTCCAGCACTTCCTCTTTTGGTTCTCCGAGTAGGTGTTCCAGAAGGTTTTTCATCAAGATGACCAACTTTGCCTTCTCTTACTGCTACCCGATACCTTTTGTACGTTTCAAGTTTCTTGATTTCGTCAGTCAGTAGGTGATTAGGTAACACAGCACCCTGTTTCTTTGTTGACGATTCCTTGATTCTGACTGATAGGGTAGGTTCAGTCAACATATCGTGATTGTCTGGGTCATTGAGCCTTTTTGGAATATCGGGATGAAGTCCAAGTGCTCTCTGGATCAACAATTTTGTGTATCTGACATAGGGAATCTTTGAGCCAAGTTTCTTGTGAAATGACATCATGTCTTCCCATAACAGTGCTTCAATTTCGATGTCCTTTTTGTTGATTAATGACCAGAAGATTTGTAGTTCCATGAGCTTGGGATGCTCATAGCCACTATCACGACCAGAGACCGATTTGGTGATGATGATGTAGAGGGTTCTCCACGGTTGAGGAATGTTCTTAAGCTCCACATGAGAGTGCTTAGTGATAATTCCTGAAGCTTCATCATAGCCAATATCAATCAGGAATTGAAGAACTGTCTCCTCAGTATGTGTGGCAAAGAAGTCGGTTGGCTCGATTTCAGGAATGAGAAGAACAGCCCGTAAGTCTGCATGAGTGATGGTGACTTTTTTGTTATTAAGCGTCACTGTCACTGCACTTTGACCTTTGATCCTCTGCACTGAGTTCCAGAACTGTTGCATGTAGATCTCCGGTACTGTAGCAGAGTGAGAGAGCATGTTCTGGTAGGGATGATTCTTTAGAACATCCACAGCAATCAAACAGGAAGATTCTGAGCATGTGAGGGTTTCAAAGTCAACCCTAAGGTTGTTCTTTCCAATCTTTCTAGGATAGCCATTAGGGAAGATGTCAGCAATTGTGAGAACTTCTGGTGCATCCACATTCATTTGAGCAGCCATGTCGTGATCTGAAATAACATTAGCCAAAAGAACCAACATATCGAAAGACATAATGTTAGTCAACAGAAGGTTTTTATTGTCTAATTATTGAATATACAGTGTCAAAGATTGTTACGAGTCCACAGTCACTTGTTTGTTCAATAGTCCAATGTCGTCGTGATAATTTTCATGAGTTAGTTAACTTTAAGTTTTAAAGTTTATGTTATCACATATTTAACACAACATATTAAACGATTAAGTTTGTTAGTGACATTATTGGTTTCGTGACGATATGATTAGTTTATTTACAAGTTTGCACACGTAACAATTCAAAATGAAGGTCAATCAAGGCTTAGGTGTAGATTTGGCAAAGTTACGCGTAAACAGAAATGATATACGCGTAGACGTAAGCTTATGCGTAGGATCCTAACTTACGCGTAAGAAATGTTACGCCAAAGAAAAAGGGGACCTTATGCGTAGAGCTTACGCGTAGGCGTATAAAGACCTTACGCGTAAGGCTTACACGTAAGAGTAGACCTTATGTGTAGAGGTCACTGTTTACGCATATCCTTCATAGGATACGCGTAGTCCCATTGTAGAACCTTACGCGTAGGATTTCTCTTACGCATAACTGTCTACGCGTAAGGTGATCCTTATGCGTAGAGTAACAAAGACCTTGATTCTAAGTTTTACGAGTAGCAAGCCTGAAATAAAATCATCATATCATCAATCTTAACACATATATTCATTCTAAAATAGATTATGGCATGAAAGCTTTTTAAACATGTTACGCGTAGAAAGTCATACGCGTAAGTCAAAACCCTAGAGTTTAAGAATTACGCATATTATTTCTAGCCATAGGAATTGCACCAAACGTTTTCTGGTAGGTCTTAGATGTTACATGAGAGAGTTAACCAAGTATTAACATCTAATTCGTGGTGAATCAAAAATACCCAAACTCAAGAACATTAAACCCTAATTTCTAATTCTGACTTAATTAGTGTTTCTGGGTTGTTATAGGGCCTGGATATCATCAATACAACATGATATTAACATCACACAATAATCTTTTTGACCACATACAATCATATTTGAAAATACCCAAAACCACGCATAAACCCTAATTTTGAAAACCAATCAATTCGTGTTTCTAGGTGGATTTTGAGGATAAAACTAGTATCATTGATGTTAAAGACATGTTTTGACACAATCTTTTTAACTACAAACACACACCAATGATTGTGTGTTCATACGCTTATGCGTAGAACACATAATCACACATATCCAGCGTTTTAGCCGTTGGATTTGCATAAAATTCAAAACCTTTGCTTGTAATAACGTTAAGATTATGAAAACACTTACACTTTGATGATCAAAAACACAGATTTCTTGAACAATTTCTATGCGTAGGATTAGTTTGGTTAAGTGTAATAAATGTGAAGTGAAATGTTAGGTGGAAGGTGTTTTTATTAAAAATGACTTTAACCTTTTGGCAGTTTTGGTCCCTCCACCTTTTCCATTTTCATTTAAAGCCTTTTAACTTCCATTTTGGTTACCAAACAAAAGATTTTAGGAAATAACTTTGACGAAACTCCCCCTCGACTTAAGAAAATGATGAAAGGTTATTAATTTTAGTCCGAGGAGTGTCATTGAACCAGAAAATTTACCACCATTGATAAAAGAAACAACCGGGATAGGATAACATGCAAGTACGCGAATGTTTTTGAAACAGTTTGGTATTAATTTTCTCCCCCTCAACACTTGATCGGAAAAATACTGAAATTTGAAAGATTATAGTGTTGAAGGAAGAAATGTACTTGCCATGTTGAAAGAAAATTAGATTAGAAGAATATTTTTGTTGTTTTATCAGGTTTAATATTTTTGTATTTTGTTTTTGAAAAATTATTTACAAAAGATATTTTTGGTGTTTGACAGGTTTTTAAGACTGTTTTAAGAGGTCATCCAATTCCTCTTGAGTCAAACACCTCATACCAATCCGGTGGACCAACTCATTAAACCTAGCGGGAGGCAAGGCTTTGGTGAGAAGATCTGCTAATTGGTATTCTGTACCCACAATGTATAATTCAACTGTACCCTGTTTCACGTGGTCCTTGATGAAATGATAGCGAAGATCGATGTGCTTTGATTTCGAGTGCTGAACTGAGTTGCACGAGATCGCAATGGCACTCCGATTGTCGCAGTACATCGGTTTTCTGTCAAATACGTAACCATAGTCTTTGAGTTGTGTTCTCATCCAGATGACTTGAGCACAACACGCGGACATGGCTACATATTCTGCTTCGGTTGATGACAGCGATGTACAATCCTGCTTCTTCGATTGCCAAGATACCAGTTTATCACCAAGAAATTGTAGTGCTCCTGAAGTACTTTTTCGTGAATCTAAGCATCCTGCGTGGTCAGCGTCTGAAAAAGCGATTAGTTCAAAACCAGAATCCTTCGGATACCAGATTCCCAAGTTAATGGTTCCCTTGATGTATCGGAGGATTCTTTTAGTCTCAGAGAGGTGGGTTTCAGTTGGTCGCGACTGATAACGGGAGCAGAGATATACGGCAAATACAATATCAGGTCTGCTAGCTGTTAGATACATGAGAGACCCAATAATACTTCGGTATTTGGTAGGGTCCACTAATTTCCCATGTAAATCAGCGTCTAGCTTCTTGGTATGAGTCATTGGTGTGGCATAAGTGTCACAGGTTTTCATTCCAAATTTGTTTAACAATTCAAGGGCATATTTGGACTGACTCAAGAAAATACCACGGGGTGATTGATGAACTTGAAGTCCTAGAAAGAACGTAAGTTCACCCATCATGGACATTTCAAAATTTTTCTTCATTAGTTTTGCAAAAGCGATTGAGTTCTTTTTATGTGTAGACCCAAAAATGATGTCATCCACGTAAATTTGAACAATTAAGATATGTGCCCCGTGATATTGTATAAAAAGAGTTGGGTCAACCGAACCTTTGGTGAAATTATTAGCAATGAGGAAAGATGATAGCTTATCGTACCATAAAGAGCTTTGTTCAGTTTGTAGACATAGTTCAGGAACTCAGGATCAACGAATCCTTCTGGTTGGCTGACATAAACTGTTTCTTTCAGTTGTCCCGTTGAGAAACGCAGTTTTGACATCCATCTGAATGACCGTCATATTCATATGAGCCGAGAACGCGAGAAATATCCGAACAGCCTCAAGACGAGCAACCGGAGCAAAATATTCTTCAAAGTCTATTCCCTCTTCCTGAAGATAACCCTTAGCAACTAGACGTGACTTGTTGCGGATGACGTTCCCTTCAGCATCCAATTTGTTTTTCCAAATCCATTTGAGACCAATGACGTAGACCCCTGTTGGTCTTTCAACCAGTTCCCATACTTCAAGACGTTTGAATTGGTTGAGTTCTTCTTGCATGGATTCAATCCAGTTGTCTTTTGTCATTGCGTCTTTAATGTTTTTAGGCTCAGATTGGCAGACAGTGAGTGCATAAATGCAATGTTCACCATCTGTGTGAAGACGTTGTCTCGTAACGACTGGTTGATTTGGGTTGCCAATAATATTTGCCAGAGGATGGTCTTTTGTCCATCGATGTGTAGAGGGTTGATGTTGGTATACATTGTGCAGATTCTGAGGATTCAAATGGTTTGTTGATGATTCCGCAACATCAGGTGCAGTAATGTCATTAGCAAACGGGTTAAAGAACGCATTTGGATCAAAATATGCAGGTGGGGGTACTTCATTAAGAATATCATCAGCCGGTTCATCATTGTTGGAAGCGGTTTGTTCAACTGTTGTGGTGGAGTCAACTGGTGGTGCTTCTGCAACAGTAGTTGTTGTAGCGGGTGTATCAGGTATAAGAGTATTATCAGGTTGAGCAGCGAAAACAGCGGATACACCTGGAGCACGTTCATCAATATCGTCACTGAACAGCGGAGCAAATAACCTTTCCATTTGTTGACGAGTGAGCTGGGGGCTTTGTTCAGCTGATGATGGGGGTTGAGGGAAGTTTAAACGGTTGTGACCGGGTTCTAAGCTGTTATACTCAGAAGCCATTTCCGTAAGTTCATCAAAATGAGCATGAATCGTTTCCATCACCTGTTTTGTACGACGATTCCAGATCCGGTAACCTTTAGAATTCTCACAATATCCAATAAAGACTCCAATGTCAGCTTTGGCTTTGAGCTTTCCAAAATCATCACGATCATTATTCGGATAGCAAAGGGATCCAACTACATGAAAGTGTTTGAGATTCGGTTTATGGTTGTGGACAAGCTCGAAATGTGTTTTGTTGTGGCGTTTTGTGATCATAGAACGGTTTTGAGTATAGCATGCAGTAGATACAGCTTCCGCCCACAAGTAATCTGGAAGTTTAGCATTGATTGACATTTTTCTTGCAGCTTCCACTAACGTTCGGTTTCATCTTTCAACAACTCCGTTTTGTTCTGGTGTACGTGCAATAGATGTTTGATGCTGAATTCCCACTTTCTCATAAAATTCACGAAGGGTATGGTTAACAAATTCAGTTCCTTTGTCTGTTCTGATTAGTCTGACGGTGTTGCGGAGCTGAATCTGTATTTTTGTGAGAAAGGTGATGATCATCTTTGGAGCTTGGTCTTTGCTGCGAAGAAAGTAGACCCAAGTCCAGCGTGAGTAGTCATCAACTATTACCAAGATGTAGCGTTTACCATTAATCATTTGCACGCGCATCGGGCCACACAAATCCATGTGAAGAAGATGAAGCACATGCTGAGAGCTGTGTTCCACCTTTGAAGGAAAATGAGCACGAGTGCTTTTCCCTTGTTCACAGGCTGAGCAAAGGTGATCTTTTGAATACCGGAATCGTGGGAGACCTTCAACTAGTTTGTGTCGAGCAAGGTTGGTGATGGTTCGAAAGTTTAGATGTGAGAGACGACGGTGCCATAGCCAGGATTTTGTTGATGTTGCCTTTGAAAGTAAGCAGTTGGGAGATGAAGCAACTATGTCTTGCATAGAGATAGTGTAAAGACTAGAATTACGCGAGCCAGACATAAGGTCATTTCCTTGTAGATCACGAATGAAACAAGTTTTCTCCCGAAAAGCAACCTCCAAATCTCCATCACAAAACTGACCTACTGAAAACAGATTGTGACCGAGGCCTTCCACATAGTAAACCCTGCTGATTTCGATGTTCCCATTGATATAGTCTCCGTAGCCCATGATAGCTGCGAAGTGATCATTCCCGAATCTGACAGTGCCAATGAACATTGCAATAAAGTTTGATAATAGTTTAAGGTTGCCTGTCATGTGTCGAGAACATCCGCGATCAACAATCCAGAGAATGATCTGTATCACCTGCATTACACACAGACGACACAGATGGAATAGAAGTAGATGTGGAACCCGAAATGTTAGAGGGTTCCGAAGCAGTTATAGTAGACATACACACATTAATAACTTTAGGCATCCATTAAATCCTAATGTGTTATATATCCATTTCTGCCATCTATAACTACTGTTTGTTTTAGTCTTTGTGAATGCACTAGGTGGTACTACATTCTTAGGAGGTGAAACTGGAGCTACAGGGACATCAATACTTGCCTTAGAATCTAAAGAAGGCGGTCTACCAAGCACAAACTTAGAATGATTAGTGGGCCTAGAGGTATGCCGATTCTTAGGATTCCGTAAACGAGAAATTATAGCTTTAGCAACACATTTGTCATGACAATCAGAATTCATACTTTTACGACAAATAACACAAGGTGCATCAGACTGAATATCAAAGGTACTTAAAGGTTTAGCATTCGTTACACCACTATTTCTATTACATTTGCCAGACGCAATATCTATAGTGGAATCAACGTGAGTCTTATTCATAGTCCTAGGGTGTTCTTCTACTTTAGCATTCCTTATTGATCTTTTCTTAGGTCGCAACTTCCTATTCTTCGATTGAGTGCTCCTAGGCTGTGAAGTGCAGACGTTTGGAAAAGACGCAACTATTCCTGTTTCAGTAGAAGGAAGCACCTTAGCAACTTGTGATTTGGCAGTAGGGATTCTAGGTGCACGATTACTAAGTGTTACTGGTGCTAATCTCTTAATGATGGTTGACGGAAGTTGTTCATACTTTTCTAACATTTCTCTTAACTTAGAGATAGTGTGAATCAAATCTTGATTTTCAGAACGAATATTACCAGCAAAATTCATGACTTCTCTAGTGTGAGCAAGATAGTGATCAAGTTCGTTTGATGCTTCATGACGAGTCTTATTGAGTAAATCAAATATGACACCATATTCCTGTTTAACTTTTACAAGTTCTTGTTCATATTTTGAGATTTGACTTTTCAAAGACACGTTTTGATCATCCACTTGCTCAATTTTAGGATCAGAAGATTTTGCACGCAACTGAGCGATTTTGTTTTGAAAACCAAGTTGTTTATTGTGAATATCTTTTTCACACCAATTAAGACGACGTTTTGCATTGTAAAGTTCGTTAAGTAATCGTTCATTTTCAGCTTTTAAAGACTCGATCTGAAGCACGTTATCAGTATTCTCAACAGTTACCGCAGAGTCAACCTTATCAGCAGAGATATAATCAGATGCATGTGGCAAAGAATAGAATAACACAACATTATGGATATCAGCACAGATAACATCTTTCAAGAGTCGATCAACATCTTTTCTCAACATTTTCTTTTTCCATTTAGTATTAGAAATAGATGTTTCTGTTTTCTCGAAAACGACCTTCATCACTCGAAGTTCCTTATGAAAGTCCCGTTCCCAAGACAATGCACAATTTTTCAAATTCTTAACATTTGGTAAAAGATTTTTCTAAAAAATGTCTCTTTGTTCGCGCGCCAGAGGCGATTGAAAGTGTTGAACTTTGATTTCAGAATGATATTCTATCTCATGTTCTAAAGTTTTGAGGTCAGCCATGAAAATATCAAAATATCTAAGAATTTTGCGATTTTCAAGTTTTGAGTTTACTTCACTGATGGAAGGTAAAGGACCATAAATTTGTGCATAATCTGGTTGGGGATTAACATTAGAAGACTCAGGTGTTTTGATGATAACCCTTGGTGTGTTAGAAGAATCCGTTGGTGTGACAAAAGTGATCGGTTTTGAATAATTAAAAGGTTTGTTGTAAACAACAGTTTTTAATTTTGATCGACTCTCGTCTTATGCATCTAATTCCTCTTGACGATGATATTCAACAACACTCATAACAGAATTATCAATTTTATATTCCGCACTGGAAACTTCAGGATTTGGTTTGAATGTTTTGGTTGAAAGTTTTGGTTTGTAATCAGCAAGATTTGGTCCATATCCTTTTGGATCGGGTTTTAAAGTAAACTTTTCAATAGCAGTTACTGACTCACCATGTTTGTAAACAACAGTTTTAAACTCTTTAAGTTTTCGTTGCAAGCCGATAATTTCTTCAAGATGATTATCTATTCGGTTCGTGAAATGCTTTTTGTATGCAGAGAACTGTTTTTGACAAGTTAACAACTCAGCCTTAGCTTTTTGATTTTCCAAGGTGAGAGCGTTAATTTGCTTTTTATGTTCATGTTTCAGTTGTTCTATCTCAGACAATAAAGCATTCTTCGAAGCGGCTAGATCACGCATCTGTCTCTCTAAATATTTTTCGTTTTGATGAGATTTAGTAAAGGCTGCTTCAAAACCTTTTTCACGTTTTTCTTGAGTTTTGAAAAAGTTGAGTTGCTTTTGTAAACATTCAAAATCCTTGGTTAACAGTGCATTTTTACTTTTTAAGGTTTGATTTAATGCACAACATTCTTCAATTTGGGATTGCTGGTCTTTAAGTAAGAGAGCAAGATCTGGATGAGGCAAAAGTTCGGCTTGTTCAACAGAAGTCACAACATGATCATTATTTAGATCCTCAAGTATAACCACGGAGTCAATTTGATTATCAAAGGAAACCATAAGGTCATCTTGATCGTCAAATGTAACTACAGGGTCTATTTGAAAATCGTCGGAATGAGATGTAAATGACTCATTTTGAACATTCTGAGCCTTGCCGGATTCAGATGTTGGCGAAGATATTAGATCAGAGATAAATATGGTTTGTTCGGGTACCTGAGACAAGCCATCAGTGTCATACACTGGGCCTGTGTCACTCATGTGTAACTCATGCATATTAGCCATCAACATAACTTTTGCATTGGCCTGCAAATCCTCCATATTATCATCTGAGTCTGCATTTGCCATAAAACTCTGTTCTTTGTCTGTGAGAGATCCACCAGCTTCATCCTTAAGAGCCAAAAGAAGAACCTCTTTGAAATAAGCACTGCCCCTAGTCCTCGGCTTTGGGCATGCATTAGCCAGGTGTCCCTTCTCATTGCAGTTGTAGCATCGAAGACCATTCAACCCATTCTGAGCATTTCCCTGTTCCACCACTGGAGCTCTGTTGTTGTTCCGACCCACAACATTAAACCCTTGACCACCGCCCATCTGACGACCATAACCACGATTCTGAACTTCAACTCGTCCATTTTTTACAACAGCCTAATTTCGTGTATTAGATGAGGAACGAATACGATTGTTGGATTTGTTGGTATAACGGCCAAAAGCATTAGCAATCATAACAAATCCTTGTTGCAATGCTTCGAACGGATCGATGTCCTCATTAGCTTCACTGACAATCGGTTGAGCATTGTTGTTGTTGTATTGAACCAATTGATTTAGTTGAGATTGTTGCTGTGAATGATCGTTTTGTGTGACAGAGGCAGTTGGTTGAGTTGCTTGTTGAGGAGGATAACTTTGTTGAGCATATAAGGCAAGTTGTTGATTTTCCGGATGTGTAGGTGGAGCAATTTGAGCACGGAGAATCCTTTCCCGATCAACTTCCTTTTCATGAGGCTTCAAGTAATCGTACAACAATCCATATGTAGAATGATGCATATTCTTCGCTTGACGGAGAAAAATGACATACTTCTCCCATTCAGGACCAAGACTACTCAGGAACTTAGTATTCACTGCAATTCTTGGCATGATGATGTTGTGTTTATCCAAATCATTGATGATGTCTGAAAATCGATGATGATAGGACTCTAGTGTCTCTCCAGGTTCAATCATGAAGTGTTCATAAGCCAAGTAAATTTTGGATTCCAAATCCTCCTGATTGAGTACAGATCCTTCCATAAGAAGACGAATATGATCCCACATTTTCTGTGCAGTCTTTTGAGCATCAACACTACGTAGAATTGGGTTTGGTAATCCTAAGAGGATATATTCCATTGCAAGCTCATCTGCTTCGTAGTGTAGAACTTCTTGAGGATTCAAGTCTGCAATAGTAGCAATGTTTGTTTGTTCATCTCTTGGTGGAATAGCATTTGGATCTCCGGGTACAATGACAGTAGGCATCTCAAATGGACCTTCCAAGATAACCTTCTTTAAGAACTTTCCATGTGGCTTCTTCAGATCACAAAACCTAAAGAACCTTATCACCCATTGATCATAGTTTCCTGGAGTGAGCATTGGAGGTCTATCAAGTGATCCAGCCTCATGAATTGATTGTTGGCTGCTTAAAGCTTCACACATCTTTGCAAACCAAGTGGGTTCCTTCATAGTGTTCCTTGATGGATGTTGATTGAAGTCATTTGTGTAGGGTTGAACTTGAAGACTTGGAGGTGTTTGAACCATTTGTGGTGGAGGAATTGCTCCAAGTTGTGGAGTATGTTGTTGATTAAATTGTTGTTGATAAATTGCTTGTTGTTGATTCCATTGTTGATGTTGTGGACTTAGTTGTTGTTGTCGTTGAGAATAAGTGTAAGAGAAATAGTTAGAGTATGGTGGTTGTGACATGTTGAAAACTTGTGTTGGTAAAAATGGATCTTTGTAGTCGAATGAACCTTTGTTGATGAAGTGTCCTTAGGCGTAGAAATCACAAGAAACCAAGTAGGACTTATGCGTAAAAACACCAAAGTTACGCGTAACAAAGAGAGTTACGCGTAGTTTTAGTTTACGTGTAAGTATGGAAAAGACTCTAAAGTTAGGCGTAGACACAAAGTTAGGCGTAGAAAGTTAGGCGTAGGATTACCTTATGCGTAAGACTAGGCTTAGGCGTAAGATTAATCTTAGGCGTAGGATTTCTACGCGTAAGCTTTATGCTTATGCGTAAGTTTAGGGTTTTGCCCAAATGATCTTTTACACTATCACAGTGCAAAAGATATCCAAAGTCGACGTATTTTCAGGCTTATCCAAGCAAGAAAACACGGAGTAAACCACGAAAACGAAGATCAAACCAAGGAATACCTTACGCGTAGTTTTAGGGTTTTGCTACGCGTAGGATTACTCGTAAAATTGATTATGCCCAAAGATGTTTCTAAACCAGTTTTTGTGTGATGAAATAGCTTCAATAACACCAAAAAAACACAAAAGTGTGAAACTTGAGGATCCAAAGCTGCTAAAACGGTTACGCGTAGGTTTACACCCTCGTTCAAAAACTAGTTGAAAAACAATGATCCACGCATAAAGTTTGAAACTTTTTGCCAAAAACAGTAAGTTTAACACCTTATAACATTGAAAGTACAAGAATCTTGGAATAAAAAGTGTAAAAAATGCGTTTTTAAGCAAGCCAAAGTTATGGAATCGTAAGTTAAGCGTGAGACCAAAACTCACTTCAAACAATACGTTCACCCAACTATTAGGCGATTGATACCACTGTTAGGTCACTAGATTTACAACACAAGCTTACTAGAAGGAGATAAAGGCGATTGAACAAGTAAACCAAACACACACACACGTTATACTAAGACGGTTATGCGTAGATGTATGTGAAAGGAAATAAATTGAACAACCAACCCTCAAGTGAGGGTTATTACATAGTATTTATAGGCAAGGAGCTAGGGCAACACTCCTACTGCTTCCCTTTTTCTTTATTGGACATGGGCCTAAGCTTATGGGCCTTCTACATAAGCTTGACCTAAAACAAACATAAAGGCCATAATAAGCTACCTATTACATATGAGTAACTAACACTTGATTTAAGGTTTAGGAGTGATTCCAACATTCTTAAAGTATTGGACATTTTTTAAAATTCATAAACTGGTCAATCCTTTAAATAAAGGTTGGGTGGAAAAAAATGCATGTCAAAATCTGGTGGCTGTTGGTCATAAGTAGACACTGAAAAGAATCATGGCAATGCACTTATCGACCATGGTCAATAGTATGATAAAATTTTGAAGATAGATTACTCACCGCAGCATTAAAAGATTTTGCTATGTGATAAGGTAGCCTATGTGCAATAGGCATCCAGGCGCGAGCATCCTTAGGCATCTAAAAAATCTGAGCAGCCTCAGCTTCAGAACCAATGCGAGCGCCGTTGGTTGGTGAACATTCATTCACATTCATAGCACGATGGAAAGTGTGTTTATGAATCTAAAAAAAAGTAGGACACCATCAGTAAAAAAATAACCAAAGAAAGTTAACATGTGATGATAAAACAACTGCACCCTCATGAACAGGTAAGCATCGTTAATTTTGTAAATTACAGGGTAATGGTATGTATGAGGTTGAAGTTTGTATTCATTGTGAGAACATACTTGTTTTCAGGGTTTCCATGCATGCAAGTCCAAGCAGCTTGTTTCATATTGTTTCTTCAGTTGCAATTCAGGTTTGTCGATTCGATGACATGTCAGATCTAGGATGATCTATAAATCGCACAAACGATCCTATGTTTGACATGCCATTCAATCAACAAAGTTGGATTGTAAGTAAAGAAATGATTTGTGCTGGTTCTGTTGACACGCATTTAAGATATGTTAGTTTTCATTCTGCATCTACAATGGTTAAATTTTGTAACCATCATATTTCTAGTTTCTAGCACCCACCCCTCCCCCAATATATATATATATATTTTTTATTGTTTTCTTTTTTTTTTTTTTTTTTTTTTTTAATTTTTTTTGTTTCAGATATATGAATCAAATTTTGTTTAATCTTATTTGATGGTCTTTTTTTTTTTTTTTTTTTTTTTTTTTTTTTTTTTTTTTTTTTAAATAAAAGCAGATTTGTGTTTTATGGAAGGTCATTTGAAAACCGGAATAACCATGTGAAAGGCTGCCTAATGCAGTCAAATCAAAGAAGTTTATAATTGATGCACTTTCACACTATAGCAATGACAGTTTAAAGCAAATTTGTCCTTTAAAACACACACATAGCAAAGAGAATCTATTTGAGAACATAACAAAAAAAGAGAAAAAACCAAGAAAAAAGAAATGATGAATACATCAATGCCTTTTTGTGATGAGCTTGCTGCAGTTGCTGGATCTAGCCTTGTAAAGGATATGATGGTTGTTCAATTTCAGAGAGAGGTGGCTGCGATTACGGCAGATGAAGGAGAACTGATGAAAAAAGTTCAAGACATTAGGGCTCGTGTGGCTGCGAGGGACTACATGATTGGAGAGTTAGAGATTTTGTATCCATTTGATTCTTGTGTGCAGAGTATTTCGGAGCTGACCAAGCTGCAAACTGAGGATTTAAATGAAGCTGAAGGTATTCTGGTGAATGTCACGAAGAAGCAGAACCGAGCACAGGAGCTTTCGTCATTCATTGAGAAGCTTAAGGGGATGGTGTATTGATGTGTCTGTTTTCTTTGTTTTTGAAATCTATTTTGGGTGCAAACAATATTCTAGATGGGTGCGGGTGTTTGGGCATGCTGACCAACACTTGCTAATATTTCTGCTTTTGGATCTTTGAACACTCTTTTTTTTTTCATAGTTTTTACTGGTCGATTAATTTAAGTTTTATGGTAGCATATTAATATTGGTGAAATATACCTGCATTTGATATTTATTGTATGTTGCTGTGCTTGGCATGTTGATGTTGTAGCCATGCAGTGTTTGATTGATCTTGGAAGTTTATGATCAGTTCCATAATTAGCTGGCTCTACTGCTGGTGCAATTTGTGATCTGTTACAATAAGCCTATTGATTAGGTATACATGTGAAATAGAAATCCTTGCATCAGTAACCGATGATAAACAAAAAAGAAAGTATAATACATAGTTGTATAAGCATCTTAAATTTCAAACCTTTTTTTTAGCGCTCTTCGCACCTGCTATAAACTTGGTATAAAAGACAGAGAAAAGTGACACCATTTCAAAAAGAATGCGCTGCACATCTTTTCCATTGTCTTCAGCCAACAAAATATGAAAACCCTGTAATCACACACGCATTCTTATTTTAGTAACTGCAACTGCATCAAGAAGAAGACGCTAGTACCACTATAAGCAGATTCTGTAAGGGGAGTATTCAATTGCATACAGTGTCCTCTTTTTCTCCGCACATGCAAGTAGTTAACTTTAACATTGGAGTGGCCACAATCAGTTTCAAGAAAAAATTGGACATGTCGTTGGGCAGGTGGCTCAGATGGGCAAATCTTCAAGCAAAGAGGATAGACCCGCCATGGCTGCAACAGTTGAATGCCACCCTGCCAAGATACGGGGCATCTCATGTTTGCCAAAGAAATCCCAATTCATCATAGCCTGAGAAAAAGGAATACAAACGTGGTGTGTCCGATGATAAACAAAAAAGAAAGTATAATACATAGTTGTATAAGCATCTTAAATTTCAAACCTTTTTTGAGCGCTCTTCGCACCTGCTACAAACTTGGTGTAAAAGACAGAGAAAAGTGACACCATTTCAAAAAGAATGCGCTGCACATCTTTTCCATTGTCTTCAGCCAACAAAATATGAAAACCCTGTAATCACACACGTATTTTTATTTTAGTAGTTGCAACTGCAGCAAGAAGAAAAAAAAGAGCATATGTAATAAGGTAACAGATGGAAAGAAGACGTTAGTACCACTATAAGCAGATTCTGTAAAGGGAGTATTCAATTTCATACAGTGTCTTCTTTTTCTCCGCACATGCAAGCAGTTAAGTTTAACATTGAAGAGGCCACAATCAGTTTCAAGACAAAATTGGACATGTCGTTGGGCAGGTGGCTCAGATGGGCAAATCTTCAAGCAAAGAGGATAGACCCGCCATGGCTGCAACAGTTGAATGCTACCCTGCCAAGATACGGGGCATCTCATGTTTGCCAAAGAAATCCCAATTCATCATAGCCTGAGAAAAAGGAATACAAAAGTGGTGTGTTCTATGAAGCATGGATGTAAACGTACATAGATAGTTAAGGTGTTTCTGCATTCACATGCCAAATGATGCAAGAAGCCTACACACTAACTGATGCAAGCAGTTTACGCATACAACTTGGTTTACACATACTTGTTGCTTGCATTAACCGATGCTAGCAAGTCACATATTTTGTCGAAGATAGAAACAATGAAAGTCATAAGATTGCAAGGATGGCTGTTGCAAGAATATGCAGCATTAAAATCTCAGCAAACCTTCTAAAACATACATTAGATTTACATGTACTGGCTGGTATAAGAGCATCAAGTTTTTATTGTATTTCATACCACAAAATAGGAGTATGTTGGTATGCAAACCTGCCATATGTTTGACCCAATATTTGTAACCGTGAGATGTTCACATTTAAAACGTGAAACAAAATACCAGCCATGGCTACAGTTCCAAACTGCCCTGCCAAGATACCAGCACCGACAGATGATGCAAACAAAAGATTGACCCAAAGTGAACGGTCTTTTTTAAAAAACCACACCGAGACTATTAATAAGAAGGGCCAATGGATACATGTATTTGATGTGAGCGTATGCTTTACCAAATATCTGTAATGCTCAGATTTTCACATTTAAAACCTGAAACAAAATACCAGGCATGGCTGCAGCTCTAAACTGCCCTGCCAAGACACCAGTATTGACAATTCTGCAAACGAAAGATTCACACGATACCCATATTTACCGTATTTTTTCATGCCATCAGACATCCACATTTGTTTGAATACCAGACCCATCCCATTTATCTTGCCCTCTTATGAATAGTAGCGTGGGTTTTTTTAATTTTTTCCTGGGCCCCTTGGGTTATTTGTTTCAGCCTACCCGAACCGTTGGCTATTCATCTTCACTGGCAATATATGTTTACTTTTTAGATCCAATCAGGTTCGCCTCTAGAAAATTATCCGGCCATATTTTGATCCGAAAATAGTTGCAGCCAAAAACAATATACCCAACATTGCTGCAATGATTATGGGCTAGCCTGCCAACATGCAGATAATCTCACCTTAAGGCTCAGACCTGCATACGTAAAATCTGAAACAAAATATTGGCCATGACTGCAATCCAAAACTGGCTTGCCAAGATACCAGCATTATTAGATTACGTGAGGCAAATATCCAATTGCATACAGGTATCATCACTATCTTAACCAAATATTTTATTGTTGGCAAGTGCAACTAATGAACCACAACAGTCAAGATGCCACAATGGGCTTCACCACAGAAGCAGGGATGTCACTGGAATGGTAGCTCAGATGGGTGAATATTCAGGGAAAAAGGATAGACCCGCCATGGCTGCAATAGTTCTATGTTACCCTGCCAAGCTACGGGACATCTCATATTTACCGAACAAACCCCAATTCATCACAACCTCAAAAAACAAAGACAAAGGGCAACCATCAATCTGGATAAAATATCATTTATTGGGCCTTCTTTGTATTTGCAGCCCACAATGCTGAAGTGCATGTTTCCAACAACCGCATCTCACCAGGATGAATGGCAAAAAAAATAGGCGATTGGCTGCAACGGCATTTTTCAGCAAAAACAGGCATTACAGGCCACCAAGATACAGGTCATTGCTATGGCTGCCAGCTCAGCAAGCCTATCCCGCCACAACGTCACATGAAAGCATGACAAACCCACAAACATTTGCACATGTTATAACATTTCAATATAATCTGATTAACAAAAATTGTTTAAACCTAAGGTATAAGAACTAATTCCACCCACATCAGCAGATGGCCCACTCATTTTTTACATAGACTAAATGGGGAATAACTATCAAAAGAGGAGTTAATATCACCATCATTAAATTAATAGATAAACTTTAAAATGGAAAACGGCAAAATTAATTTTAGAAATTTGAAATCCCAAACCAAATGCAAACCCTGATTAGTATAAAACATTTAACCTCACAAATTAAACACAAAGACAAAAAAAAAAGTGAAAAACACCCAAAGTAATAACTAAACCCAAACCCTGATTACTATAAACCATTTAACCTCAGAAAGTAAACATAAACAGCAAGAATAACGAACCTAGCCAACAACAATTTTATCCTTGGCAAGTGCAGCTAATGAACCTCAACGTTCAAGAGGCAACAATGGGTTTCACCACAAAAGTGGGGATGTCAGTGGACAGGTGGCTCAGATGGGCAAATATTCAGGCAAAAAGGATAGACCCGCCAAGGCTGCAACAGTCCGATGATACCCTGCCAAGATACGGGGCATCACATATTTACCGAATAAATCCCAATTCATCACAGCCTCCAAAAAGGAACACAAACAGCAACCATCTATCAGGATAAAGTAACATTCATTGACCCTTCTTTGTATTTGCAACCCACAATAATGAAATGCATGTTTCCGACAATCGCACTTTACCAGGATGAAGACAAATAAACGTGCGACTGTCTGCAACAACATTATTCACCAGAAACGGCCATTACAGGCCACCAAGATACATGTCACTTCTATGGCTGCCAGCTCAGAAAGCCTACCCTGCCACAACATCACCTAAAAACATAGGAAACCCACAAACATTTGCAGATGTTATAATATTTTAGCAAAATCTAATTCACAAAAAGTATTTAAACCTAACATATAAGAACTGATCCCACTGACATAAGTAGACGGCATAGTTTTTTTTAACATAAAGTATAAAGTGCAAAACTAATCTCACAAAATTAAAAACCCTAAACCAAATCTAAACCCTAGCTAGTATAAACCATTTAGCCTTAGCAATCAAACATAAACACCACAAACTGCAAAACACTCAAACTAATTTCGCAAAACAAAGAAACCTAAAGTAAAGCCAAACCCTAATTAATACAAACCATTTAACCTGAGAAACTAAACATAAACAGCAAGAATAACGAAGCTAGGCAACAACAAAAGGGGAAAAAAACATGCAACCTAGTATCTAATCTTCCAAAGAGCAAAGCTGTCAAAACCTTATCTGGATCAGAAATAATTGATCCACCTAACTTCAATCAAGAAACTTATACAATATATGGAGCCAGTAAAAACATATGTGGAGAAAACAAAGGGCTCACCTGTAGCACAGACCAAATGGCAAAATGCCATCCACAAAATCCATATAAAAAAAAGGATTGATGGTACGGCAACTGTAGCCCCCTCACAATCGGTTGTGCCAGCCACGATAAAAGGTAAGCGTATGTTGTGAGTGAGGATGAATAGCAAACGATTCGGGTAGGCTAAAGCAAAAAAACCACGTGGCCCAAGGAAAAATAAAAAAACCACGTTACTACTCATAAGAAGGCCTGATAAATGTAATATAGCGGGAATAGGAATATAAAGGAGTCTTTGGCAAATGCGGTTCCAAATTGCCTGCAATATTGCCATTTACCCCCAAAGAAGCACCCACTGGTGCACAGCCCACTCTTGTATGAACACTACAATATAAAGGCATCTGTTGGCTTGTATTGCGTATGACTTGCTCCTGAACAACACCTGCAAACGAAAAAACAACATAACCGTATGAATGTTCTGAGAATAAACATGACAATAAGTGTAACTCAATAGACAACAAATAACAAAATAGGCAGCCTACCCGTGCCACAACAATGGTTTGGTGCAACGAAAGACTGAGACGCATATAGTTGACAGGCGGACACAACGGGTGCAATGAGCTCACGCATTCGACATCCAGTAAACCCATGTATATTTGCAACATTGTTTTGTATGAGGTTCTCACATGGCCGGACGCAAATGTTTTGAGAGCCAGGTATAGTTTTTGAATTCATATTTATAAAAAACAGCGCGTAAACAAATAAGAAAGACAACACCCAAAAAGCAAATCAGAACTATCAACATTTTTTAAATAGTTATGGTGAGCAACAAAAGAATCAGCAAGAAATATTTTGGAAACACAGAAGATGAGAAAAAGGTGCCCAAAAAAATAGAACAAAGTTAGCACCTGTGATCCAACACAAAAACAAAAGGAAAAAAAACCCCTAAAACAAAAGTTAAGAGAGGCAACTAACAAAAAGGTAGAAAGCATTCAATGAAGATAGCATTCAATTCGAAAGACCCATTAAACCAAAATGCAACCACAAATATTCATATCAACATTCAAGCACTCTAACAACTAAACATAACAAACCTAGAATAAAAGAAACTAACATAAAGCAACCTAATCACCATTTACCTAACCCAACAACAACCAACCAACTCAATCGCAAAAATTAACGAAACCCAGCATAAATCCCAACCAAAACAGTAAAAAATTACTAAAATGCAACCCCAAATCCGCGCATCAACATTCAAGCACTGTAACAACTAAACATAACAAACCTAGAATAAAAGGAACTAACATAAAGCAGCCTAATCACCATTTACCTAACCCAACAACAACCAGCCAACTCAATCGCAAAAATTAACAAAACGCAGCATAAACCTCGACCAAAACAGTAAAAAATTAAAGAAAAAAACATCAAACCTAGTATCAAATGGCGCAAAGAGTAAAGTCGCCGTTTTTTTTCCATCACAAATAATTGATCTACCTAACTTCAACCACAACAATCAGACAATATATGAAGTCAAAAAAAAGATGTGGAGGAAAAATAACATGAGATGTAGCACGGAACAAATGGCAAGAGGGCATCCACAAAATCAACATAAAAAAATAATTTATGTTACGAAGAATAGTAGCCCCCTCACAATCGCCTGTAGCAACCACGAATTTCATTCCTTTCGGAGCCTAAAATCGCCGGATAATTTTCTGGAGGCACACCCAATCGGATCTAAAAAGTAAGCGTATGTTGTGAGTAAAGATAAATAGGCAGCGGTTCGGGTAGGTTAAAGCAAATAACCCACGGGGCCCGTGAAAAAAATACAAAAACCCACGGTACTATTCATAGAGGCCCAATAAATGTAATACAGTTAAAATGTGCATGTTACCATGCCACAAGTTAATCACACTACTTTTATAAATACACTAAACGAGTACTCATGATGAGATTTTAGAGCGGTAATTATTATAGTTGAGATATTGTGGTTAAATGTTTCGTGTAACATTTATACATATAAAGTAGAATAATTCAAATATAACTGATAAGGATTGTAACATACAATAAGTCAATCAAAATAACAATTTTTAAAATGTACCAAAAAGCATATAAAAATATTTAGTAATTTGAAAATGAAAATAACAACAATTGGTTGAGCATTCATATTCTTCTAAACTTTATTTTTTTTTATTATTATTTTTTTGCTATGTTGTTTAAAAATGATGTGTTATATATATAGTTGAAATGATAAGTATATAGAGTATGCATTAGTTTTTATTGGTAAACATTTTAATGATAGTTATAAGATAACTTTTTTGAAAACAAGTCAAAAAATTTTGTTGAGAAAGTAAAAAAATTGAAATTTAAAAGGCTATCTATGGTATAATACATACTTATTTTCAAGTTTTTTAAGTTTTAAGAAAAATTATTCGAGTATAACACATTACTTATTTTTAAGTTTTAAGAAAAAATTACTTTCTCTTTAAAGCTAATATAGATTGCTGTATCAAATTATTAGTTAATATGAAATTTGATCATCGTTATTTATTGTATAATTGACATTCTAAAAAAGTTTTAGAATTGTGGTAATCTACAAAAGGAGCGTCAAATACGAATAGATTCACTACAAACAAGCTAGTCACGTGTTAAACGATTTAAACTAAGAAAATATAATAGTCGCACCCAAAAACTCTCTTTCATTACATCATAATCATTTCGATATTAGCGAATGTTAAGTTGTTATCAGTTTTTGCGGCTTTTGTGATTTGAAATGATTTTCATGGGAATCTTGAAAAGTGTATAAAGTTTTTAGTGAATAAGATCAAAATGCAATTTTATAATCGATACTTCACGGTACAAGTAGACAAGTAAGGTTTAGTAAAAGTGATATCACAACTTTGAAAAAGAACATTTTATTATTGGCAGAAAGATAAGAGAAATGATTGAGAAATAATCCTTAAAACGTGCATGAAAAATTTAAGGAGACTACATGCATAGATATGGGTCGTTGTGTGTAATATGCACTAACTATAAGATGCTTATTTGTCTTGGCGCGGTTTGAGTCAAATTGCGGCTCTAAAGATTTATTTCCGTCCAAATTTTAAGATTGACATAGTGTTCTACAAACCTTAGCAAGTTCCTAGTTCGTGAACCAGGTCCAATCGTAAAAGGAACTAGCAAAACCCGACACACACTTAAATCCGGGCTGGCCGAGGCGCATAAGCTAGGCATTTCTGCTTTATAATTACTTTTTTTGAACGGCGAAAATTTTATCAAAATACTATCAAAGGGCTAGAAATACAATTGTTATATATAAGTACAAGCGAATTTAAGGCCAGTAAACAAATCAAACCGTTTTGGTCGTGTGCCTCAAGACCTATGGACCATCCACGAATTTAAAAGAGCTTTGATTTGATTAGTAAGGGTGTCATTCCTTGGAGATGTTATGTCAAAGCAAACGATATGTCCATAACGTTATATGATCCAAACTGTGGTTCGGATGATCACATCCAATCAATCTTTTGACAGTTTTCAAAGATCAGTCGAATGCAGGTCGGTGATTACTATTTGGCCTGGTATATAACGGGTTTTATTAAACTGAGTCCTTGTCCAACTTTTTAACCTGTTTAGATGCGTTTTCGTTTTCTTAATACTTACGGAGTATATAAGAGTACAAATATCTTTCATATGATAGTCTACTCGTTTACTGCCATTAATAAAAATAGTTTAGTTGTTTACCACGTATAAAAAATGCCTCAGCTCGAATAAGCTACGCCTCTATATATGCGACTCACGTGATTAGAGTTATCATTAATGATAAGTTAAGTTAGCTAACTTAAAATTATTATTGTTCCCAGTTAGAAATTCCTACAATGTCAACTTCATATTGCTAAATCAAATGAGACTAAGACAAGGAAAATAAACAATTCAAAGCACACAATGTTTTATTAGTAAACTCTGTTCTTACGTTAGTTACTTACGTTGAAAATTACGAGCTATCACGCTCGTGTATAGAAGAGTATTGTTAATTAGTAATATAATGGGCAGAGTAAGAAATCTAGGATGAAGAGACTCGCATAGGCACAGATTCTTATCATGATTTCGAATTGCATTAAACTACTTTATCGCTACACATATTAAGTTTATGTCTCAATTCTTTTCCATATTTATACTGTCTTAACAAATTGTTGGAAGTGTATTAAAAAGGTGGGTTGGGGATTTTGCACTTGAGTAAAAATTTCCTACGCTTTTTAGCTTGCTGATTGGAAAGGGTGCGACTGTGGCGGAGAAAGAAGTGTACGTGGGGACTATGTAGATAGGAACTTGATCACGTATAGTACCTAATTGGTTTTGCATGATGAGTTTTTACAAATTTTGGACTCTATTTAATATATGTATATGTTATATATATTTATACTTTTTGGTAGCTTTGCATTCTCCTTGACGAGAGCTTTGCAACGAGCTAAAATGTGTCAAAAATGAAGTTGGTATGAATGAGATATCGTGTCTCAAAGTGAGGCACGTGAAACACAAAATTTGAGAAAAATTGTGCATCCCACATCGCCTAGAAAAGGAAGTGGAAAGACATGATATGTGCTATCAAAAATTTTTAGTTAGTTTTTCTCCAACACCTACATGCGCGCGCACAAGGTGGTGCAGATTTTTGGGTCAAAATAGGTTCGAAGCTTATGAACACATGCGAGTCCGCGCAATCTGCGGACACGAATGCAGCTCTGAAGCCTTGCATACGTGCGTATCTTTTTGCTGCAGATTCGAGTTTCTTATTATCTCTAAATTTTCTATAAATCTATTTTAAGAATAGATTTGGATTTAATGGACAACATATCGTGTTTATGATATAACAGATTTGCAAATCGGATTATAATTTAGTTGATATACTGTCTTGGTGACAAAGATAAGTTTACACTATAAATTAAAATCATTCTCATTCGGTATTAATCATCCAGAAAACCACAACTAATTGCAGACGCATTCCAGCACTCCTTCGAACAGAAACATACAAGTTCTTCCGTGATCTTTCAGAAAAGTTTTGTCAAGTCCGATTGTGCAACAGCTTTGGATGTTGTACATGGGAAACAAACGGCGAATCTGTTTTAAGGGAATCGTGTTAAAAACGAGTCTCGTGCCACGACCTTTACTGTTTTTGTTTATTTATCGTTATATAATGTCTGTCTTCTGCTTCTAACCCTTCCTGTCTGATTTAATTTTCTGTTATTCGATTCTGTTGATTTTATTATTGTTATTAATAATCTGATTTTACTATAAAGTGTACACGTTTCCCAAAGTCTTAAAACAAATTCTGTTTAACATAATTAAAACGCTTTTATTAAATCAGATTAATTATTATTAACATATTTTATATTCACAATGCTTTTCTATCGAAACCAGGTTAGAGTTTCGATGGAAAACCAGTTTTACAACAGGATTTTAATTTACAGATTTGATGTACAAATCTAAAACGATTTTTAAAAAAGTTATTCTTATTAGTCTATTTTGAAACCATCATTGAGTTTCTGTTAAACTGATCTATTTAACTTAGTCTCTTATTCGGTTTATTTAAATCTAGTTTCATTGAAACCAAGATAGAGTTTCTTTTAACCAGATTCGGTACAAGCTTTTAAGAAATCGGGATAGAATTTCTTAGATACCGATTTTATAACAGTTGACTTAACCGTTTATGTTTGGTAAATTTTCAGGATGACAAACACCACCCCTCTTGTGACTAATTCTGTGAATGTAACTGGTGCGCCAGTTACTAACACGGTTGCTAATCATGCTGAGAAACCAAAGAAATTCAATGGGCAGAATTTTAAGAGGTGGCAACATAAGATGTTTTTATATCTCACTACTTTGAACCTTGCGCGGTTCTTAAAAGAGAACCCACCTAACGTGGAACCTCCTGCAGAAGGTCAATCCTCTAATCAACATGCTGTTTAAGCCTTGGAAGCATGGAAACATTCAGACTTTTTGTGCACAGCTATGTTCTGAATGGTTTGGTGGACTCTTTGTACAATGTGCAAGACCAAGACTGCCAAAGAATTATGGGACTAATTGGAACGTAAGTACAAAACTGAGGATGCTGATACAAAGAAGTTCGTGGTAGCATGTTTTTTGGATTACAAGATGGTTGTTTCAAAGAATGTGATGAGTCAGGTTCAAGATCTGCAGGTTTTGCTACACGACATTCATGCTGAGGGAATGACCTTGAGTGAAACTTTTCAAGTTGCTGTTATTATTGAAAAGTTACCTCCAAGCTGGGTAAAGAACTACCTGAAGCATAAGCAAAAGGAGATGAGTGTTGAATACTTGGTTGTTTGTCTTCGTATTGAAGAGGACAACAAGCTGGCTCAGAAAAACACTTATACGCCTGATTCTGCCAAGGCAAATATGGTTGAGCATGCTTCGTCATCTTCAAAGTCCAATGTCAAAGGTAAAGGCAAAGGAAAAGGAAAGAATGACGGGAAGATTAAATGGAAGTCTGAGTACCTTGCTCCTAAAGCTGCAATTGTAAAAAAGAAGTTCCAAGGGGTGTGTTTCAATTGTGACCAGCCGGGTCACCGTGCTGCTAACTATAAGATGCCGAAGCGGGTGTCTCCACGCCAGGCTAATATTGTGAATGAAGATGTGGACATGATTGCTATGGTGTCTGATGTCATTGCCATGATCTCTGATGTTAACCTGGTAGGTTCCAACAACATGGAATGGTGGGTTGATACTGGGGCTACCCGTTATATGTGTGCTGACAAGAGTATGTTTCACTCTTTCAGAGTATTTGATAGTGGAGAGAAGCTGTACATAAGCAATTCTGCAACTGATGATATCGAGGGTGAAGGGGATGTAATCTTGAAGATGACATCTGAGAAAGAGATCAAGTTGACTAATGTCTTGTATGTTCCAGAGATTCGCAAGAATCTTGTGTCTGGTTGATTGTTGAACAAGTTTGGTTTTCATCTTGTTTTTTAGTCTGATAAGTTTGTTCTGTCTAAGAATCAAATGCATGTTGGTAGGAGATATGCCCTGAATGGTATGTTTAAGCTTAATTTAATGGTTGTTAAGAATGCTATCAATAAAATGAATTCTTCTGCTTTTCGATTAAGTCTTCTAATATGTGGCATGGCCGTCTTGGATCAAAATATAAATGTGAAACTTGTGTGGAAAACTAGAAGGGGGGTTGAATAGTTTTGCCGATTTTAAGTTAGTTTCAATAACTTTAGATTCGTTAATATGTGAGATCTTATGGATGTAGAGAAAGTATAGGTCTAATGATAAAGCAAGTAAATAAAGTAAAGCAAAGGGATAGAAAAGACACAACCGATGTAGAGTGATTCCACTCCTCGAGTCACCTACTCGAGAGTTCAAGCACTATGTCAACAAACTCCTTCACTTGGCTGAGAAGCCTTCACAACGTTGCTTACACTTTTTCCGGTACAATGCTAGAAACCAAGTCCGTAACACGGTGGACTAAACCAACACGACTATTACACAACAAATATGTGAAATATAAAATACAAGATCTTCGCTACAGAAATCTTGCGGAGTGACAAATCAATCAAGGACCCCTTGCTTGGATGACTTGTAGAATGCTCGTGATCTCGCCTTAGAGAAGGATCTATATGAGGATCACAATAGAAAGAAAGAAGAACAACTCTCTAGATCAAGTGATCTATATGTTAGAAGAGAATGAGAGTGTTTGAGAGATTTAGTAAGAAGAGGGGTAAGTTAGAATGAAGAAATGGCTCTCTATTTATAGGCAAAATCTTCCACTGTTCCCCGGATCCCACGGATCCCTCCCACTTGGGATCCGTCTAGTGTAATCCTAGGGATCCGTGGGACGCTCCTCTTTGCCCATGGGTTTTTTGGTTATGGGTCATGGGTTATGGGTTGGTCCATGGGTATTCCTTTAGATTCAATGTATCTAAGTATACATTGTATCTAGCAAAATTGGGTATGGGTTACGATCCATGGGTTATGGTCCATGGGTTGTGGTTTTTACCCATCCTAATAAACTATTACAACAAATGCTTAATTACTACATTTTTGTATTTAAATGGCTATATGTAAATGCTTTACAAAAATAACATGTATCCTTAGAATTATACTTAAGATAACATTATATTTGTTATCAACAAAACACAAAGAGATCGCAAAATATTAATAAACGTTTTTACGGTTTATTTGTATTAACAATCTCCCCCTTTTTGTTGATGACAAAACATAATGTTATGATGAGTAAAACTTAAGAATAGATGTAAGTTTTGAAAGCCCCTAAGTTTTACTTCTTCTCCCCCTTTTTGTCGAAACAAAAAGTTAACCCTTGGAAGAAATAAAAGTGTGGAAAAATTAGTCCACGTATCGCTAACTCCCCCTTGACGGTAGCTCCCCTTAGTTTGGGGCGTCAAGTGAAGAAAAATAAAAAATCCTACAAAGAGAAAGGTTAGTAACATGCTTAAATAATCTTGTGATTGCCGAGAATCAAGATTGGGAGCCAAGGTATGTAAACAAGGCCTTGTAATAAAACAACAAATTGTAGTGGTATTTATGCCACCTACAAGCATGTAAAAATAAGAACAAGACTTGTTCTTGAAAATGACTTCAAAAGAAAAAGTACTAAAAATAGAAAATAGTAGTAATGAATCCTTCCATGCTTGCATAAGGTTATGGATGGAGGTTTGGATGAGTAATGGTATTGATGCGATCAAGGATGAGGTTGAGTATGAATCGCATTTCTTCCATAACTTCTATTGCAATTTCCCTAGTGGATTGGCAATGTTCACAATGTAGGTGATGTGGGTAATGAGTACGGAAATATTCCGGTTTGTTTTGATTTGTGAGTTGCAAAAGTTGTGGTGGAAAAATAGGAAAATACGGATCAAAGTCCGGAATGATTGGAAGTGGTGGTGGAAAAGAACCTAGATGTTCTTGAATTTTAATGGGAGCTAAAGGTAGTGATGTTTCAAGATCATTGAATATTGTGTTTGGAGAGGTTGGAGGTGTCAAAAAGGCTAATTCTTTTTGCTTTGGTTGTTGAGATCTTGTTGGAGTCTTAAGGAGTCCCAAAAGAGTGATTTTAGGTGGTGAATGATTTGGTGATGAAGTTGGTGTACTCGTTGGTGATGAAGGAGGTGCTATAATGGAAGCATCTTGTGGTGAGTTAGTTGATGGTGTTGAGCCATAGGATGATGGTTTTCTTAAGAAACAAGATCGGATGTTAATCCGTGCGGATATCCTAGAGTTTGATTTTGGTATTTTGGAAGGTGGAAGTACAAAGGTTTGGGTTTCATGGAGATGATTGTTTGTACTAGGTGATTCATCTAAAGGGTTTGTGGATGACATGGTGTATTTTGTTTGTGAGGATGAGATGGATTATGCAAGCATTTTGGGAGTTCTATATATAGAAAAACAACGCATTGTAATAAATGCTTGACCCAAAATGTGGATTAAAATCTAATGATTAGATATGAATTTAAGGCATGTGATCATGAGAACACAAGCATTAAAAAGCATACTCCAAAAATAAAGCAAATGTGGATTTTTCATCCAAAGTGAGAAAAATAGAAGGTAAAAACAGCTTCTGTCTCACGGATCCCACGGATCCTTCCCTTGAGGGATCCGTCCAGCATGAAAGCTGGGATCCGTGGGTCTGGTGATTCAGGCAGCACAAAATTTTTCTTTTTAGAAACATTTTTGCCTAGTGTGTGCCTATATGCAAACTATTTGGGGGAGTTGCGGTTATCTCGACCCTTAAGAAGAAAAAGAATAATAAACTAGAAGTAGAAAAGCATCATATTGAGATAACCCGAAAACACATATTTAGTACTTGAGTACGTAATTTAGTGTTTATCAATGCTCCTAATTCATTGTTGCTTAAATGAATCTACCCGAAAATACATATTAGTTATGTATCTCCTTTAGCATTCATAAGGCATGAGATGCAATGAAAACGGGTTTTTACTTTGTATTAATAATGAAAAAGCGATTTGTCCTAAATGTGAGAAATTGCTTTTGTAAAAATCATACGGGAAGGTATCTTCCTTTTAGAAAACATTTTGAAAAGAGTGTTGGAATCACTCCTAAACCTTATTCAAGTGTTAGTGATTCATATGTAATAGTTAGCGTAATATGGCCTTTATGTTAGTAATTATGCTTAGGCTTATGTAGAAGGCCCATAAGCCTAGGTCCAAGCCCATAAGAGAAAGGAAGGGACTAGGAGTGTTGCCCTAGCTCCCTCTCCTATAAATACTATGTAATAACCCTCACTTGAGGTTGGTTGTCACTTTCATATTTCACTCTTTGCTTTAACCTTTCTTCTACGCATAAACGTGTGTGTGTGATAGTGTTCATCCGATCTCTTCTTCTCTATTTCTTACATGGATGCTTGTGTTACTAATATGGTGACCTAACAGTGGTATCATTCGCCAAATAGTTGGGTGAACATATTTGTTTTTGAAGTTTTTTGTTTTGGTCATACGCGTAAAACAGGTTCCATCTTTCTCACGCTTAAAAACTGATTTTTTACACTTTTCAATCCAAGATTCTTATACTTTCAATGTTTTAAGGTGTTAAAATATCTGTTTTTGGCAAAAAGTTTCAAACTTTACGCATAGATTTTTGTTTTTGAGCTTGGTTTTATACGTGGTACTAGTTCTACGCATAACTGTTTTTTAAGCTTTGGATCATCAAGTTTCACACTTTTGTGTTATTTTGGTGATATTGAAGCTATCTCATCACAAAAATCTGGTTTGGAAACATTACTTGGCAGAAATCATTTTTGGCTTGTTTCTAAGCGTAAGTAAAACCCTAAACTTACGTGTAACTATTCCTTGGTTTGATCTTCAGTTTCGTGGCTTACTCAGTGATTTTCTTGCTTGGATAAGCCTGAAAACACTTCGACTTTGGATATCTTTTGCACTGTGATAGTGTAAAAGATCACTTGGGCAAAACCCTAAAATTACGCATAAGCATAAGCTTACGCGTAGAATTTTTTACGCATAAGATTTATCTTACGCCTAAGCTTTGTCTTACGCATAAGTTAATCCTACGCCTAAGTTTTCTACGCCTAACTTCTTGTTTACGCATAACATTAGTGTTTTCTCCTTACTTATGCGTAAGCTAATCCTACGCGTAACTATTGCTGTTACGCGTAACTTTGGTGTTTTTACGCATAAGTGGTACTTGGCTTTTCTGTGATTTCTACGCCTAAGGACTCTTCATCAACACCGGTTCATTCGACTACAAAGATCCATTTAACAACACAAGTTTTCAACATGTCACAACCACCATACTCTAACTATTTTCCCTACACTTATCATCAACAACAACAACAACAACAACTAAGTCCACAAAATCAACAATTTAATCATTAACAACAAATTTATCAACAACAATTTAATCAACAACATACTCCACAACTTGGAGCAATTCCACCACCACAAATGGTTCAACCACCACCTAGTATTCAAGTACAACCTTACACAAACTTCTACAATCAACATCCATCCAGGAATACTATGAAGGAACCGACATGGTTTGGCAAGATGTGTGAAGCCTTAAGTAGCCAACAATCAATTCATGAAGCTGGCTCACTTGATAGACCTCCAATGCTCACTCCCAGAAATTATGATCAATGGGTGATAAGGTTCTTTAGGTTTTGTGATCTAAAGAATCCACATGGAAACTTTTTAAAGAAGGTCATTATGGAAGGTCCATTTCAGATGCCTACTGTTATCACACCCGCAGATCCAGATGCCAATCCACCAAGAGATGCTGTCTCCAACATTGCAACTATCTCCGACCTCACTGGTGATGAACTTCTACACTTTGAAGCCGATGAACTAGCAATGAAATACATCCTTTTGGGACTACCCAATCCGATCCTTCGAAGTGTTGATGCTCAAAAGACAACTAAAGCAATGTGGGAACATATTCATCTTCTAATGGAAGGCACAACACTCAATCAGGAAGACATGGAATCCAAAATCTACTTGGCTTATGAACATACTATGATTGAACCAGGAGAGACATTAGAGTCATATCATCATCGCTTTTCAGACATCATTAATGATTTGGACAAACACAACATCATCATGCCTCGAATTGCTGTCAACACTAAGTTCCTAAGTAGTCTTGGTCCGGAATGGGAGAAGTATGTCGTTTTTCTCTGTCAAGCTAAGAATCTTCATCATGCTACATACGGATTGTTGTACGACTATTTGAAGCCTCACCAAAAAGAAGTTGACAAAGAAAGGACTATCCGTGGACTCCTGAATTCACAGACAATTCCTGATAATCAACAACTTGCTTTGTGGGCCCAAACCAATCTTCCTCCTCAAACAGCTCAGCAACCAGCCCCTCAACCAACTGCAACCATCACACCATATGATTAGTCACAGCAACAACCTCAATAAACTTAATTAGTTCCATACAACAACAACAACGCTCAAGCACTTTACAGTGAAGCTGATGAGGACTCTGTTGCTTTCGATGAATTGCAACAAGGATTTGTTATGATTGCTAAAGCCTTCGGTCGGTATACAAACAAATCCAACAATCGCATTTGTTCCTCATCCAACACAAGGAATCAAGCTGTTGTGAACAATGGACGTGTTGAAGTTCAGAACCGTGGTTATGGTCGTCAGATGGGAGGTGGTCAAGGGTTTAATGCTATTGGAAGGAATAACCAGGGTGCTCCACAACAACAGAGAGCTCAAGTGGTTGAACAGGGGAATGCTCAGAATGAGGTTAATGGTCTTCGTTGTTATAACTGCAATGAAAAGGGTCATCTGGCTAATGCATGTCCTAAGCCGAGGACAAGAGGCAGTGCTTATTTCAAAGAGGCTTTGCTCTTGGCTCTTAAGGATGAAACTGGCGGAACTCTTAACAACAAGGAACAGAGCTTTATGGCAGATGCAGACTCTGATGATGATATGGAAGACTTGCAGGCTAATGCAGCAGTGATGTTGATGGCACAAATGCAAGCTCTACACATGAGTGACACAGGCCCAGTGTATGACACTGATGGCTTGTCTCAGGTACCGGAACAAAATATACTCATCCCTGATCTGATATCTCCGCCAATTTCTCCATCCGACCAGGATCAGAGTGTTCAACATGAGCAATTCACATCTCACTCCAATGATTATCAAATAGATCCCGTAGTTATATTTGACGATCAAGATGACCTTATGGGTAATATTGATAATCAAGTTGACTCCGTGATTATATTTGAGGATCTAAATAATGATCATGTTGAGACTCACGTTGAACAAAATGAGCTTCGGTCTAATAGAGAAATTGAGCTCCTGACCTTAATTAAAGACCAACACTCTCGATTGGAAATTTGCACGAAATTAAAAGAGAAAAATGCACTGTTAACTAGGGATAATGAATGCTTAATTCGACAAATCAATTTTTTCAAAACTCAAGAAAAACGTGAAGAAGGTTTTGAAGTCGCTTTTGCTAAATCTCATCAAAACAAAAAATCATTAGAACGACAGATACGTGATCTAGCCGTTTCCAAGAATGCTTTGTTGTCTCAAATAGAACAACTGAAACATGAACATAAAAAACAACTTAACGCTCTTACTTTGGAAACTAAAAAAGCCAAGGCTGAGTTGTTAACTTGTCAAAAATAGTTCTCTGAGTACAAACAGCATTCCATGAAATGAATAGATAACTATCTTGAAGAAATTGTCGACTTACAAACCAAAATCAAAGAGTTTCGAAATGTTGTTTACAAACATGGTGAGTCAATCACAACCATTCAAAAGTTTACTTTTAAGCCTAATCCAAATGGATATGGACCAATTCTTGCTGATTACAAACCTAAGTTTTCAAATAGAGCATTCAAACCAAATCCTGAAGTTTACAGTGCAGAACATAGAATTGATGATTCAATTATGACTGTTGTTGAATATAATCGCATGGAGGAATTAGATGCAGATGACGAGAGTCGGTCAAAAATGGAAAATGTCGTTTATAACAAACCATTTAACTATTCAAAAGCCGTCACTTTTTTCAAACAACAAGATACTTCTAACAAACCTTTTGTTATCACACCAGTCTCTGAAGTTAGTCCCAAACAAAATGGTGCACAAATTAATGGTCCTTTATCTTCAATTAGTGAAGTTAAAACAAAAGCCGAAAGTTTTCACGTCATAAAATACTTTGACACTTTCTTCTCTGACCTCAAAATTTTGGAACGTGAGATTGAATTTCATTCTGAAATAAAAGTTGAACATTTTCAATCGCCAATGGCGCGAGAACATCGAGACATTCTTCAGAAACGACTTTTACCCCATGTTAAAAATTTGAAAACGTGTGCACTATATTGGGAAAGGGATTTTCACAAGGAACTTGGTCTCATGAAAACCGTTTTCGAGAAAACAGAAACATCGATTTCAAATATTAAACGTAAAAAGAAATTGTTGAGAAAAGATGTTGATCGACTCTTGGAAGATGTTATCTGTTCTGATATCCATAATGTTGTGTTATTACAATCTGTTGCATATGCATCTGATCATCTCTCTGCTGATATTGTTGATTCTGTTGAAATTGTTGTGAATACTGATAATGTGCTTCAAATCGAGTCTTTAAAAGTTGAAAATGAACGATTATTAAACGAACTTTCAAATGCAAAACGTTGTCTTAATTGGTGTCAAAAAGATATTCACGATCAACAACTTGTTTTTCAAAACAAACTCGCCAAGTTGCATGCAAAAAATCTTAATCCAAAACTTGAGCAACTGGATGATCAAAACGTGTCTTTTAAGTGTCAAATCTCAAAATATGAACATGAACTTTCAAAAGTTAAACAGGGATATGGTGTCATATTTGATTTACTCAAACAGACTCGTGTTGAAGCATCAAACGAACTTGATCATTAACTTGCACACACTAAAGAAGTCATGAATTTTGCTTGAAATCTTCGTTCTGAAAATCAAGATTTGGTGCACACTATCACTAAGTTAAAGGAAATGTTAGGAAAGTATGAACAAGTTCAGCCTAGCATCATTAAGAGAATTGCACCTGTAACACTTAGCAAACGTGAACCCAGAATGCCTACTGACAAAACACAAGATACTAATGTGTTTCCCTCTACTGAAACATGAATAGTTGCCTCTTTTCCCAACGTCCGCACTTCACAGCCTAGGAGCAATACAAGGAAGAATAGGAGGTTGCGACCTAAGAAAAGATCAATTAAGAATGCTGATGTAGAAGAACACCCTAGGATCTTGAATAAGACTCATATTGCACCCACTTTAGATATTGCGTCTGACAAATGTAATGGAAAAAGTGTTGTAACGAATGCTAAACCTTTAAGTACTTTTGATATTCAATCTGATGCTTCTTGTATTATTTGTCGTAAAAGTATGCTTTCTGATTGTCATGAAAAATGTGTTGCTAGAGCTATCTTGTCTCGTTTACGGAATCCTAAGAATCGGAATACCTCTAGGCCCACTAATGATACTAAGTTTGTGCTTGGTAAACCGCCCTCCTTAGATTCTAAGAAACGCATTGATGTACCTGTAGTTCCAGTATCACCTCCAAGAAATGTAGTACCACCTAGTGCATTCACTAAGACTAAAGCTAAGACTAGTTGGAGATGGCAGAAATGGATACATAATACACTAGGATTTAAATGGATGCCTAAAATCATTGATGTGTGTATTTCTACTATAACTGCTGAGGAACCCTCTAACTCATTGGGTTCCACATCTACCTCTATTCCATCTGTGTCGTTTGTGTGTAATGCAGGTGATACAGATCATCCTTTGGATTGTTGATAGCGGATGTTCCCGACACATGACAGGCAATCTTAAACTGTTATCCAACTTTATTGCAAAGTTCATTGGCACTGTCAGATTCGGGAATGATCACTTCGCAGCTATCATGGGCTACGGAGATTATATCAATGGCAATATTGAAATTAAAAGGGTTTATTATGTAGAAGGCCTCGGTCACAATCTCTTTTCAGTTGGTCAATTCTGTGATGGAGATTTGGAAGTTGCTTTTCGGGAGAAAACTTGTTTCATTCGTGATCTACAAGGAAACGATCTAATGTCTGGGTCTCGTAATTCTAGTCTATACACAATCTTAATGCAAGACATGATTGCGTCATCTCCCATATGTCTACTCTCAAAGGCTACATCTACAAAATCTTGGCTATGGCACCGTCGTCTCTCACATCTAAACTTTCAAACCATCACCAACCTTGCTCGAAACAAACTTGTTGAAGGTCTCCCGAGATTCCGGTATTCTAAAGATCACCTATGCTCAGCTTGTGAACAAGGAAAAATCACCCGTGCTCATTTTCCCTCAAAGGTGGAACACAGCTCTCAGCATGTGCTTCATCTCCTTCACATGGATTTGTGTGGCCCGATGCGCGTGCAAACGATTAATGGCAAACGCTACATCTTGGTAATTGTCGATGACTACTCACGATGGACTTGGGTCTACTTTCTTCGAAGCAAAGACCAAGCTCCACAAATGATCATCACCTTTCTCACGAAAATTCAAATTCAGCTCCGGAACACCATCCGCCAAATCAGAACAGACAAAGGAACTGAATTTGTGAACCAAACTCTTCGAGAATTTTATAAGAAAGTGGGAATAGAGCATCAAACATCTATTGCACGGACACCAGAACAAAACGGAGTTGTTGAAAGATGAAACCGAACGTTAGTGGAAGCTGCAAGAACAATGTTAATTAATGCTAAACTTCCAGATTACTTGTGGGCAGAAGCTGTATCAACCGCATGCTACACTCAAAACCGTTCAATGATTACAAAACGCCACAACAAAACACCTTTCGAGCTTATCCACGACAGAAAACCGAATCTTAAACACTTTCATGTATTTGGATCTCTTTGCTACCTGATCGTGAAGACTTTGGAAAGCTCAAAGCCAAAGCTGACATTGGAGTATTTATTGGATACTGTGAGAATTCAAAGGGTTTCCGGATCTGGAATCGTCGCACAAAGTAGGTTATGGAAACAATTCATGCTAATTTTGATGAACTTACAGAAATGGCTTCTGAGCATAACAACTTAGAACCCGGTCACAACCGTTTAAACTTTCCTCAAACCCCATCATCAGCTGAACTAAGCCCCGAGCTTACTCGTCAATAAATGGAAACGCTATTTGCTTCGTTATTTAGTGATGACATTGATGAACGTGCTCCAGGTGTATCCGCTGTTTCCGCTGCTCAACCTGATCATACTCTTATACCTGATACACCTGCTACAACAACTACTGTTGAAGAAGCACCACCAGTTGACTCTACAACAACAATTGAACAAACTGCTTCCAACGACGCTGAACCAGCTGCTGATGTTCTTAATGAAGTACCCCCACCTGCAGATTTTGATCCAAATGCGTTCTTTAACCCGTTTTCCAATGAAACTGCTGCACCTGATGTCGCGGAATCATCAACAAACCATTTGAATCCTCAAAATCTGCATAATGTATATCAACATCAACCTTCCACACATCGTTGGACGAAAGACCATCCTCTAGAAAACATTATTGGTAACCCAAATCAACCAGTCGTTACGAGACAACGTCTTCACACAGATGGTGAACATTGCATTTATGCTCTCACTGTCTGCCAATCTGAACCTAAAAACATTAAAGATGCAATGACCAAAGACAACTGGATTGAATCCATGCAAGAAGAAATCAACCAATTCAAACGTCTTGAAGTATGGGAACTGGTTGAAAGACCAACAGGGGTCTACGTCATTGGTCTTAAATGGATTTGGAAGAACAAATTGGATGCTGAAGGGAACGTAATCAGAAACAAGTCACGTCTGGTGGCTAAGGGTTATAGACAGGAAGAGGGTATTGACTTTGAAGAATCATTCGCTCCGGTTGCTCGCCTTGAAGCTGTTCGGATCTTTCTCGCGTTCGCAGCTCATATGAATATAACGGTCTTTCAGATGGATGTCAAAACTGCTTTTCTGAACGGTCAACTAAAAGAAACGGTTTATGTCACCCAGCCAGAAGGATTCGTTGATCCCGCGTTCCCGAACCATGTCTACAAACTGAACAAAGCTCTGTATGGTCTTAAACAAGCTCCTCGGGCATGGTACGATAAGTTATCATCTTTCCTAATTGCCAATAATTTCACCAAAGGTTCGGTCGACCCTACACTTTTCATACAATATCACGGGGAACATATTTTAATCGTTCAAATTTATGTGGATGACATCATTTTTGGGTCAACACATTTAAAATACTCAAATGCTTTTGCAAAACTTATGACAAAACATTTTGAAATGTCAATGATGGGTGAACTTACATTCTTTCTCGGATTGCAAGTTCATCAATCACCCCGTGGTATTTTTTCTAAGTCAGTCCAAATATACCCTTGAAATTCTGAACAAATTTGGAATGAATACCTGTGATACTTATGCCACACCAATGTCACATACCACGAAGCTAGACGCTGATTTGCATGGGAAACTGGTTGACCCTACAAAATACCGTAGTATCATTGGGTCTCTCATGTATCTAATAGCCACCAGACCTGATATTGTGTTTGCCGTATATCTTTGCTCCCGTTATCAGTCGAGACCAACTGAAACCCACCTCTCAGAGGCTAAAGAATCCTTCGATACATCAAGGGAACCATTAACTTGGGGATCTGGTATCCGAAGGATTCTGGTTTTAAACTAATAGCTTTTTCAGACGCTAACCACGCAGGATGCTTAGACTCTCAGAAAAGTACTTCAGGAGCACTAGAATTTCTTGGTGACAAACTGGTGTCTTGGCAATCAACAGAAGCAGAATATGTAGCCATGTCAGCGTGTTGTGCTCAAGTCATTTGGATGAGAACACAACTCAAGGACTATGGTTACGTATTTGACAGAATCCCGATGTATAGCGACAATCGGAGTGCTATTGCAATCTCGTGCAACTCTGTTCAACACTCTAAATCAAAGCACATCGATCTTCGCTATCACTTCTTCAAGGACCACGTGGAACAGGGTACTGTTGAATTATACTTTGTGGGTACAGAATACCAATTGGCAGATCTTCTCACCAAAGCCTTAGCTCCTGCTAGGTTTAATGAGTTGGTTCACCGGATTGGTATGCGGTGTTTGACTCAAGAGGAACTGGATGTACTCTTAAAACATTCTTAACTAACCAGTCAAACACCAACACCTCTTTTGTAAATATTTTTCAAAAACAAAATACAAACATATAAAATTTGATAAAACAACAAAAATATTCTTCTATCTTTATTTCTTTCAACACGGCAAGTACAAATCTTCCATCAACACTCAAATCTTTCAAAATTCAATATTTTTCCGATCAAGTGTTGAGGGGGAGAAAGCAAATATTTTTCAGTTTCATAAAACCTTGTACTTGCATGTTATCTTATCTCGGTTGTTTCTCTAAAAATAGTGGTCACATTTCTGGTTTACTGACACTCCTCGAACTAAAATTTATAAACTTTCATTATTTCTTAAGTCGAGGGGGAGTGTCGTCAAAGTTATTTCCATATATTCTTCGTTTGGTAACCAAAATGGAAGTTAAAGGCTTTAGATGTAAATGGTAGAGGTGGAGGGACTGAAAGTGTCAAAAGTTTAAAGTATTTTCTAATAAAACTCTTCACCTAACATTTAATCTTCACATTTAATACTTCACCAAACTCATCCTACGCCTAAAATTCGATCTTCATTTCCATGTATTGGATCATCATTTGTAAGTGGTTTCATAATCTTAACGTATTTACAAACAATGGTTTTGAATCTTTTACAAATCCAACGGTTAAAACGTGAGATATGAGTGATTTTGTGTTCTACGTATAAGCGTATGAACACATAATCATGTTTGTGTGTTTATGGTTAAAATGATAGTGTCAAAACGTTCATATAACATCATTGAAACTATTTTGATCATAAAAACATACCCAACAACACGAATTGATTGATTTTGAAAATTAGGGTTCATACGTTAGTTTGGGGGTTCTCATATGTGATCGTTTTTGGTGATAAAGATTGTTGTATAAGGTTGTTTTCAAGTTGAATTGATCATACTTAGACCCAGAAATTACCCAGAAACACTAATGATTCATAAATTGGAAACTAGGGTTTATGTTCATACGGTTTGGGTATTTTTGATTCATGACATATTTGATGTTAAAACTTGGATAAGACAACTTAATAGGCTTCTTAGACTTACCAGAATCATTTTGGTGCAATTCCTATGGCTAAATCTCTTACTCGTAGAAATTAAACCTTAGGGTTTTGGTTTACGCATAAGGGTTTTTTACGCGTAACTGTTTGATGAGTTTTTCATGTTTGATCTGATAAATATTGAATGCATGTGTTAATAATTGGTGCTATGATTAACTTATTTCAGGTTTATTACGCGTGAAATTCAGAATCAAGGTTATTAGCAATCTATGCATAAGGATCACCTTACGCGTAGAAGGTTATGCGTAAGAGTAATCTTACGCGTAACAGTTACGCGTAAGGTTCTACATAAGGGACTACGCGTATCCTGTGAAGGATATGCATAAACAGTGACCTCTACGCATAAGGTCTACTCTTACGAGTAAGCCTTACGCGTAAGGTTTTATATGCGCTTACGCGTAAGCTCTACGCATAAGGTCCCCTTTTTCCTACGCGTAATATTTCTTACGCGTAAGTCAGGATCCTACACATAAGCTTGCGTTTACGCGTATACCTCTCCTGTTTACGCATAAGCTTGCCATTTCTACGCCTAAGCCTTGTTTAACCTTTATTATGAATTGTTACGCGTGCAAACTTGTAAATAAATAAATCATAACGCCACAAAACCAATAATGTCACTAATAAACTTAAACGTTTAATATGTTGTGAGAAATAAGTGATAACATGGACTTTAAAACTTAAAGTTAATTAACTTACGAAACTTATCACGACGTCATTGGACAATTGGACAAGCAAGTGACATTGGACTCGTAACAATCATTGACATAGCACATTCAATAATTAGACAATAAAACCATCTATTGACTAACATAATGTCTTTCGATATGTTGGTTCTTTTGGCTAAATATATTTCAGATCATGACATGGACACTCAAATGCAGAATGTGGATGCACCAAATGTTCTCACCCTTGTTGATATCTTCCCTAATGGTTATCCGATGAAGATTGGAAAGAACAACCTTCGTGTTGACTTTGAAACTCTCACCTGCTCAGAGTCTTCTTGCTTAATTGCTGTGGATATTCTGAAGAATCATCCTTATCAGAATATGCTCTCCAATTCTGCTACTGTGCCGGAGATCTACATTCATCAGTTTTGGAACACAATGAAAAAGATCAAAGGACAAAATGTTGTGACAGTGACTCTCAACCACAAACAAGTCACCATCACACCTGCAGACTTAAGGACTGTTCTCCTCATTCCCGACATCGAGCCTACCGATTACGTTGCTGCACCAACTGAAGAGACTGTTCTACAATTCATGATCGAAATTGGTTATGATGAAGCTAAAGGAGTAATCAGTAAGCATTCATACGTGGATCTTAAGAATATTCCTCAACCTTGGAGAACTCTCTACATCATCATCACCAAATCTGTTTCCGGTCGTGACAGTGGCTATGAGCATCCCAAGCTCATGGAACTGCAAATCTTTTGGGCTTTGATCAACATGAAGCACATCGAAATTGAAGCTCTGATATGGGACGACATGATGTCATTCCTCAAAAAGCTTGGCTCAAAGATTCCTTATATCAGATATACAAAACTGTTGATCCAAAGAGCACTTGGACTCAATCCTGATATCCCCAAGAGACTCAATAACCCCAACAATCACGACATGTTGTCTGAACCGACTCTAACTGTTAGATTCAAGGAATCAACAACGAAGAAATAGGGTGCTGTGTTGCCGGATCACCTTCTGTCTGATGAAATCAAAAAGCTCTACACATACAAAAGGTATCTGGTAGCAGTTGAAGAAAGCAAAGTTGGTTTTCTCGATGACAAGCGTTCTGGTACACCTACCAGGAAAACCAGACGAGGGAGTGCAGGCAGTGCCGCAAGCACTGAGAGTCAACAAAAGTTCCCAAAGAGGAAACCTCCACTCAAAAGGAAAATTCCTTCTAAGGAAGCTGTTCCTATTCCCGTACCTAAGCCTAAACCGCCAAGAAAGCTAGTGGACGAAAGCTCTGAAGATACAGAATCAGACGAAGAGGTTTTCTACTCTGAAACTGTAACCGATATTACTCCATCAGTAGCTAAACCTCCCAGTCCACCAGCTGACAAAGGTAAAGGGAAAACCCCAGTGATTGAGCATGATAAGGAGAGTTCTGATGAAGAACCAGTTGACGAAGAAAGAGAATATCAAATGAAGTTGAAGGAACTCAGACAAAAACACTTTGCCGAAGAATTCGTAAAAGATCAAACTCGTGGCCCTGGAGGTTCAAGTGGCGGTACTCAAGCCACACCAGTTCCTGATGCGGTTAATCGACCCGATAAGGGAACTGGTACTACCATCACTCACGAACAACAACAACGGCAGATTGAAGATTCCATCAACTTTGATATTGAGGAACCAGAAACAGAAAAGACTGAGAAAACTCCTGCTGATGATACTAAGGCGGATGAAACGGCTAAGTCTAGAAATGAAGAAGAAACCGCCTATGATCATTTTCTTCTAGACAGTCCCGCACGTTCTAAGGAGGAAACTTCTGAACCACCTAAGGACCCCGAGCCTCCTCAAGTCTCATCATCATCAGACTCATCTTCTCACTCTTCACCACCACCATCCAGAAGATCAACCAGATCCACATCCAAATCAGTGAAGAAGCCAACTGCCTCTTGGATCTCTCAAGCTAAGACACGAATCATTAAAGCTGTCAAACAGGTCAGAAAGAAAGACGTGCCTTACAAAAAAGCTGAATTTTCTCGCTGACCAGGTACAGTACCTTCATGACGAGAATGACAAGATGAAAGATGCAAGGGAGTACATCCATAAGTTCATGGAACGTGATCCTCAAGGGGAAATGAACGAGATGATCAAAGGTTACACTCACAAGTACCTTCTTGACATCGTTCCTGGAGTTACAAAGGAGATGTTTACCAAACAACTCTATCCGAATCTATTACACTTGGCCAAGCAAACTATGAGATCAACACCAATGCATGTCAACATCAACCCAGTTGATCCCATAATATTCTCAGATGCTGAATTTGTTAACAGGCTGGTAGCTCAAATGTCTAAACGCTCTGCAACATTTACTTCTTCTGAATGAAAATTGTTTGAAGCACTGTTGGAATATCAACTTAAATCAGCTTACAGGGAAGAAGCTCAAAGGTCTAAACGTCCAAGAGACGAAGAAGATAAGGATAAGGATAAGCATGACGAGCCTAAACGCTCGAAGAAGTCTGGTGAATCATCCTCCATGCAACCTCCACCCCAAAGGACTCCAGCTCAACCACGATCTCCTCCTCGCTCTTCTACTGAAAAACCTCAGGATTCTGAGTTACCACCCCAGACTCAGAAAATTGGTGATCACTTTGAGTATACGGGTGGTGAAGATAAGGAAGTCATTGAGCCCCAACAACAACCCACCTCTCCCGACAAAGCAAAGAAACCAGCATCATCATCTAAGCCAAAGAAGAAGTCGCCTAAGGCTAATGTCGTATCATGGCTAGATGAAGATGACATTGATGAATACAACTGGTTTTCTACACTTGTTAATTCTACTCCCTACCCATCTGAAGGTCAAGATCTGGTAGACGGTAGTACATTGGAGCATGCAAAGTTACTGCAAGAAAAATTCCGAGTGAAGAAGATGACGAAATCAGAGTTGAAATGAATCAAGAATGAAGCCTTTTAACTACTAAAAGACAGATCGGAAAGTGCCATCGAGGTTGAATACCATCTTGAAAACATAGCACGAGCCATGTCCAACAACAGTGATTGGCTCAACCCTGAAGCAAACATCGACTTCTCCAGGAAAGACAATGCTCCTTACTACACCGATTGGTCTAAACCTCTACCAACGATTGGCCAACCAGATCAGCCTAAGATTCCATTTCGCTACTTCTTCAACAACGACTTGGAATTTCTTCTACACGGCAATGATGATTCAAGGAAATACGCTACATCACTCACACTTCCGTTCCTGGCAGCCATATACTCTAACTGCATAGCCATCGAGGAAAAGGCTACCCACATGTTTTCCAACAATGTGGAACTGTATGACCGTGATGCAATGTATGGGATTCACCATTGGCTGGAACGCCGACGAATCTACTACAAAAGCTGCCAGGTTCAGAAGTCTCAACATGAAGTGTTCAGTACTAAAGAAATCGTTGCTGTTAAGCGTCCCTGTACTTAAGCATGTAGCTCTTACGCTACACTTTCCTCAAGAAAATTGTGGTCAAAAGACAAGAAGAAAGAGACTATGAATTCTGTGAATTGGACTTTCAGAACTTGCCTCTCAACGACATTGAAGATCTGTATCTTGCAAAAGTACAGGGACGCATGAGACAATTCTCGACTGAAATTCAACTCGAATACATCAAGTCCTTGCTCATATTCATCAGAAGCATAGTGATACAGGAACGTGTAGAAGATCTACAACTTGCTTTTGAGTCATATCAGACCCGTGTCAACTTCACCAGACCTCAGCTAGAACTTCCCGACATCAACCAGCTTCCACAATACACCCTTGTCAGCAAACCATTCGGAGTAATTTACCGTAGTGAGCTACAATGAAACTGCTTGATGGCGTGTAGAGATCTTCACAAGTTTGGGGATCATACATTGATGAAGGTTAGGGATGGCTTGGCTTACAGGTTGAAGGATATACATGAAGACATTGGGACACCAAAGCGATGGAACTCTCAGGACAGACGGGATGTGAAGAGGATCATCACAATGATTGATGAGAGGTTGTACAGAAGGGACCAGTTCAGAACACTAGAGAGCTTTGTAGGTGGTCGTCCCAGGATTACTCTCACCGGCTATCAACGCCCTGTTCGCATTCCTGGTGATATTACTGGACTTCCTGGTACCCCTTAAACTGCTTCTATTTCATATTAATTTGGATGTGTGATTTATAATGACAATGTCTTGTGCACACATAACAGTGTACAACCCGTTCTTGTAATGAAAGGACCCTGTGGTACGCTTCAGTGCCACAATCCTATAAAAGGAGCGAAAGCTTCTTACTTTTGAGTAAAACCTATCAAACCTTTCATTTTTTCAAGGTTTTACTCAAAAGAACAAGTACTTCCTCTTACGTTTTCAAAACCTCAAAAGTTAGTATTACTTGTTGAGGGGGAGTATTTGACTTAAAAACTTTGTTCACAAATTTTTCTTTGTGTAATCTTCCCACAAAACTCAAAATGGTCATATTTATTATCAACATTTCTTCAAAAATAACATTTATATGCCATTTTTGAGGGGGAGAAATTTATGTGATAAGAAATATGTTGTGAAACTGCTATTGAATCCTCGTGTGAAAAGACTTCAACCCATGAATTGATGGGATCTGAACAGTCTTACATTGAAAGGATTGGTCTTCCAAGACTTATCCAAGTAAATTGTACCTATTCGAGAAGCTCTTGATAGACATGACCTGTAACGGGTTTGACAACCTCTCGGGGTTGTCCACATCTTCAAGGTAGTTATTAGAGCTAGTTGTCACATAAAAACTGATAATGTATCTCTTTAACTATGCAACGTAATAGTGTCTCGCAAGGAATTGTCTATCTTGAGTCGATCAATTCAAAATGTGCGCGCTCTTTCCTGACAGTGCAGATTTCTGTCAAAACTCTTAAGCACATGTTGAGGGGGAGTATTTCTGAAAATCTAAAACTCTTGAAGTGTTCAAACATGTTTTTCATTCACAAACACTTTGAGAGATTTTCATGAAAAATGGTTTTATGGAAACTGAGTTATAAGGTGTTTAAGGTTAGGAATAACCGTCCTATGATCCGCCAGAGCCGGAAGGATCTACCCAAGGACACTACCAATAGTTAGAATTAGAAGTCCTTAGGAATGACTATAAAAAGGAGAAAATGAGAATTGGAGAAAGAAGGAGTTGAAGAATTAAAAAGAAATGCAAAGAAAAGGGTGAAAAGAAAAAGCCCTCCAGATTATTCAACTTAGGGCAGACACCGGGTTCAATTCATATGCTACTGGTTGTCACTTAGTGACACTGGTATTGAAGATTAAAAGTCGTCATGGACCCAGTGACGCATGCACTAAACCTTCTTAGCCACTCAAGTTTCTCTCAACAGAAGCTTGTTTCATTCTCATAGGGAACCCTACGTAAACTATCAGCTTTCTCTTAGAGATTGCTGGTATTGAAGAAGGAGACCCTCTCCCTAGTCTCCGCTCAGGAAAACCAAAACGCACTATTGAGTCTAGAGCCACGAGATTCATCAAAAGATCTCTTAGGTACACTTGACATTTCATCACTTGTTGTTCAACAATAAGAACAACAGTGGTACGTTATCGAGTCCTACACAGATCCTAGCAATCTGTCGAGAACATTTATGAGAGGTTCACATCTGTGATCCTCAGTGATTGAATGGAAACTCCTGCCAGGGTCAACATCAAACAGCCCTGACAACAGGTCGCTTCGGTAATGCCCCATGGATTACGCTTAGTGGTCTCAAATAGTCTACAGTCGTGAGGTGATGCTTCGGTGTACCTCAGCGACTCATCTGAACCGTAGGTGTACTTCGGTACATCGCGCTATCTCACTTGTGGGACTCCGGTTCAGGAACGGCCTTTGTGAGAATTAGAGTTGTGTTTTCACACTATGCTGTTAACACTCTCAAAGTTCAAACTTGTAAGTGCCGGAATCTGCTTATTACTAACCTTTCTTATGTTTACTTCTTATGGAAGCTCTGGAGCGGACTGATCATGCAGATTCTCCACATGCTCATACCAACAACATCACTTATGAAAGTTCTCTCATAATCAAAGGCAACACAAAGTCAGAATGATTCTTCGTCAACAAAGAATCTACAAAGTTTAAAGACTTAAAGAACTTCATCAACTGTAATCCAACGTTAAAGAGCGTGTGAGCATGTTGGAGAAAGACGTGGAGACACTGGAGCAGCGAAGCAGACCTGATGCAAATTACCACAACATACTATCACTATCAAAGAACAAAGAACTGAAGAACAAAGAAAATGAAAACGTCAAAGCAGAATACTTCAAAAGAAACAATTTCTCTACACTGGGGAGATTGTTCGAATCAAGACACTTCTTCTCACAAGAATGAAGAATGTCAGAAGACGTCAAAGCTACTATTACATCAGCACCTACAATGTTTATCACTCATTCACTCATCACTAGCCCTTAGGGGGAGATTGTTGGAATCACTCATAAACCTTATTCAAGTGTTAGTGATTCATATGTAATAGTTAGCTTAATATGGCCTTTATGTTAGTAATTATGCTTAGGCTTATGTAGAAGGCCCATAAGCCTAGGCCCAAGCCCATAAGAGAAAGGAAGGGACTAGGAGTGTTGCCCTAGCTCCCTCTCCTATAAATACTATGTAATAACCCTCACTTGAGGGTTGGTTGTTCACTTTCATATTTCACTCTTTGCTTTAACCTTTCTTCTACGCATAAACGTGTGTGTATGATAGTGTTCATCCGATCTCTTCTTCTCTATTTCTTACATGGATGCTTGTGTTACTAATATGGTGACCTAACAAAGAGGTTGTCTTTGAAAATGTGTATGTAGTTATGTGTTTGCAACTTGTAAGAAAAAATAAGAAAGCTATAAGTGGAAAACTTATCTTGGGTTTTGAAAATTCCCGTATTGTTTGTGAGTTGTGCGTGAAATAGAGATCCTAGACTCAGAAAGAAGAAGGCTAGTGTTTACATACCTTGTAGAGTCAAATAAGTTACGACGTTTGTTCCATTAGACCAAGGCCAAGACGAAGTAGGTTGAATTGTTCCCGCTTCAACGGTTTGGTGAGGACGTCGGCTATGTTGTCTTCGGATGCTACCTTCTCAATAGAGATGTTCCCCTTTTGAACATTGTCTCTTAAGAAGTGATGACGAATCTCTATATGCTTTGTGCGAGAATGCAATACCGGATTCTTGCTTAAGTCGATGGAATCTTTGTTGTCACATAGGATGGCTATGTCGCTTAGATGAATGTCGTAGTCGACTAACGCTTGTTTCATCCATAGTGCTTGTTGGCATGCTTTGCCGGTGGAGACGTACTCGGCTTCGGTTGTTGATATTGCTAGTGCCGTTTGTTTCTTAGAAAACCAAGATGTTAAACAACATCCCATGAAAGTACATACCCCACTTGTACTTTTTCTATCAACGTAATCACCTGCATGGTCAGAATCTGCATATACAATTGTTTCTACTCCCGTGCCCTTAGGATACCATAATCCTAATTGTGTTGTACCCTTAATGTATCTAAATATCCTTTTTACGGCTTCTAGGTGTGATGTTTTAGGGTCTTCTTGAAACCTAGCACATAAGCAAACACTAAACATGATATCCGGCCTACTTGCCGTGAGGTAGAGAAGACTACCTATCATGCCACGATATTTAGTATTATCGACGAATTCGCCCGTCTTCATCTTTTGTGAGTTTGGTGTCGGATGACATTGGTGTCCTAATTGGTTTCGACTCTTCTAGACCGAATTTCTTTAACATCTCCTTTATGTATTTAGATTGATTAAAGAAGATACCATCTTCTACTTGTTTGATTTGTAGACCAAGAAAGAAACTAAGTTCTCCCATCATACTCATCTCGAACTCGTCATGCATGATTTTAGAGAAATCATCACACATGTCTTGACAAGTGGATCCGAATATAATATCATCTACATATATTTGCACTATGATTATATATGACTCTCTTTTCTTAGTAAAAAGTGTGTTGTCAACTAACCCCATGGTATAGTTGTGTTTAATTAAAAATGACTTGAGTCTATCGTACCAAGCTTTTGGAGCTTGTTTAAGACCGTAAAGGACTTTATTTAATTTATACACATGTTTGGGTTTTTCAAAATCGATGAAGCCCGGAGGTTGAGCTACATATACTTCTTCATTAATGAAACCATTTAGAAAAGCGCTTTTGACATCCATTTGATAAAGCTTTAGATCATTAGCACAAGCATAAGCAAGAAGTATTCTTGTAGACTCTAATCTAACCACGGGGGCATAGGTCTCATCAAAGTCTATTCCTTCTTGTTGGTTATACCCTTGAGCAGTGAGTCTAGCCTTGTTCCTAGACACTACTCCGTTTGCATCTAATTTGTTTTTATAAACCCATTTGGTTCCTATTATGGTTTGATTACTAGGTGGAGGGACAAGTGTCCAAACATCATTAGACACAAATTGATTTAATTATTCTTGCAGAGCCATTACCCAACTCTCATCTTTTTTGGCTTCTTGTGTATTCTTAGGTTCTATGGTTGAAACGAAGCAAAACAAGCTACTTTGGTTTTGAACTTGAGACCTTAATGTTCTTTCGTTTAGCTTTCCTATGACCTTATCTACGGGGTGATCTTTAGACTCTTTAATGTTTATGACTTCATCATTTAAAGGTTCTTCTTCTTCATTTATCTTTTTCTTTATTACTATAGCTTCACTTTCTACAATCTCGTCATCGACAAGAGGTGGAGAGGGTTTGGGTGGACTTTCATCAAATTTTATATTTAATGACTCTTCTACCTTCATTGTTTCTTTGTTTAATATGACGTAAGCTTTGCTATTTGGAGAGTAACCTAGAAAGATACCTTCGGTTGATTTAGGATCAAATTTTGTAAGGTAATCTTTAGAGTTAAGAATAAAACATTTGCTTCCAAAGACTCTAAAGTGATTTAACGTAGGCTTTTTGCCTCGGAGTAACTCATATGGAGTTTTACCTAAGATTGGTCTAATTAGGACTCGATTGAGTATGTACGTTGAAGTATCAACGGCATTACACCAAAACTTTTATGGTATGGATTGTTCATTAAGCATGGTTCGACACATTTCTTGTAAGGTTCTATTCTTTCTTTCTACTACCCCATTCAATTGTGGAGTGCGTGGAGCCGAGAAGTTGTGAGTAATACCATTAGCGTCACAAAAGGTTCCAAATTGCACTTCATTATCGAATTTCCTACCATGATCCGTCCTAATAGACACTATAGGACTTCTTAGTTGTCTTTGGATCTTTTTGCTTAATATTTCAAAATAATTAAAGGTTTCCATTTTGTTCTTTAAAATTTTTGTCCATGTATACCTAGAGTAATCATCCACTATGACCAAAGTGTAGTAGTTGCCTCCATAACTTTGGATAGCGGATGGACCAAATAAATCCATATGTAGTAATTCTAGACACCTAGTTGTAGACACCATGTTTTTAGCTTTATGACTAGAATACGCTTGTTTTCCTACATTACAAGCATCACAAAAGTGATGTTCATATTTTAACTTAGGTAGATCTCTTACTAGATCTTTGGATGATAGCGATTGAAGAAGTCGCATATTGGCGTGACCCAATGTTTGATGCCATAAGGTCGAAGTATCATCCATAAAGGTAAGACATAGTTTGTCTTTAGGTTCATTACCGATTTTAATGACATATGCTCCATGTTTCCTAATTCCTTTTCCTATGGTTATGCCATTTTTTAATATCCTACTACCGGTTTCGGTAAAAAGTACATTGCACTTTTTATCACATATTTGTCCTATTCTTAAGTGGTTAAAGTTTAGGTTTTCTACGTGACACACATCGTTAATGGTTAGAGATTTCTTAGAAATCGTACCTTTACTGATGATTCTACTTTTGCTATTTCCAAACACCACATTACCTCCATTGAAGGATTCATATGTGGAGAATAGATCTCTATTGCCGGTCATGTGCCTCATGCACCCACTATCCTTGACCCATTCATCCGGGTCTAGGTCGACCTTTAAGCATACCTCGTCATTTGCCATGAGACAAATTTCTTCGTCCTCCTCGTCGCTCATTCCCCACGTGCCGCTCACGAACGCCTTTTGATCATCCCGTTTAGGACACTTACTAATAAAGTGGTTTGGGTCCCCACATTTAAAGCAAGTACGATCATCTTTTGGCTTCTCGTCCTCTTTGCTTTTCCGAAAGCCTTTCTTATCGTCATACGGTTGTTTGACGTATCTTCCCTTTCTTCTAAAGAACTTTTTAAAGTCCCTTACCGCCATAGCGTACTCCTCGTCGTCACTACTCGAGGAGGAGTTCTCTTCATCGCTTGAAGCCTTTTTGGCTTTAAGGGCAAGAGATTTGTGTTTCTCTTTCACCTTTGAGGCTTCGGAGTCTTTAGCAAGGACAAGCTCCTAGACTTTTAGGTTGCCTATGAGTTCATCGAGGGTGAGGATTGTCAAATCTTTTGACTCTTCGATCGCCGTCACCTTGGATCTCCACTTCGATGGAAGTGCCCTTAGATATCTCCTAACATGGTTGCGGCTAGAAAAAGATTCATCAAGTGCTTGTAAAGATGTAATAATAGTATTAAAGTTAGCAAATGAATGAAATATAGTTTCCTCATCCGATATTTAAAATTGTTCATATTGTTGAACAAATAAATCAATTTTATTATTTTTAACTTGTTGGTTGCCTTGATGAGTTACAACTAAAAAATTCCAAATTTCTTTAGAGGTTTTAAGCATAGAAATTCTTTCGAATTCCTTTTTCGGTAAAGCATTATATAAAACCATTTTTGCTTCACTATTTTTAGAAAGCTTTTTCTTCAATTCATCATTTAGTTTATCATGAGGTATGTTAACTACATTCCCTTTATCATCTTTTGAGGTAGCCTCAAAATCGCCTTCAACAATAATGTACCAATAATCAATATCTTTAGATTTCACATATGTTTCGAATCTATTTTTCCAATATATAAAACCATTAGTTTCAAGTAGTGGTGGTCGTTGCATAGATTGCCCTTCCTTATAATTTTCAGAACCCATAGTGATCGAAAATTTTTTAAAATACAATTTTACTTTAAAACTTTTATAAACTTAGCTCTTGATGCCAATTGTGGAAAACTAGAAGGGGGGGTTGAATAGTTTTGCCGATTTTAAGTTAGTTTCAATAATTTTAGATTCGTTAATATGTGAGATCTTATGGATGTAGAGAAAGTATAGATCTAATGATAAAGCAAGTAAATAAAGTAAAGCAAAGGGATAGAAAAGACACAACCGATGTATAGTGGTTTGGCTACAAGGACACCTTCGTTGCCCTACTCCACTCCCCGAGTCACCTACTCGAGAGTTCAAGCACTATGTCAAAAAACTCCTTCACTTGGCGGAGAAGCCTTCACAACGTTGCTTACACTTTTTCCGGTACAAAGCTAGATACCGAGTCCGTAACACGGTGGACCAAACCAGCATGACTATTACACAACAAATATGTGAAATATCAAATACAAGATCTTCGCTACAGAAATCTTGCGGAGTGACAAATCAATCAAGGACCCCTTACTTGGATGACTTGTAGAATGCTCGTGATCTAGCCTTAGAGAAGGACCTATATGAGGATCACAATAGAAAGAAGGAAGAACAACTCTCTAGATCAAGTGATCTATATGTTAGAAGAGAATGAGAGTGTTTGAGAGATTTAGTAAGAAGAGAGGTAAGTTAGAATGAAGAAATGGCTCTCTATTTATAGGCAAAATCTTGCACTGTTCCTCGGATCCCACGGATCCCTCCCACTTAGGATCCATCTAGTGTAATCCTAGGGATCCGTGGGACGCTCCTCTTTGCCCATGGGTTTTTTGGTTATGGGTCATGGGTTGGTCCATGGGTATTCCTTTAGATTCAATGTATCTAAGTATACATTGTATCTAGCCAACTTGGGTATGGGTTATGATCCATGGGTTATGGTCCATGGGTTGTGGTTTTTACCCATCCTAATAAACTATTACAACAAATGCTTAATTACTACATTTTTGTATTTAAATGGCTATATGTAAATGCTTTACAAAAATAACATCTATCCTTATAATTATACTTAAGATAACATTATATCTGTTATCAACAAAACACAAAGAGATCGCAAAATATTAATAAACGTTTTTACGGTTTATTTGTATTAACAACTTGTGTTGAAGCCAAACTTACAAGATCATCTTTCAAATCGGTTGAACGAAAAACCGAACCACTTGATATGATACACACTGACATATGTGATTTGAAATCACTACCCACAAAAGGTGGCAATAAGTACTTTATCACGTTTATTTAATGATTGTACAAAGTATTGATATGTTTACTTACTGAAAACTAAAAAATAAAGTTATAGACAAGTTTGTTCTATACAAAAACGAAGTTGAGAATCAACTTAGTAAGAAAATCAAGGTGGTACGAAGTGATAGAGGAGGTGAATATGTGTCTCCATTCACTGATCTATGTGCAAAACATGTAATTAGACACAAGTTCACTTCTCCCTATTCACCTCAGCAGAACGGTATTGCCGAAAGGAAGAACCGTACCTTGAAAGAAATGGTTAATGTCATGTTGATAAGTTCTGGTCTAAGCCAGGACATGTGGGGGGAAGCCATTCTAACGGCTACTTATCTTTTAAATAAGATACCTTGTAAGGAAAAAGAAGAGACCCCTAATAAATTATGGATGGGAAGAAAACCATCATATCAGTACTTACAAGTGTGGAGGTATCTAGCAAAGGTAGCCATACCGACTCCCAAGGCCCAAAAGATTGGACCTAAATCTGTGGATTGTATATTCATCGGATATACTAAGAATACTAGTGCTTATCGTTTCATTGTACATGATATGAAAAATCCAGATATACAAAAGGGTACAATAATGGAATTAAGGAATGCTTCATTCTTTGAAACTATATTTCCTTGTTTAGTGAAGGAAACCGGAAATTCATCTAGAATAGATGACGAAGTTGCCCAAGATAAGAGATAATGAGCTGATAATGATATCCAAGATGAGAGACAAGATCAAACTGAGGAAGAAGAGGTTGAACCTAGAAGAAGCAAAAGGGCAAGAACCGAGAAATTGTTTAACCCGATTTTGTTTCTTTTATGGTTGAAAACGAACCTACTTCATACCGGGAGGCGAATACATCCTCAGAAGGGCCTCAATGGAAAGAAGGCATTAAAAGTGAAATAGATACTATTTTACAAAATCATACTTGGGAGCTCGTGGATTTACCTCCTGGTTGTAAACCACTAGGCTATAAATGGATCTTCAAGAAGAAGATGAAAACCGATGTCACCATTGACAAGTACAAAGCAAGATTGGGAATCAAAGGATTTAGGCAACGAGAAGGTCTAGATTGAATGGAGATCCCAAGATCTAAAGGAATGGGAGTAAAGCCCTTGAAGGAATGAGTTTCTATGAAGGAAACCTAACCCAATTGACTGGAGATCCTAAGATCTGGGTTCAATAGGACAACCTAATCATAGAAATGTGGGGGAAGTCACGTTAATGTGGGGGAGTTACTAAATATTGTAACTTCCTAGTCCATTCCTATAACAAATGTGACTTGTTGAGAGGTTAAACATATGGCTTTAATGATTCAGGATGAAATCACAAAGCATAATGATTCGAGATGAAATCACAAAACATATGTTTTTAATGATTTAAGATGAAATCACATATGTGAGAGAGAAGTGGGGTCGCTTCGAAAGGAATTGTGGGGGCGCAATTCCTAAGAGCTCTTGTAGAACCAGGCTAGTATTCATGACCATAACGAATACGACTATGAGGACTTGACAATGTCAGGGAGAGTCTTGTGTGAAGTGTAATGTCATCTACGTAAACAGAGGATGAGTTCAAAGACATCGCGTCTACTCATATCTAGGAGACTAAGTGCATCTCACAAGGGAAGGTTCAAAGAGTTACACCTAGCTATCCTACGCAGGACTTAACCGTAGAAATTTCATCAAAACTTTTGTATGTCTTCGATCGATCTCCATTCATGTGGGGGATTGTTGGAAAATTGGTTTTGCAAAATGAGTTTTTGAAAATTTTGGACACTATTTAATACATGTATATGTTATATATATTTATATTTCTTGGTAGCTTTGCGTTCTCCTTGACGAGAGCTTCGCAACGAGCTAATGTGTCAAAAATAGAGTTGGTATGAATGAGATATCATGTCTCAAAGTGAGGCACGTAAAACACAAAATTTGGGAAAAATTGTGCATCCCACATCGCCTAGTAAAGGAACTGGGAAGGTGTTTATATAGAAATCATGATATTTGCTATCAAAATCTTTTAGTTGGTTTTACTCCAACACCTACGTGTGCGTGTGCAGGGGGGGTTACAGATTTCAGAATTTCTGGGCCAAAATAGGTTCGAAGCATCTGAACTCATGCGAGCCCGCGCGGCCTGCGGACACGAATGCAGCTCTAAAGCCTCGCATACATGCGTATCTTTTTGCTGCAGATTCGAGTTTCCCTTTTTTTTCAAATTTTCTGTAAATCTATTTTAAGAATAGATTTGGACTTAATAGACAAGTTTTATACATAATGTGGAAAACTAGAAGGGGGGTTGAATAGTTTTACCGATTAAAACTTTGTTTTAAACTATTTAGATCGACTTATGTCAATCTGCTTTATGTAAATATTGGATGTTGATAGATAAGCATATAAATATGTAAAGCAAAGATAAAGAGTAAGAAGCACAAAACCACAAAGCGAGTATTTATAGTGGTTCAGCTAAAAGGACACCTTCCTTGCCCTACTCCACTCCCCGAGTTATCTACTCGAGAGTTTGTAATCACTACACAACATAAACTCCTTGTGGCGGAGAAGCCTTCACAACGTTGTCTACTCTTTATCTGGTACAAGGCTAAACACCGAGTTCTTCCATGAGGTAGAACCAAACCTATCACAACATCGCCTACACTTTATACAATACAAGGCTAGATACCGAGTTCCATTTACAAAGGAGGAACTACTACCCAACACTACACAACACCTATCCCAAATGATATCCACTCCTTATTACAACATTAACAAGGATACCAATATCCTTTTACCCAAACTAATCTATCTTGTACATCGATGCACCATATTGAATGTACACCCTAGGCACCTTTCACTAATGCCATTGACACGGCCCTTAGGCACCCTTCACTAATGCCTTCGACACGAACCTTTGGCACCTTTCACTAATGCCTTCAACACGGATCTTCGGCACCTTTATTTAATGCCTTCGACTTGACCCTTTAGACATCTTTCGCCTATGTCTTCAATACAACACTTCTAATGAGAGAGGAAAGAACTATCAACAAGATAACATCAGTAGTCTTGATGATGACGAAGCTTGGCAACCCATGGACTTGAGCTTGCTCGACTTCAAGAGGTGGTGATCTCGCCTTTAGGAGGAACCTAGAGAATCACACAAACACAAAACTACATAGAAAGATCCTTTGGATCTGAGGTTAGAGAGTTTACAACACTAAGAGAGAATTTGTGTGAAAGCGGTGAGTTGCAATGAAGAAATAGCTTACTATTTATAGACAAATATCACTATTGTTTCCCGGATCCCACGGATCCCTTGCTTGAGGGATCTGTCCAGTGTATTCCTGGTGATCCGTAGGACGCTCCTCCTAAATGGGTTATGGGTCATGGATCATGGGTTATGGACTTTGGATCATGGGTACCCAAATAGATACAATGCATCTAGAAGATGCAATGCATCTAGTGAATGGGTCATGGGTTAGCTCCATGGGTTATGGATATTACCCAACATGACTTCATGCATGATGTCATGCAATGGGTCATGGGTTATGGATCATGCTCTATGGGTATGGGTCATGGACTTTGGGTTTTACCCAACTACATTCAATGCAGCTAGTTAATGGGTCAAGTACTTAGATTCTTACCTATTACAAAACCCATTACAATATATACTAAGTATGTATACATATATACCCATTATGTAAACACTAGTTGTTATACATATGCATTTTTATAAATTATAAACACTATTACTTTTTTAGTGTTTTATATGAAAATGTAAATGTGTTAGTAAACTATTGGCTCAAACTAATTATGTATTTTATTTGTTTCGTTAAAATGATTTTACATTTGTTATCGACAAAACATTAGAAGATCGTAAAATATAAATAAACGTTTTTACAGATTATCAGTGTTAACAACCTCCCCCTTTTTGTTGATGACAAAACATAAGATTATTTTAAGGAAAACTAAAATTCGTAAAAGTTTGAATTGGAGTTTTTACTCTCTTCTCCCTCTTTTTGTTGAATCAAAAAGAGCGTCGAAAGGAAACTAACACATTGTTTGAAGAAAAACATGTGAAAAGTAAAAAATATAAAAAATAGAGAGTAAGAGATGAGAAGAATTCTCGTCTTATCTCCCCCTTGACAGGTGCTTCCTTTTGTTGAGGGTGTCAAGTAATTAGGAAGGCTAAACCAGTGTTTTGCAATATCGTTTGCAAATGGTTTCGTCTTTTAGACAAACATGCTCCCTCTTGACGAGTGCTCCTTTGTGAGGAGGATGTCAAGTAGTAGTGTACTCCTATATGAAAGTATTGCAAGTGTTTTTGCAATATTTTGCTTTGACAAGAAACTCCCCCTTGTTGAGGGTGTTAAAGTCTTCAAGTATATATGGAAAATCTACAAAACAAAGGTTAGAAAACAAGTATATGATACATAACTTCCTGCAAATAAAACTCTAATTAGTAAGAAAAATTTGTTCCTGTTGCATGGATCCCACGGTTCCTCAATGGGAGGGATCCGTCTAGGCTAAAGTGAGGGATCCGTCTGCCTTCATACTTAAGACATCAATATGGATGTAAAAGGTGGTGTCAACATCAAAAAGAGTTATGCATTAAGGCACCAAACATATTCACAAGATCATATGGCATATAACATGTAATTTCATTCAATAAAAACACGAGAATGATAAACATAACTCTAAAACTAAGACAATGACTTAAACATGAAATATGATTCCTCATCAATCTAAGTTAAGTTTAAGACTAGAACACTACTTGAATCCTTAAGCTCAATTTTGATTTGGTTTGTTGACCTCATCGAAACGTTCGAGGAGGTGATAAAACATGAAACGTAGCTCTTCACGTAGTTCATGTACCAAGCCTTCAACATGTTGACAATGATAACAATCTTTGTCATGGCTCAGAAATGGTGGTGGTAGAAATGTAATGGCTTGAGATGGAAGGTTGGGTTGAGGTTCCAAAAAAGAAGGAGGGATTTATGGAGGCACATTTGGAGGTAGTCCAACCAAGGGTGGTGGTGGTGGAATATGTGTCGAGGATGGTGGTAAAGAGGTATCTACTTCCATGTGATCGGGTGGTTGACTTTGATGATTCCTCATAATCCAAAAGGGAATATTTGAGGGTAATGGAGAAAAGGATACCGGTGCTAGTGTTGTTTCAACACCATTGTTTTGTTGTTGCGCTATTCTCTCTATTGAGGAGATTGTTGGCAATGGTGGAGGATGAGATAGACTAGAAGGCAAGTCCTCTAAGTTGTGGAGATGTGGAGATGAGAGTGGAGTGGTGAATGATAAGGCTCTATGCACTAAGGGTGATGGTTTAGTGGAAATAGGGGTGTTTGGTTTAGGAGGTATAGTAGTGTTTGATAATGGTAGTTTTGTGGGAACAATCCTTTTAGGGATTGGTTTGATTGGTTGAGTTGGTGGAGGGGAAATCCTAGCGTTTGTGGATTTAATAGGTGATGATTCGGTTGAAGAAATTTCGTGAACAACACGAGCAAGTTTCTTAGGTGGTCCTTTGGTGGAGGAGTTGTTACTAAGAGCTTTCCTCATGATGAAATGATAAGTGGATAGTGATTTTAGTTGCTGAGAATGATGTTGTAGAAGGTGATTTAGAAGTACTAACATGGTGGTTTATAAGGGAAAGAATTTGGCAAGTGAATTTAAAGCTTAAGCCACTAATATCCTTTAATTTGCAATGATTTGCATGCACAAGAGTCAACTTTAGAGTTGCACTAATCAAGGAAGTCAATTAAGACAAGATGGAGTGCTTAAGTTAGCAAAAGAAGGTTGAAATGATTGTTTTAGCTAGGATTAGTTGATTATGTGCAGCCGGTTCCCACGGTTCCCTCCAGTGAGGGATCCGTCTAGGCTTATCCTAGGGATCCGACTCTCAGCAGCCAAGAAAAAAGGAAAACGATGTTTTGTAAGGTCTGGTACCTATACATCTTGAGTGTTTCAGTCTTCTTAGGTGTCTTAAATGAAGAGGGTCTTAAATGATCAAGAGAAATGATTGATGGTAGCGAATGATTGTCTTTTATCGAAAGAAATGAGGCTTTATGAGCACCAATGGGTAATAAAATATGACACTAAGAAATTTGAGAGTGTCATGTGGAGTCAAATGATCCTAGAGATCAGATGGTAACTCAAAAGAAATTTGGAAAATTCTTTTAAAATCATGATAAATGAAAAACTAGTTTTTGGCCCATATTGAGGTAAGGATGACTAAAATCAATTTGCTAAAATTGAAAGAAATATCAAACTAGAAGTCTTGAGATGTAAGAAATGATGTGTGAGCATTAGAGCGGAAATATGGTGAGTTTTAGGTGAAGTGATAAATTAAAAGCACTTTGAATGTGATCATAAGATAACTATAAGTGAGTGTGAGACCTGCTGATCTTGAGGAAGGCTTGGGTGATCCTAAAGAATCATGTTTATCTAGTATGATATGTTCTAGGGTAATGGTTTAATGTGTGGAGGTGTGCAAATCTTTTTCTGTTTGCCCGGATCCTACAGATCCTTCATTTGAGGGAACCGTTTAGTTATAGCCCAGGGGTGTGCAGATTTTGCACTAGATGATGCATACTAATACTACAAGTTTCTACAGTAAGTAACCATAAAAAACAAGTAAATATCAGACACAATCATAACATAAAGACGAGTAATAGTGATAATATTCAAACATCGAAGTAACAATGTAAATCTAGCATAATCATAAGCAACCATTGTTAATGAACATAAAATATTTAAGATAACCATAAAGACAAGCATAATGTCTCTTTCATCAATCTCTTCTCTTCTTCTTTCCCGAAGTCATGAGGTAGTGAGTTAGGAATTTGATCATCCCCTTTATTTTCTTGGATTCTTCAGACTCTGATGCAGGTTTTACTGACCAGGTTTTAATATTTATAATGTCTCGTTATACCTATGGTCTACCCTAATGCACTAACGGGCAGTGTAGCCGATAGTGTGTAGTGTAGTATTTGGTAAAACCGAGGTCGACCCAAGAGCTATGTGAGCGGATTCTAATTAAGTCTAGGTGTCACAGATTTTAAGGTTGAATCGATTAATTAACTACTAAAGCAAGAAATGTAAGAAAGCAAATAAAGGCGATGGTTGTGATCAATAGAGGAGAAGTGTGATAACCTAGTTAGTCATCCTATCATTTTAAGTTTACGTTTAATTACTTCCAATTGCTACAAGTGGGGGTTGAAGTCCCTAGGACAACAATTGGTCAGTTCGTCCTAACCTATCAGCAAAGGCCTTCCACCGGAGATCAAGCTACTACCCTTTTAAGTCCAGTTGTTTTTAGTCCCCTAAGCTGAGTCATTAAGTTCCGCTACATGAAAGATTCATAACAATGAGTGCTTGGGCGCTAGCATCTTAAACACTCATTCCTAACTTCTTAAGTTCATCCAAACGGTAAGTGATCAGTTGGTCAATTCTTACCCTTCCCACTCAGTCTACCTACTTAGGGTCAGTTGGTCATATCTCCTAAGTAACTAGCCACTACCGCCATTCAAAACTACCAAAACAAGGGGTAGCTAACAAACTATGCATGCATACACTAGAAACAATTATACGGAAGCAATGTAAACATAAACAAAAAAATAAAGGAATCATAACTAGGCTAGCACCAGAGGTGCTTAGCCGCTCATATTAACTAAAACAATCGATTCAATGTTTAACATATCGAAATACATGAATTAAAAGTAAAGAAATGATAAATTGCTAATGCTTATCGTTAGGGAGTGATTTCTCCCTTGGAGATAGCTCCGTATGCTCCTCGAGATCTGCCTTCAGCCTCCTACCCACGATCTCTGCTTTTGTGTATGGAGTGAATGATGAGAAATGCCGAATTTTGGGCGGTATTTATAGGCCAGATCTGGTTACGGCGTAACTTATGTTGAGAGTTACATCGTAACATCTAATTCTTTGTATTTTGCTCTGGAAAAGCAGGTTACGGTGTAACATTAGGAATGAGTTACGCCGTATCTTCAATAAATCATGGTTACGCCATATTTGTGGAATGAGTTATGGCGTAGCTTGCAGCGGCGCAGAGCATCATTTGACCTAATTAGTTACGGCGTAACCCTAGGAGGGAGTTACGGCCGTAATCTTCAGTTTAGTTGGTTTTCTGAGCCACGCTTCTATTACGGCGTAATGTGAGAGACGAGTTACACCGTAACATCTTCAAAATAGGCATACTATCACATACCTTCAATAAACTCTCCAAATCCGCGTCTCCTTAGCACCAATACTCGTAATTTACCTGAAAGTCAAATATAGAGGAAAACAAGTGTAAATCCATATAAATGATATAAAATACGAGCATTATTGGGGGAAATTGACACTTAATATTTAGGACTATTTGATGTTATCAAATATCCCCCCACTTGAACTCTACTTGCCCTCAAGTAGACCTTACTAGAGGGATTCCTAAAAGGATATCTCCCATTACCTGGAAAATGTAAGTTTACAAATCCCTTATGCTAGAATAAAACAAAGCCGAACACCTCACGAAATGGGAACATAACACTCAAATCTCTCAAGTATTCTAAGTGTCAATTTCGGGGTGATCACTCAACGCACAGTCATAGCATGTATTCTATCATAAGCTTGGCGGTTACACAAATCTCCACCACTAGAGTTAAGGACTAAACAATTCTCGAAGGCAATATGGGTAGACACGACAAAGGTTAAGGGTGAGTTGTCATTACTAACATGTCATGGCGAAGTGGACAAAATCAATGATACATGACCAAATCCATGGCCAAGACACCAAAGATTGCTCGCTGCATCACCTAGACACGCTTCATGACTAAAGGGTAGGATAAGACATGGGATAAAATTGGTGTAAAATAAAATCAAGCAAATAGTATAAATCTATAACCAAATCATCACCACTTACCGTTCATCCAAAGTTCATGTTTCAAAGTTAAGAAATCGGATCATGATAATACCAGGTAGATGTGCCATTAGAGGACGTCATGATGGGCACATTACCAACTCCAATGTTCAAATGTGACCGAGGTGGCCTCCTCGATACTAAATCTATAATAATCTCATATCATAGTGCTTATAACTTCGCACTTTACAATCAAATAAATAACAATAACTATTTTTTTTTTCACATAACAACTAAACATAACATCCCCCCACATGAGATGAACAATATGAGAATTTGGGGGGTCTTCAATGATCTTTTAAGAATATGTCGTCGACGAAAGCGTGATTCCCGAACCTTTCCACTTGAACCTTGAACTTAGGCAAACAATGACTTCCCAATTACAAATAAAGACTACAGGGTAGGCTAAGGTGTATGGGTGTAACGAAATAATATGTTGGGTGAACAATATGAAAGGAATGGCTTAGATGGGTGTATCTAGGGGTATCTTGCACTAAAGGTGAGTGCAACAAAGGGTTTAACATGGGGGTCGTGAAGTCGAGGTGACTAATCGATAGACACACAATGATAAGTATTGGGTGATAATCCGATAATACTTCCTTCTTAAACTGAAAAGTCCAAATACATCGAGCTAACTCAACATACCTCGTCTATGGTCTCGAAATGATGCAAAGGCCAAGTTCTAAAGTTTACAAGCTACCGGCACACTCATAATTTGGTGGATTTGGGGTAAAATTTTGGAAATGAATAAGGCTAATCTCACCAAATAATATCAAGGGTTATAATATGCTCGGCTAAGGTCTAATCTAGTTATGTTAAGAAAAACATGTCAAAATTTTTAAAATGGCATAATTTTTCAAAATAAACTAGAAAAATAAGGGCAAAATAAAGTTCAAGAGATAATTCCACTCCCGTCCCCCCACTTGAAATGTACAAAGTCCCTTTTTTACTAAGCATTAAATAAAGGTGAAGAGAAAAGTATAATTAAAGCGAGAACTTCCCTGAAATTTGCTCAAAAAGAAAGAAGGCTCACGAAAAGAATCATACCTTCGCATAAGCATCCACGAGCAAACTTCAATCCCTGAAATCACACTACCGACAAGCATAATTCTAAAAAAAATGAAAAAAAAAAAACTAACTCACTTTCGTAGGAATCACGGTTGCATTTAGCGTATGCAACAAGTCTTTTGAACCAGTTGGTGTCCCAAGTGGACGAGTGTAGTCTCGTGAGGGCTTATAGGGAACATACCCACAAAGTTTATTTAAAAACTAATACAAGGTTATTGTGTTTAAAAGTAAAGAAGTGTTACAGAGGATAGTTACGTCGTAACTCCTATTAGGAGTTACGCCGTAATTAGTGCAAAACCTAGCAGACGCTACAGGAGTGTAGCTACGACGTAACCATTGCATGGGATTACACCGTAATTGGTAATGTTCTAAGAAGAACTACTGCAAAAAGTATGTTACGGCGTAACCATAAGAATGAGTTACGCCATAACTGTGGACAGATCAGGTCCCCGTTAAGCATGCTGCAACAACTTTTCTCCATTTTCCTACAAAAATGGTTAAAAACACAAAACCAAACAGAAATGAAAATAAAAAAATAAAAGGGATAATTCGGGTTGTCTCCCGAAAGAGCACTTTTCTTTATTTACGAGTCTTTAAGTTAGACTCAAAGCCTCGGGGATTTATGGTGGCATTTGGAGTTGGCCAAACTCCTCCATATCCTTCATCAAATTATGTCTGACCCAAGCGGTGTGGAGATATTCCTTAGTCTCGATCTTCCGAATTTTACAAAACTTTTCGTCTGGCCCCAAGTGGTATCTAGTAAACTCATATTTTTCAGCCACAATCGGTGGCGGCCTCTTATATGGAATGCCAAGAAGTTTGCACCTTCTTTGCTCATATGATTCATCGTCAGGGTCAGTGAACCCATCTCCACCTTGTTGTTCAAGGTAATCCAAAATCCCTTCTATATCATCATCATCGGACTCGGTACCTTTAAACCGTTTATCGTTGAGTAAAACTTCCACAAGTACCCATTTGCATTCCTCTTTCTCTTTGATATCTTCATCCGTTACTTCACTTATGTCGTTTGGAACTTCTTCGCTCGGGTCTTCTTTACTCATACATCCTTTCCAGATCTTCTCTTTAGTTAACGCATCTACCTTCCCATATTTGATTTTGACCCAATTGTCGAATCCCAAATTGTCTAGCCAAGGCAACTCTGTTCTTTCTGCATCATTGGTTGAGGTCCATAAGAATTCATCTTCCCCGAGTCTCTCTATACTGCTTCCCCCATTACATTCATCATCAAAAGGGTTGCAAGATGCCCAAAAAACTTCGCCAGGGGTATTTATTTTCTCACACCAATGACTTTGAGCTACCTCGTCACTGGTGTTGCTTTAAGGAATACCTTTGCAGGCAGTCTCATCGTTGATTGGTTTTAGGGACTTTCCTTGAAGAATATGTTTTTCGTATTTGAGCTTTAAATTTCTTAACAAAACCGTATTAATGATTGCATCCCCGAACCTAACTGAATACCAATCACTGAAAGATAGATCTCCGAAATCAACGCCATGTCTTTCTAATTCATGAAGGCATATCCATACTTCGTCCTTCATATTTCTACCCCCGTTACAATACTCACGAAAGGGATTACGTGTTGGCCATGCTCATGCGGACCCATCTTCCGTGATCATTAAGGGATTGCAGCAGTGCTTTATGGGTGGTTCCTCCTCTTCATCTATTGAGAATTTAGCTAATCTCTCTTCATCGTTAAGTGCAGTCCACATATATCTGTTATCATTAACCCTTTCCTTATCGACCCCTCCATCGCATATTTTGTTCCGAGGGTCGCATGAAGCCCTTAGATCATACCACTTTCCATTATCAATTGCCATAGCCTTACACCAATGATTCCTCCTTTTATATTCGTCTAACTCAGGAAACTTATCAGACCTCGTATCCTTGTTATGCCGTAACTCTGATGTTTGGTTACTGCATAACTCTCTTCTGTCATTAACATCATTATCTTTATTTATGTTAGACTCATCGGTGGATTTGTCATTTTCAGAAAACACGGCCTTACATGCTGTTGATTTGTTCTTTTGTTCCTCATTTCTTCTTTGTACTTCGTCGCCAATCTTCCCAATCATGGTTTCCAAGTTTTTCAGTGATTCGTCATGGCTAGAAAGGCTTTTGTTTGTATTATCTTGGAAGTTTTTCAGCCATTCTTCCTGCTCCTTCTGTCTCTTAGTTGAATCTTCGAGGTACTTGCTAATTGTTTCCTCCAAGTTAGCTCTTCTTTCACCAAAATTTCCATGATCATAATATGGGGGAGGTCCTCCACGATAGCCATTACCGTTTCTATTATTCCCTTGAAACGGTCGATTTTCACCATACTTAACTTCTTCAACCTTGATATCTTCGTCAATGTGAGGATAATTTTTGGTGAGATGTCCTCCTCCACAGCTTTCGCAACCAACTTGGATGGCATGAACAGATTCTCTGAGCTTGAGCATATCCCGACCAAGATTTTCAATTTTGCTAGTGATGGAGGCAATCTCATCAAGATTTCCACCAAGGTTTCTCTTGCTTCCTCCATCGTGCCACTTTTGGGAATGATCGGCCATTTTTTGGATGGCTTCAATGGCAAGAGTAGGGGTCATGCTCGGAATTGGTCCTTGGTAGTCCAACATCTGTCTTGTAGTTATGTTGATACCTTTGTAAAAGATGTTGACCTTTTGCTGGCTGTTCAGGTCATGAGCTGGACATTTGTAGAGGAGATCGTTGTATCTATCCCAGGCTTGATACAACGTTGCATCGTCATCTTGCTTGAAATTATAGATTTCCATGAGCTGATTAGATATCTTCGACGAAGGACAATATGTTTGGATGAAATGCTTTTTTATTAGAGCCCATGTATCAACTGCCCCGACGGGAAATCTTTTGATCCATCTTCTTGCTCCTCCAGTAAGAGTCATGGGGAAAACTCGTAGCATAACAGCATCATGAGACACACCATGAATATCGAAAAGGCTTGCGATGAACAAGACATTCTCAACGTGTTCATACGCATTTTCGTCCTTGTTTCCTGAAAAAGGGTTAGCATGAAGCTCCCTCATAAACTGATCTTTAATCTCGAAACGGACATTAGCTCCGATTGCCGGTCTTACGAGCCTTGGCCCTTGTTCTTCTCTTGTCAACGCCAAATATTCCTCAAGAGTGAGGTCATCAATGTTAACAACTTCCATGGTACCTGAAACTTTAAAAATATCGTGAGAAATTGAGAAAATTTTAAAATAAAACTAAAAATGAAAGACTTAATGAAAATTCAATATAACTCCCCGACAGTGGCGCCAAAAACTTGATGCAGGTTTTACTGACTAGGTTTTAATATTTGTAATGTCTCGTTATACCTATTGTCTACCCTAATGCACTAACGGGCAAAGTAGCCGATCGTGTGTAGTGTAGTATTTAGTAAAACCGAGGTCGTCCCAAGAGCTATGTGAGCCGATTCTAATTAAGTCTAGGTGTCACAGATTTTAAGGATGAATTGATTAATTAACTACTAAATCAAGAAATGTAAAAAAGAAACTAAAGGCGAGGGTTGTGATCTATAGAGGAGAAGTGTGCTAACCTAGTTAGTCATCCTATCATGTTAAGTTCATGTTTAATTACTTTCAATTACTTCAAGTGGGGGTTTAGGTCGCTAGGACAACATTTGGTCAGTTCGTCCTAACCTATCAGCAAAGGCCTTCCACCGGAGATGAAGCTACTACCCTTGTAAGTCCAGTTGTTTTTAGTCCCCTAAGCTGAGTCATTAAGTTCCGCTACATGCAAGATTCATAACAATGAGTGCTCGGGTGCTAGCATCTTAAACACTCATCCCTAACTTCTTAAGTTCATCCAAACAGTATGTGATCAGTTGGTCAAATCGCACAAGCGAAGAAGGGTCGTTAGTTGGTCAATTCTTACCCTTCTCACTCAGTCTACCTACTTAGGGTCAGTTGGTCATATCTCCTAAGTAACTAGCCACTACCGCCATTCAAAACTACCGAAACAAGGGTAGCTACCAACAAACTATGCATGCATACACTAGAAACAATTATACGGAAGCAATGTAAACATAAACAAAACAATCAAGGAATCATAACTAGGCTAGCACCAGAGGTGCTTAGCCGCTCATATTAACTAAAATAATCGATTCAATGTTTAACATATCGAAATACATGAATTGAAAGTAAAGAAATGATAAATTGCTATTGCTTATCGTTAGGGAGTGATTTCTCCCTTGGAGATAGCTCCATATGATCCTTGAGACCTGCCTTCATCCTCCTACCCACGATCTTTGCTTTTATGTGTGGAGTGAATGATGAGAAATGCAGAATTTTGGGCGGTATTTATAGGCCAGATCTGGTTACGGCGTAACTTAAGTTGAGAGTTACGCCGTAACATCCAATTCTTCGTATTTTGCTGGTTACGGCGTAACATTAGGAATGAGTTACGCCGTATCTTCAATAAATCCTGATTACGCCGTATTTGTGGAATGAGTTACGGCGTAGCTTGCAGCGGCGCGGAACATCATTTGACCTAATTAGTTACGGCGTGTCACACCCCCAAATTACCTGTTTTGCAGTGGAATGGAATTCCTGGGGGATGACTGCCATAGCATCATTGTTACAGTTATATTGAACGACCTGAAGTGTCGTTTAAAAACACATCGTTTGATATTTATTTAAAGCATTCAGAGTTACAAAAGATAGGTCCCAAAAGGTAGTCAACGTTTGCGGAAATAAGTTTGTTACAAACCAAACGATGTTTAAAAGTGCCATAATATACAAGTGAGACGCGTCGTCACCGCGACTCTATGATAGGTCCTTATGCATGCCATGAAGTATATGCCTTAGATACCTGAAAATACATTGCTAAAACGGTCAGCAATAATGTTGGTGAGAAATCATAGGTTTATGAAAATGTTTTATACGACTACCACAAGTATATGCCATGTATGACAAATATGTCACATAAAAATGTTACAATTGCTATAAGCACATGACACTGAAGCTAGACTGATCATGATGTTTGCCCCAACAGAGTGTTTGCCAAATAACTCAAATTCTGATATTAAATGAAATGCATCCGTTTGACCAGTTGGAATCCACCAACCCGGATGGAGGAGTCACCCTCAATAGATCTATTCACTCACCCTCGCTTACTTCGTAATTAACAGTTCATGATTATGATATGGGACCATTCAATTGAAAATGAGGTAACTTAAGCAATGTAATGAATTTGATATACTTGGTATCGTAATAAAAATGATGTGCAATGTATTCTCCCCCGTAGGTTTTAAAATAAGTATAAACTTGAAAGACGGGGCTATGAAAACTCACTTGGTACAATGATATGATGGCAAAAGTGGATACACTGAAATGTGGCGCAATCTCTAACCGTGATCTATTATGAATGATATAATCTAATATAAGTTATGAAATAATGTTATGCATGCAAACTCATATGATATCCATACCACTTGTGCATTTTTGAAAATAAAGTTTATCATCGCAAAATAAGTTTATAACGTCTTGTCAAGTTATAAATTACTTTACAAGTACTTACGTTGAAATGATATCCTACGATAGCCATTTAGTGATTTATTAAGAAATTATAGTTTTTCGTCGTAAAATAATACACTTTGACAATTCATGAAAATGACTAATTTTGAGTGATCGTAAATTATTCGTTATACCTTCGTTTGACAAACGGTTAAACATTTTGGAAAATAGAATAGGCGAACCCATTTTCACTAGTAGACATCATTTTCTCAAAAATATTCTATCGATATGAAAAATGGCTCCAAACATGGTCACTTGCGATAACTATTTTGGACTAGTAAAAATATGTAAGTGTTATTACTTGTATAAAATAGTTACGATAGCCATATTTAAAATGCGTATAACTTAGTCGTTATAAGTCCGTTTTCTACGTTTTATATATCCTTGGTTTCGTGTTAATGTATACTAATATATTTTTAACAAATCGACTCATTTAGATTATATTTAAAACTCATTTTCGCCCCTTAAATAACCCTTGACAGCTTTGAATTTTTCAGAAAATTAGTTTTCGTCGTTAAACTTGAAAATAGCGTAACTTCTTTGTTGTAAATCCGTTTTAACCTGTTCAAGCGACCACGGTTTCGTTTTAAAGTCTATTTTCTGAAAATATAAACCAAAATACTTCATGACCTGTCGAAATTTCCAGATTTTACAAAAATGGACAGCAGCTATTTATATATCGTCTAACTTGATTTTTCTTGCGTAACTCTTGTTCCAATCACTTCAAATCAACACCAAATCTATTATAAACCTACCATACACCTTATTAGGGTGTCATGGGTTCTTAAACTTCATCAACAATGATAAGTCTCATGGGAATAATTATAGGATGATTAAAACTTATAATATGAAATAAAAATAAGTAAAAGTGGAATAAATACATATGATACTTGCATGTTTTTGTACTAGGATGATAAAATACCTCAAGTAAGATTATGAAAGAGTAATAAAGATTATGAAAAGCTTACTAGTATTATGATGAGGTTTAAGTAACTAGGTACTAATTACTTCTTGGTTTTTATTTCAAAACCTTATATAAAAGTATACTAGGGTTATGATTATCACTTGTTCTTGAAAAACTTTAGGTTTCTTCCTTGTTTCTTGCCTTGGCCGAATATTAGAGAGGAAAAGAGAGAATTTTTAGTTTACTTTCACCTTTGAATGTATGTAACTATGAGTTTTGGATAATAATATCTAGTATAATATGAGTATAATACATGTGTCAAGCCTACAAAGTGTATATGTGTACATACTAGGCACGATTTTTATAAAAATTATGGTGACTCATGGGGGGTGGTCGGCAAAGAGGTAATATGGGCAAGGTTTTGTATTTTGACAAGTAAATGTGTATAAAGTTAAGTGTAGTATGTAGTTTGATACATATATGCAGTTATTTAGGGTAGCGTTAACTAGAAATCGATTTTAACGGAACAAAATAAAATATATCGAAGTCACAAAAATTATAAAAATGCATTTCCCGCAAGCATTGAGTGAAATATTAATTATCGAATAGAATTTACGAAAACCGTCGTAAATATTTATATATAACAATTTATGTACAAAATAAATTCAAAACATCGGGTAAACTAATAATATAATTTTTATAGTATTAAAATGAGTATAAAAATATATCAGGATAATTATTCGAAGTGTCGGATCAATTATTCAAAATAAATGATCGTGCGATAGCATTTATTTAATAGGAAAATATATGTTAATGAAATATGCAAACCCATGCATGAACTAATATGATGATGATGTTACTGGTGATATGTAGACTAACTCTAGTCTATATGTAATCTCCTCAGTGATGTTTCATGAATACGCAGCTAAACCCTTACAGTTACGCGAATTTGATACTCGTAAACCTAGTTTACGAAAAATGATGAATAGTGAATCATGAATAGTGATTTTTCTCCGGGAATGAATAGTGTTTCATGAATAGTAAAATTTTAAAATAACCTCTCAAAGTCGTAAACTGACTTCAAAAACGATGAATAGTAAAATGATGAATGGTAACCAGTGAATAGTAAATTCCCGTGATCATTAGTAAATTTGAGAAATGACCTGAAATTACGAGTTGTCACATTCGCCCACCCAAAATGGAATTCAGTCCCTGAATTCAGTCCATGTTGGTTTCTACGGTGTTATCGGTGAAAAGATGATGATATTTGAGTCGCATCTGGTCTTCCCGTTCCCAAGTAAACTCGGGACCTATTCGAGAATTCCAGCGAACTTTCACGATAGGAATTCGACTTTGCTTCAACTGTTTGACCTCTCGGTCCATGATTTCTGTTGGTTCCTCCACGAAATTGAGTTTATCGTTGAGTTGAATTTCTTCCAATGGAATTACGAGTGATTCATCCGAAAGACATTTCTTGAGGTTTGAAACATGAAATGTGTTATGTACATGGCTGATTCCTGACGGAAGCTTGAGTCGATATGATACAGGGCCGATTTTGTTCAAGATTTTGAATGGCCCAATGTACCTCGGGTTCAACTTCCCGCATTTTCCGAATCGTATCACGCCTTTCCAAGGCGATACTTTCAACATAACCTTGTCGCCAACTTGAAATTCTAATGGTTTGCGTCGTACGTCAGCGTAACTTTTCTGTCGGCTTCTGACAGTTCGGAGTCTATCTCTGATCTGAATTATCTTTTCTGTTGTTTCACGAACCATTTTTGGACCAGTGAGTTGTGCATCACCAACCTCGGCCCAACAAACAGGTGATCGACACTTTCGACCATAGAGTGCCTCGAATGGTGCTGCTTTTATGCTGGTGTGATAACTATTATTGTAAGAGAATTCGATCAAAGGCAAATGGTTAGCCCAACCATTTCCAAAATCGATCACACATGCTCTGAGCATATCTTCTAATGTCTGAATCGTCCTTTCGCTCTGACCATCGGTCTGAGGATGATAGACAGTGCTCATCTCTAATGTGGTTCTAAATGCATCTTGTAATGATTTCCAAAAGTTTGAGGTGAATAGACTATCTCTGTCGGAAATGATGGAAATTGGTGCACCGTGCCTTGAGACTATTTCCTTGACATAAAGTCTAGTAAGTTGTTCCATGGAGTAAGTCTCTCTGATTGGTATGAAATGGGCTGATTTGGTAAGACGATCAACAATTACCCAAATAGTGTCGTAACCACCTGATGTCTTAGGGAGTTTTGTGATGAAATCCATTGTAATGCGTTCCCATTTCCATTGGGGAATTTCTGGTTGTTGAAGTAATCCTGAAGGTTTCTGCTATTCAGCTTTTACCTTAGAGCAAGTAAGGCAATTGCTAACATACGTGGCAATTTTTGCTTTCATGTTCGGCCACCAATAAAGCTTCTTGAGATCCTGATACATCTTATCAGAACATGGGTGAATAGAATACTTCGACTTGTGCGACTCATGCATAATCAACTCTTGTATCCCGCCATAACGTGTTACCCAAATCCTATCCTTGAAGCATAATACCCCATCTGCTCTCTTTACAAGGCCATTTGCATTCTCAGGCATACCATAGAGTTTTTCACTTGGTCGATTTTCCTCCTTGAGTGCCTCGATCTGAGCCTCGAGTATTTTTTATGGTAAGGGTGAACTAATCGTCATTCCTAATGATCTGACTCTCAAAGGCTTGTGTCTTTCTTTCCGGCTAAGAGCATCAGCCACAACATTGGCTTTTCCCGGGTGATATTTAATTTCACAATCGTAATCGCTAAGTAATTCCAACCAACGACGTTGCCTCATGTTAAGTTCCTTCTGATCAAGTACATATTGCAAACTCTTATGGTCCGTAAACACTGTACACTTAGTACCGTAGAGATAGTGCCTCCAAATCTTGAGTGCAAAAACTACGGATCCCAACTCAAGATCATGAGTGGTGTAATTCTTCTCATGAACCTTAAGTTGTCGAGAAGCATAAGCTATCGCCATCTCGTTCTGCATTAACACAGCTCCAAGCCCCTTGTGTGAAGCATCGCAGTATACAACGAAGTTTTCGATTCCTTCGGGTAGTGCCAAAATTGGCGCACTGCAAAGCTTTTGCTTCAATAACTGAAAGGCAGCTTCTTGTTTCTTTCCCCATTCATACTTCTGGTTTTTCTGTGTCAACTTGGTCAAGGCTTTAGCTATCTTTGAAAAACCTTCAATGAATCTTCTGTAATATCCGGCAAGTCCTAAAAATTGACGGATCTCCGTAGGATTTGTTGGGGTAGCCCAATCTCTTACACCCTCAATCTTTGCAGGGTCAACCTGTAATCCTTGACTATTAATGACATGACCAAGAAATTGTACTTTTCGGTTCCAAAAATCACACTTCAAAAATTTGGCATACAATCTCTCCTTCCTGAGTAACCCTAAGATCGTTCTGAGGTGCTCTTCGTGCTCTTCCTTGTTCTTTGAGTAAATCAATATGTCGTCGATGAATACTATTACAAAATTTTCCAAATACGGTTTGCACACCCTATTCATGAGATCCATGAATACCGCAGGTGCGTTGGTCAATCAGAACGGCATTACTCGAAACTCATAATGACCATAGCGAGTTCTAAATGCTGTTTTCGGGATATCCTCCTCCCGAACTCTAAGTTGATGGTAACCTGACCTCAGGTTGATCTTTGAGTAAAGACTAGAGCCTTGCAACTGATCGAACAGATTGTCAATCCTGGGAAGTGGGTAACGGTTCTTCACAGTTAACTTGTTCAGCTCTCTATAATCTATACACATTCTGAAAGATCCATCTTTCTCCTTCACAAACAAGACCGGTGCTCCCCAAGGCGAGGAACTAGGTCTAATGAATCCTTTGTCTAAAAGTTCTTGCAACTTGTTAGACAACTCCTGCATCTCTGATGGTGCTAGTCGGTAAGGTGCTCGTGCAAATGGTGCAGCTCCTGGCACTAAGTCAATCTGAAATTCTACTTGACATGCCGGTGGAAGTCCTGGTAAGTCTTCGAGAAAGACTTCCGGAAATTCTTGAACAATCGGTACATCCTCAATTCGCCTCTCTTCCGATTTATTTTCGGTTATATTTGCTAAGAAAGCATAACAACCCTTCTTTATGTACTTCTCCGTTTTAATGCATGATATAAACTTCGTTCTCCACGAATAATCAAGGTTTCGTCGTTGTAAGGAAGATGAACAACTTTTTCATCACAAATGATTCTTGCACGATGTTTGGATAACCAATCCATGCCGATAATGACGTCGAAACTTCCAATTTCTACGGGCATAAGGTCTATATTGAATGGATGATTTAGGAAATTGAGAGTGCAACCACGGACAATGGTGTCGGAGCTAATTAAGTTACCGTTAGCTAATTCAATGTTGTAAGAAGTGTCTAATTTGGTTGGTTTGATATTGAGTAAAGGTGCAAATATAGTGGACACAAAGCTTTTATCGGCTCCCGAATCAAATAAAACTGATGCATAACGATTATTGATAAGGAACGTACCCGTGACAACATTCCGGTCCTCCCTGGCTTCTCCTCCTCCCATAACATAAGCTCTTCCTTGTGCCATTCCACCTTGGTTCATGTTCCCTTGATTCATCCATTTTGGACAGTCCACCTTGAAGTGTCCCCTTTCTCCACATCCAAAACATGTCACTTGTGATTTCTGATTTTCCATCATAATGGAAGCTTGCATTCTTTAGTTTGATGACTCACTTTCTTACAATTCCCGCATGTAGTAGGGCAACGACCGGGATTATGGTGACTTAGGCACCTTTCACACTTGGGTAAATTTCCTGTGTAACCTTTCCTTTCCTTTGGGCCTGCAGCATAGGCCTTAGCAACTTCTTGTCTCTTTGGTGGTTGTTGAGTAACATTTCCACCTCGGTTGTTGTCCCACTTTCTCTTGTTTTTGTTATTGTTATAGTTAGTGTAGTTGTTTCGGTTGTTATTGTAGTTGGTGCGATTGTTGGTATTGTTGTTGCGGTTGATGTTGGTAATGTTTCCCCTCTTCACAACTTGAGCCATGAGTTTTTGAGATACTCGGATAGATTCTTCAATTGTTTGTGGATCAAAAGAAATTACATCACCTTGAATGCTTTGCGGAAGTCCTCCGATGAAACTTTCCAGTAGTTTCTCATTGTCCGAAACCATAGATGGACATAAAGCAGCCAACTCTTGAAACCTCCTAATGTAGGTCTCGATGTCATAACCAACAGTCACTAACTCATAAAATTCCGTTTCTAATTTCTTCACCTCAGTGCGTGGACAATACTTCTTAGTCAACAACCTCTTGAATTGATCCCATGTGAGCTTGTAAGCATTTTCCATACCAATAGGTTGTGCATAAGAATTCCACCATGACATTGCCCCATCTAAAAATGTACTAGTAGCGAACTTAACCTTGCAGTCATCTGGGCAATTGCATAGAAGAAACACAGACTCCATCTTCTCAAACCAACGGATCATAGCTGTGGCTCCTTCTGTGCCTTTGAACTTAGTGGGATCACCGCTCTTAAAATCCTTGTACGAACAATTTCGAACTCCAGACCCTCCTTCAGTCCCTGCAGCAGTAGCAAGTCTGGCAGCTTCAGCAGTAGCCGCAGCCTCGGCAGCAGTAGCAAGTCAAGCAGCTTCAGTTGTAGTTGCAGCCTCGGCAGCAGTAGCAAGTCTAGCAGCTTCAGCAGTAGCTGCAGCCTCAGCAGCAGTAGTAAGTCTGGCAGCTTCTGCAGCGCAGCCTCTGCAGTAGCAGTTACTGTTGCACGTTCTTTCCTTAGTGCCTCGGCTATACTATCCTTTACATACTTTTGGATAACAGCTTGTGTCATTTCTGGTGCAGCTTTCTTTGGCGCCATAACTCTTCAAAACCATAAGATGAAACAATGATGAAGACCCATAAGTAGAAACAAACATTACACATAAATATCAACAACCACAACATGCATAATATAAATGAGATCACAACGGAACAACCACGAAATATCACAAATATAATCACAATACACGTGAATAATATACATGAAAATTTCGGCCTACATGGACCGATATCATAGATAGCACAACCATTCCTACATAGTAGAGTCAACACTTGATACATTTGTTTGTACAACAACCAAAAGGCTACAAGTTCTTTAAACTATGTCACACACCTCGTGACTAGGATAATAGTAGTAAAAACTAATATGATATAAGTCTAATCTAGGCATCTCCTGGTGCTCCGCCTGATCGATCCTGAAGCTCTCGGACCTGTGCAGTCAAACTAACAACCATATCTGTCAAATCACAAATCTGACGCTGAGTAGTAGCATCCCTACTCTCCCAAGTAGAAATACTCGCTCGTGCTAATGCTAACTCATGAGCCTGTCGCTGCTGCTCATCCTGTGACATCTGAGCTCTATCAAACAACTCTGGCATCTCATGCCTCAACTCTGCAATGTGCTCACGGTTTACTAGCTGTCTAGTCTCCAACCCCTGATAAGAAACATCAATGGAAACCCTACCTAAAACTAAACCCTCTATCTCCTCCTCCATCGCCTCAACTCGACTCAAAGGAATCTCCTCTAACTGTCCTAAAACCCTGTCAATCTGCTCTTGCTGATGATCTAATCGTGTCTCTAGTGTGGTAATAGTAGGCTGTCTAGCATCAGCAGCCCTAGAACTCTCACCAATCTCAAACCTAGCAGGTGGTTCAGTCTTAGTAGTGGGTGGTATAGGTGTGTTAAGTCGTGCACGCTTCTTGAGCGGCAAGTCCGATATGGGTATAGGATCTCTGAGGTAATAAGATGAGGATGAAGATGAAGATGATGATAATGGCGATCCTAGTGGTGAATTAGAGGCTGATGATGATGATGGAAGTAGTGATGGTGAATGAGTAGGACTAGCTGGTGGTGTAGGTGCAACTTCGCCCTCCTCAAAGGGTTCAGTCTCAGAATCGGAATATATAAGTGGTGAGTCTCGTGTAGAGCCAACTGATGTTAAGGCTATAGTAGTGAGTGGCAAGACATCATCCATGTCAGTGTCTATAGTAGGAGGTGACAATACATCCTCCATGTCAGAGTCTGATGAGACATCCTCCATGTCAGAGTCTGAAGGAATAGAGATGGGATGGGTATCTGAAGACATCTCTGGGACAATCGATGTAAAATGAAAGTAAATAACCCGCATAAAGTGCGTATGAATCCGCATGTAAAGTGAATATGCACTTATGATGAAATGATGAGATGATGTGATATGTAGTTATAGTCTAGGGTCAAAGATGCAACCTAGTTCTCTATAACCGAAGCTCTGATGCCAATCTGTCACACCCCCAAATTACCTGTTTTGTAGTGGAATGGAATTCCTGGGGGATGACTGCCATAGCATCACTGTTACAGTTATATTGAATGACCTGAAGTGTCGTTTAAAAACACATCATTTGATATTTATTTAAAGCATTCAGAGTTACAAAAGATAGGTCCCAAAAGATAGTCAACGTTTGCGGAAATAAGTTTGTTACAAACCAAACGATGTTTAAAAGTGCCATAATATACAAGTGAGACGCGTCGTCACCGCGACTCTATGATAGGTCCTTATGCATGCCATGAAGTATATGCCTTAGATACCAGAAAATACATTGCTAAAACGGTCAACAATAATGTTGGTAAGAAATCATAGGTTTATGAAAATGTTTTATACGACTACCACAAGTATAGGCCATGTATGACAAATATGTCACATAAAAATGTTACAATTGCTATAAGCACATGACACCGAAGCTAGACTGATCATGATGTTCGCCCCAACAGAGTGTTTGCCAAACAACTCAAATTCTGATACTAAATGAAATGCATCCGTTTGACCAGTTGGAATACACCAACCCGGATGGAGGAGTCACCCTTAATAGATCTATTCACTCACCCTCGCTTACTCCGTAATTAACGGTTCATGATTATGATATAGGGACATTCAATTGGCAATGAGGTAACTTAAGCAATGTAATGAATTTGATATACTTGGTATCGTAATAAAAATGATGTGCAATGTATTCTCCCCCGTAGGTTTGAAAATAAGTATAAACTTGAAAGACGGGGCTATGAAAACTCACTTGGTACAATGATATGATGGCAAAAGTGGATACACTGAAATGTGACGCAATCTCTAACCGCGACCTATTATGAATGATATGATCTAATATAAGTTATGAAATAATGTTATGCATGCAAACTCAAATGATATCCATACCACTTGTGCATTTTTGAAAATAAAGTTTATCGTCGAAAAATAAGTTTATAACGTCTTGTCAAGTTATAAATTACTTTACAAGTACTTACGTTGAAATGATATCCTACGATAGCCATTTAGTGATTTATTAAGAAATTATTGTTTTTCGTCGTAAAATAATACACTTTGACAATTCATGAAAATGACTAATTTTGAGCGATCGTAAATTATTCGTTATACCTTCGTTTGACAAACGGTTAAACATTTTGAAAAATAGAATATGTGAACTCATTTTTACTAGTAGACATCGTTTTCTCAAAAATATTCTATCGATATGAAAAATGGCTCCAAACATGGTCACTTGCGATAACCATTATGGACTAGCAAAAATATGTAAGTGTTATTACTTGTATAAAATAGTTATGATAGCCATATTTAAAATGCGTATAACTTAGTCGTTATAAGTCCGTTTTCTACGTTTTATATATCCTTGGTTTCGTGTTAATGTATACTAATATATTTTTGACAAATCGACTCATTTAGATTATGTTTAAAACTCATTTTCGCTCCTTAAATAACCCTTGACAGCTTTGAATTTTTTCAGAAAATTAGTTTTCGTCGTTAAACTTGAAAATAGCGTAACTTCTTCGTTATAAATCCATTTTAACCCGTTCAAGCGACCACGGTTTCGTTTTAAAGTATATTTTCTGAAAATATAAACCAAAATACTTCATGACCTGTCGAAATTTCCAGATTTTACAAAAATGGACAGCAACTATTTATATATCGTCTAACTTGATTTTTCTTGCGTAACTCTTGTTCCAATCACTTCAAATCAACACCAAATTTATTCTAAACCTACCATACACCTTCTTAGGGTGTCATGGGTTCCTAAACTTCATTAAAAATGATAAGTCTCATGGGAATAATTATAAGATGATTAAAACTTATAATATGAAATAAAAATAAGTAAAAGTGGTATAAATACATATGATACTTGCATGTTTTTGTACTAGGATAATAAAATAGCTTAAGTAAGATTGAAAGAGTAATAAAGATTATGAAAAGCTTACTAGTATTATGATGAGGTTTAAGTAACTAGGTACTAATTACTTTTTGGTTTTTATTTCAAAACCTTATATAGAAGTATATTAGGGTTATGATTATCACTTGTTCTTGAAAAACTTTAGGTTTCTTCCTTGTTTCTTGCCTTGGCCGAATATTAGATAAGAAAAGAGAGAGTTTTTACTTTACTTTCACCTTTGAATGTGTGTAACTATGAGTTTTGGATAATAATATCTACTATAATATGAGTATAATACATGTGTCAAGCCTACAAAGTGTATATGTGTACATACTAGGCAAGATTTTTATAAAAATTATGGTGACTCATGGGGGGTGGTCGGCAAAGGGGTAATATGGGGCAAGGTTTTGTATTTTGACAAGTAAATGTGTATAAAGTTAAGTGTAGTATGTAGTTTGATACATATATGTAGTTATTTAGGACAACGTTAACTAGAAATCGATTTTAACAGAACAAAATAAAATATATCGAAGTCACAAAAATTATAAAAATGCATTTCCCGGAAGTATTGAGTGAAATATTAATTATCGAATAGAATTTACGAAAACCGTCGTAAATATTTATATATAACAATTTATATACAAAATAAATTCAAACATCGGGTAAACTAATAATATAATTTTTATAGCCTTAAAATGAGTATAAAAATATATCAGGATAATTATTGTAAGTGTCGGATCAATTATTCAAAATAAATGATCGTGCGATAGCGTTTATTTAATAGGAAAATATACGTTAATGAAATATGCAAACCCGTGCATGAACTAATATGATGATGATGTTACTGGTGATATGTAGACTAACTCTAGTCTATATGTAATGTCCTCAATGATGTTTCATGAATACGCAACTAAACCCTTACGGTTACGCGAATTTGATACTCGTAAACCTAGTTTACGAAAAATGATGAATAGTGAATCATGAATAGTGATTTTTCTCCGGGAATGAATAGTGTTTCGTGAATAGTAAAATTTTAAAATAATCTCTCAAAGTCGTAACCTGACTTCAAAAATGATGAATAGTAACCAATGAATAGTAAATTCCCTAGATGAATAGTAAATTTGAGAAATGACTTGAAATTACGAGTTGTCACACGGCGTAATCCTAGGAGGGAGTTACGCCGTAATCTTCAATTTAGTTGGTTTTCTGAGCCACGCTTCTGTTACGGCGTAATGTGAGAGACGAGTTACGCTGTAACATCTTCAAAATAGGCATACTATCATATATCTTTAATAAACTCTCCAAATCCGCGTCTCCTTAGCTCCAATGCTCGTAATTTACCTGAAAGTGAAATATAAAGGAAAACAAGCGTAAATCCATATAAATGATATAAATTACGAGCATTATGGGTGGATGTAGTGAGGGAATGATATTTATAGTAAGTCGTCTACCTATGGCCTACCTAATGCACTAACGGGCAGTGTACCCGGTCGCATGTAGTGAGGGAATGGTAAGATCGAGGTCGTCCCAAGAATGGTTGATTCCTAACTGTCTAATTAATTAAATTTGTCAAATAAATAAGTTTTAATGATAGGATTGATAATATTTAAGGTGTCACGTGATCAATCGGGCTGGTTCTCTGGTAAACAAGCTAATGGGAAAGATTGTGATGCAATTCTTATATGGATCGTGGAAAAAGTCGGTAGACTCCTATGGTCAATTCGTCTACCCTATGATTATTAGAATCCTCACCAAGATGAACAGGTCACCCGAGATCATTCGGCAATCTAATAGCAGTCCTTAAGAGCCGGCGCTTACTATCGCATTACATGGGTTCTAAAAGTCACTAGATTCCTGCTTCAAGTGGGGGTTTAAGTCGCTATGACAGTATTTGGTCAGTTCGTCCTAACCTATCAGCAAATTCTTTCACCGAAGATCAAGCTACTACCCTTGAAAGTTCAGTTGTTTTTAGTCCCCAAAGCCAAGTCATCAAGTACCTCTACATGCAAGATTCGAAATAATGAGTGCCCGGGCGCTAGCATCTTAGATACTCATCCCTAAATTCTTAAGTTCATCCAAACGATCGGTGATCATTTGGTCAGTTCGCACAAGCGAGGAAGGGTCGTCAGTTGGTCAATTCTTACCCTCCCAAACTCTACCTAAATGTTTAGGGTCAATTGGTCAATTTTCCTAAACAACTAGATACGACCGCAATTCAAAACTACAGAAGCTAGGGTGGCTACCAACAAACTATGCATGTATACACTAGAAACAATTAATAATAAAAGAATCAAAACTAGGCTAGCACCTAGTTTCCATGTCACCAAAATACCCTAGTGGAATGACAAATAAAACTTCATATAAAACAATAAATAAACAAAGACATAACATCAAATAATTAATTGGCCCGTAATAAATTAAGAGACAATTAATTAAAACACAATAAATAAAGATGCCCCAACAATTACATTAAAATCAAAATCATAATTGAATAATGAAACCAAAATAATAATATGAGTCGAAAAATGATTACATATCATGCCAAAATAATTGCTATCGATCCCCTAGTTGAGTACCGGGGCAAAACCCTTCGAAAAACCTACTGTGGCTGCCTCTTTTGTCTTTCCTCGTACAGCAAACCAATGCCCCCTAATTGATTCATGATTCCACTTGCAATCATTATCTATTTATAATAAAACTTTAGGCATAATTGCAACTTATGTCCTTGTTCTTGCGCCAATATTCATCAAGGGTCCATGTAGTATTTTTAATTAATATAACACATAAAATGTGTTATAAAACTTGCATATTCAGCCCCTCGACGTTCTTCTATATTTATTCTTCAGTCCTTGGAGTGAATAAAATAAATATTAACTTGCCGATTTTAATCCCTGGACTTCAAAACTTTGCGCCCAAGTTATTAATTACAGTGTAACTAATTCATCGGATTACGCCGTAATTCTTCATCAGCAGATACTTATCCACTCCGAAATTATCTCTACGGCGTAACTAAATTACCATGTTACGCCGTAACCTTCACAAAAATAATTACGACGTAACCATAAGAGTTGGTTACGCCGTATCCTTCAAGGCATCATATTTACGCGTAACATTATTAGATAGTTACGGCGTAATCTTCACACATAATACTCAGGCCCTTATAATGTGAGTTACGGCGTAGTCAAAAGTGCCACTTACGCCGTAACTTGTCTTCCAAATATATTTCTTGGCCTTATATCACATATTTTCCGCTTCAACGCCTCATTTATCCTGAAATGCAAATATGAACGAATATGAACGAATTAAGTTCCATATTATTACAAATGAGGCCATAAACATGGGAAATTTATATATAAAATATCAGGCTAATTTGAGGTTATCATTTGGTAAGTGGTACCATAACATTGTTGGCAAGAAAATGATCATCGCTGATGGGAGAAGGTTGCATTGCACTAACATACTCACGGAGTCGTGTTAGGAGCATACCATAGGGAAGTACCATGTTGTTGACTCTGAACATACCTACCATTCTTTTCACCATGTAATAGGCAAGGTTGAATGGTCTTTGGTGGATGAGGCAATAGATCATTTGGACAAGACACGCATTGGGATGGTCTTTGTTCCCGACCAAACAAATGACATTTTCTCTAAGGATTTCTTCCCACTTTTTGTAAATGGGAATTATCTCGGAGAGTTCCATTTGAAAGGGATCATGATGAATGAGTTCTTTGTTGCGGTTGAGACGAGATTGGTCGGCTCTTATCTTGAATATGGTGTCACAAACAACTACGGGATCATCGAGAGGAGTGTGATAGATTGGTTTGGGGTCTAGTGCAAAGGATTGAGCGGATATTGCCCAATCTTGGGAATACATACAAATTCCTTCACATGGAATGCGAAGAATTTGTGCAAAGTTGTTGAGGGGTAAGGTGATGGTTTGGTTGTTGATAATGAAAGTGATTGAGATGCTTTCATCATTGTTTCGAATGATCCTAACACTTTTGTAAAACTCAAAGATAAAAACCGGACAAATTTGTTCATCAATATCTAGGAGACAATCAAAGTTAATTTTCGAGAAGACTTGACGAATGTCGGTATTTTCAAGGAAACATTCCTTAACAACGTGGCCTTCATGGATAAGTTGTTTTTCAAGCTTTTTGAAAATTTTGCGATTGGTTTTGAAAGCTCTTCTTTTCGATAATATCTAGAGAGGTAGTGGACGGTGTCATGGTGATCTTGTTGGGTAGCTTTGGGTATGATTGATCCTAGAAAACAAATATTCCAATTAGGTAAAATTTGTCAAGATGGGTTTATGGTTTTGATTTGTATTAACAATGTTATTTTGAAAAATCTTTAATTACATAGAACCCTTTTATAATTAATTTTAGTAATACCTAATTTTTCCAATTGATAGTCAATTCAATCTTTAATTGAAAAGTCTAAACCATAAACCATAGGAAGAAGATAATGATGAATAGAACATATGAGGTGTAATTACTTACAATGATGTTCAAGAATGTGATGCTTGAGGATATGAAGCCCTATGGAGATGGAAGCAGAAGTTAGGTCGTTTCTGTGTTTGTGGGGAGAGGGAAAATGGATTATTTTGGTTTTAAAATTGTATATCTGAAATCTGTCACACGGTTCCCCCGGATCTCTTGTATTAGGGATCCAGCTAGTACTTCTTGTGGGATCCGGCTACTGTGGACAGAAAAGGAGTGTTTGGCATTTATTTTTGTAATAAGTTGAATAGACGCTTGGTCAAGGTGTTTTGATGGTCAATTGGTTATTAGATAAGTTAACCATCAAAGGTCTCTTTTGCAAAGACGGCGTGAGTTTGATGATCTTTTAGAAAATCAACGAGGAATACTATTCCTGATGATGACTAAGTAAGGAAAGTGATGAAGAGAGACTTTTTAGAGACTTGAAGTTAACATCCTAATTCGTGTGTTCATATAGTTACATAGAACAATATTTATACGCACATATCATCAATATATTTATATAAGCGTACTATAGATAGATTTTAACTACTTTGTAGGTAAGAGAACATACCTCAAATCTCTTGATATGGTTTTTAGAGACCATATACCCAAAATACTTCATGAGCTTTTAAAGTAATCCATTGTACTTGGTAGAAGTAGATTATGATTACTTTTGGATTCTTCCTTGAGAGTTGACTTCATTTTTCTTTAGATAGAAATGAAGACTTTGGAAGAGTCCTAGCAGGAATATTTCTTAAAGAATAATTGTTAGAATAATCTATCACTATCCAATATAAAATAAAGAAATTTGTTTTAAAAGATTTCCTTCTTTGTAGTTTTCAATCATACATGGATCGTATCAAGTTTTTAAAGTATAACATACTCTAAGAAACTTGGTAACGAAGCTCTGGTACCAATTGTGGAAAACTAGAAGGGGGGTTGAATAGTTTTACCGATTAAAACTTTGTTTTAAACTATTTAGATCGACTTATGTCAATCTATTTTATGTGTATGTTGGATGTTGATAGATAAGCATATAAATAAGTAAAGCAAAGATAAAGAGTAAGAAGCACAAAACCACAACGCGAGTATTTATAGTGGTTCGGCTACAAGGACACCTTCCTTGTCCTACTCCACTCCCCGAGTCACTTACTCAAGAGTTTGTAATCACTACACAATACAAAATCCTTGTGGCAGAGAAGCCTTCATAACGTCGCCTACTCTTTATCCGGTACAAGGCTAGACACCGAGTTCTTCCACGAGGTAGAACCAAACCTGTCACAACGTCGCCTACACTTTATCCGGTACAAGGCTAGATACCGAGTTCCATTTACAAAGGAGGAACTACTACCCAATACTACACAACACCTATCCCATAAGAGATCCACTCCTTATTACAACATCAACAAGGATATCAATATCCTTTGACCCAAACTAATCTATCTTGTACATCGATGCACCATATCGAATGTACACCCTATGCACCTTTCACTAATGCCTTTGACACGACCCTTAGGCACCCTTCACTAATGCCTTCGACACTAACCTTCGGCACCTTTCACTAATGCCTTCGACTTGACCCTTTGGACATCTTTCACCTATGTCTTCAACATAACACTTCTAATGAGAGAGGAAAGAACTATCAACAAGATAACATCAGTAGTCATGATGATGATGAAGCTTGGCAACCCATGGACTTGAGCTTGCTCGACTTCAAGAGGTGGTGATCTCTCCTTTAGGAGGAACCTATAGAATAACACCAACACAAAACTACATAGAAAGATCCTTTGGATATGAGGTTAGAGAGTCTACAACACTAAGAGAGAATGTGTGTGAAAGGGGTGAGTTACAATGAAGAAATGGCTCACTATTGATAGACAAAAATCACTATTGTACCTTGGATCCCACGGATCCCATACTTGAGGGATCCGTCCAGTGTATTCCTGGAGATCCGTAGGACGCTCCTCCTAAATGGGTTATGGGTCATGGATCATGGGTTATGGACTTTGGATCATGGGTACCCAAATAGATATAATGTATTTAGAAGATGAAATGCATCTAGCCAATGGGTCATGGGTTAACTCCATAGGTTATGGATATTACCCAACATGACTTCATGCATGATGTCATGCAATGGGTCATGGGTTATGGATCATGCTCCATGGGTATGGTTCATGGACTTTGGGTTTTACCCAACTACATTCAATGCATTTATTTAATGGGTCAAGTACTTAGATTCTTACCCATTACAATATATACTAAGTATGTATACATATATACCCATTATGTAAACACTAGTTGTTATACATATGCATTTCTATAAATTGTAAACACTATTACTTGTTTAGTATTTTATATGAAACTGTAAGTGTGTAGTAAACTATTGGCTCAAACTAATTACGTATTTTATTTGTTTCGTTAAAATTATTTTTCGTTTGTTATCGACAAAATATTAGAGGATCGTAAAATATAAATAAACGTTTTTACGGCTTATTTGTATTAACACATAATATTTTGTTTGAATAAAAGATATGCATATCATGTTTATGATATAACAGATTTGAAAATCGGATTATAATTTAGCTGATATACTTTCTTGGTGACCAAGACAAGTTTACACTATAAATTAAAATCATTCTCATTCGGTATTAATCATCCAGAAAACCACAGCTAATTGCAGACGCATTCTAGCAGTCCTTCGAACAGAAACATACAAGTTCTTCCGTGATATTCCAGGAAAGTTTTTTCAAGTCCAGTTGTGCAATAGCTTTGGATGTTGTACCCTGGGAAACAGACGGCGAATCTGTTTTAAGGGAATCGTGTTAAACATGAGCCTCGTGCCACGACCTTTACTGTTTTTGTTTATTTATCGTTATATAGTGTCTGTCTTCTGCTTCTACCATTTTCTCTCTGATTTCATTTTTTGTTATTCGATTATGTTAATTTCATTATTGTTATTAATAATCTGATTTTATTATAAAGTGTACACCGTTTCCCACATCACCTCTAGACCCAAAACATCAGGTCGGGCTAATTCCATGTCAAAGGACTCCGATCCATGACCAGCTTAGACTAAACCACTGGCCCAAGATAGATGGGCCACGACATGCTTCATATCCGCAGAAGACCAATGAAGTCTGGAGTAGGTCCAAGCATCCGAACTACGGAAACGCTAAAAAGGGTAAGGAATCTTTCCTAGGGTTGTGAGACTGACTCACGTACTCTAGAAGCGAGGTAGTTTCCGCCCAAAAACATCGCCATCATGGCAATAAGATAACCTTAGGGTTTGACTTTGATTTTTCCCGCTCATAACTGTCACTCTCATGACCTGTGACCACAAGAACCCGAGAAGAAGGTCCGGCCTATAAATAGGGAGCTCCTCGCTACTCTTAACGGTATCATCTTCACTCTTTCCAGAAATACTTTCTCTCTTTACAACGCGCTCTTACTCTCATGCCCGAAGTTGATCGTGGAATCCCCCTTCCGCGGTGAGACTAATGGCGCTTTCTTTCTTAGCAGCTTTAACCCAAGTTATCTTCAATTAGTCCAAGATATGTTCAACGAAAGTTAGCCTAAACCAATCTTTGCAAAGAAGAGCCCCAGATTTGTACTAACAAGTTGATGCCTCCGTGGGACCGCTAACATAACTGTGTTTCCAAAGTTAAGTTTTACCACATGAGTAATCGGGAAAATAACCCCTCTCCATCCCCAGAACCTTCTACAGTTCGAAACATTGTGGGAAATATAGCGGAAAAGAGCCAGAGGATAACCCTTCTTGTCCCATGCCAGAAGCGGTGATAAGAGAATTCTACGACAAACACTACCACCAGATTCTCCCCTTGATGGCAGAAAAAGTTCATCAAGAAAAGCTTAGGCAGATCAAAAGCCGTTTTGACTTTGAAGATGAGGCAAGAGATTAAAGGTCTTTAGAATACTCACGGATCTTCGAGACGGGGTCTAGGAGAGGAAGAAGCTCGAAAAAGAGTCGAAAAACTAGCCCTACCACCAGATCCGGACCTACAGAGTGCTCCAAGTCTCTAAGTGTTTTCTCAACACTTAGCAACAGAGAGACAAAACCCTCTCGAAAGAGAAGCCCTGGGAAGATGAAGTATCCCCAAATATGTGTCTTCTCTCAACTGGGAGAAGGGCGGAGGCATATATCCTCGTGTTTGGGACATAAAGAGTCGGACGTGCTTTCCTGGCTCCAGCCAAAAAGATCTGCTCGCCGAACGCAGCGGGTCGAAGTCGGAAGACAAGAGCAAGTTGACGAGGGTCGGTGATAAGGATTTAAAACATTCATTTTTAGGGGGTCATTTAAGCCCTAAAGTAATATATTTATGATCAAATATTTCCTAAATTCGTTCCTTTTCACTTTTTAGGTACTATGGAAATAAAAGCTGGAAATCATGCATATTTGGACGAAAAGGGATGAAAATGAAAAGAAAATGACCAAGTCATGAGAAGTCTGGAAAAGGGCACCAGACGGCATCACAACCTACAAGGTGATGCCGTCACTTGCAAATAAAAGTATCAAAACAGCCCAGATTTTGCTAGAGACAGCTTAGTGAATCATTGAAGAAATAACAAGTGACCGTCACTTGTTAAGGGAGCTGGAATTCTCTATAAAAATTATAAGGTAACGGCCGGGAAAAATCAATGAGGGACGATGTCAGAGTATCCTGGACGACGTTTGAAGGTATAAAGAGACCCCGTCACAAGGCTGACTTGGAAGAGACGAAACCCTAATGGCGGCGACTTGACGACGTCACAATTATAAAGTGACGCCGTCGCATGTGTAAACCTATATATAGTTTAATTTTTTGCATTAGGTGTGCACACTTGAAGGGTAATTGTGGTGTACGAATTTTATTAGTTTTTCAAGTAAATTTAGGGTTTTAACAACCTCATTCATAAGAGATAAGTCTCTTAATCAATTCTATCGTTATGTTTAATTCATGCTTAATTATGATGACTTGTTGTTAACTATTTATTGTCTTTTCTTATTTAAGTGGTTGTTACACGTTCGGTTAGGAAAACTTGCTTCTTCCTTTAGTGTTGTGAGCTTGAACGTCCTAAACAACGTATTCATGTCCTAGAGTGCACTAGTAGACTATTCGTTGTGTTTATTACGTCAATTGCGATTGTTTATAATAGGAGATTTGGGGGAGATAACTTAGGTTACTTGGCGATCCCGGTTTCTTAGAGGAGATCAATACATTCATAGAAATAGGGCATTTGGCACCTCCCTGCGACCTTAGGAATATAATGCGCCAATTAAACAAGGATGTGACAATTCGACTAATCAATAGGAGATAACTAGGGAGTAGTGAAATCTAAGTAAACACGCTTTTATCTATCATAAGAATCTCATTTAATTCACTCGTCATTTAGTTTTAATTAGTTTAATTAGTCATTTTAAGTAGTTGATAATCAAACCCCAATTCAATACCGAAAATTTACTTGCTTTTATAAAAATATTATAAGATAAAAAGAATCATCCCGCACCTTAGACCTATTCGTCATACATCTTGACCTTCCCAACACTATTCTTCTAGAAAACGATCAATCCCCTGAGTCTTACCTATACTACACTACAACATTTATGTACACTTCCTAGGAGGATTGTAAAACTTTGTGTGAGGTTTGCAAGAATCCGCATCAATCGGACCAAGAGAAGTCCCACCAGGAGATACAGAAGAACCTCGTACTCGTACTCTGATGAAAGAGGTAACGAGGATAAAAGTAATCGATCAGACCCAGGCAAGCCAAGGGATCTGTTCCCTTTTGAAAGTGAGGCCACTACCGGCCGGCATTGGAATCCACCCCCAAAGGCACATGCCCAATGATGTGACAGACGACCTCTATCGTCCCTACGATATTGAAGACACAGACCCATTTACTCAGCGCGTAAGGAGCTTTGAGTTCCCAAAAAGGCTATGCCCACTTGGTCGAGTGATAGGCTATGCCCACTTGGTGTCACATGTTCAACTCGACCTTAATGGGCCAAGCCCGCATCTGGTTTGATGAACTCCCCTCGGAAAGCATCAATAACTTTGAGGATCTGCAGAAGAATTTCTTGTCTTACTTCCTGCAATAGAAAAAATACACAAAGGATCTTGTGGAACTTCATCACATCAAAAAACGAGAGGGGAGTCCACGGATGCCTTTGTCGTCCACTTTAAGGCTGAAAGCTTGCATGTAAAGGGTACTCCAGAATGCATGCGGATGTCGGGGTTTCATGCACGGGATTACTAATGTCGAGCTGATATAAGAGATTTAATGATAATGTACCCAAGACGGTCCATGAAATGTGGAAGGTAACCACAGCTTTCCTTCGCGGAGAAATTGATGCAACTAACCAAGCGAGGAAAAAAACTCACTAGTCGCATTCAATCCCATAGCAAAAACCGAGGGTCAAGAGTCAAGGGGTCATCAATACACCAATACATGAGTTAATGCATAAGAAATGTAATACAGTGCCTCATAAACTCCATAAACTAGGCAAATAAGATGCATTAACTCAGCCTTCATCATCAATGAAAAAAAAGTGTGTGCTTTAAAAAGTTTTAAAATTTGGGTAATTTTAGCACATATTCTACCAAAAAAACTATATAATCAACTATTTCTATCTCCCATCCCCCCACTTGAGATGTGCAATACCCTCATTGTACAAATATTGACTAAAATTTGAAAGGCGAGATAGAAATGTACGGGTTTCTAATTTTATCCGTAAGAATACACCGATATGTAAAAATTGCGCCAGTTGAAACAAGGCGAGAATACTAATAATAAACAAACACTTACTTGCATGATTTTTTTATGCAAGATAAGGTATACATGAATAAAAAACAATACGAACATATAAAGCATCTCCCCACTTGAGATCAACTATCATCTAAATCTGACTTTCTTCCAAAACTCTTTATTCAAAACCTGCGACTTCCACCAGTGGAACCAAAATTGATTAACAGCGCCCGGACCATGGACATAAGGAAACTACAGGGTAGGGTAGGCGATAGGTATAACGAAACAATATATATTAGGTGAACAAAATGAAAGGAATAGCTCAGACGGGTTTACTAGGGGTATCTTGCACTAATGATGAGTGCAACAAAAAAGGTTTAACAGGAGGATTGACTAATCGATGTGAAAAGTCAATATACACAAACATAACATATGGGCTATTTGGGTTTAATCCTAAAATTTCCTTATATCTTAGCTGCACCGATTACACAAAGTTACCTCAGTGTAATGCTCGTGATAATGGTCTCGAAAAGATATGCAGGGCTAAGTTCTAAAGTCTACTACAGCCACCGACACACTCATTTTTATGGTACTATGTATAAGGGGAAAACGAAAAGGCTTATCCTCACACAATGTAAATATAGGGTAGGTGTTCTCAGTAAAGATTAATCCAGTTAAGTAATGAAAAACATGTCAAAAAGTTAATGATGAAACATTTTTCACTAAAAACTAGAAAAATAAAGGTAAGTAAAATCAATCGGGTGTTTATTTCTAATCTCTTCCCCCCACTTGGGTCTTACTAAGCATATAAAAAAATGAGAATGGTTAGAGGTGGAACGGAAAACTCCCCTGGATTTGCTCGGTATGATCAATAACGGATGTTCAAAAACATGCTCCAAATGTGCCTCCTCGAGCAACATACATCTTCACATCAACTCTCCATCATCAACGGTACTCAACTAGTCGGATAAAAAAGTTCTTTCTTGCAGACGAACATCACTCCATAATTCTTCAACATGTATTGCTGCAAGAAAAACTAATACCAAAAAGCATAATTCCAGATAAAAAGCAAAAATGGCACGAAATATTAAAAAAAACAAAATAAAACCTAACTCACTTTCGTAGGAATCACAGTTGTATTTAGCGCATGCAACAAGCCTTTTAAACTACACGGTGTCCCGAGTGGACGAGTGAATTCTCGTAAGGGCTTACAGGGAACACACCACAAAGTTCATTTAATTACTAATACAAGGTTATGGAAATGTTTTGAAACTTTTTTTTAGAATTACAGGGGATAGTTACGGTGTAACTGGATCGGCCCAGTTACAGCGTAGGTTTAGTTGACTAGAGAAAATGTGTACCAGGAAGGGGTTACGGTGTAACTGGATCGGCCCAGTTACGGCGTAATTAGTAACCCGAGAAAAGAAATACCTGGAACAGAGATATTACGGCGTAACTAGATCGGCCTAGTTACGCCGTAGTTATATTGAAGTGGGCAGATGGCCTTACAGATTGCCAGTTACGGCATAGCTAGATCGGCCCATTACGCCGTAGTTACTCACTGATGTTTTTGTGCCCAAAGTGCCAAATTTTTCCTACGTGCTCAAGAGGAGTTAACAGAACTCCTGTTATCTATCCTTGGTCTTTAAACTTGCAAACAAGATAAACAAACATGCCAAACCAAAAACAAATCCTAAAAACTACAAAAATATCCAAAAATGTCTATGAATAAAAACAAATAAAATTACATCTAAGATAGGGACGGGTAGTCTCCCGACGAGAAATTTTCTTTACTCACCTGAGTCTGTAAGTTAGACTCCTGCAACTATCATCAATAGCCATAAATTGAACATCTCCAATAATGTCCATTGCTCTACTAATCTCGGCTTATGATCTTGTCGAGATTCCCTTCACTTGTTCTTCTTGCACTTGCACACTAACACTACCAGCGCATTAAATGTGTAAAAGAATTTCATAGGCAACAAGTGAGGTTAATATAATATAATAAAAGATGTTGCAGACTTGGTTACGGTGTAAGTCCAATTACTAACTACATCATAACTTCAGTCTGAAAGCAATCTGTTATATAATAAGAACAGGTTACGCTGTAATAATTATTACTATGTTACGCCGTAACTTAATTATGAGAATAGATTACGCCGTAACCATTGACAAGGTTACGCCGTAGTCTCAAGACAGAAGACAAGATTTTAGAATAATATTAATCAAACAGCCAAAAATAAGAAGACCACTCCCCGGTAGCGGTGCCAAAAACTTGATGCAGGATTTCTGACCAGGTTTTACATTTATAGTTACTCGTCTACCTATGGCCTACCTAATGCACTAACGGGCAGTGTACCCAGTCGCATATAGGGAGGGAATGGTAAGACCGAGGTCGTCCCAAGAACGGTTGATTCCTAGCTGTCTAATTCATTAAATTGTCACATAATATAAGTTTAATTGATAAGATTTAAATATGTCACATGATCAATTGAGTCGGTTCTCTGGTAAATAAGCTAATGGGAAGGATAGTGATGTTATTCTCAAACCGAATTAATCTACGAATGAATCGTGGCAAAAGCCGGTAGACTCCTATGGTCAGTTTGTCTACCCTATTAAACATAGCCCCCTACTCATGTCAAAGGTATTACCCTTCGAAAATGGGAGGTCTCTGGTAAGCTATTCTAAGTCATTAAGTGCCGGTGTTTACTATCGCAATACATGGGTTCTAAAAGTCACTAGATTCCTGCTTCAGGTGGGGTTTAAATTCGCCGGGCCTCCTTTGGTAAATTCGCTCCGACCTATGGTTCTTAGATTCCTCACCAAGTTGATCAGATCACCCGGGATCATTCGGCAACCTATTGACAGTCATTAAGTACCACTACATGCAAGATTCGTAACAATGTATGCCCGGGCATTAGCATCTTAGACACACATCCCTAACTTCTTAAGTTCTTCTTTCCGAACGGTGATCCTTTGGTCAATTCGCACAAGAGGGAAAGGTAGTCATTTGGTCAATTCTTACCAGCCCCTTCTCTACCTACTTACTTAGGGTGAGTTGGTCAATTCTCCTAAGCAAATAAATACGACCGCAACTCAAAACTACCAAAGCTAGGGTGACTGCCAAAAAACTATACATGCTTACACTAGAAACAATTAATAATAAAATAATCAAAACCAGGCTAGCACCTAGTTTCCACATCACCAAGATTCTCTAGTGTAATGACTAATTAACACACATATAAAACAATAAATAAATCAGGAATAAACATCGATAAATTAATTGGCTATTAATAAATTAATAAAAACACAATAAATAAAAATGCATCCACAATTAAAATAAAATCAAAATTAATAATGAATAATAAAACTAAATTATATAAGAGTGTCGAAACATAATTACATAACATCAATGAATAATATTCTCCTGTACATGTGATATTTATATAATAATAACTTTAGCCACTTTGCGACATTGGCCCCTAACTTGCATCACTTTTCATATAAATAACACATTTTAATGTGTTAATTATATTTATGATTTTGATGAATTCAACCCCTCATCGTACTTCTGTATTTATTCTTTAGTCCTTGAAGTAAATAAAATAAATATTAACTTGCCGCTTTTAATCCCTAGACGTCAGAACTTTGCGCCCAAGTAATTAGTTACGGCGTAACTAAATAACCGAGTTACGCCATAATCCTTCGTTCGCATATATTGATCCACTCCGTAATTATCTCTATGGCGTAACTAGTTAGCATATTACGCCTTAACCTTCACAATAATAATTACGGCGTAACCTTAAGAGGAGGTTACGCCGTATCCTTCTTGGCATCATATTTACGCCGTAACATTATTAACTAGTTACGGTGTAATCTTCGCACATAATTCTCAGTCCCTCGTAGTGTGAGTTATGACGTAAGTAAATTATGCACTTAATATATCTTCAGAACATATTTCTTGGCCTTATATCACATCCGCTCAAACGCCTCATTTATCCTGAAATGCAAATATGAACGAATATGAACGAATTAAGTACCATATTAATACAAATGAGGTCATAAACACGGGACTTTGATATTTAAAATATTAGGTTAATTTGATGTTATCAACGACCACGAGGTACAGATTATTCCATCATAGATTATTTTACTTTATAATTTCACCAGAGCCAACACTTAAGAGTCGTTACAGATAACTATTTTCGAAATGTACTTTACCATACAGCAAGCTAGAAATACACGAACACTTTGAAACTTGTAAAATTTTCAAGTGAGTCAATACTTTTAAAACAAGAGTAGTGTGTTAATACTTACCATACTGATCTAGGTCGCGTGTCGGAGTGGTCGTACCATATCTTTTGATTTTGGTAGCAGCTTGCTATTGTTTTTAGGTGAGTTTATAGCCTCATTTTTCTATTTGAATTGCTTTGTAAACCTTGAGTAGAAGCATGCAAAACTGTTTTCATTGACCAAAAACTGAACTCTTGCTTTTACACACTAGTACGCGGATAGCCTAAGTATGTATGATCCCACTATGCCCACTATCATGAACCGTCAGTTCCTGCGGGAAGCGCAATTGTTATAAATAGATCTATTGGGGGTGACTCCCCTGTTTGGTTGGCCAGAAGGGTCAATGCGGACGTATACCATATCGTATTTTCCGATTGTATTAGGATAAACACTCGTTGGGCCCCTATTATTATTATTTGTGCCAGTTTGGCATACTGAACTGTCGTAGCTTCGGTTGCATGAGCTTAGTGCTAGTGTATAATTAGTGTGTACTTGCTGAATTATTTTGATAGGGTTCATCTGTGTTGATTTACTGTAAACCTATTAACTCACCAGCGTTAGCTGACCTTTTAGCATGTTTTCTCAGGTGTTTGATTATGATATTGATTAAGGGCAGGGCATGGCGCGGTCATAACCACTCTCAAGTGTTTTTTACACAGTATCTAACTTTTATAATTGGACCAACAGTTTAATAGGCCTTACTTATTTTATTTGAACTGAACTTGTTGTAAAACAATTTGACTTTTGGTATTGTAAACTTTTTTTAAACTGATTTGATAATACGTTCTCTATATTTGTGTGTTGTGATTACCAATTTAGTAGCACATATGACATGTATGCTTCCGCTAAACCAGATGTTGGGGGTGTTACATACCTTTATTCATCTTTTGCTCTTTCAGATCACAAATCGTTTCTACAAATTTACCAGTAATTTTGATTTTACGTTTAGAGTAACGTTTTTTGTTAGACATCTATACGAATTGATTATATACTAAACAATACTGATCAGTTTCAAAGGTAATATCAAAATTAAGAAAAACACCCCAGAATTAAAATTCTAAACCGATCGAAGTATGTGAAATGAAAAATAGAATCGAATTATCGGTTTAGATTTGTGAATTAGGTAGAAAATAAAATAGAAATGAAGGTTTTTAAGAGTTTTTTAATGATGGAAAAGGAGGGAAAAATGGTTAGAGGAGAGAGAACGAGAGGTTATATTTTTCTCTATCTTTTATGTTATTAGATTTGTTGTATGAAATATGAACGATAATTATCCATATAATGGGGTGGCAAAGTTCATCGTGATTCGTGACCATGCCATTGCTGTTGTGTCAATAGAAACAAAATCAAAGAAAAACTTTACATGTAAATTGTTGTTGTTAAAATAGAATTACAAGTAAATGGCATATAAAAGGTATGGTAATAGATATATAATGGGTTGGTTGTCAATGTAAATGAAGTTCATCGTGATTCGTGACCATGTCATTGTTGTTGTGTCAAAAATAAATAAATAAATAAATAAAAGGTAAAATTGCAAGTAAATTGTTAAACACACCAAAAGTACATCGAAACCCATAAAAAAATACACAAAGATCTACATAAAAGTTCAAATAGGTGTACTTTTATGTGGGTCCTAATTACCTTTCGTTGTACTTTTTGTGTGCTTAACTTGTATCATTAGGGCACAAGTTAAAAAAACCCAAATATAATTACAAGTAAATGGCATATAAAAGGTATGGTAATAGACAAGAAAATTAAAGTAACTTCTAAATAAAAAATTAAAAAAAATGTATTAAGAAAATTAAAGTTCGCAATTTCTTGGACCGACGAAAAAGTGAAAAGCATTTTGTTTTTTCTTGAACTAGAAAAAGTAGAATATCTTCTTAAGAAAGTAAAAAGGAATTTTGTACATGAAATTTGTAAAATAATACTTGAATACGAAAACAGTAAACAAAATATATGACTTTCGGTTTAAAAAAGGATGAAAAAGTCTTGCTCTCTCGGTCCCAAATTAATAATCTATATTTTATTTTTGAAATGTCTTAATTTTGTTGTCAATTATTAAAAATACATAAAAAATTTGATCAAGTTTACTATATTATATAAGTGAAATTATTATTGTAGATTTTTTAAAAAGTATTAATTAATTAGCTAAAGCTAAAACTGTCATTTTTTAAAGAGTAAGAAAATAAAATGGTAATAATTATATTTTTTTTAACTGCGTGTTTTTTATTCGGGGACAATTATTTTAAGACGAGAAAAATAATAATTTAGATGCATGAGGGAAACACTTTTGGTGATTTGGTCCGATCTTCATTTTCAAAACTCATCATTTGAGTTCATACAGGAATTTGTAAACGATACTAGTATTGCTTTTGTTATTAAGTTTCTTGATTACAACGGTACTTCTAGTTTTGTTAATTCGAGAATTGAGAAAAATAGGATACCTTTGCCGTTACATCTTCAATGCCTTAAAGCGATCACTTTCATGATGTTCAGAGTTTTCATTCAGCCTAGTGAGCAATACGCATAGAAAAATTAAAATAGATTATGGGTGTTTCGGCTTTTAACTTATTTGATTTTGGATTTATATTTTCTATGTTATTTTTTGTGGCTTATTATGAAATTTTTTGGCTTATGTCTTTTCTCAACACTTATAATGCATGTATATGTATTCATTAACTTAAAAATGATTAAAATTTGAGTAATGTTGATTGCTTATAATACCCTTTAAATTTAAGTGCTTAAATGGCAAGTTTTAATATTTTACTTTCCGTTTCTAAATATTGGTCAATCTTTACGTGTTTATCAATTTAAACAAAAAATACATACAATTGCTATATTTCTATACTACATATAAAAGTGAATATATATATTTTTTTTAAATTTAAAAAACTTTAAAATAGCAATGGGTTATACTTAAAACTTAAAATACATTTTTATTATTATTTTCTCACAAGAAATAGTTTCAAATATTTTTTAATATGTTGTCTTATACCTATTATTAAAAACTAGCATGGTACCCGCACAAAGCAGAGGTTCAGATGCGAATTGTGTTTTCTAATTTTATATTTTTTTGGCCGAATATTGTTTAACAATTTCAAGAAATGAAAGATGACAATTTTTAGAAATTGTGTGTTTGTGTCCTGAGACTGAAGAATTAATATGACATATTATTATTTACAAATTCAAATAGTTATTGATTTTAACTATAAACATATTAAATTCATTATATTAGTTATGTTTTATTATTGTAACATACATCCAATTTAATGTGCAATTAGTGTGTTCTTAAAGTTTTTATTTCAAAAATTACTAATTATAGCAAGTGTGTAAGCTTAAAATTTTTAAGACTTCTAAAAATAAAAGTCCTAAATGCTTTATATATAACTAGACGAGTACCCGTGCATAGCAACAAGATTTTATAGCGATAGTTCGTTTAGTGATAAAAAAAAGTTTATGAGTTATAAACGAAAAGTAATAAAAGTTTGAAGATTTGTGTATTAAGCATAATGTTTTGAAACCCGGTTCGACCCGGGTGGTTCAACCGGTTGAACTGTTTTGGTCGAAAAACGGGTCGATTTAAACCGAGTCAACCCGATGGGTTGGGTCGAAAACGGGTCAAATTAAACCGGGTCAACCCGCCGGGTTTGAAGCGTCTTGGGTCAACCCGGTTTTCGATGTGTATTAATAGTTTCCTTTTGAAATATTTTTTTTCAACATTTCATTTTTTAGTTTCAACTTTTCACTTTTTACTTTTTAGTTTTTCCTTTATATATAGTATAGCAGGGTACCAGCACGTTTCGGCGGCGGGTACCGGATAAATAGATCTCGATGAGACCTAACTCCACCAGTTTTATCGGTTTCAACGGGTCCTCTCTGGTTCGTTTTCGGATGGGTTTTATTGGTTAGCCGAACCGGTAGCGACACCGGTTCCTGGATTGAACCCTTTGGCCCGGTCCGGTTTTCAAAGCTATATGTACCATCAACTTGCTAGCTTGTATGAAGATTTGTGTGTTTTATTAATTTGTATAATGTGTATTGATGACGTATAGTCCGTATTCGGGTCATGAACCCGACCAATGAACGCTACTAGCAATCAAGCCCAGTGCGAACTGCCTCACCCGGTAACGGTTTGGGCTCACGAAGGCCCAAACCCGAAGTTATTTATGGTTTTAGATATCGGATATCTCTTATTTATGAGATATGCATTAATTGACCGACTTAGGCGGGATACGCCGAAGGTTGGGGAACACGAAACCAACAAGGATTTCGTGTGTATATAAAGGGCATCTCGGCCCTCATTAAAGGTACGATCTTAAAACCTAACTCTCTACTAAACCCTAAAAACCGATTACTTACTCTCACGGCGTACCAATGTCCACGCTAGGCTTCGAAGCCGCAGGGTCCATGACAGACTTGGACGGCGATACTCCCCAAGTGAAAGCTCTTCAAGCTCGGATTCTGAGGACAGTCGGCGCAAGCGCCGAAAGAGGGGAAGCTCGTCCTCTGGTGACTCCTCGGACAACGAGGACAGAGAAACAGGACACTGGAAGTCCAGGAGAAGATATCGCGACCAGGAGGAGGAAGATATGTCTCTTCCCTGGCGCCGCCAAAAGGTGGATGCGTTCACTCGGCGCATCAACGATTTTTCGGAAGATAAGAAAAGGCGCATGCCCGCCAATGTGAAAACCTGTGATGGAACAGGCGATCCAGATGATCACCTAAATATTTTTGAATCAGCTGCTACCATCGATAATTGGCCACAACCTGTATGGTGCCACATGTTCAATTCCACATTAGTGGGAAATGCGCGAACCTGGTTCAGTAAGCTCCCACGCAGAAGCATCGGTGGATTTGAAGAATTGCGGAAGGCGTTTCGCCTGAACTTTACTCAAAGGAAGAAGTGCGCCAAAAACCCTGTCGAACTTGCCAGGATAAAACAGCGCCAGGGGGAATCTACAAGCGCTTATGCGGAATGCTACAAGGATGAGTGCATACATGTCAAGGCATGCCCCGAAATATTAAAGATCTCAGGGTTCATGAATGGGATCAATAACCCAGAACTCATCAAAAGGTTGAACGACAAGGTCCCCCAAACCTTTGATGAACTTATGAAACGAACGAAGTCCTTTTATCCAAGGAGAAGCCGTCGCGGCAGACAGCAAGAAAGGCTACTCAAACTATAGGTCACAAGAACAGCCTAGGAGACAATCCATTGACCAGAGTAGCAACCGCAACAAGAACTACCGTGGCCAGGGGAGCGGACGAGATAATGACAAATATACCCCGCTAACCAAGACTCCAAAGGAGATATTCGCGACGTAAGGCGCGAACTTCCCGAGACCCCCACCAATGCGCACCCCAGAAGATCGGCGCGTGGGGAACGGATACTGCGACTATCATGGACAGAAGGGCCACACTACCAATGAGTGTGTCCAATTGCGCCAACTAATTGATAAGCTAGTAAAAGAAGGCAGATTGGACGATTTAGTTAGGAACATCAAGGAGGGGAAAGATAAGCAAAAGACTGGGAACAAGAAAGAAGCACCCAAAGATAAGGCTGATACCATCTACATGATACAATCATGGCAGCGAACAACTAGGCAGAAGATCAGCCAAAAGTTTTCCCATGGAAGCGAAATCTCTTTCCCCACTTTGGCTGCGGACAACGCAGTGGTAGATACGCTCACCATTGAAATTAATGCAGGGGGTCACGATATCCACCACATGTATGTTGATGGAGGAGCATCCGCAGATATAATGTATGAACATTGTTTCAAGCGACTGCGACCTGAGATACGAAGTCAGTTAAGCCCGGTCATGACGTCGTTGGCTGGTTTTACAAGAGAAAAGATATGGCCCATGGGGCAAATACGCCTACTAGTCAATGTTGGTAATAAGGAACACTCCACGACAGCCTAGATGAATTTTATGGTGATCAAATCCCCTTCGCCATACAATGGCATTATTGGAAGACCAGGGATATCAGCCATACGCGCAGTACCGTCTACAGCACATGGGATGCTCAAGTTCCCAGTGGAGGGAGGCATTGTTACTCTCTACAATACCACCGTATCACCTAGAGAATGTAACACGATTACATGTGAGACGGCACATATTTCAGAACAGCGCGCAACTAAAGTATCAAACCTGAGGGTCGCAATTCATCCTGATTACCCAGAGCAAGAAGTATCGATCGGGGGATCGCTGTCTGATAATGGCAGGGCAGCCGTGTGCGCACTCTTGCAAAAGAATCTCGATATCTTTGCGTGGGAACCAAAGCACATGATTGGTGTGCCACGCTCGATTACAGAACACAAGTTGAGAATCCGACAAGGATACTCCCTAGTACGACAGAAGAAGCGCGACCAGGCTCCAGAGTGCGCAAAAGCCATTCTGGAGGAAGTACACAAACTTGTGGATGCTGGTATCATGCGAGAAGTCTACTACCATGACTGGCTTTCCAACCCAGTGATGGTCAAGAAGAGCGATGGTAGTTGGCGGATGTGCTCGGACTTCACGGATCTCAACAAAGCATGTCCACAAGACTGTTACCCACTACCAGAGATAGATTGGAAGGTAGAATCTTTGTGCGGATACCCACTTAAATGTTTCTTAGACGCATATAAAGGGTACCACCAAATCCAAATGGCTAAAGAATATGAGGAAAAACGGCCTTCCATACAAGCCAAGGCGTCTATTGTTATACAAAGATGCCCTTCGGCTTGAAGAATGCAGGCGCTACCTACCAGCGATTGGTAGAAAATGCATTTGACAAACAGGCGGGCCGCAACCTGGAATTTTATGTTGACGACCTTGTCATAAAAAGCCATACTGAGGACGAATTAGTGCGCGACATTGAGGAAACATTTAAGACTCTACGAGAGATTAACATGAAGTTAAATCCTAAGAAATGCACCTTCGGCGCTACAGAAGGCATGTTCCTTGGATATTTGATAGAGCCCGATGGCATTAAACCGTGTCCAGAAAAAACGAAGGTTGTCATCCAACTCCCTTCACTGCGCACATTGAAGGAAGTCTAGTCTCTAAATGGCAAATTAGCCGGTTTGAACAGATTCTTATCCAAATCAGCAGATAAGTCACTCCCCCTCTTCAAAACGCTCAAGAAGTGTATAAAAAAGGGAGACTTTCGCTGGACTACAGAAGCAGAAGAAGCTTTTATACAGGTTAAACAACACCTAGCACGCTAGTCGCGCCCCGCCCAAGGGAAGAATTAATTATGTACTTATCTGCTACTTATGGAGCAGTCAGCGCGGTGCTACTGACGGATAGGGATTTAGTACAAACACCGGTAAATTTTGTAAGCAAAGCACTCAAGAAAACGGAGATTAACTACAGCGCAATGGAGAAGTTGGTCCTGGCATTAATATTCGCCGCCAAACGGCTGCGCAGGTACTTCCAGGCACCCAATAGCGGTGATCACATACCAACCTATCAAGAAAATCATCTCCAAACCGGACGCATCGGGACGACTACAGAAGTGGAGCGTGTTGCTAGGTGAGCATAACATCTCCTACAAACCACGCACTGCAATTAAGGGGCAGATACTAGCAGACTTCATCATCGAAAAACCGGACACTGATGATGCATCTTCAGAAAGTAAGGTGGAACTACAAGAACCATGGATCCTATTCACGGATGGATCTTCATGCGTGGATGGGTCAGGCGCAGACCTTATCCTCACGAGTCCAGAAGGAATGGAATTCACTTACGCGTTTTGAATTCACAGCCACAAACAACGAGGCCGGGTATGAAGCCCTGATTCCTGGATTACGCATTGCAGGTCGAATAGGCATACGCAACCTAGAAGCAAATGTAGATTCCCGGCTAGTAGCCAACCATGTGTTGGGCGAGTATGTAGCTAAAGAGGAAAACATGATTCAATATCTCGACAAGACCAAGTCACTAATCCAGGTTTTTGACAGGTTTACCATCAAACAAGTTCCTAGAGGGGAGAACTGTTAGGTCACTAGTTTTACAACACAAGCATCAAGGAAAGAGATAGAGAGGAGAAGAGAGGCGGATGAACAACTATCACGCACACATACGCGTAGGAAACAAGGAACGGTTAAGCATAGTGTATGTGAAAGAGATAAATTGAACAACCAACCCTCAAGAGAGGGTTATACAAGAGTATTTATAGGCAAGGAGCTAGGGCAACACTCCCACTCCTTCCCTTTTCCTTATTGGACATGGGACTAAGCTTATGGGCCTTCTACATAAGCTAGACCTTAAACAAACATAAAAGCCATAATAAGCTACGTGTTACATATGAGTAACAAACACTTGAATCAAGGTTTAGGAGTGATTCCAACAATCTCCCCCTCAAGTGTTGGTGATGAAAAACGGTGAAGGCGTTGATGTAATAGTAGCTTTGACGTCTTCTGACATTCTTCTTTCTTGTGAGAAGAATTGCCTTGATTCGAACAATCTCCCCAGTGTAGAGAGATAGTTGTCTTTGAATAGTTATGCTTTGACGTCATCTTTAACTTTGTTCTTTGATCATTGTTCTTTGTGATGAAAGTGATAGTATGTTGTAGTCTGCATCAATTCTGCCTCAGGTCTGCTTCGCTGCTCCAGTGTCTCTACGTCATTCTTCAACATGCTCACACGCTCTTTGACGTTGGAATTCAGTACTGATGAAGTTCTCTAAGTCTTTAACTTTGTAGATTCTTTGGTTTGATGAAGAATCATTCTGACTGTTGTGTTGCTTTAGGATAGAACTTCCATTAGTGATTATGTTGGCGTGAGCATGAGAAGAATCTGCACGATCATTCCGCTCCAGAGCTTTCATAAGAAGAAAACATATAAACGGTTAGTAATAAACGGATTTCGGCACTTACAAGTTTGAACTTCGAGAGTGTTAACAGTATAGTGTGAAAACACAACTCTAATTCTCACAAAGGCCGTTCCTGAACTGGAGTCCCACAAGTGAGATAACACGATATACCGAAGTACACCTACAGTTCAGATGAATCGCTGAGGTACATCGAAGGATCACCTCACGATTGTAGACCGTTTGAGACACACTAAGCGTAATCCACGGGGAGTTACCGAAGTGACCTGCTGTCAGGGTTGTTTGATGTTGACCCTGGCAGGAGTTTCCATTCAATCACTGAGGATCACAGTTGTGAACCTCTCATAAATGTTCTCGACAGATTTCTAAGATCTGTGAAGGACTCGATAACGTACCACTGATGTTCTTATTGTTGAACATCAAGTGATGAAATGTCAAGTGTACCTAAGAGATCTTTTGATGAATCTCGTGGCCCCAGACTCAATAGTGCGTTTTGGTTTTCCTGAGCGGAGACTAGGGAGAGGGTCTCCTTCTTCAATACCAGCGATCTCTAAGAGAAAGCCAATAGTTTACGTAGGGTTCCCTGTGAGAATGAAACAACATTCTGTTGAGAGAAACTTGAGTGGTTAAGAAGGTTTAGTGCATGCGTCACTGGGTCCATGACGACTTTTAATCTTCAATACCGGCGTCACTAAGTGACAACCAGTAGCATATGAATTGAACCTGGTGTCTGCCCTAAGTTGAATAATTTGGAGGGCTATTTCTTTTCACCCTTTTCTTTGCATTTCTTTTTAATTCTTCAACTCCTTCTTTCTCCGATTCTCATTTTCTCCTTTTTATAATCGTACCTAAGGACTTCTAAGTACTAGTTATTTGTGATGTCCTTGGGTAGATCCCTCCGGCTCTGGCGGATCATAGGACGGTTATTCCTAACCTTAATCACCTTATAACTCCATTGCCATAAAACCATTTTTCATGAAAATCTCTTGAAGCATTTGTGAATGAAAAACATGTTTGAACACTTCAAGAGTTTTAGATTTTCAGAAATACTCCCCCTCCACATGTGCTAAAGAGTTTTTACGGAAATATGCACAGTGAGGAAAGAGCGCGCACTTTATGAATTGATCAACTCAAGATAGACAGTCCCCCGCGAGACACGGTTACGTTACATAGTTAAAGAGCTACATTGTCAACTTATAGGTGACAACTAGCTCTAATAACTACCTTGAAGGTGTAGACAAATCTCGAAAGGTTGTCAAACCCGTCAGAGTTCATGTCTACCAAGAGTTTCTCGAATGGTACTTTCTACTCGGACAAGTCCTTTGCGAGACACGTTTACATTACTATCGAACTAGCTTGAAATTATTACCCGTCCTGGACAAGTGTTTTCGAGTTACTAACAGTTAAGTACCGTCAATTCGTTGGTTAATTCTATAGCACAAAGATTCATTTGCATTCACACAACATATTTCTTATCACATAATTTTCTCCCCCTAAAAAATGGCATATAAAATGTTATTTTTGAAAAGTTTGAGAATAAATATGACCATTTCGAGTGTTGCGGGAAGATGACCACTATCAACAATTTGTGAACAAAGTTTTAATTTCAAATACTCTCCCTCAACAAGTGATATAAACGGTTGAGGTTTTGAAAAACATACGGGGAAGTACTTGTTCATTTGAGCAAAACCTTGAATAATGAGAGGTTTATTAGGTTTTACTCAAACGTAAGAAGCTTTCACTCCTTTTATAAGGATTGTGGCACTGAAGCGTACCACAGGGTCCTTTCTTGACAAGAACGGGTTGTACACTGTTATGTGTGCACAAGCCATGGAAAGATAATCAAACAAGCAAAATCACAATCAAGAGAATACCCAATGATTACAGACGATCAGCTACTTTCTGAGGACGTTGGAAAGTCAGAATCGGAAAGTTTGGTCATCCTCCTACATAGCTCTCCAACCGTTGCATCTGATCCCGATGAATCAAACATTCATCAATCCTAGTGATAAATCAACGAACATCCTTGCGATCCTTTGAATTTCATCTCTTCGTATGAATTATACCCAACTCAATGTCCTTCAATCGATATGCCAATCCATCTCGAACCATCTCCAGGGTGGCGTCATAGAACTTAGTGAATTTCATCGAAAGCCATGAAGCAAGTATGATGATTTTCACTTTGGTAGACAAACCCAAACTTTTGTTTATGAACGATTTTGTACTGAGGTTCTTGATTGATTCTGATGAAGTGTAGAATTTAGGTAAGATTCAACCCCGAGGTGGAGAACTTCAACACGCTCTTTGATTTGATGCGTATGAAAACAAGGAGTGCAGTAATGTACTTGATCTAAATTTCGGTTGAGGTTCTGGTTGGGGCTCAGGTATGTTGATCCTCACCACCAGTGTATGTAAAGTGATCAACGGTTTTCTCCATTGGTGGTGTAGTTTCTGAATCCCTTGGTTGATCAGATGGTGGTGGCTGTGTAGCTTGTTGTGTAGTGGTGATAACCTGCTTAACCATTTGTCGAATCATTGGATGGAGTTGCCTTCTTAACAGATTTTGTTGTTGACATTGGTGTTTCTTATGTTGATGGAGGTGATGATTGAGATGATGATTTGGGTTTAGTGAAAGTGTCAAGAGGTGACTCAGAAGACTGTTGAGGTTTGTGTATTGGATTGTCAACTAAGTAGTTGTCTGATTCCTTCTTAAACTTTTCCTCCTAAGCTCTAGCAGCTTCTTTTTCCTCTTTTCGAATCATTTCCTCTTCAGCCGCCAAATTATCATCATCAGGGAATCTTTCATCCTTATCATGATCGTAATCTCCTTCGTCATATATTTACCCATCTTCACCATGCTTTTCTTCTTGCGGTTGTTTTAGTTGCTGTTGTGGTTGCTTCATTTCAACAGTAGCAGTGACAGTGACACCCTGATCCTTACCGGGTTGATTAACCGGATCGGATGGGGTAAGAGATGTTTGCAATGGATCTTCCATAAGTGGAGGACTACTACTTGACCCTCCTGGTCCACCGGGTTGATTAACCGGAAAAGATTGAAGCATGGTATTCCATCCTTTTCTGCTTTAATGTCTTACGAAATTGTATTACCTCATTCATTGAATCTTACTCATTGAGCATGAGTTTTGAATGGATGTTGCAGAAGGATGTCCACAGCAATTCTGCAAGATGATTATGAGCATATGAAGTTGTTGAAGATGACACGGAGATAGTTCTTGCCAATTGTTTTGTCGTATCCAGCTGGGAATGTGTTTGCCATCGAGAGCTCAGCTGGGGCATTGATGTTTGCTTGATTTGTAGCCATTTTGTGATCTGAAAGACATTAGACAAAAAGACAGACATATGGAAACACAATGTGTTTGATTTAGTCTGATTTATTATCTAATTCCTTGTTTGATGGTAATATGTTTATGTTAGTTACAAGTCCTAAGTCACATTATTCCAATTTATTGAAGTTGATGTGATAAGTTACGTGAACATGTTAATTTTGAAATTTCAAAGTTCAATTTTTCACTTAACACACAACATATTAACTTTTGTAAGCGTATACGAAACATCAGGTATTTGTGACTTATGCGTAACATTTAACAAGTAACATATGTGTAATAGGCCAAAATGTAGTGAACAGAGGGTTAAGAGTAACAAGGATTCTTATGCGTAAGAAAGGAGCTTATGCGTAGGAGTAAGCTAAAGCGTAAGACCAAGCTTATGCGTAAGAGTTTCTTACGCGTAAGACAAGTTCAAAGGCTTTAGGGTTACGCGTAGGAATAAGCAAGATGTTACGCGTAAAGTTTACTCGTAAGAGTAAAGCTTATGTGTAGCAAGCCTTGTTTACGAATATCTTTCCAAGATACGCGTAATCCACTGTAGACCTCTTATGCGTAAGAGTTACGCGTAAGATTTCTCTTAGGCGTTACCTTTACGCATAAAAGTATTCTTTAAGGGTAACGATTTGAACACCTGAAGATTCTGACATTACGAATAATTAACCTGTTAACTATAAACATGAAAACATGATTGCAGTTAATTCCAAACATCTTTTAGATCACAAAACAAGCATAAGAACATATCAGATACACACAGAAAGACTTAGGCGTAAAATTACATAAACCCTAAACCATTAATCTACGTGTAAGGGATATAGCTACACAAATCAAACAAGAATGTTTCTGGAGTGTCCTAGATGTCATATGAGTGCAATGGAGCAAGATTTAATACATTTCTACCACAAAATCAGAAGATTCATGGGAGATGAACCCTTAAAACCTAAACTAAATTCTTACAATTTAGATGTTTCTGGGCTAATTTCAAGGTTCAAAACATGCATATAAATTTATTCTAACACTTTCTTGACCACCTAATAACATATCACAGAATAGAAAAAACCCTAAATGAGCGTAAGAACCCTAGAATTTAAATTAACGAATTTTAAGATTCAGGATGGTTATGGACGATTGAAACAAGTTTAATAGACACTAAGAAAGGTTTTAACATAACTCATTTCAATCCAAACACATATATGCATAAACACCCAGTTCGTTCGAATTTTCCAAAATCAGTTTAAAGAGTTTAAACCGTTGGATTTGAAAGAATTTTAGAAACCCTTGTTTATCATCTTGATCAAAACAGTTTAGAACTTATAGATTATGAAAAGCTTGAATGGATTTTGAAGATTTGATTTGGGCCGTTTGATCTTGGTTGTTTAGGAGTAAATGATTTTAATTGCCAAGTTGACACATTCAGTCCCTCAACCTTAAAGAGGTTCCAACCAAGATCCTTTAACTTCCGTTTAGGTTAGACAGAACACATGTAAGGCAAGAAGCTTAACGATACTCCCCCTCGACTTTTGAAATACTGAATTTTGAAAAAACATTTGAGTCCGAGGAGAGTATTTGACAAGAAATGTGACCACCATTTTATAAGAAACAACATATTTTAGGTAACATGCAAGTACAAGGTTTTATGAAACTGCAAAATATTTACTTTCTCCCCCTCAACACTTGTTCGGGAAAATAATGAAAGGTTTGATAGAACAACGTGTTGACTGAAGCTTTGTACTTGCCAGGTTAAAAGAAATATAGATAGAAGATTATTTTTGAGATTTTCTGATTTTATAATTTTGTATTTTGTTTTTGAAAAATATTTACAAAAGAGGTTTTGGTGTTTGACTGGTTTTTAATACTATTTTAAGAGATCATCTAGTTCCTCTTGAGTCAAACACCTCATACCAATCAGGTGGACCAACTCATTAAACCTAGCGGGAGGCAAGGCTTTGGTGAGTAGATATGCCAATTGGTATTCTGTACCCACGAAGTATAATTCAACTGTACCCTGTTCCACATGGTCCTTGATGAAATGATAGCGAAGATCGATGTGCTTTGATTTCGAGTGCTGAACTGAGTTGCACGAGATCGCAATGGCACTCCGATTGTCGCAGTACATCGGGATTCTGTCAAATACGTAACCATAGTCTTTGAGTTGTGTTCTCATCCAGATGACTTGAGTACAACACACCGACATGGCTACATATTCTGCTTTGGTTGATGACAGCGATATACAATCCTGCTTCTTTGTTTGACAGGACACCAGTTTATCACCAAGAAATTGTAGTGCTCCTGAAGTACTTTTCCGTGAATCTAAGCATCCTGCGTGGTCAGCGTCTGAAAAAGAGATTAGTTCAAAACCAGAATCCTTCGGATACCAGATCCCCAAGTTAATGGTTCCCTTGATGTATCGGAGGATTGTTTTAGCCTCAGAGAGGTGGGTTTCAGTTGGTCGCGACTGATAATGGGAGCATAGATAAACGACAAAGACAATATCAGGTCTGCTAGCTGTTAGTTACATTAGAGACCCAATAATACTATGGTATTTGGTAGGGTCTACTAATTTCCCATGTAAATCAGCGTCTAGTTTCTTGGTATGAGTCATTGGTGTGGCATAAGTGTCACAGGTTTTCATTCCAAATTTGTTTAACAATTCAAGGGCATATTTGGACTGACTCAAGAAAATACCACGGGGTGATTGATGAACTTCCAGTCCTAGAAAGAACGTAAGTTCACCCATCATGGACATTTCAAAATTTTTCTTCATTAGTTTAGCAAAAGCGATTGAGTACTTTTTATGTGTAGACCCAAAAATAATGTCATCCATGTAAATTTGAACAATTAAGATATGTGCCCCGTGATATTGTATAAAAAGAGTAGGGTCAACCGAACCTTTGGTGAAATTATTATCAATGAGGAAAGATGATAGCTTATCGTACCATGCCCGAGGAGCTTGTTTGAGACCATACAGAGCTTTGTTCAGTTTGTAGACGTGGTTCGGGAACTCAGGATCAACAAATCCATCTGGTTGGCTGACATAAACCGTTTCTTTAAGCTGTCCGTTGAGAAAAGCAGTTTTGACATCCATCTGAAAGACTGTCATATTCATATGAGCCGCGAACGCGAGAAATATCCGAACAGCCTCAAGATGAGCAACCGGAGCAAAAAATTCTTCAAAGTCTATTCACTCTTCCTGACGATAACCCTTAGCAACTAGACGTGACTTGTTTCGGATTACGTTCCCTTCAGCATCCAATTTGTTTTTCCAAATCCATTTGAGACCAATGACGTAGACCCCTGTTGGTCTTTCAACCAGTTCCCATACTTCAAGACGTTTGAATTGGTTGAGTTCTTCTTGCATGGATTCAATCCAGTTGTCTTTTGTCATTGCGTCTTTAATGTTTTTAGGCTCAGATTGGCAGACAGTGAGTGCATAAATGCAATGTTCACCATCTGTATGAAGACGTTGTCTCGTAACGACTGGTTGATTCGGGTTGCCAATAATATTTTCCAGAGGATGGTCTTTTGTCCATCGATGTGTAGAGGGTTGATGTTGGTATACATTGTGCAGATTCTGAGGATTCAAATGGTTTGTTGATGATTCCGCGACATCAGGTGCAGCAGTGTCATTGGCAAACGGGTTAAAGAACGCATTTGGATCACAATCTGCAGGTGGGGGTACTTCATTAAGAATATCATCAGCCGGTTCATCATTGTTGGAAGTGGTTTGTTCAACTGTTGTGGTGGAGTCAACTGGTGGTGCTTCTTCAACAGTAGTTGTTGTAGCAGGTGTATCAGGTATAAGAGTATTATCAGGTTGTGCAGCGGAAACAGCGGATACACCTGGAGCACGTTCATCAATATCGTCACTGAACAGCGGAGCAAATAACCTTTCCATTTGTTGACGAGTGAGCTGGGGGCTTTGTTCAGCTGATGATGGGGGTTGAGAGAAGTTTAAGCGGTTGTGACCGGGTTCTAAGCTGTTATACTCAGAAGCCATTGTGAAGAAGTTTCATAATCAGCTTCCCCCCAAACTGACAACTGTCTTTAGCAGATTTAAAACTTTGATGAAGTCTACATTTCCTCTAACTTTTAAAGGTTTCAGTATGCAGCGGAATTTGTAGATGAGCAGTAAACCACACAAAGAAAATCTGACTAATTGCAGAAGATCCGTTCGAGGGTAAAATGCCAGAAATCAACAAGATCTTCTCATGTATGTAGACGCATCACACCAAACAAACCACGAAAGACAAAATGAAACGACTTTCCCCTGAGTGTTGTGGTCTTTCGGAATACCAATCACTGTGAATATGCAATAACTCGATACCAAGACCGTGTGTGAGGCATCATAACATCATATTTGGGTAACTTCACACAAGATCACCCGTGAAATTGAGACGATAACACCAAAGTGAGACGTTTGAGCCACATATCGTCTAATTTCTTCCCCTAATTGAAGAAATTCAAGAAGGCATTGGTTTTTCGCAAAGAAGCATGTAGAAGAACAAGGAAGCAATGACCACCTACACACTCTCTCCCCCTCGATCTTTTCAATGATTCAAAATCATACACCACGTATGTTGATGATGAATTGAAGACAGCGAAACCATGTATAAGGCGACAGCGAAACCATGTATGTCCAATTGATCGAACAAGTGTGAAGCACCACAAATATTTCGAGAGAGTCAACTGCTGTTAAATAAATCTCTGTTCATTATGTGGATCATCAGCTGTGTCATTGTTGTTGGAAGTAGTTTGATCTTCTGTTATAGAAGATTCGGTTGTTGTTGTAGATTCAAGTGTATCTGAAATTAGAGTATTATCGGTTGTGCAGCGGAAATATTTGATACATCTGAAGCACGACTTTTGGCAGAATCTTTAACCAGAGAAGCAAGAAATGTTTCCAATTCATGACGATTAAGTACAATGGTGGAACAGCTGATGGATCATGATATTTTTGACGGTGAGAAACGGGTCCTACGCTGTATTGCAGTAGAAGCCATAGCTGTTGTACCTGCATAGAAAAATAGAAAGGGGGCAAGAAAGAGAAAAACATGGATCCCCAAGTGTAACTGGGTTCCAGATGTTAGAAGCATAAAGATGTAGTGTCAATTATCTTCTTGACACCTGAACATGTTATTTTGATGATTTCCTTTCCTGCCTCAGGGATGGATGTTGTTGGTATCCCACTTGTTTTGGTGCAACTACTTAGTATCTTGCCTGTAGGAATCCACCTAAGACTAACAGTTTTGAAAATCCTACCCGTTGGTATCCATCTAAGGTTAGATCTAGGGGATGTTGAAACTTCTTTTGGGAAGAGTCTGCGTCCTATATGGATCCACCTATTAGGTTTTTGACAGTGTACATTTAGATCAACGGGTTTATTTCTAACTGTTTGTTGAGTTAACTTAGGTTTTGGTTTGCTACTACAGGTAGTGTTCAGTAATACACGCGAAGGTGATACACTAGGTCGTGAACCTAAGATTCCATCCTTTTGAAGAAGTGCCCTTTTCCTAGCCTTTTCTAGATCATAGTTCTTGTATGCGTCATATGAATCATATGAATCTTTACTTTTAATGCTCAGTTTAGACACAGTGTTTGAACTAGTCCTAGATTGGCCAGGAGCAGCCACTTGTTGAGATATAACTGAAACAGGTATAACAGAAATAGGTTTAATAGAAACAGAAGCATTATTCATAGGCCAGGAATGTGGAGTGACTGGTTTTATCAAATGATTATTCTCAACAACTTGGGAGGGAAACCGTGGTTTTGAAGATTTTGAACGTTCAGATTTAAAAGCAGTTGGTTGTCTAACAACTGATTGGTTTTAGAGACGATTTCCCCAAGATTGTTGGTTTTGCAAAATTAGTATCCACACTCTTGTCATTTAATCTTCTCAGTTTGTTTTGTAAAGCAACATGTGCAAGCCCCTTTGCTTGAAGTTGAGCCTTTAAATGCTCATTTTCTTTAACTAATGTATCCACACGATTACTTTGTTCATTCAAAGATTTACTTTTTGGCTCTGAGTTTAAAACATTGTTTTGCAGTGTAAGTTCAAGAGAGATGCAATGAGCCTCAAGTTTTGAAAAATCTTTTTGAAACTGAGAAATGGTCTTTTTGAGGAGAATGATTTCAGATTCAAGAGTTTGATTTGACGTTTCAGTTGAATTGTTAACAAGTAAGGGCTCAAACATGAGATAGTTGTCTGGACTTTGTGCAACACACTGGTCAACCTCTCCTTCATTGCTGAATTCAGGTTGCCCAGTTTGTTGTATCGCATTTGCAGGCAGAATATGATCAACAGTAGATTGTACCTCGACCATCTGTTCTGTTTCAGTGTCATAGGTGGGTAAGATATCTTCCTCAACCATTTGTTCTTCGTCACAGTTGGGCTCGGTGTCATAGTTAAGTATGATATCTTCTCCAGATCTGCTGCTGTCATCCTGCTTTTCCAATGCTACAACCTCATTGTCCGCATTACCGACAGATGCAGTAATCACAACATTCTCAACGTCCATTTGAGCATTCCTTTCATGTACATCAATTCTTTCACCTTGCACGACTGCGGGATATCGGGAATTTGATGATGTCTGACGCTTCAATGCCAGAGCCAGAGCCATGTATCCTTCTTTCAATGCCACAAATGGATCTTTATGATCAGAATCCATTTCACTCCCCTGCAGAAGAAGCAAAGAGAATAAAATGTACGAAGTCGATATAGCACACAAAGGGTCGATATAGTGAATTTCAATTTCCCTCCAAAAAAAATTAATTTTGAAAAATTTGACTCTCAAAATTTGAAATTCACTATAAAATTCAATTCTAAGGTTGTAAGAAAAATTTGAGTTATGACAATTTTGACGCCAAATTTTACCCGAAAAATTTGAATTTGGTTCAAAAAATTTGAATTTTTGACCAAAATTTTCACAGTTAAACCAAAATTTGAATCTCGCGTAAAAATTGAACGTTTAGTCTCCCCTAAATTTTTTTTTTTTTTAGATAACTTGTGTTGATGGATCTTTGTAGTCGAATGAACCTTTGTTGATGAAGTATCCTTAGGCGTAGAAATCACAATAAACCAAGTAGCACTTATGCGTAAAAAATACCAAAGTTACGCGTAACAATCAAGAGTTACGCGTAGATTTAGCTTACGCGTAAGTAGGGAAAAGACTCTAAAGTTATGCGTAGACACAAAGTTAGGCGTAGAAACTTAGGCGTATGATTACCTTATGCGTAAGACTATGCTTAGGCGTAAGATGAATCTTATGCGTAGGATTTTCTACGCGTAAGCTTATGCTTATGCGTAAGTTTAGGGTTTTGCCCAAATGATCTTTTACACTATCACAGTGCAAAAGATATCCAAAGTCGACGTATTTTCAGGCTTATCTAAGCAAGAAAACACGGAGTAAACCACGAAACTGAAGATCAAACCACGGATAAAGTTACGTGTAAGATTAGGGTTTTGATACGCGTAATCTTACTCGTAAAAATGATTATGCCCAAAGATGTTTCTAAACCAGTTTTTGTGTGATGAAATAGCTTCAATAACAACAAAATGACACAAAAGTGTGAAACTTGATGATCCAAAGCTCTCAAAACGGTTACGCGTAGGTTTACACCCTCGTTCAAAAACTAGTTGAAAAACAATGATCCACGCATAAAGTTCGAAACTTTTGCCAAAAACAGTAAGTTTAACACCTTATAACATTGAAAGTACAAGAATCTTGGAATAAAAAGTGTAAAAATTGCGTTTTTAAGCAAGCCAAAGTTATGGAACCGTAAGTTAAGCGTGAGACCAAAACTCACTTCAACCAATACGTTCACCTAACTATTAGGCGATTGATACCACTGTTCGGTCACTAGTTTTACAACACAAGCATCAAGAGAAGAGATAGAGAGGAGAAGAGAGGCGGATGAACAACTATCACGCACACATACGCGTAGGAAACAAGGAACGGTTAAGCATAGTGTATGTGAAAGAGATAAATTGAACAACCAACCCTCAAGAGAGCTAGGGCAACACTCCCACTCCTTCCCTTTTCCTTATTGGACATGGGCCTAAGCTTATGGGCCTTCTACATAAGCTAGACCTTAAACAAACATAAAGGCCATAATAAGCTACCTATTACATATGAGTAACAAACACTTGAATCAAGGTTTAGGAGTGATTCCAACAAGAACAGAAAGGCGGATGCACTGAGCAAGATTGCATCCACAAGCTTTGCGCACCTGTCAAAACAAGTATTGGTGGGAACGCTGAAAAGCAAGTCCATCTCAGAGATGGAAATATCCACGGTGATAGAGGAGCAAGGTCCTACATGGATGACTCCAATAGTCGAGTTTATAAGCAAGGGCGTGTTGCCCCAGGAGCAGAAGGACGCCCGACGAGTACGGCGCACATCACATAGGTTTGAACTTCAGGACGGTATACTATATCGGCGTTCATTTCTACAACCATGGCTTCGATGTGTCCGTCCCCTTCAAGCAGATTACGTACTCCGAGAGATTCACGCTGGCTCATGTAGTATGCACTTAGGACCACGGTCCGTTGTGGCGCGCGCTTTACGGTCAGGATACTACTGGCCTACGATGCACCGTGACGCGCGGGACTTAATAAGAAAGTGTGGCGACTGCCAAGTTCACAGACCCATTCCACGCCAACCACAACAGGAGCTAACACCTATTACGTCGCCATGACCATTCTATAAATGGGGTATCGACATTGCCGGCCCCTTCCCGGTTGCAGCAGGGGGATTGAAATTCCTTATAGTGGCTATAGAATATTTCACTAAGTGGATTGAAGCAAAGGCGGTCGCGACAATCACAGGAAATCAGGTAAAACGATTTGGTTGGGAGAATATCATATGCCGTTTCGGATTACCTGGGGAAATCATCTCGGACAACGGGAAACAATTCTATGATAACCCTTTCAAGGAATGGTGCGAAAAACTAAATATTGCACAACACTTCGCGTCGGTTAAACACCCACAAACCAATGGTTTAGTCGAGCGTGCAAATCGAAGTCTGGGTGAAGGAATTAAAGCACGCTTAGACAAACACAAAGGGAGGTGGGTGGAGGAGTTATCGCATGTCTTGTGGGCGCACCGCACGACAATCAAAATTAGCACGGGAGACACCCCTTTTCTCTTGTCTATGGGACAGAAGCCGTCATACCTGCCGAAATTGGGATGCCAACTATTCGTACTACCGAAGTTAATGTTACAACCAATGACGATGAACAGCGTATTGACTTGGACCTGTTGGAAGAAAGGCGCGAGCGCGCAGCTATATGTGAGGCGAGAGTTAAGTAAAAAATGAAGGGATACTACGATGCTAAAGTTTGAAGCATCTCATTCAGAGCTGGCAATTTTGTATATCGCGCCAATGATGCGAGCCATGCAGAAGATACAGGAAAACTTAGACCGAAGTGGGAAGGACCTTATGAGGTCATTGAAGCACTAGGAAAGGGCGCGTACAAGCTGCGTGACTTGGATGGTCGTGAGCTACCACGCACATGGAACATTTGCAATCTCAAACGGTGTTATCTCTAGGAACGGCTACGGCCCAGCGCACGGACACCCCCGCACTTTAGTAAAGTGCTCAATAAATATCCGTGTATTTACATTCTGTTTTACTTAGGCAAATGTCTTGTTTTTTACAAAAACTTGCAAGTATTAATAAAACGTCGCGGTTTCTAGCTAACTCCGCGACACATTTCAATTTGTTATTTACATATTATTTATGTCTCAACATTGTTGTTATATTATCTTTTGCCTACATGGCGGGCATGCACTTATTAAACCCACGATGGTAAAAGGATAAGTAAACCTACTAAATAACTCGTTGAGTAAGAGGGTTGCAAACCCATCAACATCGGATTATGCATCCTTTGTTAAACACCTTATTTTCAAGACGTTGGAATAAGTTTGATGCGCATTCCACGATGAATGCGCAACAATGAATACTGTGCGCGTTTAACAACCTAGGAATCAAGACTCTTGACTCCTTGATATGATATTTATAGTACGCTGCATATCACACCATACACGATTATGATACAAGTACTTAGAAATTATGTTTCAAGCATGTTAGATCATGACTTTCATACATGATTATGGACTTCATATATTATTCGTGCTTATACAACCGTTTGATTCTTAGACAACAAGAACGTTTTTCATGCAAAGACGGATAACTAAGTACAAAAATTATAAGTCGCAACCACATTCAGATCAACACACCTTCAACAAAAGGAAAAGTTTATTATGAACCACGAGTTCTTACAAAAAGATATTTACAAAGAAGCTACAGCCTATATACTATTACTACGCCTAAGATGTGAGCTCTCAACACGGTTTGCAGCGACCCCAGCTTGTTTCAGCTTCTTCAGTAAATCAGAATCCTAGCACGATACCGTTGCCACACTAACAGGTACCCCGTCGGATCTCGGGAGATGCGCTGCGCCAAGACCACACAGAATGGCCTTTCCCTTCACACCTTTCTTCTTTGCAAGCCTCATGGCATGGGCTTCTAAGAACTCTTTCAAAGGAATTTCCTTCTCAAGGGCAAAGGGATTCAGGATGTCGCGGGGGCGAGCAAAGATAGGCACTTGCAGCTGTGATTCATCAGGTTTCAAAAAATAGTCAGGCTGCGCCTCTGCATCATCAGCACGGTGGCGGGCCAAGGTCAATCCCTCCATAATCAAACCTATGGGATAGTCTTGGTCGCGCTCCAACTGGGCAATCTGAGGAAGCTCTAACAACTTCATCTTCTCCATTGCAGCAACCAGATCATCATACGCACGCTCATTATACCCGGGCACCTGTGCGGCAGGCACTTTCAACAGGCCGCTCTCATGAAGCTCTTCTATAGCCTCCGCCTTACCACGCGCCAGCGCGCGCTGAACGACACCCCCGAAGGTGCTCGCCACCTCTCGAGATTCCAAAGTAGTTAGGGCAGCAAGGCGCAAACCATGGCTGATGAGCCACCTACGCTCGGCAATTGTGGAAACCAGCTGCGGATATAGCTCTTCATCGTATTCAATGTTGAGCTTGCGTAGCTTCATCTCCTGCTTCTCCAGCAATCCTCCCACATTTGCACGAAACTCCTCCAACCGAGAGAAGTGCTCATTCTTCCCATTCTCCAAATATCCAAGTGCCCAGACGCAAGTAGCCTTATAATCCTCTAGTGCGGAACGCTCCTGGCTCACTTGGGTAAGTAATGACATCTTCTCTTCAGCAAGTTTTTTGGCATAGGAGCTCGCCGCCTCTGCTTCAGCCTGAGCATTGGCCAGCTGCCTCTCCAGCAGCGCAATTTCCTTATCCTTCTGTGTGCTTTGGCTACTCTCCTCGGAATACTTTGACTTTAGCTGCGCAACCAATGTAGCTTGGTGCGCAGCAACCAACCCAAGCTCCTCAACCAGGTGGTCCATTGGCACATCCCCAGATGCCAACGGCTAGGTGCCTTGGTCCTTTAGATCCTGAGGGTCAGCGCGAACGGGACTCGCCTTGGGTGGCGACTCCCTAGAATGCTCAACAGCGACCCCACTGGTTTCAACACTGCACGCAAGAGAAGTGAATTAATAATATAAACAGGGAATGCGACAAATGTTTTGGCGACAATACTTACTTGGGGGAACAGTCTCAGTTACACGGGGAGGGGGGGGCGATGCATTGTCTGATGACGATTCCACGTCAAGAATGACAGGACGCTTTCTCCTGGATGGGCCTGCGCCATCACCACCAGGCGCCCTCTTGCACTTTACCCCTTGGCCTGCTTCCTCTAGATCTATGCTGAGGACCCCCACTCTTTCTGATACATCTGTACGTGCAAGCTCCACTTCAGGGGAATGTACCCTGGGGTTGGGCACGCTGCGCAGAGGGGTTGCCTCTAGTACAATGGGGGAGCCACTCCCCGGGTCCTCCAGAACCATCTCCATGGTGTGCCCTGCAGTAGCTTCCAAAATGGGGACTTCTACCTCTCTCAAAGGGCGCACCCCCACGGTGACCTGGCGAGGTTTCGCCAAATGCACAACGCTGAACAAATCCATCTCTGCGCAGCAAGAAACAAACAAAAACAATAGTTATATAAAGTACAAAGGTGAAAAGAAAGGCTCACATTAATAAAGCAAAGGAGTAGGAAGTACAAGCACCCACCCTGGTCATCCGCGTCTAAGAAGGTTGGCACCTCGTCAGGACTATCGAAATAGTTGCGACTGATGCCCATGTGCACCAAAAATTCCTCGGGATAGGAACTGATGGGAATACAATTGGTGTTTATCGTTTCCGCATCATCTGCTCTATATGTTCCAGGGAGGGGGCCCTCATCCTTCGGTAGCGAACTTTGGGTATAGAAGACGAAGCGCCATGGGAACAACGCCTCATCAACCCAGAAGAATTTATATCTCCAGTTCCTAAGCGCGTCTAGTTTCTCAGTATAACATTGTAGCCGCCCTGCGTGCTCAGCAAACGAAACCCACCCGTTTGACCACCTCGTATGGTAAAACGCGCAGAAGAGATAGATAGTGGGGTTAATCGCCAACAAACGACAATTAACCTTGAAGTTTGTTATTTTTGCTGCACCTATACAGTGCAGTTGGGATATGTGTAGGCGATAGTAATTTAGAGCGTCGCACAAGAATAAGGATATAGGCACACGTTGATTTGTGAATTCGAAAAAACGTGTGTATACCCCCACTTTCCCTTCAGGGAAATCCGCTACCGACGCTTGCGCAACCGGAACTACCAGATGCAGTGCGAGCGGGATATAATAATCCGAAGTGAACTCACGAAGTTCGTCCTCGGTTATATCGGATGAGAAGTCAGATAATCCAAGAACCATGATGAGTTTTCGAATGTGCACGCGCTGTTACCTTTAAAAGTTGTGGGTTTCTTGGTTGATAGTTCGAGTTTTTAACAATGGCGGAAATGATTTTTACTGTGATAATCACGTGGACCCCACTATCTCTAAATGTGTGGAAGTTTATATAGGGTTTATATAGGGAGGCGGAAGTTTATATAGGGTTTTACATCCACGCGATGATCGACACGTGGACCCCACTATCTCTAAATGTGTGGATAGGATATGTTGACGGGACACACCCTCACCCACTTTTTCACATTTTACGAGGGATGTATTTGACATAAGTTGATTGGCTTCACCGTATTTTTTTTAGGCGGGAAACCTTTGAAGCTTCTCCGCTACGCCTTGAAGAATATTAGGGCTACAATTATTAGTCTAGCACCCGCGGGTTTCACCCTGCGCATACTAGACTGGGGGGACATGATGACGTATAGTCCGCATTCGGGTCGTGAACCCGACCAATGAACGCTACTAGCAATCAAGCCCAGTGCGAACGGGCTCACCCGGTAACGGTTTGGGCTCACGAAGGCCCAAACCCGAAGTTATTTATGGTTTTAGATATCAGATATCTCTTATTTATGAGATATGCATTAATTGACCGACTTAGGCTTGAGATGCAAGCAGGTCTTGCATGTGTGGAGTTTTATTCCTTGATATGGTTAAACGCTGTCCTGAACAAGGTAGTTATAAAGGCCACTATCAGGAATGATTTGAAGCACATGAATGACACGTGCAGTCAAAATAGGATTTGTTCCTCCACATGGTTTGGAGTTAGATACTATTGGGCCCCTCGATGATTTGAACAGATGTTTGTATGGCCGTACCCAAATGAGATTAAGATGAATCTTTATTCACTTGGTAATCTTGTTCAATATCAAGATCGAGAACATAATAGTTGAACAATTAGAATGACTTTTGATCCATGTCTAATATTCAACATGGTATCTGAAACAAAGGGATATATGACATATAAACCATTTAATGAAATGTTTGAGAAACTGACCTCACATATCACTAGGGGCATTGGCGTGTTGCTAGACGCTAACCATTGCTTGTATAATTGCTTGACTATTATGACGTCGCAAGTGGGAGCTGTTGGAGTATGCTCGTGTCATAATAAATAATTATATGGCTAGTCATATGTGAGCCTATGGGGTCACACACATATACACTTAGACACCATTTATTATAATGTATTTATCGTATTTACGTTATAAATAACCTTCTCGACTCGGGATCAATAACGGGCCATTAAACATCAAGTTAGACTTTGTGTTTCGGGACTCGGGCCAACAATGGGCATGGCCATTGAAGGACTTAGTATGGCCGGCCTCATGAAGGGGATCTAGGGGAGACTTAGGACTTTGAAGGACCTAATGTGTAACTTGTATATTGATATCAATTATCATTAATTGTGATTATGATAATTGATGATGATTTGAAGGTTACAATTAAGTTCTCCTAATCCCTCTCCCATCTCATAGGTGAACGCCCCATATTCATCAATGAAGAGGTTTTTGGTTTTGATCTTCTTCCTTGCTCATTCTATTGTAGTCTCTTGCAAGGTGTTTGTGAAAAGGTTAGACTAGCATCAAAGTGGTGATTGCTTGACGTGTAGTGTGTTTCAATCATTGGGAAAGACCAACATCATTGGTATTTTGGTTTCTTGATTCCATTCGTGGTGGTCGTTGGTGTCTCGTTACCGGAATCACGCTACAAAGGTATAAACCTTATCTATGTTTTATTTGATTGATCATATGGCAATATGGATCCGTTGTTGGTGATGATTCCGCTGCGTTTATTTGATATATATATATATATGTTTATTATTTTCATTATCACCTATAGTGGTATCACGAGCCATCATATGTGCCATATGATTATCGGGTATGCGAAAAAATGGTCAAAACGCGTGTTTTTAAGTGTTTTTTGTAACCACTTTCAAAACAGCCCCGAGGGCTCCATTTTTCATGGATTTAGAATGTTATTAGTAATATAAACATCTGTGATTTTTGGTCCTATGGCCATTGGTTTCGCATACGTTAATTAAACAATGTGTTCGGTACGCTTAAAATGGCTTTTATCGCGTTGTTTTAATCGATTCTTGAAACGATTTGAAAACAGCCCCTAAGGCTTAATTTTCTGTGGTAAAATGATTTTTAGAAGGTCTAATTTCAGTAGGTTTGAGAACCTAAATCCATTTTACTCGCGTACCAATCGGGGTTTTAATTCTTGTTGATTATTTCTTCGATTCGTTGGCTAATTCTTTTATTTCTTGTCATTTAAATTGTTCCCATGGCAAATACATGCATGTTTGCTCATGGGATTAGCCAACTCCTTGTTATGTTCATAATTTTATGGTATTATTATGTGTATATGCAAAGCCGATGAAAACCTAGACCACTTGTGCTATGAATGATTGTGATTGTCGTTAATTTCTTGTTATTTGGGGTTTGCCATTGTTTCGGCTTATATGTATGAATTTTAATTTAGTTTTTGCCATTTTTTGGGCATTTTACAATAGATAGATAGTAGATTAGTTGTATTTTACATTCTATATATTGTAACCGATGCTTGGAATGGAATGGCGAAGCATAAAAGACATAAAGACGCAAAATGGCTGCTCGTACAAGCTGCAGTAAAACGGCGTTTACCGATGATTGGTGGCGTATTTTTTAACCAAATTTTTGCTGCAGGTAGACAACTCATGGGCCCACAACTTTGTAGTTTGGTGCTAAGCTCGGGGATGACTCCTTCTAGGCCATTTGGGCCTCCGAATGCAGAAATTCTGGGCTGGCAGATTCACTTTTCATGTGCATTATGGGCTTCTACTTGTCCTTGATTGGTCTTGGAGCAAGTGGGAGTCCTCCGTGTGGTTGTGGTTTATGTCCCTAGATGACTCTTGGTTCTCGTGATGGCTCACGAGACCAAGCATAGGTTCTTTCATCGGTTGAGGCTTTGCATATTGTGGTTGTGTGTTGGTTGTTTGCATATTATGTATGTTGTGAATGTATATAACTTGCAAATCGTTTTCTAAAACTTTAAACGCAACACAAACCATTTTCAAACTAAATCTTATGATTTAGTTTAACTAAGTTTAAATATGGATTTAACTTAAAATCATTGTTTTAAAAATAACACTTAACTTGTTATGTATGTTATTCGATTTATGTATTGTCCAATCTCTATTATAATCCACATAGGTTGTATATTAGACTTGAAAATGGACAACTTGACACACATAAATTAAAACAATGTTTAGACTTAAGTTAAAAAGAGTTTTTAACTTGTGCTACGAAGAATGAATGCATGCTTTTTCGTACACCTTTTTTGATTCACATCAAAATATTTTACCCGTCACAAATTTAAGTCATGCCATCCAATCGCTTGAGAACACTTGCAATTACTTTTTGCCTATGCGTGGGACCTAGGTTGAATTGTAACCCAAGGTGATTATTGTCTATGCGTGGGACCTAGATATATTTCTGCACGTTCTCAAATTGGATGACTTAATCGAGTTAAGCGGTGAGACCTTGACCCGAGGCAAGGATGGGACTAAACATGCCTACTTGACACTAGCTGCTTATTCACTAGTGCCATGAGTCCCATAAGGATCTAAGAGTTGCACATGTAATGCAATTGGTGATCGTCGCCTACCAATTGAATCTACTATTGCTAGCAGATCAACTGATGTGATAGTAGAAGCACAATGTGGATCTTAGCCTTTTTTCATAAATTAATTGTTTTAAACATGGGGTAATTAATTTGTAAAAGGATAATTATCGAAAATACTAAAAATTGAACTTTGTAAATTCATATTTAATGATATAATGCATCACATCCGTAAACAAAAGTTTGTTCTTTTCTTGTTAAAAAGACAAACTAAGTACTTCTTTCTTGTAAGAAAGAGACTTGTTCCTATCTGTTTTCTTTAAGAGGAAATACAATAATAGGAATATTTGAATTGTCCTAATTCTAATCAAACTCAAAGCACGCCTACTCTAGAAATTGTGATGTCTTGCAAAAGTCAAAACGGTTAAGTATGGTTGCACATCTTATTCTTTCAAGTTTGTTTTATAACCCTAGTTCCGGTTTTGAAACATTGAAGTAAGATAAGATATTTGGATAACTAGAGAACATGTTTTCTATAGCTACCAAAATAATATGAGTTTAATAATTAGAAGATGGAAATATCAATAAACCGCAAAATGGTAAAGACAATTACTAGCATGATTACCTAGCAATTATCTTAACCCTATAAACCTAATAAGGTACTATACACCCTTGTGGTAAAATAGACCTTATGAAGGAATTGCATGACTATTTTCAAGTTAAAATATCAATGATGGCTAGCCCGTCATCTATATGTTAGAACTTGATGCACTTCATTAAATATCTAAGTACATGTTTACTAGTCCAAGTGACTCACATTAGCAATAATGTGTAGATATTCAAAGAAAGAAGGAAAGTATCCAATCGACACTCAGTCTCCACTGGTGACATGACATTTATAATGTTGTATAATCCAATGGGAGCTATGTGACTTTAATACTGGTGACGTAACACATGTAATGTTGTCTAATCCAGTGGGAGCCGTAATCTTTATTACCTTGCAGGTTGCCCATATTATTTCTTGATTGTCTTGAAATAATACATTACTTTCCACACGAGAAGCATCATAGTTTTTATAAGAACCATTGCATTAATTTTATTAGATAACTTATCGCGTTCCTGATGTTGCTTCCTGAAATGTTATTAATAAATTATTATGCATAATTCATTATTAAAACAATAAAGTTCTACATATCTATATTTTGATTTTGTATGAAATCATATCTGTGACACTGTCATATTACGCATGATGTTGTGCCGTGCACAAGTGGGAGAAATCTTCATTGTGTGCAAGATACAACATATAACAATATGACTAATAGTTTTTCTTGACTGCAAGGTAAGAAAACTAATATTCTACTAGGACTTCTACACATAAAATGTAAGTTGCCCTAATTAGAACAAATGTCAAGATAATATGAAAAGCTACTTCAACATATTCACCGAATTGTTCAGTAAATATAATTATGTATTATTGTAAATTCATAATCTTGAAGTATGAAATTAACTTGAAATTACTATTGAGGCCAAGAGTCGGCATTCTAAATTGCTTTACTTGAATATGTTTAGGTCTCTTGTAAAGACTTAAACATCAAGTCTGTTAATTGTTGAAAGACTTTATAACGTAAAGTAAGACGTTAACTTGTTATGTATTCTTGTCAAATACATGTACATGAAGTCATTAAATTATAAATGACGTATGACGTATAGTAATATATTAAATGTTTATGTTTTCTAGTCAAAACATGCACATGAAGTTATTGACTTGGTCAACGACTTGTAAATTAAGTATGCAATGGGCTGAAAACACTGTTGATGCCATCTGGTTTGACTTGGTTGGCAGATACGTAAGCCAAAGAGTATAAGATCATCTATTGAGTTGTGGGATAGTCTCACAACATCAATTCTCATGGAATACCACATCATTATGGTATGTCCATCATGGAAAATCAAACTCTATTGATATTGTTTGATCTTTGATGACTTAAAGTCTCTTAACCTCCAAAGTTATTAAGGTTGGAAAATTGAATGTGCCATGGGTACACTCAATATGGTTCCAATCTGGAAGGTATTTAAGACACCATTGTGTTATGGAATGGGATGAATTCCATTATGTCTTGATTGAAGTTCTTAATTTGTTAAATACCTTAGAGTAAGTAATTAACAAACCAGGGTCAAGAACTACTAATGTATTTTGGATGTCCCGATTGAAAACAATTTATTGTTTCTCAAGATGCTGTGTATCTAGAGATTAGTCTCTATGTACAAAGCAAGTGGGAGCACCTTTAGATCTTGAAGTTGTTCAAGAACTAATATACACAACCTTCTAGGTACACTTGCTGATGTCACACTAAGGTTGAACATGCATAAGTTAAACCATAGTATGATATCTCTCATTCATAGATCCGGAAGGAAACTTCTTGCACCTGAATGATATAGTCTTATATCAATGCTAAGGGATATAAGTTAGAGGGTCATTGTGAACCTGCTAACTAAGAGCTGCATTATCAGATTGTGAATCTGATGAATGGCTCAAAACTATGAATGATAAGATGCAGTCCGTGGAAGACAATCACTCATGAAGCTTGATTGATCTCTTACCAATCAGTTAGACTGTGAGGTTAAAAAAGAGTTTCTCAATGAGAAGACTCAAAAGGACAAACTTGTACATACATTTTAATTCACGAGTAGTGAAAGGAGCTACTCATACTCAAGAAATTGACTATGATTAAATCTTCCTACCTGTAATTATTAAATGTATAAAGATTATGAATTGTCATACTTATCTTCATGTAAATGAAATGTGACAATAGGATTTCAAAACTCTTTTCTTATTGAATACATTTGCGAGGACGATGTGTATTCAAAAGGGTTTGTGAATATATATAATCTTTATTATGTCTACAAGATACAAGAATCCAAGTGTGGATTAGATCATGCATCTCCGAGCTAAGATCTTTAGTTTACCATAAAATCATTAATTTGATTTTGATTAAAATAAGATCAGTACGATGTACACTAAGAGCAAGTGGGAGCACAGTATTTATTTTCTTAAATCTCATATGTTGATAACGTATTAGAAACATTATTCCATCTAAGCTAGAATTTATTCCTTAGTTTGGAATGTAGTTTCTCATGAGAGTTTTAGAAAATAAAACATGCAACCTTGTTACATATGTTTGTTTGAATAAACATAAGTGGTTATTAAGTCTGACACAATATGAAACATTATTGAGGGGAGTCTCAATAATCAATCTTACCTGATGAGATTGAAAGCATGAATAGAAACCTTAAGTTTAACTAAAGGATTCATTATGTATATCATATTGTGCATTGGACTAATTATATCATTTGCATGAATGCAAGATGATTGATAACAACAAATATCTAAGTGAATTTCATTAGATAATTGTTAAATGAACATTCTAATGGACCTACAAAGGACCAAATATATGTTTAACATTTACGGATATTTGAGGATCTCTGTTCTGTTTGCATACATTGATGCTTATTTAACTGAAATGATGCTCAAACCTAGTCATGGTAGCATATCATCATGAATGATGACATTGTTGACTAGATGTTCTCGACTGAGAGCATTAATGCATTATACATTAAAAGAATAAGAATACTTTACAGTTTGAGAAACTGTTTAGATGAATGTCTAAATTAGGTGTTTTGCTAGCTTCAAACACCCTATGGAATGCATTGTTGCAATACTCGTATTGTACTTGAATGCACACATACAAAAGCACAATCATCATACCTTTCATGGATTTTGAAACAAGTATTCTCAAGGTTTACTCAGATGACTACTTGTTGTCTTGAACAACATAATTTGATCATGGTGGGAACACCGGTTTCCGATCTATATGTAGTCTTATGCATATCTGTTTATAGTATTTCGATAATGGAATGCTAAGCAGTTTATATTTTATAATGAATTGATTTAATGGTTATTATCGTTTTCATTTATATCAACTGTATTCTATATTTGCATGTTTAAATCCATGAATGATTTTCTTCATTCAAAACTTGTCCATTGTCAGTTGACGGTACGGGAGTACCATCAAATTAAGACAATTGTGAGTGTGTTGGTGACCTTTTTGCCAAACTCACATGTTGTTCATGGTGATGAGCATTGGACTGACCCAAACTACGAGCATTCACTGCATGGATCGGCGTCAAATAGTGAATCTCGAAAATGGTTATGTCTATTATCCTTAGACTTGAGATGCAAGCAGGTCTTGCATGTGTGGAGTTTTATTCCTTGATATGGTTAAACGCTGTCCTGAACAAGGTAGTTATAAAGGCCACTATCAGGAATGATTTGAAGCACATGAATGACACGTGCAGTCAAAATAGGATTTGTTCCTCCACATGGTTTGGAGTTAGATACTATTGGGCCCCTCGATGATTTGAACAGATGTTTGTATGGCCGTACCCAAATGAGATTAAGATGAATCTTTATTCACTTGGTAATCTTGTTCAATATCAAGATCGAGAACATAATAGTTGAACAATTAGAATGACTTTTGATCCATGTCTAATATTCAACATGGTATCTGAAACAAAGGGATATATGACATATAAACCATTTAATGAAATGTTTGAGAAACTGACCTCACATATCACTAGGGGCATTGGCGTGTTGCTAGACGCTAACCATTGCTTGTATAATTACTTGACTATTATGACGTCGCAAGTGGGAGCTGTTGGAGTATGCTCGTGTCATAATAAATAATTATATGGCTAGTCATATGTGAGCCTATGGGGTCACACACATATACACTTATACACCATTTATTATAATGTATTTATCGTATTTACGTTATAAATAACCTTCTCGACTCGGGATCAATAACGGGCCATTAAACATCAAGTTAGACTTTGTGTTTCGGGACTCGGGCCAACAATGGGCATGGCCATTGAAGGCCTTAGTATGGCCGGCCTCATGAAGGGGATCTAGGGGAGACTTAGGACTTTGAAGGACCTAATGTGTAACTTGTATATTGATATCAATTATCATTAATTGTGATTATGATAATTGATGATGATTTGAAGGTTACAATTAAGTTCTCCTAATCCCTCTCCCATCTCATAGGTGAACGCCCCATATTCATCAATGAAGAGGTTTTTGGTTTTGATCTTCTTCCTTGCTCATTCTATTGTAGTCTCTTGCAAGGTGTTTGTGAAAAGGTTAGACTAGCATCAAAGTGGTGATTGCTTGACGTGTAGTGTGTTTCAATCATTGGGAAAGACCAACATCATTGGTCTTTTGGTTTCTTGATTCCATTCGTGGTGGTCGTTGGTGTCTCGTTACCGGAATCACGCTACAAAGGTATAAACCTTATCTATGTTTTATTTGATTGATCATATGGCAATATGGCTCCGTTGTTGGTGATGATTCCGCTGCGTTTATTTGATATATATATGTTTATTATTTTCATCATCACCTATATTTTCTGTTTACTTAGTGCGCAGGTCTCAAGCATCAAGGTCTAATTTATACGAGAACCGGAGTCCAAATAAGGAAAGCCCAACTTTTGTATCAACATGTATAATAACATTACTTTTCATTTTAGGGTGTTTTAAAAATAACATTAATTAGTGTGTTTAATTATTTTATATTTTGGATTATGTTGTAGCTTGTTAAAATTGTACAATTATGAAAAATTTATTTTACTTTTTAATAAGGGGTGTTTTAATTGGTTGTTTTTAATTTGGTATATATGCTTTTAATTGGTTGTGTGATATGAATAAATTATTGTACTTTTAAGTAATTGGGTGTTTTAATAAGTGTATTAATTACACTATGTATTTCTCTCACCTTTGACTTTCAAATTTTCATTTTTCAAGGTTTGACCATACACTCTTTATATGTAGTATAGATAACATTTCAATTAGAGAAAATTTCTGAAACGAACACTTTTGCCTACTACTTTACACATATAAACCTCGCCCATACAATTTTCTAAAATGAACTTTTCAATATTAGACGTTAGATTTGTAGCGGAATACGTTTTAAACCGTACACGTGTACACCAATTCTCTAGGCGTGGTCGAGGCGAGAAGTTTGGGCGTGATGCATGTTCTGGGCGTGCCCTGGGCGAGGGATTGAGTTGGGCGTGGCATGCCTAGGCGTAGAGTAGCTGGGCGTGAACCTGGGCCTGGGCGTGGAGCCTGGCGTGTCCTGGGCGTGGAACCTGGCGTGTACTGGGCGTGGAACCTGGGTGTCCTGGGCGTGGAACCTGGGTGGCTAGGCGTTGGCTAGGCGAGGTTCTGGGCGTGGGGGAGGAAGAGGGCGAGGATCCAAAACAAGTTATTGATCCGCAGAGGCGTACACATGTTGTTGCTAGGTGGTTCCCAAGAACCACCTTAGAGATGCAAAACCTTAAGAACTGACGTGGTAATTTTTTTGGGATCTACCTAAATTTTATGTTAGGCACCATCTTGTGTGAAGTTGAACTGAAGACGTGAAGATGCTGGTGAGTTTTGATGTCGTGTTGACAATTCCGGCGCCGGTTATGGCTGTGAATCGATGAAGAAGACAACCATTAAAGAAGAAAGATGATAAAATAATAGAAAAAGAATGGGCTTTTGTGTTTTACTACTAATTTTTGGTTCACACCTTTTTACTTTTGTAATTCCAGTTTCCAAGACACACCTTTTCCTTTCATTTGTTTTTTCTACATTCTGATTTATTAATGGAGCATTTATGTTGTAACTTTTAAACGTATTTATGGTTTAAAGTCAAACACTAAGTTTTTACTTGCTCTTTGTGTCATTGTGTGGTATGTGAGAGAAAAAGGTTTATGTGAGAAAGAGATAAAGTGAGTTTTATGGTTCAAATTGGTAAACATAATATAGATTGGTAAAATGAGTAACAAAAAAGCTGGTTTTGGTAATTTGATTTTTCAATCTATACTATATAATATATGAAAATACTGTACCACCCTTCTAAAGCACAACATTAAATTTTAATATTAAAAACCCTTCCATATTTAGCACTAATGTACAACACTCATTGCATCCCAATGCTCCCCTTTTTTATTCGATAGCTGCATCTTAATCACTTTGACACTTTCAAACCTAATTTAAGTAAAGAATTAATGCATTCAATTTTTCAATCAGTTACAATTCTCCTATTTTCAAATCCAAATCAAATGTCAAAACATATCAATCAGTTACAATTTTCGATTCATTCATTCCATACTCCATATCACCGTTTCCAAAAAAAAAGAACAACAAGAAAAAAAAGAGTTCGATCTATTAGAATGATATATATTTTTTTTTGATTTTGCAGGTTTAGTTTTATCACTGCATCTAAACATTTGTAAGTTTTAATTATCTTCCTTTGTTGAGTTTGATGTTGTTAATTGTGTACTTCTAAATATTCCATTGATTGATTATGAATATAGCTGTAATTCTTGAATGTTTTTTGATTTCTGCATCCCCACCATCTATGAGGTGATTTCTTTGAATTCTTTTCGTAGGTTATTCCGTCTTGATTTTATTATTATTATTTTTTTTTTAATAATTATTTTTCGTAGGTTATTCCGTCTTGATATGTTCAAGGGTGGGAGAAATAGACGGCGACTACCTATCTGATATGAAGGTTGTGGATTCGGAGGTAGGTATGTTTTTTTGGTAACAATAGGTTTGATTCGAATTTGTGATTTAATGGCTAAAGAAATATTTGGGATTTATGTTATTTAATTTTATTTGTGTCATTCATGAGTTACAGGAATTACGATTTGTTTATCTATAATTAAAGGTTGGATTTTTAGGTCTTAGGTGTTATGAGTGATATCGAATAAAGTTGCGAATATGAGCGACTAAGAAGGCTAAGGTGAAGTTAATTGGTGAAATTAATTGGTTAAGGTTGTTGTATATATGATAAAAGGTTTATTTTCAGTTACACTAATAACTTCTATTTTACTGTTTTGGTATATATTAATCGGGTTCTAATTGGTTGTTGGTCGTAAGGCTGACAATTTTCACCGTGACTTGAAGCCTCACAATTTTCTCATGAGCCTTGGGCGTAAGGCTAATCAGGTGATTTCCAAACTTCCTATCATTGTTCCTACATTATCGAGTTTCTAATAAATTTGTAGAATTGTAATATTTGATTGTCCTTATGTTTGGTGCAAGCTAAGCATATTTTCAATATTATTCCTATGACAGGTGTGTGCATTTGATTTTGGGCTTGCAAAAAAGTATGAGGATCTTCAAACACATAAACATATACCGTATAGGTAACTTTTCTTTCTTGAAGGTTCTTTGTTCCTCACGAAATTGCAACTTTTTTACTTGGCATATAGAGTAGAGGGGGCAAACCGGAATGTTCGTTAGGCTGTATTATGGGTTAAACCAGATCTGTTAATAAGACTCGAGACAGATCAAAATGAATCTTCTCGGGTTTGAACCTGTAACACTCATTTTTGTTAATGAATCAAACAATTCAGTATGTTTTAGGCGAATACACTCTGAGCAACTTTTGACCCATCTGATTCGTTTGACCCATATTAATTATAAACAAAGTTTCTACATTTGACTCATCTTGGACTACTGGAGATAAAAATATACCTGAATCTATAAGAAAATGGGTTGAACGTGTTTGGCCCATATTGTCCTCATGTGCGTTGTTTACTATGATGTAAAAAGTTAACGTATAGAGTTATTAACACTTTCTCTTGCGTTGATTGTTGATCCAGATTGTGATTGATTTATGTGAAAATAGGTCAAGTTGGCTAATCGTTTAAACATTATATGTCGTGAGTGACCAGATGGAACTGATTTTGGCGATTTGCTTAGATATGGTATTCGTTTTGGGGACATAACTGGACATAACACTATTATAAGGATAGGTCATGTAAAAAATGTAAGATTTATTTGCAAAAAAACTATTTAAATCTTTCGTTTAAAAGTTAGTAGATGTTAATTGTTTCCATTCACATTACATGACATAATGTGTCTCTTCGCGAGACTTTGAAAGATGCAGGTCATGGAATATAAAAGGTAACGTTTTCATCCTCTGTTGCCTAATACGCTGCAGGAAAAAAAGGGATAAGGTAGAAATCACAACAAACATCAGGTATGAAGAAGAGGATAGGGAGAGATCAATTTTCATACTACTAAGAGAGGGCCACGAACTTGCTTCTCAAGCCCAAACCTTTCTAATAAAGGTATGTTTGTTTTTATTATTAGATAGAGGAGCCTGTTGAGTTTTTCTTTTATGCTTGGGAGGATAAGGGTGTATGCTACAATCTACCAAGTGCATACTGAATTCATTACTTGACACATAAATTTGTATCTGAATCGGTGTACAAAATTACAAACTTTTCTCACACTTGAATATCACCAAGTGGCTTTAGTTGTTTTGGTTACTTATTTTCAACAGTTTGGTTCGCACACTGCTGTTATAATTTGCAGTGAGATGTCCATAACTAAGCTTAAGGGCAAATACAAGAAGGTAGCCTTTTTATACCGTACTTAGATTGGACATGTTCTGCTCCCTTTTGATGTGTTGTACATTACATAGCCTTTTCTCTGTAAATTTAATATTTCGTTTATACCCATTTGCTACTTATCATTTTACCTTTAGTCTTACTGGAAACAAATATTATAATATATATTTTCAAAACAGCAGTTTCGACAACATTAATTTAACGATTGTTTGGACGGATACATAAGCAATGATTTTGTTTTTAGTCTGTTGATATTAAGGGTCATTTGTCTGTATAAATTGCTGATGTAATTGTGTGTATGAAGTTGGTAATTGTAACCCATTTACTAATGAATGGGTTGCTTTTAGTTATATTAGAAGTGAAACGGATCAAGTGGGTTAAATGTGTCAAATGGGCTGACATCTTAGATTTTTAGTTATACGAGATGGTGTACAAGTACTAATCAAATGGGAATTAGTAGGTATCTGGCACCTTTGCTGGTAATCATATCAATGGATGGGAACACCATGCCCCAGGCACCACTTTAGTAACCATTATTGTTTATTTTATTTTATTTTTTCATTTTGGTTTTTATCAATGTGTTATTTTTGTAAAATGCTGCATTTTTTACAGAAACTATTTACACAACCAACGCCAAAGATATTTTCAATGCATAGCTACATTGCAAGGAACATTTACTATCTTCGACAATTCAGGGAGATAAACCCGTTGAGCCCACTTGCAGCTGGAATCGCAACTATGTTTGGGGCCACTCAACAGCATGGAAAGTTGGAAACATTGCAGTTTGACCTTTACAAGCAATGAACGATAAAGTCCAGACTTAGGGGTATTCCAGGCCACACAGTCAGAGTGGACACCAAGTCCGGACTTAGCAGGTATGCTTCTCGGTTCTATGAGTGTATTTCTAAAACATAACTTTGACAGAAAAAATAAAGATAAATCTTCTCATCAATCTTAATGAGAATTTGAGGCAACCGAATGGTCAAATATTGGTATGGGTATATAGCATTTCTCTTTCTGTTATATATTCTTTCGTTGGTGATTTATGGGAGTTAAGTATGTACAAGTTAAAGGAGCTTAGGCCTAACGTTTGTCAAAGATGAGTAATGGTATGAATGGTGTTATCATAGGTTTGCAATAATAAAAGTATAGACCAGTGGACTCTCCACTTTCTTCACTTATCACCCGTTTTTAACGAGCACTTTACAAGCTAATAGTTGCTGACCACCTACAGGCGTAAATTTTAGGATATATACTTTACAAGCTAATGGGGACTCTATATTCATGGAGCCATTTATGATGCAGCAGGGACTTTGTCATTATGCAAGATCAAACATATGCTATATAAATTTGACGTACACCTACAGTTTTGAATTGACATTGGTAAGTTTTGTGTTTTAGATTGAGGCGTGTTATTGAGATCTATGGTTGATAAAATTGGATAACGTATTTTTCGTTGTGACTTAAATAGGATGCTAACCACCGTAAAGGAATGGTGTGTTTGGTATTGCAGCTTCAGTATGGTTGATAAAAATATGTGTATCTGATATTCTGATGTCACTTGAATTTGGAGAAATGCATACTAAAAGATTCATTTTCAAGTTATAAATTTTTATATATCGAAATGTATGCTTAGAAAACCAATATCCAGAATTTTAACGAAACCATTTTAAGTAAATAATAATATTTCGGAACCATTTTCATAATTAAGTATAATAGAACGACAATGCTTACAGTTGACTTAATTTTCCATTGATTGGCAGTGAAGATGTTTATGAAATTGTCGCTGGTGACTCAATGGACTTCAAATCTTGGACTTTACTCATTTCGGAGATTGAGAAAACCTAAATGGTGAGCTCCTTTTAATGCTTTCAAACAATGTCTATGCATTTGCAGATAGTTATGGGTGTTTTATGTATATTATTATTTATTAACCCCTCCTTATTGCTCTAAGTTTATAATTGGTAAACAAAGCTATGGTGTTGTATGCTCGGCTTACAACACGCATAATGCATTTAGATGAAAAAGTAGCGCTAAAAAAGATAAATGATATATTTTTTTAATATTTGATGCCCCACGTATTCAAAACGAGATTAAGCTTCTTAGGCTTCTTCGTCATCCATAAATTTGTGAGATCAATCATATATTGTTGTCGCCTTCGATAATAGATTTTCGAGATATATATGTGCTGTTTGAGCTTATGGAATTGGATCTACATCATGTTATTAAAGCAAATGATGATTTAACACCAAAACATTATCAGTTTTTCCTTCATTAACTTCTTCGGGGATTGAAATACATACATACATGTATATTTTGTTTTTTTTAAGTGGTTAATATTTTGTTATGTACATGAATGTTATTTTCAGGAAGATCACTACTATCCCTTGCGAACTTAAGATATGTGACTTTGGTCTTGCAAGAGTTACCTTTAATGATACACCCGCTGCAATATTTTGGACAATATGCATACTATGTACCTAAATTTGATTATTGTTTTCTAAACTATAGTCTTTGTATCAAGTACATATGCTTATTAAAATATGTTTACCGGACTATGTTGCTACAAGATGGTACACAGCTCCAATTCCAAATTGTTTCTTTCATTTTTCTCTAAGGTAAAATAGATAGTGTTGCACTTCTATGCTCTAAGTTAATTGATATAGTGTCAACATAGTTCACCCGGAGCAAGTTCAAAATCCTATTTAATTAACATGTTTTATCTCTTTATTAACTTTACCTTTTTTTCATGCAGTAGATGCCAGCTATCGATACATGGAGTATTGGTTGTATTTTTTTTCCAGAACTTCTTACCGGGAAGCCCTTTTCCCAGGGAAAAATTTGGTGGATTTGCATTTAATTCTTTTGAAAGTTTATACTTTAGATATTTTAGTTCTGTTTCTCAGTATATCTATTTTGAAAAGAATGTTTAATTGAGTTATTGATTGATTGTTAGGTATGAAATATTGATAAGTTGTAACAATCTCATGTTATTTAATTGATACCTTTTATCAATGACATATTTTTTTACGGAAAGACTTGTGTCAAAGTGGCTTCCAAAAGTTGACCGTTTACTTAAAGTTAGGAAACATAATGAGAACTTAGGTAAAAAAAAAATCATTTTATCTAAAATCAATACGATCTTTTTTTACCTCACTCTCTTAAACATTAGTACAAATTTAAAGGCTTATCGTCACATTTTTATATTGAATCATTATGACTGCATTTATAGAGACGGTCATATTATATCAGTTTGAAATCGCATATGTGTGCACAAATGGACAAGGGTAGTTACTATTATCACGACTATCTATAGAAATAAGGGGGCATTTGGATTCATGCTAAAACTTACAATCTAATGTCTGTAACCATCTGATAACTAAGACTTCAAATAACATAACAATTTGTTGCCTCATGTTTTTTACATGTTCACGGAGTGAACGTCGACTACTCAAGTGACTGAAGTTGATCGCATTCATTTTTTCTTCACCGACTTCCTGTTTACGTTTTTCTGTTTGTTATTTAATTCACGCATGTAACTCAATAAACAATTTTTTTAAAAATCCCCGTGATTCCACGGGTTTTTAATCTGCAATTCTACATAAAAATTGTAGTAACAAAACAACGAATATAAACACGTGATTTTGTTTAAAAAATCCATCCTATAAAGGGGACAAACTTTGACCGGAGGTTGAGAATTAGTCCGTGCGATAAACGTTTACCGCTTAAGATTGTCAAAAAACAATTTTCTCTGTCAGTTTCATTGGCCATGACAATTAACAAAATCTAAGGTCAATCGCTTTCAAAAGCGGGTTTGTACCTGCCACATCCTGTTTTCACACATGGACAACTGTATGTTGTTGTTTCAAGAGTTAAAAGCAAAAGATGTTTCAAGGTTGTCTTTTGTGATGTGGAAGGTAATATATCTAAAACTACTACAAATGCCTACTACAAACAAGTACTTCAAGGTCTATGATGAAGGTTCAAGAGGTATGTACAATATACATATCCCATGTTTTTTTACCATATTTTATATTATAATATATATTGAATCACAACCTACTTTTACATACATTTTCTATGGATTATTGTGTGTTTACAGAATGGATATTTGTTATTAAATTGATCAGCGCTTACAAACGTCATTTTCTATTCAAGATTATCAAACTTGGAGACGAAAATTAATGTACGTTTATTAACTTAATTGTTACAAACTCAATTAATTATCGAATAATTCACGTATTATCTCATTCTTTCTTTCATATATTAATGGATTTCCATATTTTTGCAATATCTCTTCTAAAAGGGTTTGAAGGTTGTTGTTTCTAATGCCGATGGTAATTTGTCAAAGACTACTACAAATGTAGTCTACAAAGAGGTTCTTCACGGTCTTTGATCAACTTTCAAGAGGTATGTACGAATATTAATATCAAGTAATATGCCTTTGTTTTTTTTACATGTTTTATCAGTCACACAAATGTTTTACTTACACCTTATTTTTTATACTTTATTAGGTTGTCAATAAATATTTATTGGCTTATCACTTCATCAACTTTCCGCTACATACACTTGCTTTTTAAAGGCATTCAAGATTGGAGCTGACGTACATGGCCGTTTATACATTATTACTTACAAGCATTGTACTCTATACTATAATTGACTTATTACTTCATATTACTTTCGAATAACTGATTCACCCTGTTTACTTTCGTTCTTTTTCTTATTTTATTTAGACACTAATTTTTTTTTTTTTTTTTTTTTTTTTTTTTTTTTTTTTTTTGCAATATCTCTTCTAAAAACCCGTGGATTCCACGGGCCTTATAAGCTACTTCTTTATTTAGAGAAATTGTTATTTTTTACATGAGTGTTTTTGATGAGCAGGACTGGATCTCCTTCCTATATGATTGTTTTCGATGAGCAGGACTGGATCTACTTCCTATACGGTCCATATAAACTTTTTATGTGGCATTTTTTAGATGAATTGTTATTTTTAGATGATTTTTATTTGGCATTTATTAGATAAATTGTTATTTTTTAGATGATTGTTTTTGATGAGCAGGACTGGATCTACTTCCTATACGGTCCATATTAAACTTTTTATTTGGCATTTTTTAGATGAATTGTTATTTTTTAGATGATTGTTTTTTGATGAGCAGAACTGGATCTACTTTTTATATGGTCCATATTAAACTTTTTATTTGGCATTTTTTAGATGAATTGTTATTTTTTAGATGATTGTTTTTTATGAGCAGGACTGGTTCTACTTCCTATATGGTCCATATTAAACTTTTTATTTGGCATTTTTTAGATGAATTGTTATTTTTTAGATGATTGTTTTTTTATGAGCAGAACTGGATCTACTTCCTATATGGTCCATATTAAACTTTTTATTTGGCATTTTTTAGATCTCATTGCAAAGTCTTAAAATTAACCGCTAATATGCGCCTTACGGTCAGATCACGGCCTGAGGATGTACCTGAGATAAAGGAATTTGCCGAATGGATATTGAAAGTAGGAGATGGAGATATTGGAGGACAACACGACGGAGAGATTTTGATAGATATACCTGAAGATATTCTAATACATGAAACTAATGATCCAGTACAATCTATTATAGATTTCACTTACCCAAACATTTTTGATAACATAGGTGATCCGTCTTACTTCCAGGAAAAGACCATTCTTGCTCCAACCAATGAAGTGGTTGATAGTATTAACGATCATTTGCTTCAAACCTTTCCTGGTGAAGAAATGGTTTATCTTAGTTGTGACAACATAGATAAAAATGACCGTGGTGGTGCTATAGACCAAGCCGTGTTTTCACCGGAATTTATCAACGCTGTGTTATTGAAACGTTACCAATACCACATCAATGTTGAATGGTGCAATCAGGCGGGATCAATAAAATATTTGTTTAAATACATAAACAAAGGTCCTGATAGAGTATCAGCACAGTTGCATGAACCAGCAACAACGGAAGACGGTCAACATAATGATAAACCTATTGACGAGATTAAGGCGTTTTATGATTGTAGGTACTTGTCTGCTTGTGAAGCCGCATGGAGAATATTTGGATTCGAGATAAATTATAGAACACCAAATGTCGAACGTCTCTCATTTCATCTCGAAGGCGACAGCCAGTTGTATTTGGTGAGAACTCTGACCTTGAAACCGTTATTCACAAACCAACGGTTGGTGCTTCTATGTTCGAATCATGGATGCATATGAACAAAATGTATCCATCAGCAAGAGAGTTAACATATGCTGAGTTTCCTACAAAATTTGTATGGAATCTTGCAAAAAGAACGTGGACACATAGGAAGAAACAATATGCAATTGGTAGAATTCATAATGTGCCAATCTCAGCAGGTGAAGGTTACTATTGTCGGATGCTACTAAATAGTCAAAAAGGTTGTTGAAATCACGCTGAGATAAGGAAAATCAACGGTGTAGTTTATCCTAATTACAAAGATGCCTGCTACGCAGCGGGACTTTTAGATGACGACAAGGAACATATTGAGGGTATTAAAGAGGCAGCCCATTGGTCCTCTGCTGAGCATTTGCGCGACCTTTTTGTTACATTATTGTCCCAAAAAGAGCTTGACACACCATTGACAGTTTGGTTGCAAACTTGGCATTTGCTATCAGAAGATGTCGAGTACAAGAGAAGAATTCTTTTAGGCATTCCAGGTATAACCACCAACTTAGCTTTGTTACTAACTTTTTATATAAATTTATACATGAATGAAAATGGTTAATTATTACAAATTAGTGATTTATCATCCCTGTTAAAAGACCATCTTTTTGCAAGTCACCTCAACAAAAATATTATCTACTGATTCTTACGATATGTGTGTTAGTCTATAAATATCGTACAATGCTCACTATTTTTGACAACTGTTATTTGCATACATAAGCTACGCCTCATATATGGCTATTTTGATACAGGTTTACGACTAAGCGACGACGAGAAAAAGAATGTTTGTTTGTTCTATATCGAACAACTTATGCGCTCAAGAGGCACCACTTTGAAAGCTTTTCCAGAACTTCCTTATCCAGATGAGACTTACATGGCCGACTTTGGTAACAGGCTAATCTTTGCTGAGAGAGATTATAATCCATCAGAGTTACAGGCTGAATACGAGACTCTATATGCCGCGTTAACCACGGAACAGAGAAATGTATATGACACCATCATGACGTCCGTTACAAATGGTAGAGGAGGAAATTATTTTGTATACGGATACGGAGGGACTGGTAAGACATATTTATGGAAAACCCTTGCTGCCAGGATTAGAAGAAATGGTGACATAGTCATAAACGTTGCATCAAGTGGCATTGCATCTTTATTGATGTCAGGTGGACGGACTGCTCATTCGAGGTTTCATATTCCGATAAATGTTGATGAGACTTCTACGTGCTCAATAACTCCGCAAAGTGACTTGGGCATGTTGTTGAAGAAATGCAAGCTTATTATTTGGGATGAGGCTCCCATGACAAATAAGCTGTGCTTTGAGGCTTTAGATAGGTCCTTGAGAGATATCTTGCGTAAGAACAGGTACGACACTTTTGATGCGCCCTTTGGTAATATGACTGTAGTATTTGGCGGTGATTTTAGGCAGGTGCTGCCCGTTATTCCAAAAGGTTCCCGGCAAGAAATTGTTAATGCATCTTTAAAACAATCGTACTTGTGGGATCATTGCAAAGTCTTAAAATTAACCGCTAATATGCGCCTTACGGTTGGATCACAGCCTGAGGATGTAGCTGAGATAAAGGAATTTGCCGAATGGATATTGAAAGTAGGAGATGGAGATATTGGAGGACAACACGACGAAGAGGTTTTGATAGATATACCTGAAGATATTCTAATACATGAAACTAATGATCCCGTACAATCTATTATAGATTTCACTTACCCAAACATTTTGGATAACATAGGTGATCCGTCTTACTTCCAGGAAAAGGCCATTCTTGCTCCAACCAATGAAGTGGTTGACAGTATTAACGATCATTTGCTTCAAACCTTTCCTGGTGAAGAAATGGTTTATCTTAGTTGTGACAACATAGATAAAACTGACCGTGGTGGTGCTATAGACCAAGCCGTCTTTTCACCTGAATTTATCAACGGTTTAAAATTTTCGGGTGTCCCAAACCATAGGCTCGCATTGAAGGTCGGTGTCCCAATAATGTTGTTGAGAAACATTAATCAATCACAAGGTTTATGTAATGGGACAAGGCTTCAAGTGACTAAATTAACGTGTGCCTCTATTCAAGCCAAAATAATTAACGGAACACATTTTGGCAATACGGTTATACTTCCAAGGTTGAAAATTACTCCATCGGATAAACGTTTACCACTCAAGATCGTGCGCAAACAATTTCCTGTGTCAGTTTCTTTTGCCATGACGATAAACAAGAGCCAAGGACAATCACTTTCGAAAGTTGGTTTATACCTACCAGGCTACCACGTCCTGTTTTCACACACGGACAATTATATGTCGCACTTTCACGCGTAAAAAGCAAAAAGGGTTTGAAGGTTGTTATTTCTGATGCCGATCGTAATTTATTAAAGACTACTACAAATGTAGTCTATAAAGAGGTTCTTCACGGTCTTTGATCAGTTATCAACAGGTATGTTCGGATATTCACTTAATGTGATACGAATTTGTTTTTTACATGTTTATTGTAATTCACACAAATGTTTTACTTACACATTCTTTTCATGGTTTGTTAGGTTCTCGACGAATTTGTATTGCCTTACCAATTCATCTACTTCCCACTACATACGCATTCTTTTTGAAGGCTGTCAAGATTGAAGACCACGTGAATGGTTGTTTATTACATTATTACTTACAATAATTGTACTCTATATTGTACTTGACTTATCACTTCATATTAATAAATAACAGATTCACTATTTGTTTTCTTTCATTATTTTTCTTATTTTGTTTACATACTAATTTTTTTCTTTTTGCAACATCTTTTTTCTTCTTATTACTTTTATTATCATCTCATTTATATTTTTTTTAAAACATAACCCGGTGTCAACGGGTCTTATAAGCTAGTTATATATATATAACACATCATTTCTAGAAAAAACTAGATATTCTTTTTGTTGTAAGAAACAATAAATGTTTCAACTAATTATTGTCATGTTTCATTTTTAGTATCATATGTTAAAAAACAAGTTTCATGATATTCTCTACCATTTAAATGTTGCATCATTTACTATATAAAAATATGACACATTACTCTCTACCACTTTTCTTAAATCACAAGCGCTGAAAATTAACGATTCTCTATCGAGATTCGTTGAAATAACAAATTATAGTTCGCAGCTATCGATCACTGCAACTTTACAGAAGTAATGCATAACATCTTTAGTAACTACTACAAACGCAAACGAAACGAAAAAACTTTTTCGTTCTCGCCAATTATTAACGAAAATTATAGAAGAATAGTTAATATAGGAATATAGAAGTAGGTTTAAATATTAACGGTTAAAAAGTTTACACATAGTCATCGCTATTTGACCCAATGCACATTTATCTCTTTTACCAACAAAATCGGGGGTCTCAAAGATCATGGCATTGACCCAGTTTGATTTTGACATCCACCTCCCTCTTTGATTAGCATGTCTTCAATTTTCTACATGGTGGCATTTTCGTCACCAATAAAATCCACAAATCTTATTATAATTGTTTAAGCAAAGATTTGTTCAAACAAAAATTACAGCATAAATTATGGCATTTATGTAACATGAGTAGGGATACGGTGAGAATATTAGTTAAAATGAGAAAAATAAGAAGTAATTTCAACCACTAGATCAAAGATCAATGGCTAAAGATGAATGGTGGCAAAGTAGTAAATAACAAGCAAATATTGACTCTTTAAATAGGTGCACAAGGGTAGAAATGTAAAATTCGATCACTGTATCCCTTATACATCGCAATTCAACGATCAAAACCATTTCTTTATTTATTACAGACATGAGCTTCCATGACTTACTATTTCATATTAATTAATCGGATTATATGCATCTTCTTAAAACTTATTCTAAGTTATAAGCCAAATTAGACTTCTAAATTAGATGCATCTTCTTGAAACTGACGAACAACAAACACATCCATTGGATTGTAAATAAAATCGTGCATCTAGTTATATCGATTCTGAAATATAAGTTATAGACTTGTTTATCGATGCATGAAAACACCTTCGTATAATCAATGCATCTTATTTACGTATCTCGTTACAACGACGCGTCTCACTAAACAGATGCATATAGACCTGATATTTAACTAGTTTAGAAAGACAATCGATGCATGAAATGCCTTTTGAGACGGAAAAATAATTGATGCATGAAATTGATTTTCGATCACAATTTACAATCGAAATCATTTTTCGAACATATCAACCGAGCACATAAACTCGATCCTCTATTGTGCAGCTAAGCGTGTTTAATTTCTAGATTTTGACTACATCATGCATCTAAACTTGTTTATCACTAATTTATGCATGAAAAGCATGTTTGTCCAATTAAAATAAAGGATACGTCTAAACTTGTTTAAAGATTAAAATTGAAGATGGAAGTTTCTCATGCATCCTTTAACGGTGATAAAGATGCTAAAAATTGTAAACTTATTATGGATGTCTCTCAAGCGTCAATACACGTTCCTATAACCAAAGCATCGAATTACAGTCCTAGCAACTCATAATCGATGCATCTGGTTATATGGATGCATCTAATCATATTGAACGAATTCGATTAGTCATCGCATGACCCGAATACTTGAATGACTTGATCAGTCGTCGGAGGAACATATTGATGCATCTACTTATATCAATGCATATATCATGTTTAGATAGTTTGTTAAATTTGGACGATAAGTTATATATATCAACCATTACATGATTTCTTTAGTCATCAATTTTGAGCAAAAATGGATTTTACATATGCTTATTTGATTCCAAATAATCATGCATCTAAACTAGTTAAAAGTAACATTTTTATGGATTTAGAGCAAACCATGCATACATGTCACAAATTCACCATGTACCATCATGGGGTGTTGCATCTGTATCTAAATCCAATCCATGGATCATGGTAATTAGAAAGAATTAGTAATTGGATTCATGTTATATTTATGACCAATCATCGAAACTATTAAGTGATAAGCATCTAAATAGGTGCATTAATTAAATTTCTAAACATGCATTTCTTAGAAAAGAAAAATGACGATGAAGAACAATTTGTTGAATGATGATATCTTTATTTATTTATTTGATATAGGCTGAAAATTAATAAGAAAGATATAAGTGCACCACCTTTTTAGGGATTTCTAAACCGTTAATCAATTTATAACTAGACAAAATTACCCTTGATTCACATTTTGAAATGATTGGCTCACAATCCTTCTTATCATTCTTATTCTAAATTTACTTCTTATTTGATCCTAACTCTATGTAACATCACCTATTTCTTTATCTTCTTTCCGAGTTTAAAAAAGTAAAATAAAAATATATTACTATTTTTTTTTTAAAAAACACCAAATTTACTTTTCTACCTAATGAAATCTATAAAAAGAACACTTATAGGGACCCGTGCACAGCTCCTATAACGCAAGTTACGCCTATAACACAAGCCATCATGTTATAGTTGCGCCACAAATGCCTCGTTATAGGTTTACCGCCATTGGTATAGCACACGTTTCCACTATAAGAAAAAGTAGAACAGGGGCCGAAACTTTTGACGAGGAAACCAATGTCGTGGTGTTGGTTTCCTCGCTAAAAGCAACAAAACGACAAAAAAGTATGGTTGTATAAATTGACTGGGAAGAAACGGGTGTAAATTTTCAATGCAACCCTTTGCCAAGGACATGTCATGGCCAAATGGTTGACCAAATTTCATATTCTCCCAAAATTTTCATTTTGGCTAATTCTTCCCTCTAATTTATCCCGTCAACCTTTTGGCGGGGACATGTTCGCCAAAGGTGTTGACCAACTCGTGACCAAAACATAAATTTAACTAACGAACCATGGTTTTAGGTAAAATCTTTTGGCGATAACATGTCTTCACCAAAAGTAATTAAAAAATATAAAAATGATTTAAATGATCTAAATAAACTAAAAATGAGTTATAAGTAAGTTAAATTATATAAAAATGATTTTAAAATATTTATTTGATGAGGAGATGTCATCACCAAAGATAACTACAAAATGATTTTAAATTGAATAGAAATGATTTCTGTATTTTATAAATGATTCAATTTAACTAAAAATGATTTAAATTAAATATAAATGATTTTAGTTAATTAAAAATAATTTAAACTAATTATAAAAAAATTTAAAAATGATTTAAATTAAATATAAATTATTTAAATCAATTAAATGATTTAAATTACTTTTTGTACTAGATGATGAAATAGAAGACGAATGCGAACATATATCACCTTCTGACAACCTCACACTTTAACCATTAAAAGAATTCGAACCACTCATCGATCCACCAGAAGCATACATTATAACTAGACTAAAATACATTGTTGGTCCCTAAACTTGTCCAAAAACAACGTACTGAACCAAAACATACCATTTTCGTCATCAGAAGTCCTTTTTTCAAGTTTTTTAGGCTAAACTGGTCCCTTAACCAGTTTTTCGTTAGTCAACTACGTTAGTCGGCGTTTGCTTTGTCTTTAGTCCAAGGGCACAAATGTCTTTTTACCACTTTCCATTATTAAATATTACCGTGTCAGGTCCACTAGTTTACCGTGGGTGCTACAGTAAAACTTTGCTAATAAAAGGAAAGTTTATCACCACTCATCCCTAACCTTTTCTATCCTCTTAAATCTTATCTTCTTCACTTAGACTGTAATCTAATCGGAAAAATGATGCGTTGTTCATGCAATCAAAGGGTTGTGCTTTGAAAATGTTGGAACAACACGAACCCTGGACGGAGGTTCTATGCCTGTCCAAGACAGGTTGGGACACTTTATTTTATTTCATTTTAAAGTTGGCTTGTGGTGGTTTAGCTTAAATGTGTTGATTATAGTAATCTATGTTTAATTATAATTGTGATTTTAGTTAAAAATTTAATTTTTTTTAGTTTAAACAGTAACACAAGTGGGTTTAATATCAGTTTCTGCTACAAAGAGATGCCAAGCCGACCTCATTGCTGAGACATTGGAGGTTGTCAATGTTGGCGACAGGGCAAACGAGCTAGAGGTTGCTCACCAAGCATCCCTTGCTGATCTCCTTCTTGAGAAGGAGAAAGTTTTCCGTCTGAGGAACTTTTGTGTTTTCTCTTGAATAGTCATCATTTTGGTTTTTGTATGGTTTATCTAGAGGGTTTAGAAAGTTACTGGTTTTTGTATTTTGGATCGGTGGTAGATGGTCTATAATCGGTAAGTTATGGTTAAGAAGTTTTAGTGTAGGTTGACTAAAAATAGTCTCTTGGTTGATCAAGTTTGGTCCTTGTACAATTTTAATATTATATTTCTTTTATGCTTTGGTCCTTATACTGTGTTGCCTTTACTAATAGGTCCTTGCCCCAAACAATCATATATCCGCCTCAGTTGCCACACAAATATATCCGCCTCAATTACATGTCTAAATGTGTTAAAATGCTAACATACATTGTTAATTGATTATTGAATACTCAATTTTACATGGGTAATGACAGTAATTGACTTTGTAAAAGTCAACAGTTAATATGCGTATGAACTTGTAACAATATGTAGAAATGGGTAAAGTGGCAAATCAATACATTTAAAACACAATTTTTCCCATAGACTAACATGACATGATTTCATACATAATGCAAATGGATATATTTCCAAATGTATAAAATTTTGTAGTATACAAAGTTTAGAAATAGACATTGTTTAAAGACAGCAAATAATGTTTAAGGGAATACATATTCGATGGAAAAAATTGGCTTTCAAATGCTTAACAACCAATTTTTTGTGGTGAAGACAGCTTTGCTGCTATAATCTTGTTCCTAGTCCAAATTGTTTTGGAGACCCACCAGAAGCAGCATCAACTTAACTTCTAGATTGAGACTGGACCACACTTGGTTGAAAATCACCTTGAGATTGAGAATCAGTTTGACACTGAGGTTTTTCATTTGCTTCAAAGTTGAGATCTGTAACCTTTGCCTTCTTCTTTGCTGTAACTTTTGGCTGGAACGAACCTGTTTTTTGAGACTGTTGTGTACTGCCTTGACTTCCGGTTACACCTCCTTGCCCAAGACATCTTTTCTTGTTGTGTCCAGCATTGCCACATATACCACAAACTACACTCCTACTAGACTGTGACAACTTACTTGTTTTGTCACTATCATCATTTTCAGTAAAAACCCTATTTCTTTTTTTTTTGTGGCCTACCTAATGGTTTATGATGTTTAGGTGGAATGTAACATATTGGATTTCATAAACACATCACATATATTAAATATGGGGCGTATGATATAGGTTTTAGAGAGAGAAAGTGGAAGAGTTTAGGGAACTTAGTGAGACAAAGAAAAATGATATTATGAAGCTCCAACCCTCTACCGTGGGAGGTAGAGGGTATTTATAGTTTCTTACAAGACACGCCTCCTACGGGCTGTGGATCAGGCATACAGTGGGTAAATACCCGCCCGTCCTCCACGGTGTTACTTAAGAAACTACTTATTAACATAACATGACTACGACTACGAGCTTTATAACGAATACATATACTTGAGGTGACCGACTCTTTAACTACCGGATTTTCTAAATCCTAACAATCTCCCCCTAAGGGAGGTCACCTCAATCTACATAGAATACAAACAGATTAATACATTTTGATTGTTCTTGGATTCTTGATAAAGTTCTTTGCTCTGTAGTCCGTAGCCTTTAATTCTTCATGTTTCACATGTTTTGTAAACTAAAGTGGAGGTCTTTAAATGATCCACGTGATGATGAGTGTTGAGCCAGCTTTGAGATCATCTGCCACCACAAATCTCTGACTCATCCTTTGTAGCTTTGCCATCATATGACGTTGTGACTTTTGGACCGGCATGCTCACATTCTGGATCATGATATCTTCTCATCAGAGTTGCGGAAGCTTTTGTTGATTCATGATATTTGTAGCAGCGTAACAGAAGCATGGAGTGAAAATATCAGAGTCGTTGATGAAGATATGCACTTATCATGAATTCTTTAGACATGAATGTGATGTGTGAGCATGCGGCTATGGATTGACGCCTTAATTGTGATCAGCTGCAACCGTCGGGTGTTCCTGCAGACTACAGTTAGCAATAAAAGTGCACGAAAGTGTCTTTGATCACTTTCGTTGAATTGAGGTACAAGACCCACGGTTCCTCGTTTATCAGTACAAGTACTGTCTGTGATCAGGTAGAATTCCTAAGAATCTCCTTGACAGGGTTTCGCAGCTGCTCTAGCCGTTCTCAAACCGGAACGTCTCAAAGAAGACAACACGGAGTGAGTGAACCAGCAAATTGAGGTTTACTGATTGAAGAAAATGATTTGAAAACAATCGTGTATTGCTTATCAGAAAAGCATTTTTGCAATACAACGAAGGTTTTATATTGGAAATCAATTTTCAATCACAAACACCTTTTGATTTTGAAAACATACTACACAGTCGATGTGCTAAAGAAAAGATTTTTTGTGCACATCGACCGGTTTTTCAAAGGTATCCGTCAATCCATTTCATGGACCAAGGTTGATTCAAGGTGTGAATCGCCCCATCGTTTATGTCCAGTTGTCACATATTTGATCTATTGGATAGATCTCACATGCCACCTACCAAGAGCTTGTTTGATGTTGGCTATAGAAGGTTTTCCATCTTCATTGTGAATATGTGAACATATCACTCAGATGTTCTGGCAATACCTCAAGGATAATGCGTAGGACTCTTAAGATATAATATCACTTTCCACATTGTGTGAAACAGTGAGTCTTCATTGATTGTGTCCTAGTGAGATTTTTTGATGATCTCGTGGCTCTAGACTCAATAGTGCACATTTGGTTCCTATGCCGGAGACTGGGGAGAGAGTCTCCTTCTTTAATATCAACAATCTCTAAGAGAACGTCGACAGATAATTTAGGTTCCCCGTGAGAATGAAACAAGTCCTTTCAAGAGGAACTTGAGTAGTTTGGGGAGTTGTAGTGCAGTGCGTCACTGGGTCCATGACGTCTTGTCTTCAATATCGGTGTTACCTTGGCAACCACCAGTAGCATATGAATTGAACCCGGTTTCTGCCCTAAGGTTGAAATAATGGAAGGCTATTTCTTTTCACCCTTTTCTCATTCATTTCTTTTTCATTCTTCAACCCCTTCAGTGCTTACCGAGATTTCATAACTAGAACCTTGTTGGGTTTGTTCCAGTTCTAGTTCTATCTCAGTCCACACTCTTCCTATTTCTCACTTTTCTCCTTTTTTCCATCATACATAAGGACTTCTACACTATCTAGTGGATTATCCCTGGCTAGATCCCTCCGGCTCTAGCGAGATCTTGGGAACGAATACCTAGCCTAACCATCCTTATATCTCCATGCATAAAGTAAATTTGGTCGGTCTTTTGGTATCGTTCTTCTGCCATTGAAACCACTTGAAAACCATTTGAAATCAATTCAGGTACTTGTGATACAATATCAAAGCATTTTGTACCTGAATTGTTTTTGATATTTTAGAAAAGCTCCCCCTCAACATGTGCATCATAGATTTGAAATTTCTTTAGCACATGGAGACAAGAGGACGTGAGGATCTCATATTAAGAATAAAGAATTCACTTTTTTTTATCAACATTTTCAAAAAAAATATCGACATCACTTTCCTGATCAGAATTAGTATTTTAAATACTTTGTTAAAGACATTTTGGGAAAGGATGATGTTTTCTTTTGATTGCTCCCCCTCAATATGTGCATCGAGATTCGAAAGTGTTTTGCACATATTAGAGAGAACCTACACTTAGAGACAATTCAATCATGTTTCAATTCATTTTTGTTTGAGATAAATGCTCCCCCTTAACATGTGCATGGAAAATTTGAAATCGTTTGGCACATGTAGGGAGGAGTGCTTGTTGTTATCTTTATCGAACCACTTATTGAGTTATCAGTTTATATCCAATTTAAATCACACATTCTCCCCCAATCACAATTTTCAAATCCTTTGAGATATGTGATCTCTATTGATTTAAATTGTTTTTGAAAGCTTTTGAAGAGAATTGTGACCTGCTTTTAAAACATTTAACTGATAAGGATCGAATTCAGAGACTTTAAACTCCAATGATTAAACATGCATAAGTATCTTATGAAAACGCAATATTAGCCTTGGTCCGGATCCAATAGTACAAAACATTGTTCATTTTGATTATCCAAAATTAGACCTTGCTCGATTACGTGCCAATTGTTTGAAAAATAACTTTTTGATTTGATTGAAATCATTCTCCCCCTCAATCAATGACATTAGTTGTTGATTGAGTGTTAGAGATTTTGACAAATGATAAGTCCAAATGATTTTCAAAAATATAGTCCGAGTTATTTATAAAACAATTTTGTTTTCATTAGATGACAAATACTTTTCAAAAGAATATTTAGAAGGAAAAATATTTGTGATGGAATCATTTGTCATATTGGCGACAAACATTAGTGTTTAGAATCAGAAGCATGAATATTCAAAAATTAATTTAAGCATGGCTCTGTTCTTTCTTTTAAAACTGGTTACTGCCTGAAATAACAATAAACCATCATTTTTCTCCATCATTTTTTTTTAAGGTTTATGTACATTCAAACTTCATCTAAAGACCCGTGCCATTCTTTGAGTGACAGATCAAAGTCCGTAGATGTTATCAAAGAATATGAATAGATGAGAAAATTAATATTTTTGGACTTTTTCAAAGATTTTCTGATTTTTTATGGATTTTTTTAGGTTTTATATTTTTCTATTTTCTTTTTGTGGGTTTTATAATTTTGTATTTTGCTTTTTGAATAAATATGTACAAGAGATATATGAAGAAAAGCCTTTACTCCTCGTCTTCCTCTTGAAGACGTTTGAGTGTTTCTTGTTGTAGACTCTTAAGTCCAAGTCTTGGAAGAATAAACTCAAAATGTTCTTTAGGAAGAGCTTTAGGAACACCTTTCTCCACTTGCTCCCTGATGAAGTGATGTCGAATGTCGATATGCTTTGCTCTTGAATGTTGAATGTTGTTGCAGGAGAGAGCAATGGCACTTTTGTTATCACAATACTGAGGGATTTTGTTGAATTCACAGCCATACTCAGATAATTGGGATCTCATCCATAGGATTTGAGCACAACAGGATGACATGGCTATGTATTCTGCCTCTATAGAGGATATAGACGTACTCATTTGTTTCTTAGAATACCAGCTTACAAGCTTTTCCCCTAAAAATTGAGCACCACCTGACGTGCTTCGACGTGTATCTTGACACCCTGCATGGTCTACATCTGCATATGCTGTTAGTGACATATTGGTGTCCTTCGGATATCAAAGTCCCATGTTAATGGTTCCTTGGAGATACCGAAAGACCCATTTAAGCGCTTCAAGGTGCTTTTTGGTAAGCTTAGCCTGGTATCTAGCACACATGCATACAGCGAACAGAATATCAGGTCTACTGGCTGTGAGGTACATCAGGGATCCAATCATACTTCGATATTTTGTTTGATCAACCATGATCCCTGAGTGGTCCTCATCCAGTTTTGTGCGCTCCACCATGGGAGTGTCAACAGGGTCACAAGTATCAAATCCAAATTTCTTTAAAATTTCATTTGCATATTTAGATTGATTAATAAATATGCCTCCGGGACTTTGTGACATTCGTAATCCCAAGAAAAATGACATTTGTCCCATCATAGACATTTGTGTTAATACAAATAAGCCGTAAAAACGTTTATTTATATTTTACGATCTTCTAATGTTTTGTCGATAACAAACGTAAAATCATTTTAACGAAACAAATAAAATACGTAAATGGTTTGAACTAATAGTTTCTAACATATTCACATTCTCACATAAAACACTAAAACAAGTATAAGTGATTTTATGATTTAGTAATACATATGTACAACAACTAGTGTTTACATATTTGGATAAAATATACACATAACTAGTATGTAGTATATTGGGTAATATAAATGGGTAGAAACTTAAGTATCACAACCCATTGGGCAAATACATTGAATGTAGTTGGGTACAACCCAAAGCCCATAACCCATGGATCTTGACCCATAACCCATTGCATGACATCATGCTTATATCACACATGGATAATATCCATAACCCATGGATCAACCCATACCCAAATGACCAAGTGCATTGCACTGAAAAGATACATTATATCTAGCTAAAAGATCCATGGTTCAACCCATGACCCATGATCCATAACCAAAATACCCATGGGCAAAGAAGAGCGTTCCACGGATCCCTAGCTTTGTGCTAGCCAGATCCCTTGTGGTAGGGATCCGTGGGATCCGGGGAACAGTAGGATTTTTTCTCTATAAAAAGAGAGCCATTTTTCCTTTCTATTTATCACTTTACACACATACTTCCCCCAAGTATTCTAACCCTCTAACCTCAGATCTAAGTGATCTATGTAGTTTGTATTTTGTTTTTGTGTGATCTTCTAGGTTCCTCTTAAAGGCAAGATCACCACTTATCGAAGACGAGCAAGCTCAAATCCATGAGTTGCCATGCTTCGTCATCATCAAGACAACTAAGGTTCTCTTGTTGATAGTTCTTCCTTTCTCCATAGATGTTGGGTTGAAGGCATTAGTGAAGAATGCCAAAAGTGTCAAGATGAAAGCATTAGTGAAAGGTGCTCATCATCCGTGTCAAAGCATTAGTGAAGAATGCTAAAGGTGTTAAGACGAAGGCATTAGTGAAGGGTGCCAAGCGTTGTGTCAAAGGCATTAGTGAATGATGCCGAAGAATCAAATGAAGTCGCATTTGAGAAGAATACCTAGGTCGTATAATCGATGAGGTGCATCGTTATACATATAAGTATTTGTTTATTTTCAAGGATGGTGATATCCTTGATGATGTTGTAACAAGGAGTGAATCTCCTTGATATTAGGTGTTGTGTTGTGAAGGGTAGTAGTTCCTCTATAGTAATGGAACTAGGTGCTTAGCCTAGTACCTAATAAAGGGTAGGCGACGTTGTGATAGGATTAGTTCTCCTTGGTGTGAAAGAACTCGGTGGTTAGCCTAGCATCGTATAAAGAGTAGGCGACGTTGTGATAGGTGTGGTTCGCCTTGGTGTGAAAGAACTCGGTATTTAGCTTTGTACCGGAAAAAGGTTAAGCGACGTTGTGAAGGCTTCTCCGCCATAAGGAGATTGGTGTAGTGTTTACGAACTCTCGAGTAGGTGACTCGGGGAGTGGAGTAGGGCAAGGAAGGTGTCCTTGTAGGCGAACCACTATAAATACTTGTGTCATGGTGATGTGCTTCTTACTCTTTATCTTTCATTACACGTTTATATATCTATCTATCAACGTCCAACATAAACAACCAAATAGATTGACATAAGTCGATCTAAATATTCAAAAGGAAGTTTTAAATTGGTAAAACTATTCAACCCCCTTCTAGTTTTCCACAATTGGCATCAGAGCTTCGTTACCAAGTTTTTTAGAGTATGTTGTACTTTAAGAACTTGATACGATCCGTGTATGTTTGAAAACTACAAATAAGGATTTTTTTTAAGTCATATTTTAAAAATCATTATAATGTTTATTGTTGGACAATGATAGAATGTTCTAACATTTTTCTTGTTAAGTATTCTCCATACGTGGATTTGGGTATCTTAGAAGATCATGAAGTATTTCGTGTCTATGGTTTCTAAAACCATAAAAAGGGAATATAACAAAGGATTTGGTTATCTTAGAAGGTCATGAAGTATTTCACGCCTATGGTTTCTAAAACCATACAAAGGGAATACAACAAAGGTATGTTCTCTTAGTTACAATTACTAGTCAAAGACGTGCTAAATTGCTTGTGGATAAAATGGTAATATATGCTTCTATCTTATAATAAGCATAATATGAAAAGTGTTTTAGTGATTATTTTTTTTCTTTGAAGTTTTGTGTTTAATATATGTTAATTCAAGCTTGAATAAAGATTGGAATGGGTAATATAACCTCACTAAAAAGTCTACAAAGGTTAAACCTTTTCGTCGGGTCAAAATATGCATTTTTATAATTCTGTGTCAGATCCGTGGATCCCTCAGTTTACACTGGACGGATCCCTCAAGCAAGGGATCCGTGGTACAGAAGACAGTTTTGGTCTGAATTTCAAAAATTCATAACTAATTAACCGTAAGTCGTTAGAAGTCGTGCCACCTATCGTTTTAAAGGTATTTGAGTCTACTTTCATTTAAAAATGATTTCATAAACTGATTCAAAAAAAATTTACAGAATCATTGATTTATAATAGAAAGTCATTTTTTGGTCACAACTTTTGCACAAACTTTTGATCTAATTGGAGACGGATGTTGTCATCTTTGAATAACAATGTGTCCTCTTTTCAAATTAAGGTTTTGATCACATTTATAAAAGAAACTAATCAAGCTTGGTATACATTTTTAACACAAAGCGATGAAAAGAACTTTCGTATGCTATGCTAAATGATAAATTGTCTTCCATGCATTACTTGATTATTTGCTTATCTCAAATAGCTTTTGTGCTTGTTTGATTGAATAACATATGTGGTTTCCTTACCTTGCTATTCATTCTCTTTCTTGTCGATTTAGTAATATTCTGCTAATCAATGTGCTACTTGAAGGAGTGTTTTGGGATAACATCTAGTTGTGTCGAAAATGTTAGTTTTATAAGTTGAAAAATGTTTAAAACATATAACACACTAAATGGATTTTTGATTGAGTTTGTCATGTGTGCAACATAAATGTTTTATGTGCTTATATGATTTCTTGAGTTCATATTTTCTTGTATCATTTTCTAAAAACAACAAGAATGTACATCGGATCATAACCTACACTTGTGTTGATGATGTACTCTCTCGTTTTCCTTTTCATGATCGCTCTCCAAGCTTCATAGTAGGATTGACAACTTGATTATTTCATCCGATATACTCAAGTAAATTATTTTGCAACGCAAATATAATTGTTCATATCCGAAAGTCCAAACTCTAGCTTTCCAACAACATATGTTGAACTAGCTCATCCAACCATTTTTTTTTGTTCACCATATGGACAACTTTTAATTATTCCTTTTTACACCTTCGTCACCTTAGTTGTTTCAAGTATAATATTAATAAAAACGAAGCAAAGTATCATCATTGTTACTCTTCGATAGGCCATAGTTGGAATATAAATTTTCCTAACTTGAGAATGAATACTTGAGAACTTATTGCACTAGAAACTCAATTTGACCTAACGGTTGAATTGCTTCCTTGATAGAAGTTGGGTATGTGGAATCGCCCGTAAAAATGGTCGTGTTTAGCCGTAATTGAGCACCGCTAGTAATAGTCTCATATTCATTCTCTCACTTGAGAAATTTATACTCCTATGTTTTCTTAAAGTAAGTTTACAATGGAAATACTTTGCATTGTCTTAGGATTACTAATCAAACAAGTTGTAAAATTAATTTTTCTTTTAGTTAATCACAACCACTTGCCTCATCAAGCGATTATCTTGCTTTGATCGAGAAGAGCTACATGACTTCACGGATGAAGTTCATTGTATGTTAATCACCATCCGTAATGACTATACATAGCTCATTGCTTCCGTTGACCAAAACAACAACTCCGGATGAAGTATAGGATTTTCTTGAACTAGCACCTCACAACTCTATTGTCGTGAATACTATCAATTACTCTTTTCTTTCTTGACATATACCTTGCACGCCATTGTTAATACAAACGATTTACTAATCTAGATCGTAAATATGTTTTGAGTTTCTTGAATAGTGCTTGTTAAGTTTGATAAACCTCTTTGTTATTTGTGAGCTCGATCTCATTCGATATCTTAGTATTAGAACCCCTTTAAACTAACCTTGGAATATAATGCATTGTCAAGATCATTGCATACCTTTAGTAAAGGTTCTGCTTAGCAGATGGACGGATCCCAAAGTTTGTGCTAGACGGATCCCTACTTTTAGGGAACCGTGGAATCCGGCAAACAGAAGATGCAATTGCAAGCATTGTATTTCAATCATATCCTTAGAACACCTCACACTAAGCTAAACATAGTTTCTTAAGGCAAATTAAGTCCTTATCAAGTTAAGTAGATCCTTTCCTACTCAACTCACCTAGATCATACTCAAGACGCTTGTAGATCTATCGTTTTCACTTAAACCCATTACTCTTCCGCTCTCTAGATCACTCATCATTCTCACATGATCCCTCACATCTAGCCTTAGAAATCTTTCGATTATGGCAAAATTGATCATAAATCATCCTTACCTCAAAATTGATCAAAGTTGATCAAACTCTACTTTTTCCCATCTCAAAGCTTCTAGGATATTTTCCAAAACACTATCCTAAGTCACAACCTGATCTCTAAGATCATTTAGCTTCAATTGACACTCTAAATCTTTAGTTTCATCCTTGCTCATCCATTGGTACTCTTGAAAGTTCCAAATCCTTCCATAAAAGACAATCATTAGCTACATCATTCATTACCTTCAAGTACTTAAGCACCCCTTTATTTAAAACACTTAGGAGGACTGAAACACTCAAGGTGATATAGATCTTAGATCTTAGAAACATCATTTCTACTCTTTCATAGCTGCTGAGAGCTGGATCCCTAGGATTAGCCTAGACGGATCCCCATGAGGAGGGAACCGTGGGATCCGGATGACAGTTTATGTCAAATCTTGCTAAAAACAATCATTTCAACTCATCTTCCTAACTCAAAAACTCCATCTCATCTTAAATGAGTTCCTAGATCAGTGCAAACTCTGAAGTTGACTCTTGTGCATGTTAATCATCACATTCCAATGAATCCTAGTGGCTTAAGGCTTAAATGCACTTGCCAAATCTCTTGGTTTATAAACCACTTTGTTAGGACCTCCATAGTCATCACCTTCATCCTAACTTTCAGCACTTTAGAAACCCTTACAAACCTCTTGAAATCATCTCATCATGAGGAAAACCCCAAGTAGTAACTTATCCACCAAAGAACCACCCATGAAAAAGGCTCGTATTGTACACGAAATCTCTTCAACCGAATCATCTCCGGTCAAGCCAACAAATGATAGGATCTTTCCTCAACCAATCAAACCAATTCCTAAAAGGATAGTACCCACAAAACTACCTATGCCAAACACCACCATACCTCCTAGGCCAAACAATATCATCGCCACTAAACCATCACCATTGGTTCCTAGAGCTATTTCTTTTACATCCCCACTATCATCAACACACCTCTACAATTTAGAGGGTTTGCCTCCTAGGCCGTCTCATCCGCCTCCGCCGACAACATTCTCCTCGTTAGGAGGAATAATTGTACAAAATCAAGGTGTTGAGTCAACACTTGCTCCGGCTTCCTTTTTGCCGTTTCCATCATATAATCCCATTTGGATTATGAGAAATCATCAAAGTCAACCACCCGACCATATGAAAGTTGACACTTCTCTACCACCACCATCATTCTTGGTCGAGCCATTCTCAAATGCGCCTCCACCAATCCCTCCATCGTTTGAAGCCCCACAAGCCGCTTCACTTGATCCTTCGCATCAAGTCATTTCATTTCTTCCACCACCACTACCTGTCCATGACAAAGATTGCTATCATTGTCAACATGTTGAAAGTTTGATACATGAAGTACGAGAAGACCAACGTTTCATGTTCTATCATCTCCTCGAACGTTTCGACGAGATCAAACCTAAACAAAACTTGAGCTAGAAGATTTTAGTTATGTCCTATCATCAAGCGTTAGTTGGTTTAGAAATTTCTAGTCATGTATTTTCTTATTTTCTTAGTTTTAAGAGTCATGTATATCATAACTCTAGTTTTATTAAATGGAATTACATGCTACTTGTTATTTTTCTGAGCATATGATTACCTTGTATTCATATCTCATTTTTGTGATAACATTACTTGTTATATCACCTTTGCTGAAATTAATCAGCTAAAATGGATCCCTCAGAATTGCCTAGACGGATCCCTACTAGGAGGGAACCGTGGGATCCGTGAGACAGAAAGCTTTCTTTCTACTAACTTGAACTACATTTGCAGGAAATTTTGAATTATACTTGCTTTCTAACCTTTGTTTTGTAGTTATTCAATTTACACATGAAGACTTTGACATCCTAAAGCTAGGGGGAGCTTTATGTCAAAGCAATACATTGCAAATTACTTGCAATACTAGGTTTACATTTCATGATATCCCCTTGCAAAATTGCAATCATCAAGGGGGAGTACATTCGTCACTTAGACGAAATCTTTTGCAAACTTACTTGAAAACAAACTAGATTAGTATCACTTTCTTGACGCCCTTACATAGGGATGGACTCGTCAAGGGGGAGTAAAGACGAGCTCCTTTCCCCGTTACTTGCTCTCTATTTCCTTTTTATTCTTATTTCTTTCACATGTTTTTCTTAAAAACGATGTGTTGCTTTCCTTCAAACACTTTTTGTTTCGACAAAAAGGGGGAGAAGAAAGTAAAAACTACAAATTCAAACTTTTACGAATTTTAGCTTTTCCTTAAAATAATTTTATGTTTTGTCATCAACAAAAAGGGGGAGATTGTTAATACAAATAAGCCGTAAAACGTTTATTTATATTTTACGATCTTCTAATGTTTTGTCGATAACAAACGTAAAATCATTTTAACGAAACAAATAAAATACGTAAATGGTTTGAACTAATAGTTTCTAACATATTCACATTTTCACATAAAACACTAAAACAAGTATAAGTGATTTTATGATTTAGTAATACATATGTACAACAACTAGTGTTTACTTATTTGGATAAAATATACACATAACTAGTATGTAGTATATTGGGTAATATAAATGGGTAGAAACTAAAGTATCACAACCCATTGGACAAATACATTGAATGTAGTTGGGTACAACCCAAAGCCCATAACCCATGGATCTTGACCCATAACCCAGTGCATGACATCATGCTTATATCACACATGGATAATATCCATAACCCATGGATCAACCCATACCCAAATGACCAAGTGTATTGCACTCAAAAGATACATTGTATCTAGCTAAAAGATCCATGGTTCAATCTATGACCCATGACCCATAACCAAAATACCCATGGGCAAAGAGGAGCGTTCCACGGATCCCTAGCTTTGTGCTAGCCGGATCCCTTGTGGTAGGGATCCGTGGGATCCGGGGAACAGTAGGATTTTTTCTCTATAAATAGAGAGTCATTTCTTCCTTTCTATTTATCACTTTACACACATACTTCCCCCAAGTATTCTAACCCTCTAACCTCAGATCTAAGTGATCTATGTAGTTTGTCTTTTGTTTTTGTGTGATCTTCTAGGTTCCTCTTAAAGGCAAGATCACCACTTCTCGAAGACGAGCAAGCTCAAGTCCATGAGTTGCCATGCTTCGTCATCATCAAGACAACTAAGGTTCTCTTGTTGATAGTTCTTCCTTTCTCCATAGATGTTGGGTTGAAGGCATTAGTGATTAATGCCGAAAGTGTCAAGATGAAAGCATTAGTGAAAGGTGCTCATCATCCGTGTCAACGCATTAGTGAAGAATGCTAAAGGTGTTAAGACGAAGGCATTAGTGAAGGGTGCCAAGCGTTGTGTCAAAGGCATTAGTGAAGGATGCCGAAGAATCAAATGAAGTCGCATTTGAGAAGAATACCTAGGTCGTATAATCGATGAGGTGCATCATTATACATATAAGTATTTGTTTATTTCCAAGGATGGTGATATCCTTGATGATGTTGTAACAAGGAGTGAATCTCCTTGATATTAGGTGTTGTGTTGTGAAGGGTAGTAGTTCCTCCATAGTAATGGAACTAGGTGCTTAGCCTAGTACCTAATAAAGGGTAGGCGACGTTGTGATAGGATTAGTTCTCCTTGGTGTGAAAGAACTCGGTGGTTAGCCTAGCACCGTATAAAGAGTAGGCGACGTTGTGATAGGTGTGGTTCGCCTTAGTGTGAAAGAACTCGGTATTTAGATTTGTACCATAAAAATGTTAAGCGACGTTGTGAAGGCTTCTCCACCATAAGGAGATTGGTGTAGTGTTTACGAACTCTCGAGTAGGTGACTTGGGGAGTGGAGTAGGCAAGGAAGGTGTCCTTATAGCCGAACCACTATAAATACTTGTGTCGTGGTGATGTGCTTCTTACTCTTTATCTTTCATTACACGTTTATATATCTATCTATCAACGTCCAACATAAACAACCAAATAGATTGACATAAGTCGATCTAAATATTCAAAAGGAAGTTTTAAATTGGTAAAACTATTCAACCCCCCTTCTAGTTTTCCACAATTTGAAATTTGGATCCCATTTCTTTTGAAAATGGTCACATTCATTAGGGTCGGTCGAGGCAAAGATAATATCATCAACATAGATTTGAACATGAATTAAATGTTTGCCTGACTTTCTGGTGAACAATGTGGGATCAACTGCTCCTTTGCTGAATCCGTTATTTAAGAGAAACTTTGACAGTGTGTCATACCATGCCCTTGGAGGTTGTTTCAAGCCATAAAGTGCCTTCTTCAAGCGATAGACATGAGCAGGACGTTCTGGATCCACAAAGCCTCCAGGCTGACTGACATAAACGATTTCTTTTAGATCTCCATTAAGAAAAGCCTTTACATCTATTTGATAGACCACCATGTTCTTGCTAGCAGCATTAGCCAAGAAGATTATGATTGCCTTGATGCGTGCAACTGGAGCAAATAATTCCTCAAAGTCAATACCTTTTCTTGATGATATCCTTTTGCAACAAGTCTTGCCTTGTTTTTCAGTACATCACCATGCTCATCAAGTTTTACTTTGAAAATTCACTTGAGAGCAATGATCATAGCATAGTCAGGAGCAGGTACCAATTCCCAAACATCAAGACGATCAAACTCGTGAATTTCTTCTTGCATTGCATTGAACCAGCTGTCTTTAAACATTGCGGTTTTAACATCTTTAGGTTCGGCCTTTGATAATATGGAATTGAAGAAGCACCATAAGGCATCAGTTGCAAGTTGTTTACGGGTGGATACCGGACGAGAGGGATTCCCAATGATATTGTCCAATGGATGATCGTATGTCCCTTTTCTGAAATGCTCGTGTGGTTGTTGTTGAGGAACTGATGTAGCAGAGTTGGGGTCCCCTGATGAAGATGGTTCAGATGATGGATCAGGGGCAAAGATGTTTTCAAATGGTACATCTTTTGGAGTGGCAAAAGGGTTATCTCCATCATAGTTGCCAGAGACATTTCCATGATGTACACTCGACTATTGAGGATTTGATGATGATGATGAGTGATCTGCAGTAGGCGCTTCTTGACTCAGTGACACAGAAACTGAAGGGTTATCAACGTTGACTGGGTTAGGGGCAGCCACTGTTGATGGATTAGATTGGTCATTAGCAATAGGTTCATAGTATTCATCAAACATCGGATCAAACAATTTCTTCAAATCATCTTCAGAAGGAGGTACATATGGAGCTGCTGGTGAGGGGTTTTGTACAAGAGAAGAACTAATGGGACTACTTGATGAATGTTGAGATGCGGGTCTAGAACTTGATTGTCCTGGAGCCATTTTCCCAGACAGCTCATCGAACGTGATGTGAATGGTTTCCATGATATCTCGAGTTCTTTTGTTGTAGATTCGGTAACCCTTCCTGTTTAGTGCATAACCCACAAAAGAGAAGAACTAATGGGACTACTTGATGAATGTTGAGATGCGGGTCTAGAACTCGATTGTCCTAGAGCCATTTGCCCAGACAGCTCATCGAACGTGACGTAAATGGTTTCCATGATATCTCGAGTTCTTTTGTTGTAGATTCGGTAACCCTTTATGTTTGGTGCATAACCCACAAAAACTCCAATGTCCGCCTTAGCTCTTAATTTACCTAAATCTTGACCATCATTCGTTGGATAGCACCAAGCACCGAACACACGAAGGAAGGAGAGGTTAGGTTTTCGATTGTGGACAAGTTCGTATGGATTTATTCCATGAGTGGTGTGTATAAGGGAACGATTTTGGGTATAGCAAGCAGTGGCAATGGCTTCAGCCCAGAGAAACATTGGAACCTTTGAGTAAATTAGCATTGTTCTTGTAGCTTCCACAAGGGCCCGATTTCGTCTTTCAACTACACCGTACTGTTGAGGAGTACGTGGAACACTTCTTTGATGGCTGATTCCAATGCTTTCATAAAAGTGACTTAGTTCTTTGTTAACAAACTCAGTTCCATTGTCCGTTCGAATAATTCTAACAGTCTTGTTAAGTCGAACCTGCAGCTGTTTGATAAGTTTGATGATGACATCTGGAGTTTCATCCTTCGTCCTAAAAAACTTAACCCAAGTAAATCGAGAGTAGTCATCAACAACGACTAGCACATATTTCTTCCCATTTATCGTTTGCACTCTCATGGGTCCCCACAAATCTATGTGAAGAGTATGAAGAACTTCCATAACTGAGTTTGCAGGTTTGGGTTTATGGGCATATTTCTTGCTTTTTCCCAATTGGCATGCTGAACAAAGATGATACTTTTCATACTTTAATCTGGGTAAGCCTCTTACTAGGTCCTTTCTGGAGAGATCATTTATGGTGCCAAAGTTCAAGTGATTGAGACTACGATGCCATAACCATGACTTTGTTTTCGAAGCCTTTAATAACAAGCATATTGGAGAGGACTTCATCATGTCTTCGATAGAGATGGTATACAAATTGGTTCCACGAGTTCCTTTTAAAAGTTCAACACCGTCTAGTTCCCTAACGAAGCATGTATGTTTTCTAAAGGCCATTTCCTAATAGGCATTGATCTATATAATTTAGGGCACAAATCATTAAGATTGAATTTACGGCCAGTAGGTATCCATTGATAGCCAACATTACTAAATTTTCTTCCTGTTGGTTTCCAATGTTTTCTAGCCCTCTTCCACCTTGGTTTTCTGACCTTCTTATCCTGTTTTCTAGTGTTAACATTTTTTACCGAAGATTCGACAGCATTACTCAAATCATTCACAACACATTCATGATTAATACCAGAAGTCAAGCATTCATTACATGTTTTGCAAGTAGTAGCAGAATTCGAATTAATTACAATACGCTTATAGCTAGTACTATAATCAACACGATTCGTCTTATTCAACACAAACTTATTGTTCCTAGGGTGGTCTTCTACTTTCTTCCATTGATCACTCTTAGCTTGCGATGTCCTATCTTGCTTTGTATTGTCTGGAGGCTTTGACCCGCTTGCTTTTGTATCACTGATTACTCCTATAGAGGGAATGATGGGAACATTAGTTGGTTTTGCTACTTTTTGAATTCCTGATCTGGAAGTGTTGGGATCTGAAGTGCTTGCAGGCACATCAAAGTTCACATGCTTGACTTTCGGCACAGAATAAGGCATATCATGGGTTGCGTGCTTAACACTAGGCATAGAGCAAGGCATAATGACTTTATCTTTATTACAAAAGGATTTAGGGCATGTTGCTCTCAAACATTCTAAAAGTTCCTGAGATCGTTTGGCATATAAGCATGCATACCTAACTTCACTATCAAGTGGTTTATTAATGCTATCCTCTTCGACAATCTCACAGAGACATTCTAGACTATCCTTAAGGTACGAAAGATATTCTTGAAACACAAGTTCGTTGTTTCTAAGATGAGGAGGAATATATTTTACAGTCACAGCATACTTGGAATCCGCATATGCCTTTGATATAACATTCTCATCACAGACAAGTGGCATTTCCCCTTTTACCTGACTCTTCAGATTCTCAAATTTCTTTTGTAAAGAAGTTATTTTTTCATTCTTCTTGTCACGAGTGACTTTCATTGAATCATATAACTCTTTGAAGTGTCGTTTAACCTTTTCATTTTCTTCTAGAAAACTCTCATTTTCTTGTTGTAATACATTAATGATGTTTTGAAGATGAAAGTTTTGAGAATACTGAGAATCTAAGGGAGGAGGCATTTGGGAGCCATTCACATTGTTCTTTTCACCCTTTAATTATGAAATTTGGGTTTTCAACTTTCTGATCGTGTTACAGTGAGCTCGAATTTGTTCGTTACGTTTGCTTATTTCAAAAACTGCATCAAACTCAGAAACATCCGAGGATGTCTTGATATTTGAGGTTTTAACATTTTCTTTGAGATGTTGATATTTTAGTTGCAAATCAAAATGTTCAACTTCCAACTTAGAATAATGTTTTACCAAATTATCATGATCATCCTGTTCAACTTTATCATGCAATTTTGAATTTGTGGTTTCAAGCTCAATGGCACGATCATGGGAAACTTTTAATGCAACAGTTAGTTCATGAAATTGAGACGCAATAATAGAATAATTTGTAACAGTGTAGAACACATCTTGAGCAACACATTGAGAGATTAAATTATCATTAATGATGTGTAGATTCTTTATCTCAATTTCATTACTCTTAAGCCCACGTTCATACATACTGATCTCAAATTCCATATCATTAAACATCTTTTTCATTTCTTTAATCTCTGTGTCCATTCCCTTTTGAAGACTCTCAAATTATTCTTTAAGTTGTTTAAAGAAATGCATGACCTCAGTTAAATAGCATTCTTTAGTTTGTTTAAAACCCCTTTCCCCTTCAGTTATCCCAGTGGGTGTGATTCTCTTCTTACACGTTTTCTCAAAATCAACAAATAGTTGGTAAACTACATAAAGGCTGATTAAGGTCTTGCTATTAGTGGGAAGATTTCTAGGCACTAGATGCATTGGTGTATTTGGGGGATACACAGTGGCTGGAGGCAATTTCCTACAAGGGGAATTCTTTTCGATAAAATCATCAGCTTTTTGCTTGTCCAGATCCTTTTTCCAGAACATTTGTTCAGGGGTCAGCTGGGTCTGAGGTCTAAAATTATTAAAGGCAATCCAATTTTCCTTAGAATAATTTGGTGTTTTAAAGGTGATATTTTATTTTATGCACAAGGGATTCTTAAGTTTATCAACCAATTTTTTCTAGAGACTTCTTCTAATTTTCTATCTTCCTCAGTGTACTCAGCACAAGTGGGTTTCTGTCTAGGCTTAAGAATCTCATTTCCATCATAGATTACCTTTTGAGCTGCTTTAGCTTTAATACAATCCTTAGGATTTGGTTCATCTACAAGTGCAACACTATTCTTATCACTCAGAACTCTATGCTTAGTGATCATGTGAGCAGTCTGAATGGTGTTCCCTTGTACGTACAACTTATTTTCAAGTTTGTTCTTTAAAGTTTTTAGGTTGGAAAATTCATTTAAAAGTTTTGATTCCTTAGCACTGAATTCCTGTTTAAGCACTTTTACATTTTCTTGAAGTTCCTGTTTCTGTTTAACAGTTTTGTTAAGCTTTTCTTGTAAGGAATCCAACTCTTGTTTTAACATTTCTTCCCTAAAATTACTTTTTCTGATAATTGTACGCATCTGGTTATCCATCTCGTGCTCACGGAAAGTTAATTCAAACTTAGCACGTTGTTCATATATAGCAACTTGTTCCTTATAGGCATTTAGTTCAGATGTTATAGAATCATCAGGGGCACATGCAATGTATTCATAAAAAATATAGTCATCATTGACTGCAGAAGATGCATCACTTGGTAGAATTTCACTTTCATTTTGTTTCACATATTGATCATATGGGACAACATTGATATTACCCATATTTTCAATATCTGATTCAATAATTTTAGTTGATTGTACCTTGTCGTGTATGTTTTGCACATCAACATCATCGTATAGTTTTAATACCTCTGATATGATTGATTCCTTGGAGGAACTGGCCTTTTGTGGTGAAGGAGCCTTTGGTGAGACCATTGGTGAAATGCTAGCCATGAAGATGGTTTGGGCAGTAGGTTTATCATCGACATCATAGTCAAACGCATCACAATCTGCCACCTGAAATGCATTTGGATTGTTGTGTCCCATACCCTGCACTGGCTGTTCATCTACATCTGCATCGTAAGTTTTGGCATTTCCCTCAGCAAGAAATAGCAACTTTTCTTCATCCAACACTGCTCCATTATCTTGAGCTTGTACCAGTAGCATTTTGTCCTTGAAGTACTCTGCATTTTATGGACGTTTAGGAGAAGTGCAGTTCCTCGCAATGTGTCCTTCTCCACCACAGTTGTAGCACTTGATTGGATTCCCTTGACCTTGAGCCATGTTCCTTCCTCTATTCTGATTACCAGCATATCCTCCACCTACTCCAGCATTTCCATAACCTGCTCCTGCCATTCCTTGTTCATTCTGTCTTCCTTGCACATTTTCCACCACTACCTTTCCTTCTTTAACTGTAGCATGATTGTGAAGATTGGAAGCCATTTTAAGATGGTTGTTGGTGTGTGGAGTGAAGTTCAGGTTTTGCTTAACCATTAGAGCCAGTTGATTGACAAGATGTTCCATGAATGTGTCTGAATCTAGGGGTTTATACCCTGGATCTGGAATGAGTTTGTGATTACCATTTCCAGTTTGTATGACTTGTGATGCTTTGGTGGTAATTCCTACATTAGTGTAGAATGCAGTTGAATCATTTGATGAGCTTGCATCTCTAGAATTAGTCTTGAACTTTTCCAAAATCATTCATTCAAACACATCATGTTTCTCATTTTGAAGCAGGTACGCATACAATTGCTCGTAATTGGTGTTTCTCAATCCTTTGTTTAACTTGACTGCAGTGATAAATTTGTGCCATTCGGGATTCATGTTGTTCACAAACTTTGAATTGAGCTGAATATTTGGCATAGTCATTTTGATATTCCTCATGTCATTCACAAGCATGTGGAATCTCACATAGTATTCTATAACAGTTTCCCCTGGATTCATCTTAAAGTTCTCAAAGTCATCATACAGCTGAGACTCCCTATCTTCTTCAGTCAATTCAGAACCCGAGAGAAGCATCTTAACATTGTCCCATACTGCCTTAGCTTCAGTGTTGTGATTGATCAACTTGTAAATATCCTTAGGTAAACCCTGGAGTATGATGTTTGAAGCCCTAATGTCTGGATCGTATCTCTTCTTCTCCTTATATGTCAGTTCATCATACGTCTTTGGTCTATCCAATCCTAATATTACTGAACCATCAGCAGCAGTTTCAAGAATGTCTCTGGTAGTCTCAACTTGGTATGGTCCTTCATCAATTGACTTAAGTATGTTAACCCCATTTTTTTTCCTAAGCAATACAGTCTGATTCTTTGAGCCCAAAAGTCATAACCGGTTATGTCCAGCATGGGAGGACGAGTGTCAGATCCTGCAGCTTGTACATCATCAGCAACGAAAGAGGTGATTGTAGACATGATTACAGATTCTACGGGATTTCACAACTCTTTGATTAAACCGGGAAATAGATTCTTTCACGGGATTTTACTAAATCAAGAGAAAACCATAAAACATAACACGAAGAAACAATAAGTCTCAAAAGACAAATCGCTCACTTGACAAGTCGCACTGTTCCCAAATCGCTTTAAACGACAAATCGCTCAAACACACAAATTGCTTAAACATACAAGTCGCTTAACTGGACAAATCGCATAAATAGACAACTCGCTTAAATAAACAAGACGCTTAAACAGACAAATCGCTTAACCAAACAAATCGCACAAGTACAACCACTACTCTGTCCTTTCTTGTCGTTTTGTCTCAATAGACAAATCGCATAGTATACAACTCGCTTCCCAGAAATAGACAAATCGCTTCAATAAGCAATCCTTTGAGAGACAAATCGCATAAAAACAGGGACAAATCGCATACTAGAAAACTTATCCGAGACACAAATCGCTTACTAGAAACTTACTAAAACACCACTTTTCAGTCCAAAAACAACCCAACCACACTGATTCAAGCCTTCCAAATCAAAACCTAAACACTTATAATGATTCTAAACACAAAAGTACAATTAAAATCCAAAATTTAACACTAGAGATGATCCAAATGATGCAAAATACTCTAAACTCATTTAAACCCAAAAACCTTATAAAAACCACTAGAAATCCAAGAACATGAAAGATGAGTGATCAAACCATGGCTCTTGATACCATTTGTAACATAATGGATTTCATAAACACATCACATATATTAAATATGGGGCGTATGATATAGGTTTTAGAGAGAGAAAGTGGAAGAGTTTAGGGAACTTAGTGAGACAAAGAAAAATGATATTATGAAGCTCCAACCCTCTACCTTGGGAGGTAGAGGGTATTTATAGTTTCTTACAAGACACGCCTCCTACGGGCTGCAGATCAGGCATACAGTGGGAAAAGACCCGTCCGTCCTCCACGGTGTTACTTAACAAACTACTTATTAACATAACATGACTACGACTACGAGCTTTCTAACGAATACATATACTTGAGGTGACCGACTCTTTAACTACCGGATTTTCTAAATCCTAACATGGAAGAATGATTGTAGCCACTTGTGACTTTTTCTAATGTTGATAACCATTTATTGGCTGGATGTGGTGTCTGTAAGTTTCTTCCCAAGTCTTAAGCAAGTAACATGGATGAACCCATGATTCAACAGATCTTACTTGCATTCCATTGAAGGTCATATACCGATTGGTAGTAACCAGCATGTTTACAGTTACCACCACCGACTGGCCAAAAATCACCTCCGTTGGCTAACCAACGCAAACAACGGGTGAGACGTGCTTCATGGAGGATCAAGTCATCGATGGTGTTTAAGATTTATACACATAGATACGTGCCTTACCCCCCCCCCCCCCTCTATTTTTGGTTAATGCAACATTTTGGGACTTATACATGGTCATTTTTGTGTTAATGTGATTTTTAAGGACATCATGTGATAACTTAGATACTCAATGTGTTACTTTTCCTTCCTTAGGACTAAAACACACGGCAAAGACACCAAACTCAACATATTCTATCACCATTTTAGTTAAGGAGTGAGTATTAGAGGCAAAATTAGATTTAAGTTATACCAAGAATTTACACTATATAAAACCTTGTACTTACCCTTCCTTTTATCACAATTCAATCGACACAAACTCCATTCTCTTCTCTCTATTGTCATGACTGGAAACACAGGAAAAAAAAGTGAAATATTTTGGGTGGTTAGCTTATTGGGTGGCTTATTTAGTTAAGGGTTTGGAAGTATAAAGTTTTTGGTTCTTATTTTGGGGTTTTGGTAAAGTATTCTTGGGTTTACTAGTCCATCCGATTCACAAAACACTCACCATCATTTTGTAAGCTTCATGAACTCTTTTCCATAATTATATTTACTTATATATGCATGCCATAATCATTTTAGCTCTTGTATATGCTTGTAGTGTTAAAGAAATTTGAATTAAGTTAGCTTATTTACCATAGTTTCTGTCCTAAAACTTCAGTCACATGTTTCGACCTAGAATCCCTAGCTAGACATTTTATGGACATTTCCAATTTTTTTATCTACATACATGTCTTAAGTTGATTTATGAAAAATTTTATAATTTTTGGACTTAATTTGTTATTTTTAATAAATCGCACGAAAAAGTTATTAAGTGTCGACACAAATCTGAGTACTATTTGCAGATTGGAAAAATCACTAATTTAGAAGCATTTTGGTAAATCGAGCTACTTGAAACATTTGTAGTGCACTCTCATACCTAATCTGAAAACTAATAATGAACCTTAGTGCTTATGTAGCTTTTGTTGTATTGTTTTGAAGTCAAATAAGTAACTTTACAATATGACACTCTAGGAACAATTTGTGTAAGCTATGTATTGAAAGATAGCTCAAAAAGTTCAAAAACGCATATTCTGTTTGGGGAAAGCAGAAAAGCTTTAACTTCTGAAGTTGTCGCAGTTGTATGAAGTGGAACGATTTGGAGACAAACATACATTGCAGATTAGAGAATAGAAATCAAGAACCAGTTAATATTGAGTTCCTATTGCTTTGATACTCCACTGCAACAAATGCTTCCAGAGAGTACCTCTCTTTATCTATTACATTAATTTAAGAATGTATCATATGATCACATAGTTTAGAAATTAAAATTAATTGGAATTAGCATCTCTTCTAGAAATGAATGTCAATGATCAATGAATTTCGACGTACTCTTTTTTTTCTGGTAGATATAGTTTGCAAAACCAATCCATATAAGGGTTTGAGTTTACCGCTACACATACTTAAATTACTCATACCATATGTACGTTTATGCTCCATGTGACCGTTTTGCATACTCTAACTGTGTATGAGTTTTTACTTAATTAAATGAAGTGTGGTCAGCAGTGACGGAACCAGTGTGGGTCTCGGGGAGTCTCGGGACATCTATGGATTTTTGTGACGTAGTGTTAATTTTGTTAAAAAAAAAGACCTTGATTTTTCTTATGTACTCAGTCCTTAAAAGTTGTTTTTAGTATTGTTTAGTTTATTTTAAGTGCATCTGATGACTTTGTGTCCTGGTTTCGTTCGTGATGGCATGGTGAGAATGTCTGATTACACAAGTGATAAACTATTTTTGTATTTGCACTAAAGAAAAAGAAGAGTACGTCCGTCATATGTTGCTCCGACGATTTTTGTTGGAAATAACCATTAAAATCTATAATAAAGTAGTAACTATGACATGTATTTTGTAGAAACCCTTTTTACATTAATAAACAAATAAATACTTTTACATTGGTTGAAAAAGAAACAACAACCCAACTAATTATATAGAATTTAATGCATTTTAAAGGTCATTTTCAAAGCCCTAAACTTTGATTTCATAGTGTTGTTACACGTGTATATATTGCAACCATAAACACCAACTTCTTACTTGTATAAACGCTCAAACACTCAACGCCCCACCTTACCATCCATATAGTAATGAGGCTTACTTTCAAATCACTATTTCCGTTCAAAGCTACAATTGCACCACCGCAAGAACGATCATGTTGGTCATGTTGTGCCATTTCTAGTACAACTACGAGTGCTCCCATTAAATGGGAGCGTTTGTTGGTCGACTTGGGGGAAGATCATCATAGGTGTCCACCAAGTCGACTAAGCAAGAAGTGGAAGGAATACCATGGTACCAAGAACTGGGAAGGCTTATTAGACCCTCTTGATGATGGCTTACGTGACGAGATCATTAGGTATGGTAGCTTCGTCGAGGCTGCATACCAATCTTTTGACTTTGATCCTTCTTCTCCTACATATGCTGCATGCCGCTACAATAAAAACACTATGTTGGAACGATCGGGCGTCCATGAATGTGGGTACCGTGTGACAAAAAATTTACACGCCACATCATCCATTTCCTTGCCAAGTTGGATAGAAAGAATGCCCCGTTGGATGCAAGTGCAATCCAGTTGGATAGGTTATGTGGCTGTTTGTGAGGACAAAAAGGAGATTTCTAGGCTCGGAAGGCGTGACATAGTCATCGCTCTCCGTGGCACCGCCACTTGTCTAGAATGGCTCGAGAATCTACGGGCCACTCTAGCTCATTGCAGTGCTAATGTGTCAGATGTACAAAAGGACGATCCCATGGTGGAGGCTGGAGTTCTAAGCTTGTATACATCCGGCACTAGCACATGCCCAAGTTTACAACAATTACTAAGAGAAGAAGTGCTAAGATTACTAAGAACATACCGTGATGAACAAATAAGTTTGACCATCACCGGCCATTCTTTAGGAGCTTCTTTAGCCATTCTGGCTGCCTACGATATCAAAACCACCATCAAACTCTCCCCTCATCTCTCAGTCATCTCGTTTGGCGGACCCAGGGTTGGGAACCGAAGCTTTCGTCACCACCTAGAACAACAAGGAACAAAGATTTTACGTATTGTCAATTCAGATGACCTAATCACGAAAGTTCCTGGTTTTTTTGTGGAAGACCATGAGGATGTGATACAAGAGCAAAATGCTCGAGTAGCCCATCTAAAAGGTTGGATAAAAAAGCACGTAAGAGAGAGCCAATGGGTTTATGCTAACATAGGGCACGAGCTTCGGCTAAGTAGCCGAGACTCATTACAGTTAAACAGTATTAATGTAGCAACATGCCATGATCTCAAGACTTATCTTGATCTAGTAAATGGTTTTGTTAGCTCAACTTGTCCCTTTAGAGCTGGTGCAAGAAGGATGCTCAAGAAAGCTACCACTATGCCTTCTGTAAATCAAAACTAATCTATTTCTATTATAAAAAACAAAAAAAACAAAAAAACTTTTGTTAAAATTAAGTTGGATATCAATCTTCTAAGATAAAAAGTCTTGCTCAAATCTTCAATTTTATTTCTGTGCACAGAGGCGGACAGAGGGGTTCACAGCGTGTCCGTAAACCAAAGAAATTAAGTATGTAGTGTAAATTATTGTAAAAAATTCTGATTTTTTTAAAAGCGTCATGTTAAAACAAATTGTGCTATAACTCTCTTTTAACGTTAATGAAATGCACTTGACACCTTTTGATTCTGAGTCTTCCCGTGTCACTAGATACTTGTTTCACCTACCTCTTGGCGTAAAAATGTCTATAGATACTTAGTTTCACTTACCATTTGATGTAAAAATATAATAGTAGAAAGATGTATTGGTTCACTAATTCAACAATAGTATTACATATATTTCAGAACAAAACTAGCAAAGCTCTCTCGGTCTTTGCTAGATCTATAATTAAAGTTGCTAGGTTGATCTTACAGTACTTATATTGGTCTAAATATACAATATACATCCATTTAAATGCCAAAAGAACAAAGTTACATTCATCAACTTTGCCAAATATTTTGTACGTATCAAAAAGTTGTTGGTAAAAGTAGAGTGAATTTCTCCCTCCAACCTACCAACAAGTTATCTTTTGTAAATAGAAAACTTGGTTTTTCAAATTCTGTTGACTATATTGTGGTCAAACTTGAAATGGTTATTTCATTCTTGTGTTTCTTGTTTCATAAAGTGCAGCGGCATTAATGTTATAAAAGTTTTAAGTTTCAAAGTTTGTACCAAATACGATAAGATATGGAGTGCAAGAGCCAAAGTGGAATTCACTACATCAATCGTGTGGACGGGCGAGGAGACTTTCGCCGGGACGCAAAGTCCCCGGCAAAAGTCGCTAAACGACAAAATCAAAGCTGACGTGGCACATGAATACGCTGACCTGTTGAAGAAAATTCAACCAGATCTTTCGTCGGGGACTTGTCCCCGAGGAAAGTCTGTTGACTATTTACTATTCTTTGACCGTCCGGTCAAAATTCAACGGTAATTTTCGCCGGGGACCTGTCCCCGGCAAAAATGGTTTACACTTTGACGAAAATTTGACCAGAGTCAATAGCATGTTAAATGTTCCCGCCTTTATTCCCGCCAAAACTTTCCTCGGGGACATGTCCCCGGCAAAAATGGTATTTGCAAAAATATGCTAAAATTATATGTTAAAAATACACAACTTTTAATACACAACTAAAACCCCGATTAAATGTTAAAAATATGAACTTAATTATATTATGGTTCATTCAGATGTTAAAATGACCTGCTAGAGATGGGTCGGATCAAGTATGTTCTCTATGTGATGTTCTTAATCTTATATTTCTTGCTCCACAAGAACACATAAAAGGATTAAATGGCTTCATCTCAGGTTTTGAAATTTGTGTGAGGATAAGAGGTTGTGAAAGTCTTGTAAAAATAAAAGAACTATATAATGTGTTTGTCATGTTGGTGGGAAGTTTTGGCGCCATTTTTTTTGTGGGAATTTTTGGCGCCATTTTTTTGGTGGGAAGTTGAAACCAGTAGACAACTGCAAGAATTTGAACCTATGTAATAATAATAATAATAATAATAATAATAATAATAATAATAATAATAATAATAATAATAATAATAATAATAATAATAATAATAATAATAATAATAATAATAATAATAATAATAATAATAATAATAATAATAATAATAATGTATTGATGTATACTGATGTATTGATGTATATAAATAATAATAATAATTTATATATACTGATGCATTGATGTACACCATAGCACCTATACTTGGTCGTTTAACATGATACGTATACCATAGCACCTATACTTGGTCGTTTAATATGATACGTATACCATAGCACCTATACTCGGGCGTTTAACATGATACGTATACCATAGCACCTATACTTGGTCGTTTAACATGATACGTGTACCAATACCACCTATACTCGGCCGTTTAACATGATACGTATACCATAGCACCTATACTTGGTCGTTTAACATGATACGTGTACCAATAGCACATATACTTGGTCGTTTAACATGATACGTATACCAATAGCACCTATACTCGGCCGTTTAACATGATACGTATACCATAGCACCTATACTTGGTCGTTTAACATGATACGTATACCATAGCACCTATACTCGGCCGTTTAACATGATATGTATACCATAGCACCTATACTCGGTCGTTTAACATGATACGTATACCATAGCACCTATACTTGGTCGTTTAACATGATACGTGTACCAATAGCACCTATACTGCAAAATGGGTCAGTTACTTTTCCCGGGGACACGTCCCCGGCGAAAGTGCAAAAGGTAATTTCATGTTACTACTTTCACCGGGGACACGTCCCCGGCAAAAACGAAAACACAACAGTAGCGTGTAGTTTTTGCAGGGGACATGTCCTCGGCGAAAGAGATTAGCTCAACAGTGGTAGTTAACTTTGCCGGGGACATGTCCCTGGCAAAAAGAGTGCCACATCGGACTAATAATTTAATTAGGTAATTAAATTAATATTCAAAAATAATTTTACCCGGGGACGTCTCCCCAGTAAAAACATATGCCACGTCGGACTTGTTTGACCGGTGACAAATGGCTGTGGGACCCACATGTCCCCGGGAAAGGTGATAACTAGTCCCCGGGGAAAGTATTCTTATAGGGTATTACCGGAGGACTTTCACCGGGGACATGTCCCCGAGGAAAGCTTTCACAAGGGACTTGTCCCCCGCGAAATCCCTGATATTTCGCCTGCGAAACCCACGATTATTGTAGTGGAAGTTTGTGCTATATAAGCTTCTTCACCTGATTAGGGTTTCATTATCTCATTGTTATCTTTGATATTTCTCTCTCAGATTTAACACACAGTTTGTTCTAGTCTTGTATACAATTGATTAATCTCTTTATTTGATCAATCTTGTCTTGTTTCTTCACAGATCAATCTCTTTATTTGATCTGTGGTATTGAGTGTTTGAGTGTCTTTGTGGTGAGGTAGATTGTAAAACCCTAAAAATATAAACGCATAATAAGACTATTTTACCCTTGAAATCAAAATTATTAAAATACGTTTATGATCATTTAACGAAATTTAAAAACTTAACTTATCTATAATTAAAACTTAACGAATATGTGTACGTGATTGATTTTGTACGACGAAGATTTAAACGTCTCACTAAAATATTGGGCCTTGTCTTTCGTTATTTGGGAAACAACTTGGGCCGAGTGTTTGTTCGTTCGTTTGGACCAAGAGGCCGAAGCCCACACACCTTCTCAAAGCCCTAGAACCGAATTTTTCACCACCTATATATACAAACTCATAAACATAATTTGGAACCCTAGTTTTGCCTCTTCTTTCTTTTTCTTCCCATTCGGCCGAAACCCTAAACCATTGGAGTCGAGACTTTGTTCCAACAAGCTAAGGTATAACGTGTTCTATTCGTCTTACTTTGATACCTAACGTTATTAGATATTGTAACATGTTTAGTTTTGAATTGGATCTTGTGTTTTTGGTCGAGCCGTATGAAAACAAAACCAACATAATGAATCGGATCTTATAATATTAAAGAGCATGTATTGTAATGCGTAGCATGTGAATCGGATATTGATTTTGTCGAGCCACTATAAACCGAATCACATGTATAGATGTTATCATGCCTCATAAGATCGAAACCCTAATTGGAATGGAACCCTAAGTGTAATTAATGGTCTAAACATGTGATTATAATGGTTTTAATAAACCCTAAAACTGGACAGCATCATATGTCGAATTTGTGTGTGTCATAGATCGAATTTTATAAGTACAATAATCTGGGTTTTTGTGAGAAAAGTTTATTTTATGTCTTAGTTAAGTTTCCCAAGTGGTTTGGTCGAATTTGGAGTTGTCTAAGTCGTATTTTTGAATTTTACAAGATCAAGTGTCAAAGCTGAGAAAACGGGTCTGAAATTTTGTTGGATTGTTTGATTTTTCATATACAAACCATAATGAATTGGGAGCTCTCCTTTTACAGGAGTGATATTTAGGATATAAATGAATTTCTGGGAGTTCTGGGGATTTTTCCAAGGTGTCTAAACAGGTCCAATAAGCGTAAACTTTTAAGGTGTAATTTCTGATTACTTTCTGGACAGGTCTGGACTTGTGATTTTCCATAGGCCATTTGGCATAGATATAGAACCCACCAATTTTTGGAGACTCTTTTAACTCATATGGGAACCCCTGGGATTTTTCTTGATTTCATTTGAGCTAAGTAAGTATTTTATAAAAATCGCTAAAGTCTGGTCCGAATATGAGTTTAAGAAACTGAAAGATAAAATATGATATCAATAGGTAACACACTTACAAATGCATAAGAAGCTTATAAAACGAGAGTATACTTATAACTCTAAGAATGTTAATGTGATGAATCCGTTATAACTTAAATAAGCTAATGAGTATTAAATAAATCATAATCCGTGTAGATTCGTTGAAGGAGACGCGACGTTACATCTTCGTATTCCTACATTCGTTTACTTTCCTCTCATTTGCTTTAAGGTACAGATATTCTGACCTTTTCAGTAAAGGTTCCTTATGACGTTCTTTTCGTTAGCTTTCCTATTTTACTTATTAGGGTTTCCAATGCCATTGCTATGAACCCTTTCCTGATTGTTTGACCGGTTGCTTATCTGCACTTATGTTTTATTGAACCATGCGATACCTGATTTGAACTGTATGTTAGGAAGACTTTGATATGCACATTTGTTGAACCTTGCTATGTTTGATTATGAATATTTGATTATGAACTTCTAGATATGAATGTATGATTTGTGATTGTGATATGAACTTCTGACCTTTGTTATATTTGAATATGAACCTTATGATATGAGTTATCTGATATGTTATTTGCTGAACCTTGTGTTTGATTAAGACCTGTGTCATAATTGAAATGTTGTTTGACCTAAGATAGTTTGACACCCGAGCCAAATTATTTCACTAGGCATGGGGTTTCCATGTCCGTGTCAGTGATGCACCATTGACATGACTCTAGGGTAGTAGAGTGAAGTTCTGCCACGTCCCTTATCTATTATTTGTTATGAGCTCAAGTTATATTATATTATCAATATATGTTTGTGGGGCGTATGGATGCATCCTAGATCTGATCAGTTGTCCGATATGATTTGTCTAGGTGAATGATGTCGTGTGCAATGCGCGTCTTCATAAAACTCTGGGAGCTAGCTACTCCGGATTATTTGAGATTGTTTCTATATTGTTATGATGTTTTGATATGATATGTTTTGGGCTCGTGGTAGTTAATTAAATTCTTATATGTTATTCTATGTTAAGTATTCTGATTATGAGTCGGTATGTTCAAGTGTTTATAATTATGTGCTAGGCTTATTATATGTTATTATATGTATTTATGCTTTTGTATGTTTATGTGACTACCGTCTGCTATGCTAAGATATGATTAATATGTTTAAATATGATTCGCATGCTGTCATCTGATATTATGTTAGTTTATCGTTATGTGAATTCGTTGATCAGCAAGATGAATGTGCTAGTGTACAATTGAGTGTTTTGGAAGTTTAGTATGTATTATGGTTCAGTTATTTTATGAACTTTGCCTATACGTTAGGGTATCTATCTGCTTATGTTTGATCTGCCATGTTAAAACTCTGCTGATGTTAGGATTTGATCTAAGAACTGTTTTAGCTTATGATAATTGTTCTGATAATTGCTAATGGCTATGATATGTCTTTTGCTTATTTAGTTATAGTTGTCTACTGTGTTTTCTATCTGTATGTGTGACTGCCATGTTTTGACTGTTGTTAGTACTTCCGCTGTTACGATACTTGTTATGTTTTCATCTAAGGTTTTTGATCTGTGCCATTGCCATGCTCACTTATTAATTAATTGCTTCCGCTTTCCTGTAGATATCTGGTTGGCTTGCATGTCTTTTGATTTCCTGATTTGATTGTATGACATATATGTTGTATGAATGCCATGATTATTTTCTAGGAATTGTTTCCGTTAGTCCTTAGACTTTTTCGTTTGGTTTATATGTAACCTATTTTCTTGATATGTTAAGTGTCTGGTTATTTCTGAAGTATTTGCATTTGTGTCATTAATGTGCTATGAGGTGTTTAAACTGTTATGTGTTTGTTTGGATTTCTGTATATTTGTGCTTCCGCAGAATCCTAAAAGATCCCTCATCATCTTTTTATTTTGATTTCGTTATTTGTATATTTGTTTTGTTTAGCTTTTGTTTCGTTATATCTGTTCACTGGGCTTTGTAAGCTCAGCCGCATTTTCTTTTCCTGCGGCAGGTATTTTAAGCATTCAAGATGAGCTCTTGGGATAGCTGATATGGGTTGAGAGTAGAGACGAGAGCAAGATTTGACCATAGAGATCTTAGAATTATTTTTGGTTATTAAGTTATTTATGTTTTCTTTTGAAAATTTCGTAAAGACTTTTGCTTTTGTATAGTACATAAAGTTCTGATATGAAACCGTATTTGTGATATCTTTACCCTTGTCAGGTTGGGGTGTTACAATTATGGTATCAGAGCTCTAGGTTTTAGGACCCTTAGAGCTTAGGCTATGACCTGTGAGGATTGGGTAGACATTAGGTTTACGTCTGTTCAAGATATTTTTCGATTCCTTTTGACTGTCGTTCAGATTTGACTCTGATATTCGTTTGTCTTCACTGTTTTGGCCCTCCTCTTTTCGCATCGAATTTTGTTATTTTGTTTTCGCTCGTCCGTTTGTCGATCGTTAGATGGATACTACCCACAGAGCCGAAGAAGATGGTGTCGACCCTGCGTTGCTGCAACAGTTCCTGTGCTGGAGAGGTTCGAGAAGCAGAAGCCACACTCGACTGCCGTACTGCTGGAGACATCAGGATGCTGCTGGAGGGAGCTGGACGAATCAACCAAAGACGCAACGACGAAGACATGATTCAACCGGTGGCTGGGAAGGTTCATCTACTTAATATGATTTGGGCGCGACGTGTGTTACTCTAATTCGTTTGTCACGCGTTTTGAAGCGGTTTGATATCTTACTACATGATTTTGATCGGCATTACTTTTCTTTGATTTGTTCGGAACTCGGTTCGAATCGTGAAGTTTTATCGTTAGCATTCTGGTATAACTCAGCTTTTCCTTCTGGATCGTCAGTAATGAGTCATGAGGAACTGTTTTGTGCATTGGTTGCCTTCTTTTTGTTGTGGTATGGTAAGTTGTTTGATGTCGTATATGCTGTATGTAGGTGATCTGGTATGTTATAGTATGTTACTTGCTATTTGTATGTTATCTGTATGTGATATGTTTTGTTGTGATACTGGTTATGTGGTTTGCCATGACCCGGGACAGAATATTGTGACAATAAGAACTTGTTATGTGATGCAAGTATTATGACGCCTGATCAACGTGATAATACCGAGATCATATAATTTGAACTTATTGAAATTATATGACGTTTGGGGAAATGCCTGTGGTTGATACGTGATTGGACTTTGACTTGTACCTGTTATTTGTCACTCCTCATGTTTGATTGGAATTTTGTACCTATTTGTGAGATTTCGTCGATATCTGTTACGTGTAAGTTTTGTGCGCGTTAGACCGAAATTGTTATGATTTGTGTGAACCATGGATTACTATGTTTGCTCTAAATGTGTATGTCTCCGTGTACCCTTATTTTGATCATAGGATATTTCGTGTAGTGTTTGAGGAACATTAGATCCTTTTAGTTTGATTATCTGTGATTAGTAAGACCTTTAGGATTCGTTCTGTCTATGCATGCGTTATTTTCATCATTAGATACCGGAATAAGTTAGAGCGTGTTTTTGATTTTCTGCATCTCATCTTTTACTGCTAATACTTTTATAAGTATATGATTAGCGTTCGTCATTTATTCCTTGAAGTTCCGAAATCCACATTTGTTGCCGTTCTGTCCGTCTTATCCAATTTCGAGGACGAAATTTTCTTTTTAGAAGGGGAGAGTTGTAAAACCCTAAAAATATAAACGCATAATAAGACTATTTTACCCTTGAAATCAAAATTATTAAAATACGTTTATGATCATTTAACGAAATTTAAAAACTTAACTTATCTATAATTAAAACTTAACGAATATGTGTACGTGATTGATTTTGTACGACGAAGATTTAAACGTCTCACTAAAATATTGGGCCTTGTCTTTCGTTATTTGGGAAACAACTTGGGCCGAGTGTTTGTTCGTTCGTTTGGACCAAGAGGCCGAAGCCCACACACCTTCTCAAAGCCCTAGAACCGAATTTTTCACCACCTATATATACAAACTCATAAACATAATTTGGAACCCTAGTTTTGCCTCTTCTTTCTTTTTCTTCCCATTCGGCCGAAACCCTAAACCATTGGAGTCGAGACTTTGTTCCAACAAGCTAAGGTATAATGTGTTCTATTCGTCTTACTTTGATACCTAACGTTATTAGATATTGTAACATGTTTAGTTTTGAATTGGATCTTGTGTTTTTGGTCGAGCCGTATGAAAACAAAACCAACATAATGAATCGGATCTTATAATATTAAAGAGCATGTATTGTAATGCGTAGCATGTGAATCGGATATTGATTTTGTCGAGCCACTATAAACCGAATCACATATATAGATGTTATCATGCCTCATAAATTCGAAACCCTAATTGGAATGGAACCCTAAGTGTAATTAATGGTCTAAACATGTGATTATAATGGTTTTAATAAACCCTAAAACTGGACAGCATCATATGTCGAATTTGTGTGTGTCATAGATCGAATTTTATAAGTACAATAATCTGGGTTTTTGTGAGAAAAGTTTATTTTATGTCTTAGTTAAGTTTTCCAAGTGGTTTGGTCGAATTTGGAGTTGTCTAAGTCGTATTTTTGAATTTTACAAGATCAAGTGTCAAAGCTGAGAAAACGGGTCTGAAATTTTGTTGGATTGTTTGATTTTTCATATGCAAACCATAATGAATTGGGAGCTCTCCTTTTACAGGAGTGATATTTAGGACATAAATGAATTTCTGGGAGTTCTGGGGATTTTTCCAAGGTGTCTAAACAGGTCCAATAAGCGTAAACTTTTAAGGTGTATTTTCTGATTACTTTCTGGACAGGTCTGGACTTGTGATTTTCCATAGGCCATTTGGCATAGATATAGAACCCACCAATTTTTGGAGACTCTTTTAACTCATATGGGAACCCCTGGGATTTTTCTTGATTTCATTTGAGCTAAGTAAGTATTTTATAAAAATCGCTAAAGTCTGGTCCGAATATGAGTTTAAGAAACTGAAAGATAAAATATGATATCAATAGGTAACACACTTACAAATGCATAAGAAGCTTATAAAACGAGAGTATACTTATAACTCTAAGAATGTTAATGTGATGAATCCGTTATAACTTAAATAAGCTAATGAGTATTAAATAAATCATAATCCGTGTAGATTCGTTGAAGGAGACGCGACGTTACATCTTCGTATTCCTACATTCGTTTGCTTTCCTCTCATTTGCTTTAAGGTACAGATATTCTGACCTTTTCAGTAAAGGTTCCTTATGACGTTCTTTTCATTAGCTTTCCTATTTTACTTATTAGGGTTTCCAATGCCATTGCTATGAACCCTTTCCTGATTGTTTGACCGGTTGCTTATCTGCACTTATGTTTTATTGAACCATGCGATACCTGATTTGAACTGTATGTTAGGAAGACTTTGATATGCACATTTGTTGAACCTTGCTATGTTTGATTATGAATATTTGATTATGAACTTCTAGATATGAATGTATGATTTGTGATTGTGATATGAACTTCTGACCTTTGTTATATTTGAATATGAACCTTATGATATGAGTTATCTGATATGTTATTTGCTGAACCTTGTGTTTGATTAAGACCTGTGTCATAATTGAAATGTTGTTTGACCTAAGATAGTTTGACACCCGAGCCAAATTATTTCACTAGGCATGGGGTTTCCATGTCCGTGTCAGTGATGCACCATTGACATGACTCTAGGGTAGTAGAGTGAAGTTCTGCCACGTCCCTTATCTATTATTTGTTATGAGCTCAAGTTATATTATATTATCAATATATGTTTGTGGGGCGTATGGATGCATCCTAGATCTGATCAGTTGTTCGATATGATTTGTCTAGGTGAATGATGTCGTGTGCAATGCGCGTCTTCATAAAACTCTGGGAGCTAGCTACTCCGGATTATTTGAGATTGTTTCTATATTGTTATGATGTTTTGATATGATATGTTATGGGCTCGTGGTAGTTAATTAAATCCTTATATGTTATTCTATGTTAAGTATTCTGATTATGAGTCGGTATGTTCAAGTGTTTATAATTATGTGCTAGGCTTATTATATGTTATTATATGTATTTATGCTTTTGTATGTTTATGTGACTACCGTCTGCTATGCTAAGATATGATTAATATGTTTAAATATGATTCGCATGCTGTCATCTGATATTATGTTAGTTTATCGTTATGTGAATTCGTTGATCTGCAAGATGAATGTGCTAGTGTACAATTGAGTGTTTTGGAAGTTTAGTATTTATGATGGTTCAGTTATTTTATGAACTTTGCCTATACGTTAGGGTATCTATCTGCTTATGTTTGATCTGCCATGTTAAAACTCTGCTGATGTTAGGATTTGATCTAAGAACTGTTTTAGCTTATGATAATTGTTCTGATAATTGCTAATGGCTATGATATGTCTTTTGCTTATTTAGTTATAGTTGTCTACTGTGTTTTCTATCTGTATGTGTGACTGCCATGTTTTGACTGTTGTTAGTACTTCCGCTGTTACGATACTTGTTATGTTTTCATCTAAGGTTTTTGATCTGTGCCATTGCCATGCTCACTTATTAATTAATTGCTTCCGCTTTCCTGTAGATATCTGGTTGGCTTGCATGTCTTTTGATTTCCTGATTTGATTGTATGACATATATGTTGTATGAATGCCATGATTATTTTCTAGGAATTGTTTCCGTTAGTCCTTAGACTTTTTCGTTTGGTTTATATGTAACCTATTTTCTTGATATGTTAAGTGTCTGGTTATTTCTGAAGTATTTGCATTTGTGTCATTAATGTGCTATGAGGTGTTTAAACTGTTATGTGTTTGTTTGGATTTCTGTATATTTGTGCTTCCGCAGAATCCTAAAAGATCCCTCATCATCTTTTTATTTTGATTTCGTTATTTGTATATTTGTTTTGTTTAGCTTTTGTTTCGTTATATCTGTTCACTGGGCTTTGTAAGCTCAGCCGCATTTTCTTTTCCTGCGGCAGGTATTTTAAGCATTCAAGATGAGCTCTTGGGATAGCTGATATGGGTTGAGAGTAGAGACGAGAGCAAGATTTGACCATAGAGATCTTAGAATTATTTTTGGTTATTAAGTTATTTATGTTTTCTTTTGAAAATTTCGTAAAGACTTTTGCTTTTGTATAGTACTTAAAGTTCTGATATGAAACCGTATTTGTGATATCTTTACCCTTGTCGGGTTGGGGTGTTACATAGATAGCATCCAGTTTGGGGATTATCTTTTCTATTGTATTGTTAACATACTCCTTTGAGGACATTTTTGAAGTTTATAGTAATAAATCACCAAGGGGTGGTTGGTTGGGTTTGTGTTCTTTACTACTTTTTACATGGTACTAGAGTTACGGCTTTGATATTTGGTGATTCTTATTTTTAGGGTTTCGTGATCTTTGGGCATTTTTTGATCTGGTTTGTTAATCGGTTAATTGGTGTTGAATTTCAATGGCCATGTTGAAATTAGTCTCTTTGGATAAAGATCTAGTTATTTGTGGGTTGATCTATTAGGGTTTCTTTAAACTCTAAATTTGGTAATTTGGGGATCTTTATCCTCTTGTGGTTCTTAGTTTAATTGGGTTGGGTTTTTTTTATCAATTACACTCTTGACTAAGCGAATCAAGAATGTTCTTGACTATTTGCATTCTTAACTAAGTGAATCAAGAGTGCTTATGGTTGTGTTTTGTATTAAGTGAATCAAGAATGTTTTATCCTTTCATTCACTAAATCTCCGGCCATTTTAGTTTTCACAATGATTGACACTGTGGATAATCTTGACCTACTTCCTAGAGAAGCAAGGAAACCTGCTATGTGCACAACTAGGTATGAGACTTGGTGTCTTAGACTGCTTTGGGGTGTTAGTGTGTTTCATTTTCTATATTTTTATCATTGTTTTTGTTCTAGATTGTTGGAGGTTAGATTTTTGGGCAGTCTTGAAAGTTGTTAATGGTTTAATTGGTGGTTAATTGTGCTTGAAGGTGTGAAGGTCTTTGTTTGATGATTGTTATATGTTATGTCTTGTCTTTTTGTTTTATGTGTTCTGTTTGTTTTATGTGTTCTGTTTGTTTTTGCTTGTTTGTTGTTTCTTTATCTGTTTTTCATCATGACTGGAGGTGCTGGTAGTAGTGGTACTAATGATGTTTTGATTAATAATTTGTATGTTGGTAATCATTTTCATATTCAGTCTAATGATAATAATAGTACTGGTTTAATTCCATTTAAACTTATTCGTGCTGAAAAATATAGAATATAGTATGGTGCTATGAAACTTGCTCTTCAAGCTAGAAATAAATTTAGTTTTGTTGATGGTACTTGTTGAGGGAATCTTTTGCTGCTAGTAATGTGTTAACTGCTCAGTGAGACACATGTAATGCTATTGTCTTAACTTGGGTTCTGCTTCTCAAGATATCTACAATGGGTCTTGTTTATTATGAAAATGTAGCTTCTGTTTGGAAAGAGTTACAATATACTTATGATAAAGTTGATGGTTCTGTTATATATAATTTGTTGCAACAAAAAAGTAACTATGTTAAACAAGGTGGTAATTTTGTTGCTGACTATTATCCCAGACTTAACTCTCTTTGGAGATAATTTTAAACTTTGACCAAACTTCCTAAATGTACTTGTGAAGTTAAATGTTCTTGTGATGCTAGTAAGGGATTGATGTTTGATCAACAACTTATGAAACAGATGCAGTTCTTAATGGGCCTTGATGATTGTCATCAGCCTGTTAAAATAGCTCTTTTAACCAGGGATCCACTCCCTGAGGTAAAAGATGCTTATACTATTGTGTTCAGAGAGGAGTCCCATAGGGGTGTTCCTGAGTCCTCTAGTGTTACTGAGTCTAAACTGCATGCTACTTCTTTGCTGCTAAATCTTTCAACAATAATAGAAGAAGTTATAATAATAATAACAACAACATTAGAGGATCTGTGACCAATACTGTTAATAAAGGACCTAATCCTAATTTGTTGTGTAAAATATGTGGCATGATTGGTCATACAATTGAAATGTGCAATGACCTTATTGGTTATCCACCTGGTTTTAAAAAGGTTTCAAATTCTATTAAAAATTTTAGTTTTAAACAAAATTTCAATACCGATATTGATGTTAAGTCTAATGAGAAACAACAGTCTGCTACTAGTCAAACAAGGTGGTACTCCTTCTGGAAGCATTCATGCCAATATGGCATGCAGTGCTTCATTTTTTAATGGAGATATTTGGTTTTCAATATAAATTTTCCAAAATTATTGTGTCAACTCAAGTTTATTAGTTAAAATAATAACTTTGGGTTGGATAATTGATTTTGGTGCAAACCAACATTTAACTGTGTCCACTGTTGGTATGTTTAATATTGCGGACATTTCAAATTTACAAATTAGTGTTGGTCATTCAAATGGAACTCTTTCTAATATAAGTCACACTGGTAATATGAAATTAATTGATATTGTGATTTTCTATGATGTTCTGGTTGTGCCTGGTTATTGTGTTAGTTTGTTGTTTCTTAAAAAATTAATTAAAGATAGCAAGTTGTTTGTTGGGTTTGATGAAGACAAAGGTTTCAAAAATCGCTAGGAGGTAGCGTGGCGGTCGGTTACCGCCTAGCGATTAATTGGTTAGGTGGTGATTAATTGGGGATTAATCGGATTTGATTTTTATATATAAAATTAAAAAAATTTGAAACTATATGCCCGATTTGGCCGATCTAGCCGATTTTTTCCCGATTTGATTTATCCCTTATTTGGCCGATTTCTATCTGTAACCGAGTTGGCCGATTTATGCCCGATTTGGCCGATTTTTATCCGATTAATTGGCATGTTGACCCATTTTTTAACAAACCGATTAATAAGGCCGATTAGTGAAAATCGTGGTGGTTAATCACTGCCTAGCGATTAAGCGCCGATTAATCGGTCGCCAAGGCCGATTTTTGCAACACTGATGAAGACAAATATTATATTCAGGATTACAAAAGGCAGATAACCTTGGGTACTAGTAGTGAAACGGGTGGATTGTACTTGTTTGATATGCAATCTGATAAGTCTTTAGGTAAGGTTAACATAGTTATGTCATATAATGTGTCAAAAGATATAAGGCACAATAGACTTGGTCATCCTGGTGATCAAGTCTTAGTTGATCTAAAAAAATGATTTGAATTTGACTAAACCCACTAGTATGTCTACTTGTGAGGTCTGTTATAGGGCTATACAAACAAGGGAACCATTTCCCTTATGTGATCACAAGTCTGAGAAGCTTGGTGAACTTGTTCATCTTGACTTGTGGGGCTCATACAGAGTCACAAGTAAAAAGGGGTTCAAGTATTTCTTGACCATTATTGATGATTTCTCTAGAGCTGTTTGGGTATATCTGATCAAAACCAAAGATGAGTTCTTGGAGGTTTTTGTAAGTTATATTAAACTAATACATAATTAGTTTAATGTCAATATTTAATCTTGTAAGGTCTGATAATAGAACTGAGTTTGTTAATAAAAGAATGAATGACTTGTTTTCTGATCTTGGAATCATTCAACAAACCTCTTGTGTTCATACTCCTCAGCAAAAATGAGATTGTTGAAAGGAAACATAGACACTTGCTTAATGTTGCAAGGAGTCTTATGTTTCAAGGGGGATTCCTTTGAAATTTTGGTATGATTGTGTGTTAACTGCTGTTTATCTAATTAACAAGCTAGCTTCATATGTTTTAAATGGTAAGACTCCTTATGAATTGGTTCACAATAAAAAACCAAGTATCTCCCACTTGAGAAGTTTTAGCTGTCTTTGTTATTCAACTGTTTTAAATAACAATGATAAATTCACATCTAGGTCTGAAAAATGTGTTTTGATTGGCAATTCTTCTATTAAAAAGCTTACAAAATTTTTAGCCTTGATAAAAAATGTGTTATATTTTAGAGATGTGAGATTTTATGAAACTGTCTTTCCTTTTAAAATGAAAATTAAGTCTGTTAGTGATGGGGCAGATGCGGATCTCATAAGTGAAGCTGATCATCTAAAAATTTTTGAATAATTTATATAACCAATTGTCTCAAAGATCCTATGATGAAGGGAGAGCTACATTAGGGTGGGGATGCTAGGGCTTCTTCCTTTAGAACAGATAATGCATCATCACAGTCTTCTAGGAAAAGGTCTGTAACCCAACTTAATGATCAAAGCTTATCTGAGGGCAATGTTTTGGACGCTAATGATGTTTTTAGAAATGTGGAACTGATTAATTGAGTAACCTTAATACAAACATTGAGAAGCTTAGTGTCATAAGGTCTAGCAAGTCTGATAAGTTACTTGCTAAGTTTAATGATTATGTTATCGAAAGTAATGTGAGGTATGGTTTAGAAAACATGTTAATTATGCTAAAATTTGTGTTGTAACTACTGTTTTGCTACCACTCTAAATAAGTCTGTTAAACCTGATAATTTTTATGAGGCCATTAAAGATAATAACTGGATTGAGGCCATGAACAATGAAACTGAAGCTTTAAAGAGGAATAACACCTCGACTGTTATCGATCTTCCTGTTAGCAGAAAACCAATTGGATGTAAATGGATTTTCAAAATTAAATATAAGTCTACGGGTTAAATTGATAGTTATAAAGCTAGATTAGTTGCTAAGGGGTTTAGTCGAAGAGAAGGCATTGACTTTGATGAAACATTTAGACATGTTGTTAAAATAGTTACAATTAGGTTTCTTATGTGCATTGTTGTTTATAACAGCTGGAAATTGTATCAAATTAATGTTAATAATGATTTTCTATATGGTGATTTGAATGAAGATGTTTATATGACTTTGCCCCTTGGTTCTGGTAAAAATGATGATGGTAAGGTCTGTAAGTTGAATAAGTCATTAAATGGGTTAAAGCAAGCCCCAGGATAGTGGAATGCCAAACTAACCACTGCATTGGTTGAGCATGGCTTTAAACAAAGCAAATTTTACTATTCTTTGTACATTAAGAAAACTGGCAATGATTTCATTGCCTTGTTTGTGTATGTTGATGATATTGTGATTATGATAAGGTTTTAAAAGGTACCTTTTTAAGGGGTCATTTAAGCCCTTATTCGATCACTTTTGTATCCGTTATTGCTTAATATCGTTCCTTTTCACTTTTTAGGTCTCTTGAAGGCAAAATGCTGGAATGATGCTTATTTGGACGAAAAGGCGCGAATATACGAAGAAAATGGCCAAAGTCAGAATCGAGACACTCAAAGCTGCTGAAACATAAGGCGACGGCGTCACTGCATATCTGCGACGCCGTCGGGAAGGCATTTTGCGACGGCTCAGAGGCGAAATTGCATGTTTTCAAGGGACGACGTCAGGTTCTAAAGGAATAGGCCATCGCTACTCAGACGGCCTAGATGCAGCCAAGACGGCATCAGAGCTGAAGGGGACGGCGTCACAGTCATAAGGTGACGCCGTCGCAAGGTTTACGTGGCCAAGACGAAACCCTAATGACGGCGACACGACGGCGTCACGAAACATAAGGTGACGCCGTCGCATATGTAATCTTATATATAGAATCCGAATTTTTCAGTTTTGTGTGTAGTCTTTTGGAGTAAAAACCTAAAACCGAACCAAGGCTTTCTTGTGCAGTATTTTAGGGTTCTAAACCCTATTATACATCAAGATAAGTATTTACTTCATTAATTTAATTATGTCTTTGATTATTTGTGTGTATGCTTGCATGTTCTCCATGTCCGGCTAATTTATTTGTGTGTTTGCTTAGGGAATATGAAACTTAATTATTGAATATTGATTGGTTGATACTTATCTTAGTTGACTAATGATCTAGAGTGCGCTAGATTATTCGTTGTGTACTTAATGCTTGACTTTTCTTTGTGAACTTTAGAATATAATTATCTAGGTAATTGTAGGATAAAGTATTCAAGGACAACCGTAGAGTAGGCGTCTATAAATCACTAGAGGATTTGTAAACAAGACCCTTTGGTAATTTCAAAGAGTTAGGGAAACAAGCACGCCCTATAGCCTTAGAATCACAACGCAACTAGGAATAAGGACGTGACAAATCAACCATCAATAGGAGATAATTAAGGAGTAGTAAAACCTAAGTAAACACATTTTTTAAACTATCATACGAGTACACATCAATTAGACATAGACTATCACAACCTTAGCTTAGATAATTAGATAATAGTAGAGTAATCGGTAGCAATACCAACCCCCCAAATCCAATACCCGAGATTCGTACCTTTTCAATTTCTAAAAAAAAAACATAAAAAGATAAAAAATAATCTTCCTCAACCTCAACCTTAGCGTAGTAACTTCTCACTAGCATTCCTATTCCCCTAGAGAACGATATCAATACCCGTGGCTTACCCTAATTACTACACTACAACGATTAGGTTCACTGCCTAGGGTGTTATAAAACTTGCTCGAAGAAAAGGAAGTTTCCTTGACCCCGAACGACGCGTGTAGCGTTATCAGATTACTAGGAAGGACAAAAAGGAGATTGATGAGTTTAAAACTTTTCTGAGCAGTAAATTTATGATAAAGGATTTGGGTTTATTAAAATACTTTCTGGGAATTGAAATTTTAGAAAATGATGATGGAATTTGTATGACCCAAAGGAAATAATGCTTAGAAATTTTATATGAATTTGGTTTGCTTGTAGCCAACCCCCGTTTCTACACCTTTGCCTAAAAATTGTGATTTAAGCTGCAAAGAGTCTGAAAGTGGTAAGTTTTTGAAAAGTATTACTGAGTATCAAAAATTGGTGAGCAAACTGATTTATTTAAGACATACTCGACCAGATATATCATATGTAGTTCAGTGTTTGAGTCAGCATATGCATTCTCCTTTGCAGTATTAAAGTTTCTTTAAGAGTTTTGAGATATTTGAAAAATGCTCCTGGAACTAGTGTGCAAATCTTTAAAAATAGTTATCTGAATCTTAAAGTTTTCACTGATTCAGACAGGCTAAGTGTCCAGTTACCAGGTAGTCTGTCTCTGGTTTTGGTGTATTTTTTGGCAAGTCACTTGTCTCATGGAAGAGTAAGAAACAGTCTGTTGTTTCAAGGTCTTCTGCTGAGGCAGAATATAGATGCATGACATCTGCAACATGTGAGGTTATGTAGCTACCTATTTGTTAAAATGTTTAAAAGCGTCAATTTTTTACCTTATAAGTCTTTATAGTGATAGTAGTTCTGCAATTCAAATTGCAGATAACCTAGTTTTTCATGAAAAAACTAAACATTTTGAGATTGATGTTCATATTATAAGAGAAAAGGTTCCTTGTGGTTTTCTTAAAACAGAAAAAGTTCATACTTCTGAACAAGCAGCTGGTATTTTCACTAAAGCTCTTGAAACTGTTCAGCATTCTAAGTTATGCAGAATGCTGAAGTTGGTTAATATGTTTTCAAAATAACTTTATAGTTCTTAGCTATTTAAGTTTGAGAGAGGGTGGTGACTATATTGTGGTCAAACTTGAAATGGTTATTTCTATCTTGTATTTCTTTTATCATAAAGTGCAGGGTCCATTTACGTCATAAAGGTTTCAAGTTTCAAAGTTTGTTCCAGATATGACAAGATATGAAGTGCAAGGGCCTAAGTGGAAGTCTGTGCTATATTAGCTCCTTAACCTAATTAGGGTTTCATTATCTCATTGTTGTCATTGATATTTCTCTCTTAGTTTTTACACACAGTTTATTCTAGTCTTGTATATAGTTGATCAATCTCTTTATTTGATCAATATTGTCCTGTTTCTTCACAAATCAATCTCTTTATTTGATCTATGTTATTGAGTGTTTGAGTGTCTTTGTAGTGAGATAGATATCATCCATTTTGGGTACTATCTTTTCTATTGTATTGTTAGAGCACTCGGTTGAGGACGTTTTGAAGTTTATAGTAATAAATCACCAAGGGATGGTTGATTGGGTGACAAATCTAGTGTTCTTTACCATTTTTACAACATTACATTGGTATAGTCTCAATGGAATCAAAACTATGTCAATTAAGTATTCGTTGACATTGACATCTTTTCTATGGTCACGTTTAAGTTGGTGTCGCGTTATCCAGCTCCATCTCACTCACTCGTCAACTAAAACCTCGTAACAGTCATCTCACCCCTCACTTTTGATATTAAATGTGAGGCCGATCATTTACTTACCCAAACTACACACCCCTCACCTCCATCTCATCCTAACATGTAGTGGTCTCGCCTCCTTCCCATCCTCTACTATACCCAGCCTAGCATAGGGGTACAGTTTAAGACAGTCGATTTGGAAAAAGTAAGTATATGTAACTACAGATGATTACTTGATTGCACATAATTTAAGCTCGTTAGTGGATTTAAATGGAGCATAGAGGTATTAAGTACACTCTTCATACTTTGAAACAGGATTTAACATCACAATTTAATAAACCTAAATCATCATCAAGATTTAGAAACGACTAAATCTTGACATTAAAGATGGATAAATTAATTATATATTCTAATTTATTATAAAAAGTTATAGACGTTATTATTCTTCAATTTTTGCTAATATATCTGTTGGGTCTGAATTTCGACCCAATTGTCTCTGAAAAGTATTTTAACATAAAATAGCCTGATTTATTCCTTCTTTGATAAGGATCAGAGAGTAAGTCACCCTCTAATGGAAATCAGAGGTCTTAGTCCCTGATAATTATCAGTGGGTATTAATTATTGATGGTTATCAGAGAGTGTAACTCACTGATGAAAGAAATCAGTGAGGGTTGTATAAAACTCAATCAACAGTCAAGCTTCAGGGAAGTCGAATACCAACTAAAGAATCACTTTATAAACTGATGCGGTATCAGGGAGTAAAGTATAAGGAGCTACAAACAACACCAGAGTCACTGAGATCTGACAAATGTCTCAATGAACCTGAAAACTTATCTCTGGAGAGTAACTTAGTCTCTAAAGAATGAGCGGGAAATTTCTTGGGAAGATAAGCATAAGGTCTTATCAAAGGATGATAAAGTAACATTTGGGTAAAAATAGTTGTCAGCACTGGTAAACTAAAAGTATGCTTAACCTAGCATACTAGGCACGTGCTATCTATTGCAAGTTGGCAAGCTACTTACCCACGTGAATCCATATCCCCCCTATTTAAATGAAACTTTGTAACAGGGATAAATAGAACAAACACATAAAGTAATACTTAGTATTATAGTTGATAGGATCTTCCTCTCCTAGGAACGAATAAAGCAAAGCTAGTTGTCTATAGTCGTTATAATAGCAAAGTTTCATTTGTAATCAACATGAATAGTGTATCGTAAACTATTCCTTGTAAATCTTTCATTCATTTCTAATATGATTTATAAAAGTTGAAAAGTACAAATGGTGTTATTGTGGTTTTGGGTGATGTTGCTGTTATTCTTATTATTAGTATTAAGGTTTCTTCATTTGCTTAAACTGCGTAGACCAATAAGTGATATCAGAGCGGGTGGGTTTCTCTTAATCTAGATTCGTTCTTAAATGACTGCTAATAATCCATAGCCGTTATTGAATGACGGCTAATAACATAAAACCTGAACCATCCTCTTCCAACCCCACTAAAATTTGCCCTCCCCAACAACAGTCCCGCTTTGTTTCTACAAGATTGGGTTCTATCACGATGATCTTGTGTAGAATGAAGCTTCATATGCCTCCTCTCTAGTTCTTTTTACCACCCTCTTCATAGTACTACTTTCTTACAAGTCCCTTCATTCAGGAATAAAGTTCACAAGGACATAGCGTCCTGATTAAATGTTTTCATCCTAAAATTTTTGTTTCAGAGGTTCTTGTGAGAATGTCAGTATGTTTATCTCAGACTATGAAGAGTGGTTATGCTAGTTATGGAAAAATGGTTACTCTCAGTAGCAACCAAGATTGGATGAAAGGAGCATCAGGGGCTATTAATGAGGCATCTGACACCGTTGTTGATGGGGGAAGCATCAGGGGATGGATGGTTTGTCTTTAGTCGCGCTGAAAAGTTGGATCAGGGAGTGTTCGGTGAATCAAACTGTCCCTTATCCTCAAGAAACATCACTGAAGACACCAACAACAAAGGAACAATCTTTATTGTTTTCTTTTCTTTTATCCTTTATTGTACATCAGTATGTAAGAAGAAGCCATTATGCTCACTTACAACTGATTTTTAGTTTTTGGCTATCTCTGTATTTAAACAGAGGGAGACTGTGGGTAGAATAGCTGACCCAACAGTCTCTTACTAGTATTTAAGATAGCCAGTTACAATACTAAAGAGCTGAACCAATGGTGACTCAAACCACTGACGCTGATACTTCAAGGTCTACGACTCTATATCTTTTGCAGCAACAATACAGAATCAGACTGTAACTATTTAATTATTTTATTCTTTGATGTAACTCAGTAGAGATCCTAAACAAACACATAAAGTAATACTTAGTATTATAGTTGATAGGATCTTCCTCTCCTAGGAATGAACAACGCAAAGCTAGCTGTCTCTAGTTGTTCTAATAGGAGAATTTCAATTGTCATCAACCGGAATAGTGTACCGTAAATTATTCCTTGTAAATCTTCGATTCATTTTTAATAAGATTTGTAAACGTGTAAAAGTACAAATGGTGTTATTGTAGTTTTCGATGATGTTGTTATTCTTATTATTAGTAGTAAGGTTTTTTTTATGTGCTCAAACTGCGTGGATTGAAAATATGTTCTGTAGATACATGTTAGTATGCATTTAGAAAGAAAAAAATTATGTATTCCTTTTATGAGGTTGGATCAAATGAGAAATATAATTAAGATGAGAAAAATGAGAAGAAACCACAATCACAAATATCAGATGCATTCATGATAATAGATGCATCTTCCTATTATTTATTTTTCATTATTTAAAATATGTGACTACAATTATTTCTCACTATTCTCATTTAAATGAATCTTCTCGCTAGATCCATACTCTTCTTTTATATCGTATATATTTACAGACATGATTAAGAAACCCTAATGGGATAGTTTGGACTTTAGTGGCAAGAATCTCAACGTTCTAATAAAAGGTTTTCAATTTAAATCATATTAGCCGCAAACTCTTTTGAGTCACCCTCCCTGATCATATTTTCTTACCAGGCTTTATGAGTCTTGTGAAGTGATCCGTACTATATAGAAGGAGGTGATTTGTACACTTTATAAAATAATTGGTACATTGAAATTTATTGTATTTGGACGTTTATACCCTCACAAATACCTTTACATTTTCATCATGTGAGGGTATAAATGTTCAAACACAATAAATTTGAGTGTATCAATCATTTTGTGGAGTGTACAAATCATCTCCCTTTCCAAAACGAACATAACTATGGTTATTATGCCAACGTTGTTTTTTAAATTAAGTAGTTGGAGACATATCTAGTTTAGCTAGAGGTGGCAAAACGGGTGGGTTGGGCGGGCACAGGACACAGTTTAAACGGGTTATGGGCTAAACGGGCATGGGCTAAACGGGCACAGGTCAAACGGGCGCATTTTATACGAATCGCTTTAGATAAGACCAAAAATGACGAAATAAATTCATCAAACGTAACACCTCATTTATATTTAAAAAATTAAATATATTATATCTATAAGTTTTGATTTAAGATCATTTAAAGACAAAACATTCTTTACATACCAAGATCAATCTCCGCCCTCAATCTTCCATCAATTTTTATTTGATCTAATGGATGAGATTAATCCCAACAATTAAAAAAACCCACTTTCATCCATTTTTTTTTAAATATTAATAGCTTTTAAACCGTTAATCGTTAAGCGAAAAAATATATATCATTACGACAAGCATTTAATTATCTTTCTATAGATAGGCACTTTGATATACTTTCGAAAGAAAAAAAAAAATCATTTTTTTTCACTTTTTTTACATTTTTTGTTTTTTCGTTACTGAAATTTGCATGAAAAAAATCACATATGATTAAACACTAATTTGAATATCACATGTGATATTAGTTTTAAATCACATGTGATATTACATATCATATGTTATTTAACACTAATATTAAATGTAATATTCACAAATAACATGTGATTTTTTCATGCAAATCTCATATTCGGAAAGAAAAAAAAGAAAAAGAAAAAGAAAAAGAGAGTGAAAAAAAATGATTCTTTTTTCTAAAGTATATCAAAGTGTCCGTATATAGAAAGATAATTAAATGTTCGTCGCTATAGTGTAATTATTCGCTTAACGATTAACTGTTTAAGAGATATTTAAATTATAAAAAATATGTGAAATAATAAAATACTTTTAATCTCAACCATTGATTTCTTTTTAGATGTAGGGTGGTGATGAGTCCCTTGATATGTGAGAAAATTTGGTATGTAAAATAACTCTCTTCATAAGTTTACCAAACTTTTCTCACATATCAAGAGACTCATCACCAGCCTCCATCTAAAAACAAATCAATTGTTGAGATTAAAAGCATTTCGTTATTCCACCTACTTTTTATAATTTAAATATATCTTAAACCGTTAATCGTTAAGCGAAAATAATTACACCATCGCGACGAACATTTAATTATCTTTTTATAGACGGGCACTTTGATAAACTTTCGAAAAAAGAAAAAAAAAACGTTTACTTCACGTTTTTAGTTTTTTTTTTCGAATATGAGATTTGCATGAAAAAATCACATGTGATTAAACACTAATTTGAATATCACATGTGATAGTAGTGTTAAATCACATATGATATATAATATCACATGTGATATTAGTGTTAAATCACATATGACATTCACATGTGATATCACATATGATACGTAATAGCACATGTGATATTAGTGTTAAATCACATAGGATATTCACATGTGATATTAGTGTAATATCATATGTGATTTAACACTAATATCACATGTGATATTCAAATAAGTGTTTAATCACATGTGATTTTTTTATGCAAATTTCAACAACGAAAAAAAAACGAAACAAATGTAAAAAAAAAACGTGAAAAACACGAAAAATTTTTTTTGTCAAAAGTATATAAAAGTGTCTATCTATAGAAAGATAATTAAATGCTTGTCGTGATGGTATTTTATTTTTTGCTTAACGATTAACGGTTTGAAAGATATTAATATTTGAAAGAAAAAAAAGAATGAAAGTGAGTTTTTTAAATTGTTGTGATTAATCTGATCCATTAGATCAAATATAAATGGAGAGAAGATGGAGGGTGGAGATTGATACATTGATATGTAAAGAATGTTTTGTCATCAAATAATCTTAAATCATAAAAACAATTGTAATGCTCTCAAATTGAAAGAAAACATATGCTCGTTTGTACTCATTTAACTTTTAAATGGGCAATATATGCCCATTTAACTTTTAAATGGGCAATATATGCCCATTTAAAAAAAATGTGGCTTTTACAAATTTGCCTAAATTAATCTCTTTTTTTTTTTTAATTTTTGACACAAATTACCACTTCTAATTTTAGCCCTATAATTGAAAGAAAGAAGTTTTTGTGAAATTTTCTAATAAGACAAAATAAAAGTTTGAGTCCACTCATTTAGTGAAAAATAAATAGCCCCTAAGGCTGGAAGGCGAGGCTTAACCAAAGTCACCTTACACATCAGCGTCACATTAACTTTCTCTCTCCTCTATATTCCACTCACTTTCACTCACCTTTTTATGGACAAGTCACTCACTTCTACTCACCTTAACTTTTTTTTTTACTTTACAAAATATAAACATAACTAATGAAAATAAAAACGCGAACGTATGAAATTAAAACATTACGTAATCTTCGAAATTAAAATAGTACATAAACTACAGTTATTAAAAATACAAACATACGAAAGTTAAACATTACCTAAACTTCGAAATTAAAACTAAAACTCGAAACCCCACTTCGCTTTGATCCCCGCTCTAGCCTCGTCCATGGCTCTGCGTACTTTCCCGGTCAAGTGTTCATATGGCTGCAAATAGAACATCGTGTCTTTTTGTCTTGCTTTATACTCCTGCACTTCCACCTCCTTTTTTTTATTGCCATAAATTATGCCCATTCTTTCATCTTCAATTCCATGACACGTTCATTCTGTTGTGCCAACTCCGATATCATCATCTTCGCCAACGTCTCGTCATTTATAGTTCTCGAAGATGTCGTTGAGTGCACACCTTTCTTCTTCGCAGATTTTGCTTTGTCCCTGCCCGGTGGTCATCGAACTTCCTGCACATCATCCACCTCGTTTTCTTGAGCTTCAGCATTCAAATTAATAATAGCATACTAGCATCCCCAGTTTCCATGTTGAATGAACTAGACCCAGATGACTTGTATCTCTTGGACCTTTCTCTTGATTCCTTTGCTAAAAAATTTGGAGCTTCAACCTCATTTCATTTGTCACATTTTCTTAACTCCAACCAACAATGTTTGAGTGTGAACTTGTAACCGTATTCAGCTTCAAAGTTTAGCATTGTCGTATTGTAGTAATCTTCGTCTCCTGCTCCACTTATCGGATTCATACGCTTGACGTTACTGAAGACTCCACAAAATTGAGCCACGTTCGGGCGCACCGTCTTCCATTTCCTACAAACCATATCGTACTTTCGACGATCCATCTTTGTTTTGTTCTCTACGTACGCCGGTACCTCAGTCCAAAATCCATTCTCTTTTCTCGTGTTACCTTTGGCACTATCTTCAGAAACATAAATCCAACCTTTGTACAACGCAATTTCTTCGTCTTGGGTCCATGGAATCATTAGGGGTTGCTCCTCGGTTTGAGCCGTCCTAGTCTTGCGTCTTCTCGACACCTTTTTGGCCGGTGCCGGTTCCGGGGCCAATTCTTCGACGAGAGATTCTTCACGAGGCCGATTTTGATAAAATTCTTCTCCAAAATAAGGTTCGTACATTTCTTCATTTGGAAAATAAAGAAATGGGAGACATGGTTTGTTGTGTATGAGGTTGTGATGACGAACCACCCCTTTGTGTTTGTGACAAGTAGTTTGGGTTATCAAATGGGAACGCGTTTTGTTGTGAAAATTGACTAAACGCGTTTTGTTGTTGTTGTTATGCGTATTGGCTAAAAGCTTGTTGTTGTGGTTGTTGTTGTTGTTGTGGATATGAGTTACGGTATGGTTCGTTTTGGTAAGCTTGGTTATAGAATGATTGTGCTCGAAAGTTGATTTGGCGAAGGAGTATTTCCTAAATTGAAGGTTCCTTCGGGTATCGGTGGATTGCTTAGGGGATTTCTTCCTCGGAAACGATTGGTGTTTTGTGGGGTTTTTTCTTGAGACATGGATTTTTAAAAGAAAGATGTAGTTATAAAGTGTAGTGTGTGTTTTAGAAAATATATTTGGTGGATATTTATAATGGGAAAATAAATTTTTTTTAAACAAACCAAACGGTATCAGTTTTGCACACAAATATATTTGGTGGATATGTAGTGGGGATTATTATTTATTTATTTATTTATTATTTTTTTTAAACAAACCAAACGGTAACAGTTTTGCACACAAATCAAGTAGGTGACTTAGTCACCTTAAGTTGAGTTGGAAGGCGAGACTCACGCGTGACTCGAGTGAGTGTGCAAGGGGGTCGCGGGTGAGCATGCATGTAAGGTGACTCATTTTCATCCCTTGCCGAGTAGCCTAAGATTCTTAGCTTAAAACACCTAGGTAGGGCGTAATGAAATGTCAACTGAATGGAATAAACGATGTAATGGAATGAAGAGTGTAATGTAATGATTCATTGTAGTTATAAATCATGTTTGGTTTGTATGATAAGACGTAATAGAATCGATAATAAAAAGACTAAAATACCCATTAATGATAGAAAGTTTATTTAATGTGGTTAATTAATGATGGAGTTTTATGTAATTTTGATTCCATTACAAGATGTAATGAAAAAAAAAAGTAGGGGACCCTTAAGGAATAATTTTGGTGTAATGGGTCATTACTTGTAATGAATCCATTACATTCTATTAATGTAAACAAACAACATTTATTCATTACATTGTAATAATCTTTTCCATTACGGCTTTGATTACGACATACCAAACACTACGTAGGGTTCGTTTGGTAAGACGGAATGAAATGTCAACTAAATGGAATAAACAATGTAATGGAATGAAGAGTGTAATGTAATGATTCATTGTAGTAATTAATCATGTTTGGTTTGTATGATAAGACGTAATGAAATCGATAATAAAAAGAATAAAATAACTATTAACGATAGAAAGTTTATTTAATGTGGCTAATTAATGATGGGTTTTATGTAATTTTGATTCCATTACAAATGTGTTGAAAAAAGTATGGGACCCCTAAGGAATGGTTTTGGTGTAATGGGTCATTACTTGTAATGAATCATTACATTCTATAAATAAAAACAAACAACATTTATTCATTAAAACGTAATAATCTTTTTCATTTGATTATGACATACCAAACACTACGCTATAGTTAATGTAATTAGATCATTCACAGTGCATAAAGGCTTTAAAATACATCTTTTATGAGACATTTTAGGAGACAAGTACATTTTTAAATATAAAATATAAAATTAAACGCGCTTTTAATGTATTATTTTATTATATAAGAGCATCTCCAGTGCAAAAACTAACAATAGCTTTTTACTATTCTAAAAAACTTTTTTAAAGATGTTTTTAGCATTGTATTCAAAGCTTTATGAAAAGCTTTTTACAAAAACTTGATAAACTTCAAGTCATTATTCCAAATTCTTCTAAGTCTTAGTTATTAATTGTAGTATGCATTTAATGCATTAAATGCATCAAGTTTTTAAAGACTTGATGCATTGTGGATGCTCTAATTTTTATAAAAAGGTCTAAGAAAAGATGAAGAGGTTTATCATTTTATTAACCATAGTGGAAATATGTTTCATGCTTATGTGGAATGAAAATGTCTAATATCTTAAACCTCTTCTAAATTTAATGCTTTGTGCTTAATGGGGTTTTGTAAAGCTTTTAAAAGTTTATGCATAGTGAAGAAAGGTTTATAACAAGAAAAAAGTTTAAGAATTTATGATTTAGGATGACTAGGCATTATTATAAACCTTTATAAAGGTTCACCATAGTAGATGCCTTTAGTTTTTTGTGAGCGGTGAAACTTTGAGCAATAATTTGAGTTATTGCTTAAAAAAAACTATTAGTTCAATGGAAAAAAAAACATTGAATTATTTTTTGAGCTGTCTTACCTCTAATTGAACATAACATAAGTGGCGTGCGCGGAAAGAAAAACATACCGTCCTTATAGTGGTTTCTTATAACGAAATTACACATTAACAAACACACCAAGTGTACCCATCAGAAAAAGGTTATGTTTGTCTTGTATCAATAACGAAACATGAGTTGTAAAATAACTTTAGTTTTGAATCACCCCTTTTGCACAGAGGAATAAACCAAGATCACCGGCCATTATTGGTGTGGTCAAAATCATTTTCAATGCTTTCATATCTATTCAATATTTATTATCTGACTTCTTTGTATGTTTTCATATTTGCTTCTTTAAAAACAAAGTACCACCACCGTCCAGGTTTAAATTACTGCATAGATCAATATGTAATTTGCAAGAGTTTTTTTCATTCATTTTACAGTCCTCGCGGTTAAAGCCTCGAAAAGTACATAGGATGTGTTGTTTTGTTTAATTTTGGATTGTATTATATTTTTGGCTTCTAGCGACTTGGTAGTTGCTTTTTATTCTATACGAGACTGGTGTTGGTCCGCCGCGTTGCGGGCGGGCGAATTTTTTAGCCGAGGTAATTGTGCATTAATAAATATTAATATAATATATATATATATATATATATATATATATATATATATATATATATATATATATATATATATATATATTTTCGGGCGGGCGAATTTTTTAGCCGAGGTGATTGTGCACTAATAAATAGTAATATAATATATATATTTTTTTTTTTCGAATTTTTTAGCCGAGGTGATTGTGAACTAATAAATAGTAATATAATATATAATCTTTTTTTTTTGTTTTTTTTCGGCCGGGCGAATTTTTTAATTTCTTATAAATTTTTTATAAATTTTTTTATAATTTTTTTTTATAAACTTTTTATAAATTTTTTTTTAAAAACTTTTTATCAACCTTTTTTATAAACTTTTTTTATAAATTTTTTATAAACCTTTTTCATAAATTTTTTATAAACTTTTTTTTTTTAACTTTTTATAAACTTTTTTTTATAAACTTTTTATAAACTTTTTTTATAAAAAATTTATAAATTTCTTATAAATTTTTTATAAACTTTTTATAAAGATTTTATAAACATTTTTTTTTTTTTTTTTTTTTCGCGCACTGTAGCAGGCCGGTTTTTTTTTTTTTTTTTTTTTTTTTTACTGGGTTTATAAAAAATTTATAAATTTTTTATAAACTTTTTATAAAGATTTTATAAACTTTTTTTTTTTTTTTTTTTTTGGGCACTGTAGCAGGCCGGTTTTTTTACTGTAGCAACCCGGCCCAGTACTGTAGCACTGTAGCTGTACTGTAGCACGGGCCAAAAACGTCGACGTTTTGATCGTGATTTAATATATACTTATAATATATATTTCTGCCGTTAAAAAAAATGCAAAACAGCAGTAATGACTTTAAAAACATTGCTAAGTGGTAAATTACGTCAATGAATAAATGTAGCTAACTAAAGCTAGAATAAAAAATTTAACATTTGACTTAAAAGAAAGTTCTCTCTAGTGTGATATTATGAAAATTTTGCTGCATACCTAATTCATATGTGTGTATATTAATACATGTTGAAAAAACACCTAATTATAAAAGAAAAGTAGGCCTTATACCGGCAAGCTAGGTGTAGACTTCAATTACTGTATTATATTTATATTTTGTTTTGAATATTTGTACGGTGAGTGTGTAAGTAACACTCTGTTCCCGAGTTTATTTTTTGGAGTGAAAGGGAAAGGTTTAGGATGGTAATAAAAAAGAATTGTGTTCCTGAGATTTTTTAGGAAGAAAGAGGAAAGTAAAGGATATTAAATTACATCAAAATTACTCTCCTAATTTACTTCCCAAATTGGGATGAAATGGAGTGAAGTTGATTTTAAAGCTTTTTTTTTTGTTACATCCTTCTCTTTTCTTTCCAACTCGGGAACACAATATAAAAAAATAATTTTTAATTCCTCTCCTCTTTACTTCTCTCTTTTTTCCCTTTCCATCTCTCTTCTTTCCATTTTATACTCGGGAACAGAGTGTAAGAAAAAAATAGTGTGTCATCATCTTCTTACAAAAAAACCACTCATAAATTAAATAGTAATCAAGTTTGAGAACCGTTTCAATTTAGTCAATCTAACTTTTTTTTTATTACAAAAACCACTCAAACTTTAAATAGTGTTCATTCTTATGAAAAATTTATGCTAGAGTGACTAAAACAGAACACTTTCTAAACTTTGGTATTATTTTGTGGTTATTTTTTATGTTCAATCGTGCATTAATAGGTTGTACATAAAGTTGGATTAATAGGTTGTACATAAAGTTTGTTGAAAGTAGTTATATTCGAGGGGTGTGTATTTATTATTAAGGTACAACATGATAATGCATGTATGAATACTTTAATCAAGCCGGTTTTAAACAATTTCACAAGAATTAAACAATTTTGAAACTTTGATAGTTTTTATAGTTGATATAAAGTTTGAATAACCAAATTAGAACACTCATGAAACTTGATTATCATGAAACTTGGATATTAGAAAAAATTTGCCCTCAATTCCTACTCATATTAACCTTGACGACCTTCCAGTGATCCAGGTATTAGACTGGGTGTACTATGTGTGATTCTAACAACGAATCCGAAGCCTATATGTTCATCATGCTCATTTAGTTTGATCATGTTGAAGCAAGATCAATAAATGGTAGAAGTGTATCCCATTGTTAAAATTACACAAACGTTCTTGTCCGCGGCAGATGTGGACCAACAGAAGATACCGAAAGGTTGTTATTCTTTGGCGTGGGTGCTTTGGAGATTTCGGAATGCAATGTAATTTCAGCATAAGGCTACCCAAAAGTATTTTAACTGATTATAAGGAGCAAGTGCTCTTGTTTTCTAAGGATCACCAGTCAGTGATTTGATGTTGGCTTGAAAGTGTTCAAATGGGTCTACCTTTTTCTTCCATCGTCTTGCTAGATTTGCTTAACAAAAAATTTCACTTGCAAATTTATTTACCAAGGGCCATATACTCCGTATGTCATAGGACCATTTGTGCATAACATGCACAAAGTCCCTTAAATTTATACGCCCTTGAAAACCTTTTCGGAGAGGGGACAATTTTACCAGTTTGAGTCTGTGTGTTGTTAGGCTCAAACCCCATGAATTAGTTAGCCAAAAAGATCTGAAACCATGATCACTAACAGGAAAAAAAAAAAAAAAAAAAAAAAAAAAAAAAAAAAAAAACAGATGACTTGAGGTCAAAAATGTTTGTTGTATATGATGATAATCCACACAAAATTGTAATATGTGATTGTAACAGATAGAAATATATAAGAATCCTTCATTGAGCATTTCCATTCTCCTTCACGATCCATTGTCTATTTGGTTGAGTTTTTGAATTCCTTCCTCTGTACCTACTTCTTGGCGCCGAGCTTCTACGGTGGTTATTCGACGAAACACCAGCATTTGTTTTAGTTTCAGTTGCCTGTACACCGTTGGCAGCTTCTTTGTCTGTAGCGGTGGGGGTGGAGGTAGGGGTGGGGGTGGGGGTGGGGTTAGGGGTAGGGGTGGGGGTGGGGGCCGGACGGGGAAGGAACATTCCAGGCATCAAAACCTCGGTCTTTTTTGGCTCAATCAAGCCATTGTTCTCCTGCTGTAGCTTCAGAATGGCCTCGAACTTCTGCCGCCTTGCATTTTCTGAATCTAAGTAAAGAAGGTTATCGTTCTCTGTATCTTTGGGGTCCTCAGAATTCTAAAAATAAAATTCATGAAATATAATAATTCACAATCAGTCTTTGTTTCACCAAAAGATTGGAATACGGAAAACAAGGATGAACAGGTTGGGTCTGCATCTAAATAAAAACCCATTGGACATACATGATAAATAATATAGAAAAAAGTAGGTGATGGTGTATAAGAAGACCACATCTTCCAAAACAACTCTATAAGATATACCAAGGATACAATCACTTTTGTTTATATCATATATGATACAAAAAAATGTTGAATGACAAATTTCCTGCAACTTTTTTTAATTGTTCGTATATATTTTCACTGCAGATACTAGAAAAAGTACCCCAAGGGTAGTTTAAATTTACAAACAAATTTAAGGCTGTCCTCCCATCCAAACTGTTTTTTTTTTTTTGGACTTGGTAGAGACGGAAAAAAAATTACTTATTGACCTATACAGTAGTTTCGTCCACTAAGTGACCTTAATAAAAGAAGTTAATTAGTTGGGTGGCCTCCTTTACATTATCCTAAAAGAAAACTACACCATACAACTAGCAATTATGAACAAATATCAAGCATGATGGGGTCTTTTTAATTGCATATCTATAATTTGTCCAAAACAGCTCATTGTTGCCAACTATATTGTGTTTTGGTTAAAAGAGTATATTTGCCATTGAAAATATACAAAAAGACTTATTTTGCCACTCACCTTTTCAACCACCCTAATTTGCCACTTAACGTAAGTCGTTAGAGCAAGTTTGTCATTTCCGTTAACCTCGTCGACTAGATATGAGTGTGTCCTATTTAATATGATGTGACATCGTATACAGGTCTAGTTGGCACGTGACATAGATAATCCTAGCAATTACTTATTGTTGAGTTATAAATAGATTGTTTCGATTGTTGTAAAATTAAAAAAGAAATCATTCTAACTGGAAAAAAATCAATAAACCCTGAACCTTAGGAATTGCTAATTGTAATGCAACTATACCCATAGTATATTGAATTTTCATTGTTTCACACGTGATAAATCATAGCATACCATACAGCCATGAGGGTTTTGTTGTGCCACTACATTATACTGGTAGCATGTATCTAGGTCTATATAAAGACCAAATATACTTGCTATGGTTTTCCCATTTTTTTTTTTTTTTTTTTTTTTTTTTTTTTTGTGCATTTATTTATGTTGTTTAAAGTCTGCTAAAGTCTTTGTTTCAATATATTTGTCTATTTTAGCTTTTTTAAGTCGTTATACGTAGAAGGAATGGTTTTCACATCTTTAATTATCAAGCACCAGAGATATAACTTCTCCGTCAATTTTGAGCTGTAAATTGTAAACCTTTAAATCATTGGAGTCGAACTTACTTTTTTCGTATGTTTTAGATGTCAAGTCTACGCATATAACTAATACTCCTATTAATCTTACAACATCTAATGTGTCAAGTACTTAACAGAATATTTTTAAAAACTAACGGAACATTTCCCATGTTAACTCCGAAAATAGGCATTTAAAATGTTGGTGGCAAAGATGGGTGGCAATGTAACTCTAGATATAATTTACTAGGTAAAATCACTCGTTTCATAAATCCACCTAACAAGTACTATAGATATAATTTAATTTAAAATGCAAGAAGCACCACATGAGTGACAAAGCGTATCAAGCTTTAGGCACAAGAATACGTGAAAGTTAGTAGTGATAATGCTAACAAGAAAGAACGATCTTTCAGAGAGTAAAATAAATTTTCTTACCAACTGAGAATGAGCGCCCACTAAGTCGAGCACATGTTCAAGATCCTTAGCATGGAACACCTTACGACAAACAGGGCAGATACCCTTCCCATCTTCCATGTTTTGCATGTCTATCAAATGAAAAAGCAAATTTTTAAAAAAAATAATGACATATAATCAAAAAGATTATTGACAGGGGCATTGTGAGCCGTCCATCGCAGGGGTGAGGGGTAGGTACTATGGAATATAATCAAGACCGATAAAGGCACTTTTCTTGCAAAGAGATGATTTACTAAAAATAGGAACGACTTGGCAATGCTCTAGGAAAAACATCTGTAACATCCTTATACCATTTCTTATAATAGTTTTGGTCCATCTAATGTACTTCTGTTACATTAATTCTACCTTATGTTCTAATCAACTCTTGCCTTCATACTTTCAGGCTTAAGCTGTTATGCTCAGTGTTCTTGGCACATTTTCCCTAATGAACAGTGACATGCATTATTCCAAACAGATAATCACTTATTTTTCCAATCCGGGATCAAGTTTAATAGACATAATTCACAAATATATTTCATGATAGGCCTCAGCTTCTATATAATCAAAAAGATTATTGACAGGGGCATTGTGAGCCGTCCATCGCAGGGGTGAGGGGTAGGTACTATGGAATATAATCAAGACCGATAAAGGCACTTTTCTTGCAACGAGATGATTTACTAAAAATAGGAACGACTTGGCAATGCTGTAGGAAAAACATCTGTAACATCCTTATACCATTTCTTATAATAGTTTTGGTCCATCTAATGTACTTCTGTTACATTAATTCTACCTTATGTTCTAATCAACTCTTGCCTTCATACTTTCAGGCTTAAGCTGTTATGCTCAGTGTTCTTGGCACATTTTCCCTAATGAACAGTGACATGCATTATTCCAAACAGATAATCACTTATTTTTCCAATCCGGGATCAAGTTTAATGGACATAATTCACAAATATATTTCATGATAGGCCTCAGCTTCTATATACGCGGCTTGAAGAGATAAAAATATTCCACATGTGCATTACGATAAACAACTTCTTGAAGAGAGCATATCACCTGATTGAGTTTTAGTCTTTTGTTGATGTGCAGTTGAGCCAGATGAACTAGCATGATCAAGATCCTTATGCGTCTTGAGCCAATTCCACCACCTTATAATACATTCACTGCATTTGAGTTAGCAATGAGTTAGAGCATTATAATTCATTGTCATCAAAACTCAAGCACGAGAACCACAATCAATTCACACTAAAAAGAAGATTTACCAATGGAAGCAATGGAAACAAGACATTAACTTCATAAATGGTAGGGAATCATTTGATGCACCCTCTTCAACCAAAGGATGTAAACACATCGGACAATCTCCATCCGGATGATTCATGCTAGTTAGCTTCTCCACAGCTTCCTAGTAAAATTTTAAGTATATCAATAATTCGACAAGTGAATCAACTTAAGGGACAGTTGGATCTTCGCTGTACATTTAAAGCAATAACCATAATGTTTAAATTAGCATACATTGCTTCTATTTATATAGAGTTATATAATCGCTCTTCATTGATTAAATAATCAACTTTAAATGGTCAGTTTCATACTAAATGCAATAAAAGCAATTATTAAAAGGAAATATGGGATTTGCTAATTACCTATTCTTTTAACCTGATTTGTGCAACAATTTTACTATCTCACAACCTAATTGCTAGACATGCTATATTTTGTTGGCGTTCAGTAAACCGATCCAGCCTTTGTATGAGCGTTGTGATTGAGCTTAGCTTGGCAGATCTCGCACCATAATGGATACACCTTTGGTTCTCACAAAATTGTCCCCTCTGGTTATTTTACGTAGTAATATCTTAAAAAAAAAATTTGCCAGAAACTTGAAGTCTTAAACAGCGTATTATTTGTTTATTACAATTTCCAAAGAACTTAAGCACATACAAACACTATCTCCTACAGCCAATATTAACAGTTAATCGTCAGATTGCGATTATTCAAAATCATATAATCACTTTTGAAACGCACATCCAAGCACCCCTTTACAAAAAATATCAATAGAAAATACTTCAGCAGGTTAACGAAAACAATTTACAACTATTCTAGAGTTAATAACCTACCTCACAAAGTGCTACAAGCATCGAATTTGAAGAGAGTTCATAACCCTTGTCACGAATACTCGTTATGAGATCCTTTTGTCTTTTTCCATCAAGACCCTTGGAATCTATAATTGTAATCTCTGGTGGTTCATCGGGATACTGCATTAATAAATAATAATAGATACCTGTTAAGGTAAGAAATCATAAAGCAAATTTATATCATTTAGAGGTCGATTCATCCATGGGTGCAAATTTACACAATGTATAACTGATGTAAATGAAAGGTACTGTCTGATACTTGTATGAAATATTCACATTATTATTTTATCATTACACGCCATTTCTTGTTGCGTCAAGCTTTGTGAAACTTAAAATTGCAATCCTACATTTAAGGGATTCAATAAATGTTCTTTGTGGTGGATATAACGATTTAGTAAAATTCTAATAATTCTAACTAACAGTAGCTACTAATCCTCATCTCAGATACACAATCACAAGAAAATAAATAGAAAGTGTGAATTAACTTATAGCTGACAGCCTATCATGTTTCCTACGTCTTACTCTTAACAATTAAACAAATTCTTTCTGATAACGCAATACCTTAGAAGTTGCTCGTATCCCGATAATCGCTTCGACAAACTGCAAAAGAAACATGGGCACATGAGTACTCAATCTCATAGCTCCTCGTTCATTTTTGTATCATCCAAAATCACGAACATACTCAACATTTTACAACACTTTCAAAATTTTAACATCACCGATGTGTAAATCAAAATGCTTTTCCCATTAAATTACCAACTTTCACATTTGTACCGTTTTATTCAGTTTTAGTGATTTGATTTTTTGCACACTTGCATCACTAAAAGCTAGTTTTGTGTACCATCTGGGTCATACTGTTAGCCGACTGTTAATGCATTTTATACAAAAAGATTAACTTTATCTATAAATCTAAAACAATGTTCGGTTTATATATATATAATGTTACAATTTTACATAGAAAAACTTACGATACACGTTACAAAACACCCAAATCATGAACAAATTATTCAATATAAAAATGCTCAATTTTATGCAAAAACGATAGATTTTTATGCTCAATTGTATAAAAAAATGTTATATTTATACATAAAAAAGTTAAACTTTGCATAAAAATGTTTAATTTATACATAAAATAGTTAAAAATTTGTTAAAAAATTAAAAAAAAAAAAAAAAAAAAAAAAAAAAAAATGTTTAATTTATACATAAAAAGTAAAACTTTGCATAAAAATGTTAAATTTATACATTTAAAAAAAAATAATTATACAAAAATGTCATATTTATGCCAAAAAAAATATAAATCAAATTAAGCAAAAAAATGTTAAAACATATATAAAAATATTAAATTTTGCATAAAAATCTTAACTTGACAAAAATTACAAATCATATTACCAAAAAAAACCCATTAAAAATAAATCAAAACCTTATTGCAACTATAAACCCAAGATTATAAACCAATTAAATAATCATAATCATAATCATAATCGAATATGTAACCAAGTATTAGAAAACCAAATTGGTTAAGATCTTTATAAACCAATTAAACCTGTTGGGATGAAACTTCAGCAGTACGAGGCTTAATGAAAAGATTAAGATGAGGAGGGTATTTAGTGACAACAACACAATCGTCGCCATAAACTGATTCTGCTGCTTCTACTTCGATTAATATATCTGATTCTTCCGCCATTAGTGACTGTTTTTTGGGGGATTTTGATTTTTTTTTTTAACACCCTCGTGTATTGGTGTTGTTGGCGGTTGGGGTAATTTTATACCTCCTATTTGTGTTTATGCTGGGATACGAATACTTTAAAAACATTAAAGAATAAAATAAAAAATCTTCATTAATACTTTCTGTGTTTGCAAAATAAAATTTTTACGCTTAATTAATTTATTATATACTAGCTTTTTAAATATTTGTAATAATAAAGATTAAAGACTTGTATTACTTAAAGCACCCGGTGTGGGGAATTTGTAGCTCGCCGTCATCCTAGCTGGAGCCTCGCTGTGCCTCGCCGCCATACCGCCCCCCTCGTCGTGTCTCGCCGTTGTGTGGTTCTTCGTGGTGATGACGAGGTAAACTTTCTGACACAGCAACGGATATAAATTGAATTCGAAAATTTATATCCGTTGTTAAACGGATACTTCTCTTAAAAAAAACACCTTACCACCCCTATAAATAACATATCATAACCACTATTTTTACCATCTTCATCAACTCTCTATCCCTTTATTCAAAAAAAAATCTCACAATATCTCAAAACCCAAATGACGGAGCGTATTTCACAAACTTACTAAATTCAAACCCACCACAATACGAGGGTTCTTCAAACCCGTCTACCCCTCCTCGCAAAATTCCAATCAGTCTCCACAAGAAATTTTTCTTAACCAACAATATGCGTTTCAACAAGGATTCGCAAGTTACCCCGCCCGATTTCAATCACCACAGTTTTTAAACCCGTCACAACCTCCACAGTTTTTTAACCCGTCACAACCTCCACAGTTTCCCCAAATGAAAGTGTTGATAAAAAATAAAGTTACAGTGGTGGGCCCCAAATGAAGAGGTTGAGGTTTGTTATGAGTAAGGGGTTTGTTGTGGTTAGTTGTGGAGGTTTGTTATGCTGAGGTGGCGCTGACGTGACGGTGATGAAGAGGTAACCCCTCTTCACCACACCTGGTGCTCTTATTAACATACTTTTCAAAATTTTCAAATACGAATAATATACTTTTTAAAATATTATTATCAACACCCAAACTTGTTATTACCTGTAAATATCATCAATATACCCGTATGATTTTCACATCATTATTGCAATCCACATGAAATTTCATTTTTTCCAACTGGGTTTATTATATTCTGAAAGATACCCATATACAAGTATACAACTAATCTCTAAATACATCATAACACAAACCCGTAATCAAACAATCAAAAACCCATAACACAAACCCATAAATCAAAACAAACTCATAACATGAGTCAAAATCAAGTAAAACAAAAACAATAAAAAAATATGGGTAAAAAAAATTATCAAAACAAATTGATTTGAAAAATAGGTAAAAATCCAACTCATCTACTACCATTCAAAAGACATTTTACATCAGATGTGTCATCATTACAAAAGATTAAGACTGAGTAGTTATACTACCATCATAAACAGTTAATTGTTATCCAAAAGATGAATTTTTCAAACTATCATCATAAACAATCAACTACCATCATAACTTACCAAATACAACAAAAGCTTAAGTTTCAGCTCCTAGACCATCTTATTTTTTCCTTGACTGCCTGCAACTGCTCCAAAAGCTTTGGGTTTTCTTATTCCAAAAGTCTTGTTACTAATAGAACCTCAAATCAAATTTGTTGCAAGGCCTAGTGCCAGATCCCCATCAAATCTCCTGAAAAGACTAGCCTTCTGAGCTAAAATAGGATTGAAGCTGGAACTCTTTTTAGCATGAATAGAATTAGAGCTGGAACCTTTTTTAGCTTGAATAGGATTGAAGCTTGAAATTTTTTTAGCTTGGATAGAAAATTGGTCATCATCAGAAAATTGAATCAACAATGACATACTCAGAGCTTGTAAAATCTGTTTGTAGCAAATACCATGAAAGCATTTATACTTCTTTCCTTGTTGCTTCAGAACTTGTATCATCAGAACTTGTATCAACAAAACTTGGATCATCAATGCTTGAATCAAAACTAATGTTTATGATTTCTGAAAATAAGAAATGCTTGGTAATACCATTGCTTGAATCAAAATAAAACTTTACAAGGTATACAAGGATCAATGTAATATCAATGTACAACATTCAATCCAATACAAGACTGTGTGGCAAGCCATGTCAAATTGTTCCATGAAAGTCTCTTATTTGGTTCTCAGTATAATCCAATACAAGACTGTGTAGGAAGATACGTCAAACTGTTCCATAGAAGTCTCTTATTTGGTCCTCTCAGTGTAATCCAATGCAAGACTGTGTGGCAAGCCATGTCAAATTGTTCCATAGAAGTCTATTATTTGGTCCTTCTCAGTGTAATCCAATACAAGACTGTGTGGCAAGCCATATCTCAAAAGATGATATTCATAAACATAGAGTGAACTGAGAGATTAAAATGTGGAAATATTTCACTAACTGCACTATCCATACAAGACTGTGTGGCAAGCCTTGTCAAAATGTGGAAAGAGCTTATAGGAGCTTATAGGAGTTTTGATGAGTCTACAAGTCAAATAATATGGTCTTGTAACAGTCAAATACTATGGTCTTTGTAACAGTCAAATGTTATAGTTTTTCTAACAGTCAAATACTATGGTCTTTCATGATTCTGAATAAGGTTTTGAATGTGTTCTTTCTAACAGTCAAATAGTTTGTAAACATTTCATCAAACACTTAACAAGCATCACCAAAAAAAAACATAGCATCACAAACATCATATGGAGAAGCTGTAACAAAATGACCATAATAAACCCCACTCAACACCAAACCAACGCACACTAAATAGTCAAATGTACCCAAAACAACCCTTTTTAATTTAAAAAGAAAAAAAAGTTTGTTAATGCTAAATTAAATACGCCGATTGATAAATCAAACATAAATAACAATTTCCCTATCAACACCTGGACGATTATTGGGCTTCATTAGGTTTGAGAGAATTTTAGGAAAAATCGTATGTGTGTGTGTGTGTGAGAGATTGATCGGGTAGGTGTGAGGTTAAATGGTGTTTAATGAGGTGGAAAGTGAATTTTAATGAGGTAGAAATGTTTAAATGTTAAAAATACAAAATGACCGGTTCCCATGGTGACGTGGTAGTAATTTGTACTTGGTAACCGGTTATAACCCGTTACCTTGAGAAAGTTGGTGACTTTTGCAAAAATTCAAAATTTTGGATGATGAGAACGATTTTTAAAGAGTGTGTTACCCGTATTTGAAAATCTTGAAAAGTACGTAAGTCATATAAGTTTTTAACCCTAATAATAACATGATAAACTTTGTTTAAATTTCCTATCTATTTTTAAAATTTTATAATTAATTTTAAAGAACCCAAAAAGGAAAGGTAAATAATTAATATAAGATGAAGGGAGTAATACATTAAGTTACATTAACGGTCCTTAAAAGTTTATAACTTTATTATTGTGTTATGGAAGAAGAAGAAAATATATAGTACTGTCTATTCTCAATTAAGGCATCATATTGTTAAAATGAGGGAAGAGATCCAGTGAGAAAAAAGTAAAATAAGAAAAATGTCTAGTCGCACATTTTAAATAAGAAAGAAAATTTTAAAAGAGATGCATATACTTTTGTAAATGCATATAAAATGTGTAGTTGTAGTTCTCCTCATCCATCTTATTTTAATTTTTTTATTTGATCATAACTCTTTAAAATGATCAAAAACTAGTATTTAACTTTTAATTTTTTTTTTAACAAGGGTAAGTTTTTGAAATTAGAAATAAATATACATTTTGATACCTTATTTTGCATAAATCCTATAAAAACATAGCCTACTTGAGGAAGAATTTGATATGTACACATACATTTGATTTTCATATATCAATATCATGTTGTAATTGGTAATACATTTGTTATATGAGTTTATTTTGCTTGTATTTCATTGTGTTGGGTCAGTGAATTCCCAAACTCCCTGAAACAAGGATTTGAAGATAAAATAACCTAAGTGTTTAATAACCTTAAACGTAAATAAGTCACTGAACGAACAATCGTTCAGTGAGTCATCTTCAAGAAGCTCAGGCCGAGCTTAATAGAAAGGTTCTCCATTCAGTGAGGCGGGACTCAATGAATGATACATGAGCCAAAGAAGAAGATGATGGATTTAGTGAGTGATGACAATAGCTCACTGAATCCCAAAACTCCTCACCAACTACGAAGACTGAAGACGTAAAGCCTGAAGACATGAAGACTGAAGTAAAGGCGGGATAAGGCGGGATAAGTTTGAATGGATAAGGGAGTGTCCTTATCTTGCAAAGGTCAACTTATCGTGAATGGATAAAGACCAAGAGTGTATTAACACTAAAACAAGGAAAGCGGACTTATTCTTTACTAGAAATAGCTTTGTGTCCAGTGTACTTATTGGTTGATTTTTTAATATATTTTACCGGGGCGAAACCCTTTTACCCAAAAAAGAAATAGCTTTGTGTAACAGAGACAAAATACGTTAAGGTATTTTGTCATCTGAAGCTTATGTCCATTTTGTCTTTAAGGAAAAAGGTTGTATCTTATATTTGTATAAATAGCACCCATAAGGTGGCGTAAAAAGGTTAAGCTTATGCAATTAATGCTTTGACATTCACAAGCCCTTTTACTCCTCCAACAATACAACTAGTCCCTGAAGTTAGCTCAGTCGGTTCCTTTTAGTTGTACTTAAGCTTAGCTTAAGTTTAGTGAGGAGTACACCACACTTTTCATTCAATCCCAAGTGTTATTCCGCAAACACTTGGGTAATATATTCTTTGATTAACTTTCTATTAAGAATATAAATGTTGAAAAATCTCATCTATTTTACTTCACGTTTTAACTTGTTAAATTATTTTTCATTGCATTACTAAGTCATGGATCACAATTAGATTAACTCTCTAGTTAAGTCTAGTTGTGTAAAGGGAACAACAAGTGGTATCAGAGCATCTGGTTTATAAATCTTTTAATTACAGTCTCTCTTAAGTTTTTAAAATCAAGATCCTACCATGGCTAATAGTGATGTGCCCCAACTAGTCGACAAAAAGAGAGGAAGCTATTCAGATGTTGCTCCTCAAATGGAAGTTGGAAAATTCAATAAGTGGAAAAAGTGCATGCTTTACTACTTAACAAGAATGGAACCATACTACATCATATGTATTAATGATGGTCCATTTATCCCTACAACTGCTGAAGGTTTACCTAAGCCTGAAGCTCAATGGACTCCTGATGAGAGAAGGGTGGTCAATTAGGACCAACGCCTCAAAAGCATCATTATATCCTGTCTCCCTGACGATATAATGGAATCCGTCATTAACTGTAAAACAACCAAACAAAATTGGACGGACTTGGTTCATAGCTATGAGGGTCCCTCAGATACCAAGGAAAACATGATAATGGACCTGAAACTTGAGTATAACACTTCAGAGCCAAAGATTCTGAAAGTCTCTCAGAAACCTATACCCGTTATCTCTGTTGTAAAAATCGACCGAGGGTGCCGATTAATCCCCGCATAATCGTTGGTCGCTCACTAAGCGCCTTGATTTATCATAATTGGCCTATTTAATCGGTTTGGTCAAAGATCGCTTAAAAATCGATCAACAAACCGATTAATCAGACAAAATCAGTCTAATCGGGTTAATCGAACAAAAGTGCTTGAAAATTGGTCAACAAAATCGCTTAAAAATCGGACAAAATCACTTAAAAATTAGTCAACAAACCAATTAATCGGACAAAATCGGTCAAAGGTCGCTTAAAAATGGTCAACAAATCGAGTAATATTTATCTTTGACTTTGAACTTTGAAAAATTATGTATTATGTCTATATTTGAACATTTAAAATTTTAGATTTGATGCAAAACGCTTATCCCATACATATAAAATAATATAATATCTAAAATTACATTTATGTGATTGTGAAAACCAATATGTTACAAATGGTATCAAGATCCATGGTTTGATCATTCATCTTTCATGGTCTTGGATTTCTAGTGGTTTTCATAAGGTTTTTGGGTTTGAATGAGTTTAGAGTAGTTTTCATCATTTGGATCATTTCTAGTGTTAAAGTTTGAATTTTGATAGTACTTTTGTGTTTAGAATCATTATAAGTGTTTAGGTTTTGTTTTGGAAGGCTTGAATCATCGTGGTTGGACTGTTTTTAGATTGAAAAGTTTAGTTTTTGAATGTTTCTATGAAGCGATTTGTCCCTCGAATGGTTTTTCTTTGAAGCGGTTTGACAGCCAAATCAAGCAAATTGTCTCTCGGATTGAGTTTCTGGGAAGCGGTTTGTCTCGATCTTTAAGCGGTTTGTCTCATTTTTTGAAGCGGTTTCTTAACTAAGCAGTTTGTCTCTTGAGACAAAAAGACAATAAAGTACAAAGTAGTGGAAGTAGTGGGTGTACTTGTGTACTAAGCGATTTGTCAATTTAAGCGGTTTGTGTGTTAAGCGTTTTGTCAACTTAAGCGATTTGTCTCTTAAGCGATTTGTCAAGTAAGCGATTTGATACTTAAGCGTTTTGACACTTAAGCGATTTGTCAAGTAAGCGATTTGAGTAGGAAGCGATTTGACAAGAAGCGATTTGTCAACTATGCGACTTGACTGAAGCGGTTTGTCAAGAGTGCGATTTGTCTATTGAGACTTGTCATTTCTTCGTGTTACATTTTATGGTTTTCTCTTGATTTAGTAAAATCCCGTTAAAGAATCTATTTCCCGGTTTAATCAAAGAGTAGTAAAATCCCGTGAAATCAGTAATCATGTCTACGATCACTTCTTCCATTTCTGATGACGTTCAAGCTGCAGGATCCGATACTCATCCTCCCATGCTGGATAGAACCGACTATGACTCTTGGGCTCAAAGAATCAAACTGTATTGCTTAGGAAAGGAAAATAGGGTTAACATCCTTAAGTCAATTGATGAAGGAGCATATCAAATTGAAACTACCAGAGATATTCTTGAAACCGCTGCTGATGGTTCAGTTGTATTGGGTTTGGATAGACCAAAGATGTATGATGTGCTTGATGATAAGGAGAAGAGGAGATACGATGCAGACATCGGAGCGTCAAACATTATACTTCAAGGTTTACCTAAGGACATTTACAAGTTGATCAATCACAATACTGAAGATAAGGCAGTTTGGGATAATGTTAAGATGCTTCTCTCTGGTTCATAACTGACTAAGGAAGACAGGGAGTCTCAGCTGTATGATGACTTTGAGAACTTTAAAATGAAACCATGAGAAAGTGTTACTGAATATTATGTAAGATTCCACAAGCTTGTGAATGATATGAGGAATATCAAAATGACAATGCCAAATATCCAGCTCAATTCAAAGTTTGTGAACAACATGAATCTCGAATGGCACAAATTTGTCACTGCAGTCAAACTAAACAAAGGATTGAGGAACACCAATTACGAGGAATTGTATGCTTATTTGCTCCAAAATGAGAAGCATGCTACTTTTGAATGAATGATCATCGAAAAGTTCAATTCCAATGCTACTGCTACAAGTTCTTCAAATGATTCAATTGCATTCTACACAAATGTGGGAATTACTACCAAAGCATCACAAGTCATACCAACTGGGGATGGTAATCACAAACTCATTCCGGATTTAGGGTATAAGCCTTCAGACTCATTCGTGGAACAAGTTGCAAATCAATTGGCTCTAATGGTTAAGCAGAACTTGAACTTTACTCCACATACTAACAATCATCTCAGAACTGCATCTAATCTGCACAATCATGCTACTGTTAAAGAAGGAAGGGTTGTAGTGGAAAACGTGCAAGGAAGGCAGAATACTTATCTTCCACATAATGAATAAGGGAATGTTGGAGGTGGTAATGGTTATGGGAATGTAGGAGCTGGAGCTGGTTATGTGGGTAATCAGAATCATGGAAGGATTGCGGCTCAGGGTCAAGGGAGGCCAATTAAGTGTTGCAACTGTGGAGGAGAAGGACACATTGCTAGGAACTGCACTCAGCCAAAATGTCCACAGAATGCAGAATACTTCAGGGATACGATGTTGCTGGTGCAAGCTCAAGACAATGGAGCTATGTTGGATGAGGAAGAGTTGATGTTCCTTGCTGAGGGTATGCCAAGACATATGATGTTGATGTAGATGAACAACCAGTGCATGGTGTAGCTCAGAACAATCTCAATGTCTTTCAAGTTGCAGACTGTGATGCATTTGACTCGGATGTTGATGATGAACCAACTGCACAAACCATCTTTATGGCTAACATCTCTCCAATTGTCTCTCCAATGGGCTCTTCACCTCAACAGGCCGGTCCCTCCAAGGAATCCATCATATCAGAGGTACTAAAATTATACGATGTGGTTGATGCGCAAAAGATTCACCACGAAGTACAATCTACGGAAGTCATTGAATCAGATATTGAAAATATGGGAAATAGCAATGTTGTCCCATATGATCAATATGTGAAGCAAGATGAAAGTCTTATTGTACCAAGTGATGAATCTTCTGCAGTTAACGATGAATGTATATTTGATGAGTACACTGCATATGTTCCTGATGATTCCTTTTTCACTGAACTGAATGCTTATAAGGAACAAGTTGCCATATATGAACAGCGTGCCAAGTTTGAATTGACTACCCGTGAGCAAGAGTTGGATAACCAAATGCGTACACTTATAAGAAAAAGTAATTTTAGGGAAAAAAAACATTGGAACAAGAGTTAAAATCATTGCAAGAAAACTTAATAAAACTGTTAAGCAAAAACAAGAACTTCAAGAAAATGTAAAAGTGCTTAAACAGGAATTCAGTGCTAAGGAATCAAAACTTTTAAATGAGTTTTCCAACCTAAAAACTTTGAAGAACAAACTTGAAAACAAGTTGTACACACAAGGGAACACCATTCAGACTGTTCACATGATCACTAAGCATAGAGTCTTAAGCGATAAGCATAGTATTCCCCTTGTAGATGAACCCAATCCTGAGTTTGGTAAGATAGCAAAAGCTGCTCAAAAGGTAGTTTATGATGGTAATGAGATCCTTAAGCCTAGGCAAACACCATCATGTATAGGAAGCACTGAAGAGGATAGAAAGTTAGAAGATGCCTCTAAGGAGAAAATGACAAAGAAATTAAATGATCCTTGGTGTATAAAGTATAACATAACGCCTAAATCCCATGATTAAACTAAGAAAAATTGGATTGCCTTGAACAAGTTTACACCTCAAACTCAATTAACCCCTGAACAAGTCTTTTGGAAAAAAGATATTGATAAGAAGAAAACTGAGGAACTTGTGGAAAAGAATCCTCCTCTTAGGAAATTGCCTCCAGCTACTGTACATCCTCAAAATACACAAATGCATTTAGTGCCTAGAACTCTTCCCACTCAAAGCAAGACCTTAGTCAACTTATATGTAGTTTACCAACTATTCGTTGATTTTGAAAAAACATGTAAGAAGAAAATCACTCCAATGGGAATCACAGAAGGGGAAAGGGGTTTTGAGCAAACAAAAGAATGTTACTTAACTGAAGTCATGTCTTTCTTTAAACAACTAAAAGATCAATTTGAATCTCTCCAAAAGGCCATAGATACTGAGGTTTGTTTAATGAAATGGAAAATGAGGTCAAAGATTATGAATGTGAGCTCAAAAGTAATGAGATTGAAAGGAAGAATCTTCACATCCTAAATGATAATTTGATTTCCAGATGTATTGCTCAAGATGTGTTTTACACTGTTACGAATTACTCTATTACTCCTTCTCAATTTCATGAACTATCTGTTGCATTGAAAGTCTCCCAGGATCGTGTCATTGAACTTGAGACCAAAAATTCAAAATTGCATGATAAAATCGAAATAGATGATCATGATAATATAGTTAAGCATTTTTCTAAATTGGAAGTTGAATATCTTGCTTTACAATTAAAATATCAACATCTCAAAGAAAATGTTAAAACCTCAAAATGATCAAAAGGTTGAAAGCCCAAATTTCCCAATTGAAGGGAGAAAAGAATGAAGTTGTTGAATCAGTCCCAGATAAATCTTGTGAGCCTTAATAAAATGATAGTAAACCTGTGTAATCACAAGCAAACTATAGAGAACCTCTATTAAACTTGTATCCACGCGGAATATGAACACAAGAGTTAAGAAGACAAATAAACACAAAATACTTGATCCTCTATGGATCTATATTGATTTACCAATAATGTTATTGAAAAGCGTACATAAACCCTAGCCGCATGTTTCTTTTATACTAGAAGAAACCCTAATTCTGCAGCTTACAAAAACACGTAAAAGATATACATTATCTCTTCCTAAAATAACTCATGCATATCCTAACTAATCACTAATAATACAGATACTACTATCTGCATAAACAAACTATCTATCAGCAGTAACTGCACTATCAGCAGTAACTGCACTATCAGCAGAAACGTAAATAACTATCAGCATGAACCTTTATCAGTAGAAACCATACTGTTACAATCATTCCTAACAATGTTACTAATAAGGTTTTCTTTATTAATTAAAACAAAGAAACTACTACAACTATTATACACACGCTAATAAGGTTTTCTTTATCAGCAGGAACCTTTATCAGCAGAAACGTAATAAGATTGAATATGCACAGCGGAATCGATAAGAACATCAATGTTACTAATAAGGTTTTATTTATTAATTAAAACAAAGAAACTACTACAACTATTATACACACGCTATAATCGTGTGTCTAGACTTTCATTGAAGAGTTTTACTATGAAATAAAAAATGAAAAGATACTTGTAACCTACACGCCTACCCTCTTTATATACTAGAGGGAGGTTACAAAAACCCTAATCTTAGATTACTAGAAAAACTAAGCTAACTATTACATATTAGGCCCTCATTGTTTCTTCTTTCTTCATTCTTGCTCGTGGTTTTGTAATCTTAAAATCTGCAATTCCCAACAGTAAGTTGGTCTTCGAAGAAACGAATGAGCACGTCTATATCCTCTACAGAGGCTAAATACATAGCCATGTCATCTTGTTGTGCTCAAATCCTATGGATGAGATCCCAATTATCTGACAATAGCTTTGTATTCAACAAAGTTCCTTTGTATTGTGATAACAAAAGTGTCATTGCTCTCTGCTGCAAGCCTGCAACAATGTTCAATACTCAAGAGCAAAGCACATTGACATTCGACATCACTTCATCAAGGAACAAATGGAGAAAGGTGTGGTTGAACTCTACTTTGTGAGGACTGAATATCAGCTAGCAGACATCTTCACCAAAGCACTTTCCAGATAACGTTTTGAGTTTATTCTTCCTCGGCTTGGCTTGAAGAGCCTTCAACCTGAGACACTCAAACGTCTTCAGGAGGAACACGAGGAGTAAAAGTGTTTTTTCATCTATTCTTTGTACATATTTTATCAAAACTAAAAATACAAAATTATAAAACCATCAAAAAGAAAATAGAAAATTATAAAATTTTAAAACCCATAAAAATCAGAAAATTTTGAAAAAGTCCAAAAATATTGTTTTTCATATCATGTTTTCTGTTTTCGATAACATCTACGGACTTTGATCTGTCATTCAAAAATGGCAAGGGTCTTTAGATGAAGTTCGAACAGATGTAATAATTTTAATAAAATAAAAAAAAAATGAGATGGAGAAAAATGGTGGTTTATTGTCATTTCAGACAGTAACCCGTTTTAAAAGAAAGAACAGAGTCATGCTTAATCTAATTTTGAAACCTCATGCTCTGTTTCTAAAAACAAATGTTCATAAGGAAAGTTTGTCACCAAAAAGACAAAGGTTTCCTCACAAATATTTTTCCTTCTAAATATTCTTCTGAAAAATATTCGTCGTCTAATGAAAACGAAATTGCTTTGAAAATAATTCAGACTTAATTTTGAAAATCATCTGGACTTATCATTGGTCAAAATCTATATCACTCAATCAACAACTTCGGTCATTGATTGAGCGGAAGAATGATTTCAATCAAAACAAAAAGGTTATTTCTCAAACAATTGACACTAAAATGAGCAAAGGTCTACTTTTGGAAAATCAAAAAGAACAATTTTATTGTTAAATTGGAACCAAACCAAGGCTAATATTATATTTTCATAAGATAACTAAGCATGTTTAATCATTGGAGTTTAAAGTCTCAAAATCTTATCCTTATCAGTTAAATGTTTTTCAAAAGAAGGTCACATTTCTCCTCAAAAAGCTCCCGAAAATAATTTAAATCAATTGAGATCACAAATCTCAAAAAGTTTGAAAATTGTGATCGGGGGAGAATTTGTGATTTAAATTGAATATAATCTGATAATTCGATAAGTGGTTTTAGAAATATAACAACAAGCACTCCTCCCTACATGTGTCAAACGATTCCAAATTTTCACGCACATGTTAAGGGGGAGCATCTATCTTAAACCAAAAATGATTGAAACGTGATTAATTTATCTCAAAGTGTAGGTTCCCTCCAATATGTGCAAAACACTTTCGAATATCGATGCACATATTGAGGGGGAGCAATCAAATGAAAACCTTCTCCTTCCCAAAATATTTTATCCAAATAAATTAAAATGATAGATTAGATCGGGAAGTGGTAATGATTATTTTAGAAAATGTTAATAAGAGATTAGACCTTTCATTCTCAATCTAAGATTTCAAAAAGTCCTCTTGCCTCCATGTGCTAAAATGATTTCTAATACTTGATGCACATATTGAGGGGGAGCATTTCTAAAATATCAAAAACAATTAAGGTACAAAATACTTTGATTTTATATAACAAGTACCTTGATTGATTTTCAAATTGTTTTCAATTGGTTTCATGGCGGAATGAAGAATACCAAAAGAACAACCAATTTATTTGATGCATGGTGATATAAGGATGGTTAGGTTAGGTATTCGTTCCCACAATCCCGCCAGAACCGGAGGAATCTACCCAGGGACAATCCACTAGATAGTTTAGAAGTACTTAGGTATATTGATAAAAGGAGAAAATTGAGAATATGGGAAGAGTGTCGACTGAGATTGAGCTAGAACTGGAATAAACCTAACAAGGTTCTAGTAATGAAGTCTCGGTAAGCACTGAAGGGGTTGAAAAATGAAAAAGAATTGAATGTGAAAAGGGTGAAAAAAAATAGCCCTCAATTTATTCAACCTTAGTGCAGAAACCGGATTCAATTCATATGCTACTGGCTGTTACCGAGGTAACACCGGTATTGAAGACAAGACGTCATGGACCGAGTGACGCACTGCACTAAACTTCCCAAGCTACTCAAATTCCTCTTAAAAGGACTTGTTTCATTCTCACGGGGAACCTACATAATCTATCGACTTTCTCTTAGAGATAATTGATATTGAAGAAGGAGACCCTCTCCCTAGTCTCCGGCATAGGAAACCAAAATGCACAATTGAGTCTAGAGCAAAGAGATCATCAGTAAATCTCATTAGGACACACTATTCTTGAAGACTTGTTGTTTCACACAATGTAGATAGTAAGAATGTAATTAAGAGTCCTACGCATTATCCATGTGGTATTGCCAGAACATCTTAGTGATATGTTAAGTATTCACGATGAAGATGAAAATCCTTCTAGAGCCAACATCTAACAAGCTCTTGGTGGGTAACATGTGAGATCTTCTCGTAAGGTCAAACTTGTGACAATTGGATAGAAACGATGGGGCGATTCACTCTTGAATCAACCTTGGTCTAGGAAATGGATTGAAGGATACCTTTGAAAAACCGGTCGTTGTGCTCAACAACTCTTTTCTCTAGCACATCGACTCTGTATTAAGTTTTCAAAATAAAAAGGTATTTATGATTGAAAATTGATGTTTTTCTATAAAACCTTCGTTGTATTGCAAAAACTCTTTTCGATTAAGCAATACACGATTGTTTTTCAAATCATTTTTTTTTAATCAAGTGAATCTCAATTCGCTGGTTCACTCACTCCGTGCTGTCTACTTTGAGATGTTCCGGTTTGAGAACAGCTTGATTAGCTGCGAAACCCTGTCAAGGAGATTCTTCAAAATCCTACTTGATCATAGGCAGTACTTGTACTGATCAACGAGGAACCATGGTTCTTGTAACTCCATTCATCGAAAGTGATGAAAGACACCTTCGTGCGCTTTGTTGCTAACTGTTGTTTGCAGGGACACCCAACGATTGCAGCTGATCAAAATTGAGGAGTCATTCCATAACCGCATGCTCATACATCACATTCATTTCTAAAAAAATCATGATAAGTGCATATCTTCATCAACTGGCTCTGATATTTTCAATCCATGCTTCTGCTATGCTGCTGCAAATATCATGAATCAACAAAGCTTCCGCTACTCTGATGAGAAGATATCATGATCTAAAATGTGAGCATGTCGGTCCATAAGTCACAACTTCACATAATGGCGATACAACAAAGCTGGCTCAATAACTCACCATCACGTGGATCAGTTAAAGACCTCCACTTAATAACAAAACATGCGGAACGTGAAGAATCAAAGACTACGACCTACAGAGCAATTGAACTTAATCAAGAATCCAAGAACATCAAATTGTAATATCTTTTTGTAATTGAGGTGACCTCCCTTAGGGGGAGATTGTTATGATTTAGAAGATCCGGTAGTTAAAAAGTCAGTCACCTCAAGTATATGTAATCGTTAGAAAGAGCGTAGTCGTAGTCATTCAGTGATAGTTATTAGTTTGTTATGTAACACTGTGGAGGACGGACGGGTCTTTACCCACTGTATGCCTCATCCACAGCTCGTAGGAGACGTGTCATGTAAGAACCTATAAATACCTTTTGCCTTGCAAGGCAAAGGGTTGGAGCTTTCATAATTCATTTTTCTTTGTCTCACTAAAGTTCCCAACTCTCTTCCACTTTCTCTCTCTAAACTACAAACCATTCGACCCTATATGTGTATGTTTATCTGATTGTGAAAAATAATATGTTACAAAAACTACGATGTTAATGTAAATAACACTTTATCACGTTTTATGTGATGTCTTTATTTTATCGAATAAAAATATTTGTAAAGACTTCTTTTCCATTGGAGTCAAATTGGTCTTTTAGGTAGAAGATAGTGGAAATGTGATTTGAAAAACAAAAGAGTCGTTAACAAGTAAAACTATTTATAAGAGAAGATGAGCCTAAAAGGACGTCATAACTAATGAGATGGATCAAGGCCATTTTTTGTGTTTTCGGAAGCCTCATGCGATAATCCAAAATGATGCATGGATGGTTTTAGTTTTCCTTGCATACTTACAATCAGAACATCTAACATGGAAGACAAAGATATGTTGTATTTTGTTTTATCATTTTTAATGCAATTCCTCATAATTTCCAGGTAGTGATGTTGGTCATCAATTCGGTTCAAGAGCTGAAATGGTTGCCTTAGGTGTGCATTCTCACTGACTTAATGGCATTGATTATATGAGGAAAGAGTACATCATAATCGAACTATTTGTTTTGAAAAGTGTATTTGAATGATATTTTGGTGTCTTTCTCTATTCACGTTTTTTTCTTGTGGCTGAATAAGTTGCTATATTACTGAGTCACGAGAACTAAAATGTGGATAAAAAATGACACTAAAATATCAATCCAATACATTTTCAAAAAATAATTTATACGAATTTGCTATAGGTTTTTCCTATATAACCAATGCAATTAAGCCAGTGAAAATGAAGACATAAGGCAAACATTTTAGCTCATGAACAGAATTGATAAACAACATCAACACCCAAAAATTATGAGTAAAAGTTTCATCTTCAAACGTAACTAATTATACGGCCCCAACCAATCAAAAAAAATTTGTTATGTATTGAAGTTGTTTTCGTTATATTTAAATTCTAAGGACGAAACAGAAAGTAAAACAATGATGCTAAACTAAATAACACTTTATCACGTTTTATGTGATGTCTTTCTTTTATCGAATAAAAATATTTGTAAATATTTCTTTTCCATTGGAGTCAAATTGGTCTTTTAGGTAGAAGATAGTGGAAATGTGATTTGGAAAACAAAAGAGTCGTTAACAGGTAAAGATCATAATCAATAAAAAGTATATCTATTTATATAGGTAGGTATTGAAATCAAACCACACAATCAATGTTAGAGCTAACATTTTCCTCTATTCTTAATTGTTTCACTTTCATTAAGATCAAAACCGTCCATATGCATCTCTTATAAATATTTTTGTAACTATTTATAAGAGTAGATGAGCCTAAAAGGACGTCATAACTAATGAGATGGATCAAGGCCGTTTTTTGTGTTTTCGGAAGCATCATGCAATAATCCAAAATAATGCAGGTACTTTTACTTTTTCTTGCATCCTTAGAATCAGAACATATAACATGGAAGACAAAAATATGTTGTATTTTTTTATATCGTTTTTAATGCAACTCCTCAGAATTTGCAAGTAGTGATGTTGGTCATCAATTCTGTTCAAGAGCTGAAATGGTTGCCTTAGGTGTGCATTCTCAATGACTTAATGGCATTGATTATATGAGGAAAGATCACAGCATAATCGAACTAGTTGTTTTGAAAAGTGTATTTGAATGATATTTTGGTGTCTTTCTCTATTCACGTTTTTGTTCTTGTGGCTGAATAAGTTGCTATATTACTGAGTCACGAGAACTAAAATGTGGATAAAAAATGACACTAAAATATCAATCCAATACATTTTGAAAAAATAACTTATACGAATTTGCTATAAGTTTTTCCTATATAACCAATACAATTAAGCCAGTGAAAATGAAGAGATAAGGCAACCATTTTAGCTCATGTACATAATTAATAAACAACATCAACACACAAAAATTATGAGTAAAAGTTTCATCTTCAAACGTAACTAATTATACGGCCCCAATCAATCAAAAAAATATTGTTATGTATTGAAGTTGTTTTCGTTATATTCAAATTCTAAGGACGAAACAGAAAGTAAGACTACGATGCTAAAGTAAATAACACTTTATCATGTTTTATGTGATGTCTTTCTTTTATCGAATAAAAATATTTGTAAATACTTCTTTTCCATTGGAGTCAAATTGGTCTTTTAGGTAGAAGATAGTGGAAATGTGATTTGGAAAACAAAAGAGTCATTAACAAGTAAAGATTATAATCAATAAAAAGTATATCTATTTATATAGGTAGGTATTGAAATCAAACCACACAATCAATGTTAGAGCTAACGTCTTCCTCTATTCTTAATTGTTTCACTTTCATTAAGATCAAAAGCGTCCATATGCATCTCTTATAAATATTTTTGTAACTATTTATAAGAGTAGATGAGCCTAAAAGGACGTCATAACTAATGAGATGGATCAAGGCCGTTTTTTGTGTTTTCGGAAGCATCATGCGATAATCCAAAATAATGCAGGTACTTTTACTTTTTCTTGCATCCTTAGAATCAGAACATATAACATGGAAGACAAAAATATGTTGTATTTTTTTATATCGTTTTTAATGCAACTCCTTAGAATTTGCAAGTAGTGATGTTGGTCATCAATTCTGTTCAAGAGCTGAAATGGTTGCCTTAGGTGTGCATTCTCAATGACTTAATGGCATTGATTATATGAGGAAAGATTACAGCATAATCGAACTAGTTGTTTTGAAATGTGTATTTGAATGATATTTTGGTGTCTTTCTCTATTCACGTTTTTGTTCTTGTGGCTGAATAAGTTGCTATATTACTAAGTCACAAGAACTAAAATGTGGATAGAAAATGACAATAAAATAAAAATCCAATACATTTTCACAAAATAACTTATACGAATTTGCTATAAGTTTTTCCTATATAACCAATGCAATTAAACCATTGAAAATGAAGACATAAGGCAACCATTTTAGCTCATGAACATAATTGATAAACAACATCAACACCCAAAAATTATGAGTAAAAGTTTCATCGTCAAACGTAACAAAAAATACAGTAAACCAATCAAAAAATATTGTTATGTATTGAAGTTGTTTTCGTTATATTCAAATTCTAAGGACGAAACAGAAAGGAAAACTACGATGTTAATGTAAATAACACTTTATCACGTTTTATGTGATGTCTTTATTTTATCGAATAAAAATATTTGTAAAGACTTCTTTTCCATTGGAGTCAAATTGGTCTTTTAGGTAGAAGATAGTGGAAATGTGATTTGAAAAATAAAAGAGTCGTTAACAAGTAAAACTATTTATAAGAGTAGATGAGCCTAAAAGGACGTCATAAATAATGAGATGGATCAAGGCCGTTTTTTGTGTTTTCGGAAGCCTCGTGCGATAATCCAAAATGATGCATGGTACTTTTACTTTTCTTTGCGTACTTAGAATCAGAACATCTAACACGGAAGACAAAGATATGTTGTATTTTGTTTTATCGTTTTTAATGCAACTCCTCAGAATTTGCAGGTATTGATGTTGGTCATCAATTCTGTTCAAGAGCTGAAATGATTGCCTTAGGTGTGCATTCTCATTGACTTAATGGCATTGATTATATGAGGAAATATTACAACATCATCGAACTATTTGTTTTGAAAAGTGTATTTGAATGATATTTTGGTGTCTTTCTCTATTCACGTTTTTGTTCTTGTGGCTGAATAAGTTGCTATATTAATGAGTCACGAGAACTAAAATGTGGATAAAAAATGACGCTAAAATATCAATCCAATACATTTTCAAAAAATAACTTCTATGAATTTGCTATAAGTTTTTACTATATAACCAATGCAATTAAGCCGGTGAAAATGAACACATAAGGCAACCATTTTAGCTCATGAACAGAATTGATAAACAACAACACCCAAAAATTATGAGTAAAAGTTTCATCTTCAAACGTAAATAAAAATACAGTAAACCAATCAAAAAATATTATTATGTACTACACGGATCAAAATCCATTTTAGCTCATTTGTTCTAATTTAAGGTTAGTTTGCTTGTGTAGGCTATGTTGATTGTTATTTTGCTCGCATAACTACACGGATCAAAATCCATTGTAAACTAAGTTTCACATAATCACTATAAATCATGGCGTATACTCAATAACAAATATATACGGATATGTTACATTATTTAAGCATGTCTCATAGCTTAGTTATAAAACTCATTTTAGCAAAATGTGTCTTCTAGTAGGTTAAAAAAGTTAATCAGGTTTGTTTGACCCTAACCCGACAGTGACCCGATAAGACCTCAAAAATATTATTTAATTCTTTTTTATAAAAGTTTTCTTAGTCAATAATAAGTTGTTAACAAAAACAATAACGGAACTTTCAAAAAATTTCCCTGGATGTACAAAAGGGAGGAATGGGACTTTTGTAATTTTACTATGACTTGGACTTGGCCTACCGGAATTTGTTTGGGACGTCTATGGCTATTTGTTGAGCTAAGTTTTCCACTGAAAAGAAATATGTGCAACAGTGCAAGGGAATTAGGTGGTATTTGCTAGATAACCATCTTTTATGTTATTGCTACGTATTTGTTTTCTACTTTCATGTTAAAAAACCTTTTCTCTCTGCGGGTTACCTTTAATACTACATCCGTATCATATTAATTGTCCTGTTTTGATTTTTTAAGTTTTTTTCCTTCTGAACTTTGACTTTAAATATTTTTGTTTGTGTTATATAATATTTAATAAAAATTATACCAATGATAATACATTTAAAACTCAATCTATTTATATATTTTGCATCAAGTATTATATAACACAAACAAAAATATTTAAGGTCGAAATAAAATACCTAAAAAATTCAAAGTGGACAGTAAATATGGAACGGAGGGAGTAATAAGAAACCTTAATAAACCCAACTCGATAACACCCATAAACCCATGGGTAGATGGAAAGTATTTAACTGAAACAAGCTACCTATAGGGGCTGTCTTGAAAAGTGATCAAAATCGTATTGTACATGAAAGACATATCACGTTTGACATTTCAAAAGTACATTCATAATAACTATAACTAACGTATGATTATTGAACCAGCAGTATATTAATTATGGCTCAAGATTTACCTCCAAAACACACATGATGATGCTACCCTGATTTGAGATTCAATCGATATGGTGAAAGATCACGATCAAGAGATGTGCCTCGAACCGTCAATAACATCGCCTCGTTATGAACTTCACCCGGCCGTAGACTCACAATATTGTAGCATACTCTCGCATTGTTCTCTCTTTTTATTTTAGGGTTTGTTATGAAGACGGGTTTGAAGGTTTAAATAAAGCCGATTATGGGCCTCTAAGTTACACAATTTATAATTAATTTTAGGTAATATTACTTTTACTATGTTTTTATATACTATCTCCTAATATTAGTTTATATTTGGGTGAAGGCTGAGAATACGTAACAAACTTTCTCAAATATACCGATGTACGTAACATACTTATTTTATTATTTATGTACGTAATATACTTTCAAATTTGGAACAATGTACGTAATATGACCGGTAACTAACAAGTTACCAGGTCAAAAAGTTTGAAAAATGACATAAATGGTCCCTGGGGCTTGCGTTGACTTTCACAAGTCATCCATTGACTTTATTTTCGGTTAAAAAAGTTTCAGTAATAGTCCTTATGGTCATTGGCTTTTAGATTTAGTCATTTTGTTCCATTTTTGTCCGTTTTTCTTACGTTTTGTCCGTTTTTATCGGTTTTCATCCGTTTTTCTAACATTTTTCTTAATTTTTTTTCCGTTTTTCTTACGTTTTGTCTGTTTTTTTTCGTTTTTGCCAGTTTTTGTCCGTTGTTCTTACGTTTTGTCCGTTTTTCTTATGTTTTTATCAGTTTTTGTCTGTTTTTCTTACGTTTTGTCCGTTTTTCTTACGTTTTTGTACTCTTTAAACATATTGAAAAATTTTTCCAAAAAGAAAAAAAAGTTGGAAAAAAAATTTCCAAAAAAAAAATTGGAATTTTTTCCCAAATTTGAAAAAAAAAATTCCAAAAAACTTTTTAAAAAATTGGAAAGTTTTAAATTTTTTTATAAATCTTGAAAAATATTTTTCAAATTTTTATAAAAAATCTTCAAAAAATATTTTTTTAAAAAACATTTTTTTTTAAATCTTAAAAAAATTGGAAATTTTCAAATTTAAAAAAAAAATATATTTGAAAAATAATTTTTTTTATTCAATTTTTTTGAAATTTTTTATTCAAATTTTTTTTTGAAATTTGAATTTTTTTTTTTTTTTTTTATAAAATTTTTTTGGAATTTTTTTTTTCAAATTTGCGAAAAGATTCTAATTTTTTTTTCTTTTTGGAAAAAATTTTCAATATGTTTAAATAGTACAAAAACGTAAGAAAAACGGACAAAACATAAGAAAAACAGACAAAAACTGATAAAAACAAAAGGAAAACGGACAAAACGTAAGAATAACGGACAAAAACGGATGAAAACTGGCAAAAACGAAAGAAAACAGACAAAACGTAAGAAAAACGGACAAAAAATTAAGAAAAATGTAAGAAAAACGGATGAAAACCGATAAAAACGGACAAAACGTAAGAAAAAGGGAAAAAAACGGAACAAAAAGACTAAATCTAAAAGCCAATGACCATAAGGACTATTACTGAAACTTTTTTAACCAAAAATAAAGTCAATGGATGACCTGTGAAAGTCAACGCAAGCCACAGGGACCATTTATGTCATTTTTCAAACTTTTTGACCTGGTAACTTGTTAGTTACCGGTCATATTACGTACATTGTTCCAAATTTGAAAATATATTACGTACATAAATAATAAAATAAGTATGTTACGTACATCGGTATATTTGATAAAGTTTGTTACGTAATCTCAGCCTTCACCCTTTATATTTTTACGAGTTAAAACGAGACATTGCTAATTAATACGTTAAACTTGGTTTTTATAATATTTTAATATCAAATCAGACACATTATATTGTATCCGGCCATAGAAGTATAGAACCATAAGAAAATTTAATTTTTGAATACTCTAATGGGGTGGCTTTTGCGATACTTGACGAGTTTAACTTATTTAACTAATGTTACTTTAATGGGGTGGCTTTCGGGATGCGAACGACTAACAGGAGTGCGGGATTTTGGGGTGGAGGGGTGAAAACGAGTCGAGTCGGGCTCGAGCCTGTCAAAGCTCGAGCTCGGCTCATTTATATAAAAAATTCTCGAGCTCGGGCTCGAGCTCGTTTTGAGCCTTATATTTTGAGCTCGAGCTCGGCTCGTGAAAATATTCACAAGCTCGAGCTCGGGCTCGAGCTCGACTAATTTATATGATATTTAAAGAAAATAAAGTTCAAATGGAGCTCGGCTCGTTAATTACATAAGGCTTGAGCTCGTTTACTACTTTTAAGCTCGTTTATATGTATAGAAAACATATATATGTATATATTTTTAAGGCTCGTTTAGGCTCGCGAGCCTACTTGAGCTTTTTTTATAGAGCTCGGGCTCGAACTCGATTATTAAATGAGCCCAAACTTAGGCTCGAGCTCGGGCTCGAGCTCGTTTAGGCTCGGCTCGTTCGAGCTTTTTACTGATCCGATCCCGAGCTTTTCACGAACAGCTTGGCTCATTTCCCTAAGTGGAGATAATAATATAATCTTCATTATTCTTTCATTTTGATTTTGATGTGATATACGAATTTTTGTTGGTTTTTCTAAGAAATAGATTAATTTAGTAAACCCGTAACTGTGACTAGAAACTATTCTTTATTGAGTCGATTTATTTTAGAAACTCAAAAAATACTACTTACCAATAGACGGATCTCAACCGCCAGATAAAAAAGACAAAGCTTAAAAAAAATATGGAGGGACCACTTCTGTAAATTCAGCAAACTTACCCCCACCAACCCCACCCCCGTACCTCTCACTTTTCACAAATTCCCTATCAACAAAAACTCACTTTTTCTCTCTAACTAAAATAAAAAACTGTCATAAAAATTCAAAATCAACCGCTTTTAATCGTTAAAATCAAAGAAAAAACACAAAAATAGAAGAATCATCGAGTGCATAAGCAGATCCACACAAAAAAAATGGTTAAAAATGAACCTACTGAGTCTCGAGATGAAGGTACGATGCTTCCGACTAATTATTTAGTTGTTTTATTAGAATCTCTAGTGATTTTGTACTTATTTATGAATATTATTGCTACTTATGAAGATTTTTGTGAGTTTTTTGTTAATTTTTGATGTAATATTGTGTGATGCATGTGATGTTTATGTACTTATTTGAGTTTTATTAGTATCTCATGTGATGCATGTGTATTTTTTGTTGATTTTATATGTTTTATGAGGGTTTGTTATAATAAATTGATGAATGTTGTTATAAAATACAGAAAAATGAATTTGTTTTGGTGTGATTTTTATTGTGATTGTGACATGCTTTTGGTTGTGTTTTTTAGTGTTTACATTTGGTTGAGTTTCTGAGTAAAACACTTTGTATACATGGATGCACACCAAGTGTTTGATGAAATGTGTGACTGAAAAGTATCATACGTGCAGTATCACCAGTGATATTTGAAGTTCAACTGTATATATGTATTATCACTAGTGATATTTGTATTATCACTTGTGAAATTTTTGTTTATTTGATAGATTTTTTTGTTTACTTGTTAAGATTTATTATATGTCATGTATAGTATCACTTTTGATATTTTATTATTATTGTTTTGTAATCATAGTTAAAAAAATTTTTTGCTAAAAGTTTTGATGATATACTATTTACTGTGAGTAAATGTAGTTCTGTCGTCAATCAAATTTTTGACTCCATCTCCAGAGATTCATAAAAGTAAAGGTATATTGTAACCAATGTTGCAAAAATCGGCCGATTAATCGTTAATCGGTCATATACCTTGTTGATTTTTAAAAATCGGTGGAAAAATCGGCCACTAATCAGTCAAAAATCGGCCGAATCGGTCAAAAATCGGTCGAATCATCCAAAAGTCAACTTTTAAAAAATAATAATTTAGGCATTCTACTTAATTTGGGGATCGTTTATTTCACTTATAACTCACAATGGGCGTCATAATTAGAATTGGAGCCTTTTATTGAAGTTTGGAAAAATAGTAGGCTTGGAATCAGTTAAGATCTTTGGTTTGGTCTCCAAAAATACCCACAACTTGCAGGAAATGCCAATCCGATTAATCACCGATTAATCCCGCCTTGACCGATTAATCGCTGCAGGGTGGTCGACCGTCCGACTACCGATTCACGATTTTTGCAACATTGATTGTAACGTATAAGCATGTCTCCTTTAAAAGAATTAACTGTGATAAAACCCTAAACGTATGCGGCGTACTTGATTTAACATTTTGCTTATGTGTTATATTACCAGTGATACATACACATTCAGTAGAATGTGTATGTATACTTTCAATAGAATGTTATAATGGTATCCCTAAAAACACGGATATTTATTCTACATTATGAACACTTTGCTATTTTTGTAGATTTTAGTAGTTTATTGAGGGATTTTTGTGAATGTTAGATGATTATTGTAATAATATGAGAGAGTTAACATGCTAAAATAAATATTGTGACTGTAACATGCTTTTGTTAGATTTGTGGTAGATATATGTGCATAATGGATAGATTGGGCATGCTTTGATATGTTTAAAAGCGGTATTTGACTCTGGTATTAGTTGGTAGTATATCACCTATGATACAACAGTTCGAATGATTGTTTATTGTTAGTATATCACATGTGATACAACAGTTGCAACGATTGTTTATTTGTAGTATATCACATGTGATACAAAAGTGGTAATGATTGCTTATTAGTAGTATATCATCTGTGATAAAACAGTTGTAATGATTGCTTGTTGGTAGTATATCACCTATGATATTTGATGACGTATACTTATTCAGTTTATATATCACATATGATACAAAAAAACAATGAACTATTCATACACTAACATGGTATATATTTTATGCAGATTTGAATATAAAATTGAGAACTATCAAGAAGCAAAAAATCAAGGGTTGAAGGTGAAAGAAAAAGACCTTCGCTAAAAAAACAACTAAGTCAAACTGAAGAAGTGAACAAATAAACAACATCATCACCGACAACACTAACAATACCAAGCAAATTAACAAAATTCGTTGCTAGACATTTAAGCATAGAAAACACGAAGAACAAAAACAGAAACAGATACACCACCAACAAATACTGAAATAAACATCTGTGATATCACCTGTGATATAACAGGATCTACAACCACCAACAGCACCAACAGTAACTGTTGAACTGACAACAGAGACTGCATGTAAGAAAGCAAAGACAGTTACAGAAAAAGAAGAAGATGAACGAAGAAGAAGAAGTTGCAAACTAAAAAGAATGAAGTGGGAAAGAAGACAAAAGGAGTGGATGCTCATAAAGCTGGAAAGAAGAAAGTTGTAGAAAATAAAAAGACAAAAGCATCAATTAGTAATTTTCTTTTGCTACTTAAATTGTAATTTTCTCTTGCTACTTAAATTGTAAACAATGGTAATTTCCATTCAACTGTAAATAATGCTTTTGGTTTATCTGAATATAACCTTCTTTTGGTAATTTTATTAGAGTATCACAAGTGATATTAATGAAAAGTATGATAAAAATACCGTTGACTTAATGAAGAAAACTATGAAAATAAAAAAATGACATATTCTCAAAATCAAACAAGAATAGCATTAATTAAGCATTGCTTTTGAGTAACATAACGATTCGGCAAAAAAAGGTCAACATATATATCAATTAAAGAATAATATCACAAGTGATACATGTCAGAAACAAGTAAAAAGAAGTAAACACATAAATAATGTAAACATTTCATCATTTTCATGCTTTATCACAAGTGATAAAATGACAAAATATTTCATAAACTCACAAAGACCTCATAAAAATTAATTCCAACTATTTATCACAAGAGATACATAACTTCTAATTTATGACAAAGACGGGGCTTGGAACCAGGAAGCTCAGTTGCAATTGCTTTTCGCATAGCACCATCTTGACTAGTTACAATGATATTCGGATAACGCACAAAAGCTTTCTTGAATGCTTGGAGTAACCATACGCAAGATTCAGTAGTTTCATTTCTTAAGCAGACCAAAACCAACCGTAACACATCTCATGTGATTGTCAATTGCAATAAAAGGCACAAAAATCATCATGTACCTGGAAAGAGAAATGTCTCAGGTGATAATATATACAAAATGAAAACAATGAAATCTCACAAGAGATATTACAAATTAAAAAGCATACTTGTTTGTTTTGTATGTGGCATAAAAAGAGACGATATCACCAAACTATTTGTGATTGCAATTTACAAAAAAACGGCTCCATCAAACGAAAGAATCAACAACAACTACAGATGTGGTTAAAAAAAACACAACAGCTCCACAAAACAAATTGAAGAAGCTCAAACAACTTTGATATCGTCTGTGATATCATAAGATCCTCCATTACCACAGCTGATTCAACAAAATAAAAGAAAGCTGACACGCCTGTGATATCACAGGTGATATCACATTTGATATCACCTGTGATATCACATTTGATATCACATTTGATATCACCTGTGATATCACTTATGATATCAAATGTGATATCACATTTGATATCACCTGTGATACAACTGAGAAACCAACAATATATACAAAAAAGCAAAAAGGAGAAAAGCGTAACCTTAAGTACAACATACTGGGTCTTCTTATCTTCTGCAATTAACCGAATTACATGATTCTAAACAGGGTTTAAGTTGTAATCAACAACCTTTCTTTTGAACTTTTCAAGTGGCCGAATATATGCAATCACATAAGGATCATACTTCCCAATCATTTCCATGTTTTTCAAATTAGTTTCCTTCATGAATGTTAAGGTAAGCAGTCCTTGTGGCTCAAGCTCTAGGTCACTGCGCAATTATTGAACAATACATCAAATTTGCATCACTACATATATAGAGTGATGGAGAAAGCAAAATACAAAACGCACTAAAATAATTCAAAAGGACGTCATTCAGAAAAATGAAAATAAGCATCAACTAATGCAACATAGGATATGATTACTTATTTACAATAACTACAATGCACTTTGGTTAATTCCCTAAAGCTTGTTTATTCAAATAAATATTTTTTGTTAATACAATAAGCCGTAAAAACGTTTATTTATATTTTACGATCTTCTAATGTTTTGTCGATAACAAAAGTAAAATCATTTTAACGAAACAAATAAAATACGTAAATGGTTTGAACTAATAGTTTTATAACACACTTACGTTTTCACATAAAACACTATAACAAGATTAAGTGATTTTATATTTTAGATACACATGTACAACAACTAGTGTTTACATATTGGCTTAACAAGTTTAAGTAACTCTATGAGTTAGATACATATGTACAACAACTAGTGTTTACATAGGGAAATGATTTGGAGACCTAATTATGTGTCTAAATACATGCCTAAACATACGTGGCATGATCCTGATGGTTTGTGAAAAAGTGGGTCCCCTGACTGCAGCCATCAGGATGATGCCACGCAGGTTTAGGCATAAGTTTAGGCATGATTTTTTAGGCCTCCCAATCACTACTCGTTTACATATTGG
>BPTQ01000001.1:116707770-116895091 GCA_019973895.1 Chrysanthemum seticuspe | reverse complement strand
AAAAGCAATCATGTGCACAAACACTTATTACTCATGATCATTTAAGTACCCTCTCTTCCTAAAGCACTTAGGAGAGCTGAAACACCCAAAACAAGATAGGCTTTAGCTTCTAAAAACCCCATTTCAAATCTGTCATAACTGCTGAGAGCCGGATCCCTAGGAATAGCCTAGACGGATCCCTCCAAGGAGGGAACCGTGGGATCCTGGTGACAGTATATGTCTAACATTGCTAACCCAAACACTCCATTTCATCTTAAATTAGTTCCTAGATCAGTGAAACTCTGAATTTCAACCTTGTGCATGTCAATCATCACATTTCCAAGAACATTAGTGGATTAAGTCTTAAATACTAATTGCCAAGATCCTCTCTTTATAAACCACATTGCCTAGAAACATCTTAGTCATCTCACACAAATATCAACAATTGCAACCATTTCCCTTAGTCATTTCAATATGAGAAAGGCTCCTAGTGCTTATTCATCCACCCAAGAACCACCCAAGAAACTTGCTAGAATCATACATGAAGTTTCTTCAACCGAATCATCTCCGGTTAAGTCCACCAATGCTAGGATTTCTCCCACATCAAGGAAACCAATCAAACTAATCCCCAAGAATAAGATTCCCTCTAGGATATCTTCACGAAATTCTACCATAGAAAACAAACCCCCCACAACTCAACCAACATCATTAGCACCTAGAGATACTTCACAATCATTCTCACACTCTCACAATGTAGAAGACTTACCCTCTTGGCCATCTCATCTTTCACCATTATCATCCAATTCACATGAAAAGATTGAGCCACAAAATCAAAATGTTGAATCAACACTTGATCCAAAAGCAAACTCTATCATCCCTCCCAATAGTCCATTTTGGATTATGAGAAGACATCAAAAGCAACCACTTGACCAAATGGAAGTTGATGTCTCTTTACCTCTAACCACAAGCATTATAGAGCCACCACTAAATGAGTCTCAACCAAATCCTCATTTATTTAAAGAACCTCGACCCACTTCACTTGAACTTTCACTTCAAGAAATTCAAAACCATAACAAGGATTGCTATCATTGTAAACACGTTGAAAGGTTGATACATGAATTACGCGAAGAGCATCGTTTCATGTTTCATCACCTCCTCGAACGTTTCAAAGAGGTTAACAATCCTAAACCACAATAACCATAATAGTCACAAGCTCAAACCTAAAACGTTTAGGACATCTTTTAATAATTAAGCTTTTTAGTCGAATCTTAAGTTTGGGTTGACTTATTAGCATTAATAGCATCTATTTGTCTAGATCATTCTCTTAGTCTTTAGAGATTTGGTTGTGTATCTCTTTGTTTTATTGAATGAATACTTTTATGCCATGACTATTATGTGTGTTGTGCTTGTTATATTGTACTTTTATCTCATTCCCTCAAGATGCAATCCTTGACATTTCTTCAATGCTGAAGAAACTGGAACAGATAGCCGGATCCCTTCCTGTTAACTAGACGGATCCTTCCTTGAAGGGAACCGTGGGATCCGTGGTACAGAAGCACAAATTTCTACTAACTTGAGTCTCTTTTGCAGGAAATTATGCACTATACTCTTGTTTTTCTAACCTTTACTTTGTAGATTTTCAAAATAACACATGAAGTTTTTGACACCATAAAAGCTAGGGGGAGCTTTGTGTCAAACATTATTGCAAAATCATTTGCAACTTAATCCATTTTTGGATTACACTTCATGCTACCCCATTGCAACTTTGCAATATTCGAGGGGGAGCACATTTTCGTCACTTAGACGAACCATTTGCAAACTTAATTGCAAACACAAGTAGCTTATTTTACATTATGTCCTTGACGCCCTTTTTCAAAGAGATTGACTCGTCAAGGGGGAGTTAAGACGAGTACCATTCCCGTCACTTGCTCTCATTACATCTTTTAAAATTTTTCTTATAAAAATTGTGTTAGTTTCTTCAAACACTTTTTGTTTCGACAAAAAGGGGGAGAAGAAAGTAAAAACTACAAATTCAAACGTTTACGAATTTTAGCTTTTCCTTAAAATAATTTTATGTTTTGTCATCAACAAAAAGGGGGAGATTGTTAATACAAATAAGCCGTAAAAACGTTTATTTATATTTTACGATCTTCTAATGTTTTGTCGATAACAAAAGTAAAATCATTTTAACGAAACAAATAAAATACGTAAATGGTTTGAACTAATAGTTTTATAACACACTTACGTTTTCACATAAAACACTATAACAAGATTAAGTGATTTTATATTTTAGATACACATGTACAACAACTAGTGTTTACATATTGGCTTAACAAGTTTAAGTAACTCTATGAGTTAGATACATATGTACAACAACTAGTGTTTACATATTGGGTTAATACATACTTATATTAAGTACACTAAAATGGGTAAAAACAAGTATATACTAAAATGGGTAAAAGTAAGTATATACTAAAAAGATAAAAACTAGCAAATGGTTTTTGACCCATAACCCATGGTTTTATATATACCACTTACACAAGTTCAATGTATCCTTAAGGTACATTGTATCTAGATTGAAAACCATGGATCAACCCATAACCCATGACCCATGACCCATAACCCAAAATACCCATGGGCAAAGAGGAGCGGACCACGGATCCCTGGCTTTGTGCTAGCCGGATCCCAAGTGGAAGGGATCCGTGGGATCCGGGGATACATTAGTGAATTTACTCTATAAATAGAGAGCCATTTCTTCCTTTCTATTCATCCCTTTACACACATACTTCCCCCAAGTATTCTAACCCTCTAACCTCAGATCCAAGAGATCTATGTAGCTTTTCTCTTTTGTTTTTGTGTGATCTTGTAAATTCCTATTAAAGGAAAGATCACCACATCTTGAAGACGTGCAAGCTCAAGTCCATGAGTTGCCATGCTTCGTCATCATCAAGACAACGAAGGTTCTCTTGTTGATAGTTCTTCCTTTCTCCATAGATGTTGGGTTGAAGGCATTAGTGAAGAATGCCGAAAGTGTCAAGATGAAAGCATTAGTGAAAGATGTTGATCATCTGCGTCAAAGCATTAGTGAAGAATGCTTAAGGTGTCAAGACGAAGGTATTAGTGAAGGATGCCAAGCGTTGTGTCAAAGGCATTAGTGAAGGATGCCGAAGAATCAAATCAAGTAGCATTTGGGAAGAATGCTTAGGTCGTATAATCGATGAGGTGCATCATTATACATATAAGTGTTTATTTATTCACAAGGATGGTGATATCCTTGATGGTGTTGTAAAAAGGAGTAGATCTCCTTGATAATAGGTGTTGTGTCGTGAAGGGTAGTAGTTCCTCCATAATGGAACTAGGTGCTTAGCCTAGTACCTAATAAAGGGTAGGCGACGTTGTGATAGGATTAGTTCTCCTAAGGTGTGAAAGAACTCGGTGGTTAGCCTAGCACCGTATAAAGGGTAGGCGACGTTGTGTTAGGTGTGGTTTGCCTTGGTGTGAAAGAACTCGGTATTTAGCTTTGTACCGGAAAAAGGTTAAGCGACGTTGTGAAGGCTTCTCCGCCATAAGGAGTTGGTGTAGTGCTTACGAACTCTCGAGTAGGTGACTCGGGGAGTGGAGTAGGGCAAGGAAGGTGTCCTTGTAGCCGAACCACTATAAATAACTTGTGTCGTGGTGATGTGCTTCTTACTCTTTATCTTTCATTATATGTTTATATATCTATCTATCAACGTCCAACATAAACAATCAAATATATTGACATAAGTCGATCTAAATATTTAAAATGAAGTTTTAAATTGGTAAAACTATTCAACCCCCCCTTCTAGTTTTCCACATTTTTTATTTGGTTATATATGAAATGATGGACAAACAGGAACATGTTGATTGCTTCTCAACTTGTGCATCCCTCTCTTAGGCATTTTGTCAAACACCTTCCATGCATCAAATTTCCATCAATTCACCCATCCCAAAATGATATCATATTAAAACCTAATGCTACTCACAATCTAAAACATAAACTAAAAGTATCAATTAAACAAAATTTCACAAGTGATAATACAAATATCACTAGTGATAATAAACATATACAGTTCAACTTCAAATATCACTGGTGTTAGCCTCGCTTTTTTATAAAGATAACGTCACTTACGTGAATTGGACTAGATGCGTAGTATACTTTGCCCGTAGGGACTAGTATCGTTTAAGTGGCAAAGTTATGGTTTGTTGAGCCTATAAATACCCCTCACGACTCTCCATGAGGGGTGAGGTTAAGCATTTGGTTAGGTGTGAGGAGTGTTTGTGGTGACTGCGTGATTGATGAGTGTCTAAATACTCATCATTTTTGTACAATATAAACTGCAAAATCATCTGAAAACACTCAAAAACACATCAAAATGATCAAAATATCACAAATCAGTGTTTTATGTGTTTTAAAAACAAAAATATCAAAATCAGATGAAAAACATATCAAATTTGCAAAAATTGCCGTTTTAGTCCCCCAAGTTTCAAAAGTTGTCAAAAACAGTCCCTGAGCAAAAAATTTCAAAAGAAAAATCACCAAAGGTCCTTTTAAAATCATAAGTTGTCAAATTTAGTCCTTTGGTGAAAAATGTCAAAAGTTTGAGAAAATTACAAAAATGGCCCTTCAAGTTTCAAATTTGGCAGAAATGGCCCCTGGAAAATTGCAAAATGACAGATTTGGTCCCTGTACTTTTGAAACTTGTCATTAATGGTCCCTTGAAGTAACTTTGTTGAATTGGCAGCCTAGGTCCTTTGATTTTCAGAAATGGCAAGACTAGTCCCTATAATATTAAACCCTCTAGCCATTTTGGACCCCTACCTAGTTTTGGACCCCTGTCACTAAGCTTTTTGAACCCCCTTGATTAATACCCTGCCCTGGTCAAATATGGGTTGACTTCCCCTTTGGCGCCAAACCTTTTTCTTCTCCACTTGTCTCTGCAACACACTGCCTACACTCCACCCCCCATCACCTTATCACAAACCTGTCTCCCCCCTCCTCCACTACATCCAAGTGCATTAATTTCTCCCCTCTCCTCACACTCAACCACACAACAGGCCAAATATGGATTTCCCGCCAAAAATGAATAGATGGCCAAGATGAATTCTAGTGATCCAAGGGCCTAAAGTATAGGTGGGATTTGATCAGAAGGTGAGAGAGAAGCAAGGGGACTATAAAAGAGTGAAGAATGAAGCAGTTAAGGGGTAGTTCGTTTTTATAAAAATTTTTCTTATGTCGTTTTTTTTATCCATGTCTTAGTTTAATAACAATGTTGTAATTTCAGTTAATTTGTATTGCTTTTAAGTTAAAATAACATTGTATGGTAATTTTGAGTTTCAATTTTAAAAGTTTCATCAAATCTCAAGTTTATTGTTTACTGTTCCATATTGCAGTTTCAAATTCTGTATCAAAGCTTCTAATAAGCTCATGGTTAACATCAAATAAGCTCATTTAAGCTTATTACAGTGTTTGGTATGCTTGCTTTACAGTTTTAAGCAGTTTTGTAATTTGGTCAATAAAAGTCAACTGGAGCTCAATGGAGGTTTGGTAATGGAAAAAGGGAGGTGCAGAGGCTTGGATTGGTTGAGATAGAATAGGATAGCTTAGGATTGGGACTGGTTTAGCCTGCAACACCTGCTGGATCAGTTGTGAGTAGCCTTTTCAGTTTCAATTTTTTAGTCTATATTGCACATTTTGCTTATAAGTATATCTGTGATCACAATTGTTTTATATGTGTTTATATAGTTGTAATCTGGTCATATAAGCTTAATTTGATCCTCATTACAAGTTAGTTTAAGTATTTAGATAATTTTAGTCCAAAATAGTTAGATTAAAGGGTGTTTGGATTTAGGATTTATACTGTGTTAGAGGGTCTAGCAGTGGTAGGTTATTGTTGGTTCAAGTCTTTATAGTCAAAGTAAACTCATTTGAGTCACTCCCTTATGCCCTTCAAGCTCAGAAGTCAAAATCCTTTCATAACTGTCCTAATCTGTGCACTGTTAAAGATTTTGCAACTCAAAATCTTATTTTGTGTTTGAATCACCTAAATAAATATTGCAGCAGTGTTATTTCATGTATTCATATCATTTCCAGTCCAAAAATTGGGATAAAAGTTGGAATAAGTCAACTTTCTATGTTTTCATCAAAAGTCAAAAGTGCAAGTTCTCAGTTTTTGGCAAACAAGAAGGAATTTTCATTCACTCATCTTTAAGACAATTTCAATGAAACTTGATGTTTTCAAATCTCAGGCTGGTCTAGTTTCTTGTCCTCATTTTTGCTTAATTTTATGAATTTTCTACAAGCCTCAAATAAGCTGTTCAAAATAAGCTTAAGTACCCTGTGCAGGACACTGTTGCATGCACAGGGCTTGAGCAGTTTTTGCATAGCTTGTACACAGCTCATCATGGCTCCATTAGGTTTGATTTTTGGTTCACAAGTACTTAGCCAGGTCCTCTCCAAGTTCTAATTGTTGGTTTACCTTTTTAGCTTATTTTGAAGCTTGTGCAACAGCTCAAACTTGGTACCCCTTTTACAGTTTTAGCTCATTTGCTCAATTGACCAAATCATTGCAACTTGTAATCCAGAGGTCATAAGCAGTTGAGACTTGTTCCATTTTAGTACTTTTAGCTTATTGTAGCTTCCTTTTCAGTTTGGTAGCTTTTGGATCTCTTTTGCTTATCAAAGTGCTTATTCCATTGAGCACTTGCACATCAGTTGCAATTCCTCCCACACAACCCTATGTTTTTCCATTTTTCATAGATTCCTAATATAATTTTAGACTTTTCCTGAAATTTTCAGATTTTTCTAAGTTAATTTGCTATTTTTCCTATTTTAAATGAGTTTTTAAGCATTTTTAATTAGTATTTAATATAAAAAATTAGAAAAAGGTTCAAAAAAATAATTTTTCATTTTTATTAAGTTAAGATAAATATAAAAACCCAAAAAAGTAATTTTCCATATTTTTCATAGTTTATTTTGTAATTTTTAATAATTTAATTAGTTTTAAATAGTTTAAAATTCCTAGAAAATAGAAAAATAATCAGAAAATTACAAAAATAGTTTTGAAAATTCTATTTTGATATTTTAGACTTTTCCATTTCATAATTTTATTTTTCTAGCTTTATTTCCTAATTTCTTGTATTTTAGGTAATTATTAAATAGTTAAAAATAGTTTTTAATTAATAATAATTAATTAAGTAGTTGTAAAAATAATTTTCCTTTTCTATAAATTTTCTTTTATCATTAGGATTGTAAAAATGTATTTTTCATATTTTTAGGATTTATATTTTGTAAGTTTCACGTTTTTATTTGTACGTTTACGTTATTTGTATTTAAACGTAAGTTTTAGGTTTTAAACGTTCATCACTTTAAAAATAGTGATAGCGTTTATTTAATAGATTTTATCTTTTTAATTTCCTTTAATTTTCATTTTAGCCCTTGTAGTTTATGTCCTTTTTCCTTAGTTATAATCCCATTCAATCTCCTTTTCCGTCCAAATCTCCCGATCACTAAACGTTTGATAATCCATTGCATAGCTCGCTGGGACATAACGACCCGGGGAAACACTATGCTCCCCTGATCTTCATTGATTTCGTGCTGAAGCTGTTTTAAGCTTTCTTACGCTTGCGTGAGAAAACTTGACGGTTTGGCGCGCATCAGTGATATTGGAGAAAAATTAGGTTAAGGTTGTATGAAGTTAGTCTTTTTTATAGTCCTCAATTTTAGGGTTATAACCTAATTAGCAAATGGATCGGGTAACACAAATGCTTAATGGGCTGCAACACATTGATAGTGGGCTTCATAAACCGGTTATAGTATTTTTCTTGGACCGGTTTGATTCGCTTATGGGTCGTGTGCTTTCATTTTGTTTGCGATGAAATGGTTATAAGGATGAAACATTGTTATCCAAATTTTTTCTTGATTTTGGATACAGTTTTTATACATTGAGTGGTAATTTTTGGTATGGTAAATTTTCACGGAGGGATACAAATTCACGGCTTAAGCGAAAATTTGAAAAAATGATCACGGGGTTTTTGTACGGTATTATTGATGCGGAATTGAAGTGCCATTTCACGGGTGAACTTCTTTATCGTTGAGACGTTGGTTGGTTGGTTGCATGTCTCAAGATAACTTGTTGGGGTATTACTGTCACTTTAAGTGATTTTGAATTGACAATCTGGTTATAACTGATGTAAGGAGTTACGTTGTAGTGCTCACAGTGTGTAACCATCACTTTAAGGAGTTACGTTGTAGTGCTCAGTGTCACACGACGTTGTGGATTGTTCAAAAAATTTAGAACAAGCAGTAAGTCACAAAGTTGGGATGTTTACTTCCTTTTCAAGTTAGTCGTATCGGGTTTTCTCCATATGTGGTCATTACTATTAGCCGGTGAATTCAAAGGAGGTTCTGTTACAGGTTGGTTTGAGAGACGTATTGAGAGTATATTTTTGCGACATATTCTCACATAATTTTGATTAAACAATGGTTTTAATAATGCATCAAGAAAAAGGTAATACGGTATGTACGCAACATTATGATGATTCCGATAGCTCGCAACCATCAGGAGGGAGAAGATGCTATTTCATCTTTCGTGATCGGATTACGAAGGGATTTGTGCTTAAGACCGAAGAAGGAGAAGTAGTGTGTGTACATCGGGGCTTTTTACCAACTTGGATGCAATACTAAGTGAGTTATGTTGTTATGATGTTCCCAGATCGACAACCATTGTGCTACAATCAAGAGTCTACTTTCTCCGCTGCGTGTTGGAAGAAGAGTTGTCGGTTCAGGTAACACCCCCAAAAAAAATGGTTTGCAGCGAAAGAAAAGGTTTTTGGGATGCTACTCAATTGGATCATAACACAAAGTGAAACATAAAGATTTTTCTCAAATGATTTCATTTATTGAAGTAAAATTGGGTTTACAAAGTTTGAATTGTTGCGGAAAATGGCCCATTAATAAAATATGGTCCCCATAAATAAATCAGAGTCATCTATGACCATGCCATGCCAATGCCCAAGCGCCTCCAGAGTTAGTTATCGCCTTTTTAATACATGAGATAAACATGCTTAAAAAGATCAACACAAAGGTTGAGTGATATTCATAGGTTTAGTAAATAGTTGAACACAAGTTAAAGATGATAATTGATTCGAAGACAATTACCATAGAAAACATAGATTATTATTATGCACTAAGCTCATGAAACCAATACTAACAGCATACACCTAATTACTGGTGTAAGTAAATAAAATTGCCCCCAAGATGTAATAGCCAATTACATAGAGATACCAAATATAGTGCGCCCCGGTTATTTCCGATAACCGAGTCGGGGTCGTCAATTCCCATAGTACTATCCACGATATTTGCGTTCACTCGCAAGTGATTAATGGTTCATGATGAAGGGGACTTTTGGCTGGCAACTTAGGCTATAATAATAATAAGCATGCAAGCATACATTTTAAGAAAAGACTTGTGTTCTAGTTTATAGCATGTATCTCCCCCAAAGAGTTTATAAAAACAGTTAAAAGAGTAAAAGTGGGGCTATGAACTCACCTTGGCAATTAGAAGTCTAAAGGAAATTAAATCAATGAGTGATAGTGCACGGCTCCGATACGCAACCTAATTTAGTACGGCACATTTAGTCTTTATGTTTAAGAATCGATAAAGTTTATCAATTTTTTTTTTAAGTATTTGTGTGTTGTTGCTTGTGTGGCAGCATTTAAGTATAGAACAATTTTCTAAATGTTTTTAAGTATTGGCTCTTGGAAAAGTGTATGAATATATATAAGTATAAAGGTAAAAATACCTATGACGAATAAAACCTCGTTTCAAAAGTATTCAATTAACGATGTACGAAAAACAACCGCAAATTAAGTATCGCAAATAATAGTCGTCGTCGAACAATATAGAAATGTTGTTAGTTAATAGTAATATATATATATATATATATATATATATATATATATATATATATATATATATATATATATATATATATATATATATATATATATATATATATATACATATATAAGTGAGTATATATAATTAATTAATAAATCAATTGATTAGTGAAAAGAAAGATAGTGGGATTTATTTTTTTATATTAGGAAGTAGTTTGTTTTCGTCTTTTAGTCGGGTTTTGTGAAAAAAAAAATCACTAAGTAAAATAAGCCAAAAATAAGCATAAGGTGGGCATCCCGACCCAATATAAATTCATTAACCCAAAAAAATACAACTCGATCTTTTAATAGCTTCGTAAGTCGAGAGTTATTCAAATGAATTATTAGTGTTTAGTAGTTGGTAACTTAAATCAAGCAAAATCTAAATGTTCCCCACTGTTGGATGGGGTTGGACATCACAAGAATTGGTCCTATCCAATAACTAAACCATTAAGTTTCACAATAAACCAATAAGCTATAAATAAGCTAATAAGCAAAAATAAGCACTTTCCAAAATAGAGCCAATCTTAATGTTTTTCTTACATTTAAGTTTCCTTGTATTTATTCAAGTCCAAAAGAAATGTTTACTAAACTCATAAAAATTTAATGTTGGTTGATTAGTAAGCAAATAAGCATTTGATTATTTGTATGTTCCAGCTTATGTACTATAGGATCAATTTGCCACACAAACACATTAACACAATTCTTGCACGAGCTTACCCCCTAGTCGATCCATAATAATCATATTTATTTCAAGAAAGAAATTTTGTAACTTGTAAATCTCTACGTATATAACCATAACAAGTTTTTGTAACATAAAAAAAAAAAATCAAGAAATACAAGAGTTGAGTTTTGTTATGAATTCTTACAAAAATTTATGTGTTGATCGATTACAAGAGCCCAAGAACTCCAATTGCCTCCAAGAAATCCTAAAATACCCTTCCAAACTAGATTCAACTAAGATGACTTTTTTTTTTTTTTTTTTTTTTTGTAAAATTGAATTGAAAGTGAATGTGTGATGTCCCTTGTTGGTTCGAGCAGCAATAAAAAGAAGTGAAAAGTGCAAGAGTTGACTTTGCTTTTGGGTTGAAAATACTGTGAATAGATATACTTGGCTAATGTACCTTTCATGTTGCTTTTTCTTACAATCCCATGTGACTTTGACAAGGTTTAAGAGAACATGTGACCAACTAATAGGAAAGGGCGCCAATGAAGAATAACAAGGGGAAAAAGAAAGTTTATTTTGGATGCCGGTTGTGTAAGCCGTGCCCCGTTTTGAGATTAAATATAGTCGTGGTGTACCGATTTGGCATTCTTAAGAAAAACGCACAAAATATATATATATATTTTTTTATTTATTTATTTTATAGTAAAATAAACTCAAAATTATTGGCTCCGAAAAATAATTATCGAATTTAACCAATTACTTGTGCGGTGTCGGTACGCGTGCGGTGTCGTATTTTTTAGGGGACGAGATGACCTCTCGTTTTCAAATTTAAATATCGACAGCTGTCAGAAAATAACCGATTTAAATTTTCTGACGTAATAATATTATTATAATAATCCGAAAATTTACGGGTTGTTATAGTCTACCCACCTTACAGGAGATCCATCCCGGATCTCAGTTTACGTTACCTGATAGGGTGTCGGGAATGAGGTGATGGTATTTGAAACAAGTTTTGGGTTTTCCTAGGTTGTTCTATGGTTTCCCCATTTGGGTGTGGGTACCTAGGTGTTATGCCAGCAGCACATCCTCTACCTGAGATGCCATGAATTCCTGGGGTAGATTCATTGGGTGAAAGTTCTAATTTTTGATGTTATGAGATTTCACTATTTTGTTCATGTGGGCACCTCTAACTCCTCGTGGTCTTATCAAAATGTACCAATTTATGGTGTTTAATGATTCTAAAGTATATGGGTTGATTCTTAAAATTTGCTATGGGTTTGCGTGTTTTCTTCTTTAAAGGATGAAGAAACATTTGTTTTCAATTTTCTCTTTCGACTAAATGTTTATACAAGTTTGACTAAGACTAGATATCAAAATCGATAAGATGTAAAAAAAAATGACACATTTTTAAAATATGGTAAAACCGGTTCCAAATTATGGGGTGTACAGGGAAATTTTGCGAAACTTTTAGTGTTTCAGCATTTTGTCTCATTTTAAGAAGGGATTTTGGAAAGTATTATTGTTGGATTCTAAAGAGGAACCCTCAAATTTGGAAAATATAGTGTGGCAAGGATATGTAGCAGGTTATAACATGTACCCATAGCCACGGGTAGGGTTTAGTTGTCTAAATTGGGTAGGATTGGAGGTTTAATAGTTGATGAACCTCATGGTTATCTATGGTTTTAGGCAGAGGTGTAGGATGCATCCTAAGGTCAGGCTTAACTATCAAGGAGGACATTGATCATTTCTGTTTATGGGGTATTAACTTAAAACACATTTCAAGGAAATAAGTAACCAATAGAGTGGTTTTGGGATACTTTTCAAAGTATTAAGGAACACTTTATTTTGGTAAGGTATGGGTAAAATTCAGTTGTTAAGGTTATGCTTTTCGAATGTGAATGGTATATATGAAAATATAAATTCTTTAAAATTTTAAGGGAGAACTTGATGTATGTAAGGAAGGTTGCTAAGTTTAAGTTTTTGAAATGAAAACTCGTTAAATAAGGTTTTAGGCGACAACATGGAATCGGTTCCAAGTTGGAGGTTTTCACGTGAATTCAAAAGTTGTTTCTCAAAATAATTTCAAATACCTTAGCTTTTGTAGATGATCAATCAATTTTGTTTCTTAGCATTTCTCATTATTGTTTTCAAAACAAAGCCATTTTATTTTATTTTATTTATTTATTTATTTATTTTGCTCCAAAAATTTGATTTATTTTCATAAGAAAATATCGGTTATCCTTTAAAGTTTTTCAAGATGAGTAAATAGTTTGTAAGGAAATTGCAGTAAAGTTCATGAAAAGGTTTGTAAAACCACTTTATTGAGTAAGAAGAAAGTACTTTTGTCATGATAAATCATAGTTTGTGGTTCGGTATTAAAGCATCAACTTGGTAAGGTGATTTTTAAAACAGCTTATAAAGCAATAGAAGCGATTTATTATTTATAGAATAGTAGTGAAATCGAAGTTAACTTTGTGATATTTTGGTAAGACAACGATTCGGATTATAAAATAACTCGTGAAATGATTTGTAAAATAGTTTATAAGGAAGCAATTTATTGTTTGTCAAATAGTAGAAGATTGTGTAGTTCAAGAAATAGGGTGGTAGTAAAATACTTAGTACGGTAAAGACAAAATAGTTTGTGAGGTAAGAGTACCAAGTTTTATGGTTTTAAATCAGACAGTGGCTAAAACAGCTCACTAAAAAGGTAAAATAGTTTATAAGATCGTAATATAACTTGCAGGAAAATTTAGTAATATAGTCTATAACTTACTATCGCAATTGTTTGTTGTTTCCTAAAATAGTAGTAAATTAATCGGTTTATCATACCATGAGAAAATAGTTTTCAAAGTATCAGTAAGGTCGTTGTTTATAAAGTATCATTAAAGTCGTAAATTTTTGGTTAAATGGTACAGTAGTAAATTTATTTATTTATTTATTTATTTATTTATTTTTTAAATGACCGTGAAGTGATTGGTAAAACAGTTGAAAGCAGTTCACGTTAGATAACGACGAAGTTTATTATTTCATAAGAGGGTAGCAGGACAGATAATTGGTGTTTCAAAGGGGTGAATGGAAGATTAGGGATCCGTTCCCAGAAAAATGGCTCGAGTTGCAAGCTAACCCTTGGTATGTTTTTAGATCGTTTTAGTCGTTTGTTTATTATTTATGTTTAGCGAGGGGTTCCCTTTGTAGATGTTGAGGTGTGTTGTTCTTAGAATGGCTAGAGATGTAATCCGGTTCATCGATTAGGTACGAGTTTTGAGGTAGAGGTGACGTTGTTACCGCAATGGATGACGAGACAATTTCAATCTCAACGTATGAGAGAATAATGATAGGGTGGGGTTATGAAGACGTGGGTTGCAATGATCCAGTAATAAAGGTTTAATGATCCAGTAACGAAGACGATAAGTCGATGGGACGGGAAAACAGCAGACATGGTATTGTAGCAACCCGAAAATATAATCTAAACCTAGAGTAGTGTCTTGCGTTAATTAAAATTTAGTTAGTCGCGCGTAAACTGCTAAGCAAATCTAACTGGTAAATACAATCACTAACTCGCATCATGCAACATTTCGTCGGTTATGTATTATCTGCTCAACAAATCTCATACATAACGTAGGTACGGAGGGCGTGAAGTGGTGGTGTAAGGTAGTCCATTTCAACATGGATCACTGTGGTGTCCTAGCTTGAAGTGGTAGTGTGCATCATCTGCCAGGAAAATCTCCATGCACGTTGCTAGTAAGATGTAGACGCGGAGGCGTAAGGTAGTAGTGTAAAATGGTCGGTTTAGAGGGTGTAGTAATGAGAAAGGCGTTCCACTTAGGAGAAAAAGTATCGTAGTGAGAGAATGTTGTGACGTCGGTGTGTGTTGTGTAGGAGTAAACCTTTATAACTCTTATGATGAACACACATAAAAAATTTACCATTTTTAGAAGTCAATCAGGAGGTCAAGTGGACATACCACTATTATAACTACTTTCAGTATTGCAACATTCACCTCTGAGTCGGACATAGGTGATCAGGCTATGTCCCACTGTCCCTGGTTGAATATAGGTGATCAAGCTATATTCACCCGAGGTTCAATGAATCTTGCAATGCTTAACTTAGTTATACTAGTAACATGCCCTAATGTCTTTAAAGTTTGGTATGAAAGATTTGAACAAATATTTCATTTTACGTGGGGGAGAAGGCGTAGCGCAGTGGTACGTAAACATACATATAAGTAAAGCAATCATAGCTAATAGTGAAGTTAAGTTGTCAGTAATAAAACACATATCTTATCAAAGATGACTTCAACGAGTCATAAGTGAGGCATTCAACTTGGTAGGCAGGCATGTGTCAGTCATAGGGTTAAGTTTTGTAAAAGTGGTTATAGTCTAGGTTTTGAAAATTTCCTAGTTCTCTATAACCAAGGCTCTGATGCCAATCTGTAACACACAAAAAAAAAAATGGTTTGCAGCGGAAGAAAAGGTTTTTGGGATGCTACTCAATTGGATCATAACACAAAGTGAAACATAAAGATTTTTCTCAAATGATTTCATTTATTGAAGTAAAGTTGGGTTTACAAAGTTTGAATTGTTGCGGAAAATGGCCCATTAATAAAATATGGTCCCCATAAATAAATCAGAGTCATCTATGACCATGCCATGCCAATGCCCAAGCGCCTCCAGAGTTAGTTATCGCCTTTTTAATACCTGAGATAAACATGCTTAAAAAGATCAACACAAAGGTTGAGTGATATTCATAGGTTTAGTAAATAGTTGAACACAAGTTAAAGATGATAATTGATTCGAAGACAATTACCATAGAAAACATAGATTATTATTATGCACTAAGCTCATGAAACCAATACTAACTGCATACACCTAATTACTGGTGTAAGTAAATAAAATTGCCCCCCAAGATGTAATAGCCAATTACATAGAGATACCAAATATAGTGCGCCCCGGTTATTTCCGATAACCGAGTCGGGGTCGTCAATTCCCATAGTACTATCCACGATATTTGCGTTCACTCGCAAGTGATTAATGGTTCATGATGAAGGGGACTTTTGGCTGGCAACTTAGGCTATAATAATAATAAGCATGCAAGCATACATTTTAAGAAAAGACTTGTGTTCTAGTTTATAGCATGTATCTCCCCCAAAGAGTTTATAAAAACAGTTAAAAGAGTAAAAGTGAGGCTATGAACTCACCTTGGCAATTAGAAGTCTAAAGGAAATTAAATCAAGGAGTGATAGTGCACGGCTCCGACACGCAACCTAATTTAGTACGGCACATTTAGTCTTTATGTTTAAGACTCGATAAAGTTTATCAATTTTTTTACAAGTATTTGTGTGTTGTTGCTTGTGTGGCAGCATTTAAGTATAGAACAATTTTCTAAATGTTTTTAAGTATTGGCTCTTGGAAAAGTGTATGAATATATATAAGTATAAAGGTAAAAATACCTATGACGAATAAAACCTCGTTTCAAAAGTATTCAATTAACGATGTACGAAAAACAACCGCAAATTAAGTATCGCAAATAATAGTCGTCGTCGAACAATATAGAAATGTTGTTAGTTAATAGTAATATATATATATATATATATATATATATATATATATATATATATATATATATATATATATATATAAGTGAGTATATATAATTAATTAATAAATCAATTGATTAGTGAAAAGAAAGATAGTGGGATTTATTTTTTTATATTAGGAAGTAGTTTGTTTTCGTCTTTTAGTCGGGTTTTGTGAAAAAAAAAATCACTAAGTAAAATAAGCCAAAAATAAGCATAAGGTGGGCATCCCGACCCAATATAAATTCATTAACCCAAAAAAATACAACTCGATCTTTTAATAGCTTCGTAAGTCGAGAGTTATTCAAATGAATTATTAGTGTTTAGTAGTTGGTAACTTAAATCAAGCAAAATCCAAATGTTCCCCACTGTTGGATGGGGTTGGACATCACAAGAATTGGTCCTATCCAATAACTAAACCATTAAGTTTCACAATAAACCAATAAGCTATAAATAAGCTAATAAGCAAAAATAAGCACTTTCCAAAATAGAGCCAATCTTAATGTTTTTCTTACATTTAAGTTTCCTTGTATTTATTCAAGTCCAAAAGAAATGTTTACTAAACTCATAAAAATTTAATGTTGGTTGATTAGTAAGCAAATAAGCATTTGATTATTTGTATGTTTCAGCTTATATACTATAGGATCAATTTGCCACACAAACACATTAACACAATTCTTGCACGAGCCTACCCTCTAGTCGATCCATAATAATCATATTTATTTCAAGAAAGAAATTTTGTAACTTGTAAATCTCTACGTATATAACCATAACAAGTTTTTGTAACATAAAAAAAAATCAAGAAATACAAGAGTTGAGTTTTGTTATGAATTCTTACAAAAATTTATGTGTTGATCGATTACAAGAGCCCAAGAACTCCAATTGCCTCCAAGAAATCCTAAAATACCCTTCCAAGCTAGATTCAACTAAGATGACTTTTTTTTTTTGTAAAATTGAGTTGAAAGTGAATGTGTGCTGTCCCTTGTTGGTTCGAGCAGCAATAAAAAGAAGTGAAAAGTGCAAGAGTTGACTTTGCTTTTGGGTTGAAAATACTGTGAATAGATATACTTGGCTAATGTACCTTTCATGTTGCTTTTTCTTACAATCCCATGTGACTTTGACAAGGTTTAAGAGAACATGTGACCAACTAATAGGAAAGGGCGCCAATGAAGAATAACAAGGGGAAAAAGAAAGTTTATTTTGGATGCCGGTTGTGTAAGCCGTGCCTCGTTTTGAGCTTAAATATAGTCGTGGTGTACCGATTTGGCATTCCTAAGAAAAACGCACGAAATATATATATATATATATATATATATATATATATATATACATTATATATAAGAGGAGGCATGCCACATAAAATGCCACTTGGCATCTCATAATGCCATGTCATATTTCCATGTCATCAAATAGAGGAGGCATGTCACGTCATAATGCCACTTGGCATCCCATAATGCCACGTCATAATTCCATTTAATCACAAGTTAATGCCACCTATGCAGTTTTTTAATTAAAATTCGGATTAATTAAAATGTTCAAAAATTTAGTCCATTACAAGATTCGAACTTGGGATGTGTTAAGCTCAATCAATAAAGCAACTTAACCATTGGAGCAATCCAACAGTTGTGATAGAACTTGCAACATATAATTGATATTAAGTAGGAAAATCCCAATATCTCCATTAAACTAGAATTTCATTCGTTATCCCTTCCTTCAAGTAAAACCCACGCAAAACCCTAATATCATTCATATACGACTTTTTTTTCTTCAAAACTCTGATATCATTAAATCAGGCTACCCCATTTAATGTTGGGCATGCAGTAACAGTTGCAGCCAATCAACAATATCAAAACATCGTAAATAGCTTATCAGTTTCTGGTTAATTGGATTTTTAGAGCATTGAGGTTGAAGCAGACCATGTGGATGATCGCTCAGTTGATGACCATGTGGATGTAAAGGAAGCGCAACGATTTCAGCCACAAAACAACTACGTGATTCTTGATGGGTGACCACAAACATGGTATAAAGATAAGAACATTGATATAGAGCTGATGGCAATGTATATTAATATGTAACTATAAGTAATTGTTTGTTTTCTTTAGATACATGGCTAAAAAAACACAATTTTGAATGTAGAGTAATGGGTCAAAAGCAGTTATTTTTGTATGGGGATTGATATAAATAGGTATAACAGGGCCTGTCCGGACAGAACCTGTTTCAGGGCTCTTTGAACATAATAGGTAATTTTGCATATGTGAGTTGGGACTCCCTGATCTATAATTAACAAAACTCTATCATTCAGGTTTATTAGTTTCGCAAAAAATTCTGTAAGTTTTCCTTTGCTTATGAATTCTTATATGGTAAGTTTCTTTTATATACAGGTTCCTCGGCAAAATGAGCTCGATAAAATCATGGGTAATCTGAAGACTATGTGTGACGTCTAAAGTTTACCTCTTGCTCAGACATGGGTTGTTTCCCCATCAACAAGCTTTGTTTCACATGATAAAATTATAAAGAAGTGTTGTTGCAGTTTCGACAATAAATGCATAGGTAAAGTCTGCATGTCCACAACCGGTTTACCATTTTATCTTAAAGACTTGCCCAAGTGGTAATTCAGGAAAGCATGTGCAGAATGACACCTGGAACAGTCATCCCATGAGGCTGTTGGGAGGGCATTGTTATGCCGCAGTTTATGTTTTTGTAGAGATGTAACCACACTCAATGCAGAAGAGTACTCTTTGGTCTACCTTGCAAGCATGTTTAAGTTAGCTAGCTGCTTTGCAATCTATTTGCATAGTGTTGAAAACAGTGATGACTATGTCTTAGAGTTTTTTCTTCCTCCGGGTATGGAAGATGGTAGATGTGTTCAAAATGTGGTGGAAACTTTGAAACAGAAAATTGAGGGTGTCCCGGATTTAAACTAGGATCTACAGAGTCTTCAGGTAAACATTGAACCTGATACTATTCAAACATTCTCGAAATCTCGAATAAGATGGCTAACAATTTTATGCACGCTTTTCAGATTCAGAGTCAGTTGTGACAGATGTTTCAAAGATAGTGCCTTCCGCTTCCACCAGTGTGACGAGTTTGGAGAAAAGAGGTGTTGCTGCTTTTACTGATGATGGAGAAGAAAGAAGCCCTTTCAAAAAAGTTAAAACAGTCTGACCCAAACTGGATATCCATTCTTTCTAATGCTGATTTGGATTTCGCTATTTCAGATAGTGACAGTATTATAATTTATGGAATTTCTGTGTATCACCTGTCTTGCTTACAATGACCGTGCAAGCCCACGTAACGACGCAAATGAGCATATGCGTTTGAGACAACAAGTTCTTGACGGTACTCGTGAGAGGCTCAAGTCGTTTGGTCAGCTAACCGTAGTTTGGAGTAGCAACACTACTGGAAAATCAACGGCCGGTATGAATTTAACTGATGAGGGAAACCTGGTGTTGTTTGATGTCAATCGTATAGTCATTTGGCAATCATTTGATTACCCAACATACTGTTTGGTATCGGGACAACGAATGTTTCAAGGACAGCAGCTAATACCAAGTGTTTCAACAACCAATTGGACGACTCAAAAAGGTTTGATTTCTCTTCAAGTAATTGAAAACACCGGTTTGTTTGGTTATATTGAATCAAGATTTGAAACACATAAACTTGTACATACTGCCTTCCAGGTAATAAAATTTAAAATTCCATAATTCTCTTCTCTATAACTTATATAGTCATTATTAATTACTGTTTGGATGAACATATCAGGCAATGTGTATAATAAAGGTGGAGCAAGATGTTCGTTTAACAATTGCAGCAGTTTTAAGTTCTCTAGGGGTGGGCAAAAAGCCAACTGAATATAGGTCATCAACAATCAGACTTTCAGCGCAATATAACGGGGGCACATTTAAGCACAAGTTGAATCCCACACCCGTCCCTTTAGCAAACAATCATGCATCATATTCTAAGTAGCAGCATGATGAAACTGCAACAACAATCCCATTTGAGCTTATCGTGTTGCGACATATCACGTGATACAGGTGAGTAGTATAGCTCAGATATTTTGCAATTGGTCAAGCATGTCATAATAAATTTACCTGCTTAAATTGACTTTGTTTTGTGAATGATTGTGCAGATGTATATTGAATGGCAGTACCCACTATACGATGTGGTTCAAATGTTAGATTCTGCATTTGCAAACTTGCATCCACACTGCCCTCAAAACCTTCCAATTTTCTGAGAAACATGATGGGCTTCTCGTGGTCAGTAGGTATCTCTTACTTTGGTTTTTATTTGTATCCCTGAAACTTTTCTAATTTTTGCTAATAATTTGATAGAAATAATAAGTTTATCAACATGTTATTAGACTCATCAGCTTATTTTCGAGCTTATAAACGATAATATGCTCATAAGCCACTGATATAAGCATATGAAAAATAAGCCGATAAGCCTAAAGCTATTAGCTCATTGAAAGTGGTAAATATGAGACTATCTTCATTGGATCGTATGAGCGAAAAGCCCATTGGAGTGGCACTTGAAGCTGCTGGTATAGGTTGTATAGGAAACTTGCAAAGAAATTTCCTAGAAAGGTATACTATTATTTTCTTTAGTTTGTAAATAATTAAGGATCAACAATAGTAAAACACTCAACTCCTAAACTTACTTATGAAACAAAAGAAGAAAGCCAAAACTGTTCACTTCCAAAACTTCTCAAGATTCGATGGAATTTTCTTGCTTAAGCACCTTGCTTGTCATCACCCTAAATACAAGATTCAACCACTTATGCGGAACAATAGGCTTTACGAGTTATCAGTCTATTCAGGTAAAGTGATGTTATTCCGCTTTAGGGATTCCTTGAATCTACTCCCTGGTACGCTTTAGAACCTAGCTATGAGTCTATGCCCCGATCTTGGGACTAAAGGCTCTGTTGACCACGAGAGTGTAAATGAGAAAAGTATTGAGAAAGACAAAGAGGTATTGATAGAGTATATGAAGACGAATATCCTTTTCTTAGGTGGAGTCATGATAAAAGCACAAAACATCTATTGGAAGCTGTACCAGCTAGATATTGAAAGCAAAATTTTCTCCATTCCGTCAGTTTAAAACTTTGAATTTTTATTATTTTTTGCAATGGTTTGGCCAAAACTTTTGTCATTCTAAGCAAAGGCAAATTGTGAGTTTACAACACAGCTATGGGATCTGATTGATTGAATGATAAAATTTGGTATAACTTTATTTATTACGGAGAGCAGGTTCTTGCACTTTCAAAAGACGGGAACATGCAACCTCTTTTGAGACAAGATCAAGATTTCCTGAATAAGTAATACAAGAAGAGAAGCGGGTTCAATTTGTAGTAGTTAATGGTTAGGATATTATCGAGAAGCCAACTATTGCACATATAGATGATGTAGAGTGGTAAGTTCAAGTGTTGACTAATACTTTTAAATAATACTGTGTCATTCAGCAATTTATCAATTGCACAAGATTTATACAATTATTGTGCTTTCGAAAACCATATACTATATTTTATTATTTATATCACCTTAGGAAAAAGATTTAGACTACAAAATTTTATCCAGACATTGTTGATATAACTATATGTGTTAAAATTTAGGTTTAAGAGGTTGACTGGTCGAACTGATGTGGCAGTCTCTCCTCGTGACTACAAATTTTATGGTCTAAGGCACAAGTATAGGCGTTATGGACAAAATCCTGTTTCAAGCATTTCTGGTTTCCCTATAAGTTTAATCCTGATATTCAGAGGTGATACAATGGGTGGGTCTGGTACTCAAGTCGTGGTTTGGTAACGGGTTATAATGTGTGTGTGTCCTCTATGCACTTAACAATTGCTTACTGTGATGGTACATGCTCTTTTTCACCAACATTTACTAAAAAATACAGTTGCTCTTATGGTAGATATGCTAATGCAGTTTTTGAAGCTTGAGAAGGGAAAGCCAGTCTCTATCCACAATAAGATTAAATTCAAGCAACTACACAAGACGAAAAAGAGCTTGGCGAGCACGTTGTCGAGTTCGAGCACTTCTTTTTTATCAGGTATATATGTGTATACAGGTTTTTTGTTAATGTTAGCTATACTTCATGTGGCACTGGTCATATGTATTTTATGATGTGTTAATTCCATAACTGTGATAATTGGATCAGTATTAGTAATTACATGAAACGGTTTAGGAGGTATGAAATTATGCATTAAAAAGAGAAGAGACATTAGACTGATGATCATCTCTCATACTTCTTCAATTTAGGATTTGCACCTCTTATGGTTGTGCAATTGCTAAGGGTCAACCTGATTATGGACACTTTGGGTACGTTAGCACTGGCCACAGAACCACCAAATGAGTGACTGATGAACAGACAACCTGTTAAACCAACCAAAAGTTTAATCACAAAGACCATGTGGAGGAACATCATTGGCCAAAGTGTTTACCAAATGGTTGTTCTATTTTTCAGGTATTTTGTATTGTTAGTGGCTGCATACATGTTATTGTTAGTGATGAATTAGAGCTTCCTTTTGAAGGAATACTTGACTATCGTAGGTTAAGTGTGCCATTTCCCATTGATGCATCGTCATTTGGTGTCTTTTGAAGTTATCACAGTATCAATAACCTTAATCACTCATTGCAGATTGCTTTGTTCATTTCTTCAAGTGAAGCTGTACATCCAGACTGACTTTTAGCGTATCTGAGAAGTATTAAATCTACACATATAAGAAATGCAAGATAACTTAACTAAGGTTTGTGACTATGCAAACACTAATTCTGAATCATAACATTTAGTTTCTTGGAAAATATATTGATATAAAAACATCATTATATCTACGTTTAATAAAATTTCTCAGTTGTACCACTATATATTATGTTATCATACATCGATCAATGAATACTAAATACAAGTTGACAGACTGCATATGGGTCAATATTTCATGTGGCATGAAATGATAGCAGTGGAAATGGTTGGTCATTACCTGATCACTTCCTCAGAAAGGGTGTTTGGTAGTATGCGAAATTGTTGGAAAGTAATGACGTAGTACTAAGACCACATGTGGTGGTGGCTAAGGATGGGAGTGGGCACTTCAATACCATAATGGGTGCGTTAGGTGCATATCTGAAAGGCAACATGGGAAGATATGTTGTGTATGTGAAGGAAGGGATTCTATGATAAGTATGTAACTGTGACTAAAGATCAAGTAAACGTGTTCATGTTTGGCGAGCACGTTTGGATTAGCGAAGGAAATCGCTCGGATGAACCATCATTGCCGGTAACAGAAGCCACAAGACTGGCTGGAACACATACAATAGTGCAACCTTTTATAAGTTCTAATTAATTGGTTTAGGCGGGTTGGCTAACGGGTCATAAGCATAGCATGGGGTTCAAATGAATTCAGCTTGCATTGTGTTGTGAGTTTAAGGGTTAACTTATTATCGTATTATTATGAAGTAGAAGCATATCTAAACGTTATCTTATGCATGTGTTTCTGATAATTCTTTGGTATTTAATCAATTTAATTTATTAACGTGGCTGATATTCATCTGTAAGTGACAATTAGTCACTTTGAGAAACCTTATATAGAGGTAGCAACTTTAATTTATTTACCTATAATTGTTTAAACTAATGGTCACTGCATATGATACGATTGTTTTTTTAGGCCAATGATGAGGAGTGGGAAGTATATTCTCAAGTAATAGCTGTGTAAGATTTTCTTTTGGTTAATTTTATCATTATCATTGTGATTGGTATTTATAATAATTTTGCTTTTAATGAATTACTATAGATGTGTCACAAGTATCCTTACGGGAATCAATATTATAGTGTGCTCTATGTTGCTTATGGACCTTAAGTCGCGGTAGGTTCTCTGTTTGAGCTAATCTATTTACTTGATATTATGTGGCAAGTATCCTTACCGGAATCAATATTATAGTATTAGCATTCGAGAAAACATCAGGTTCCAGCACTCAATGACCTTGTGCCTGTAAAGTCAAGAAATCCTACTTAACAACTTGTTCAAGGGGTTAAGGCTAACACATATTTAGATTGTAAACCCTCAAAGGCAAGACTTTGTCTTTGATTATGTTTGTTTTTTGCAATTATATAGTTTATGGAATAAAAGGACTTAGGAGATCTTATTCGTAAAAAATTACAGTTAGAGCTACTTTTGACACTATTTTAGCTGTTATATATTTTCCAATTTGACCTATTAGAGATTATGTGAGGGCGTTTGGATTATAGCTTATTTAGCCAGCTTATGTGCTTATTTGATTTTTGAAAAACTGATAAGCTGACGTTTTAGAGCTTATTAACTTTAGCTAGAGCTTATTGGCTTAAGCCAATAAGGTGAAGTTGATCTGGTCAAAATCTCACTTGGCGGCTTTTCCAAAGTTAAATAAGCTCATAGGCTGCTAAATAAGCTAACATCGGCACCCAGGAAATCTTTATATAATAAATTTTTAGAAGCTCCAAAGTTTCAAAATAATCCAGAAAGAACAGGCTTATAAGATGCAAGTCAATAGGTGGTGTTTCAATGTAGAGAAGTTGAGGTACAAGATTGAAGCAACAAGTTGAGTTTGGGTTTAAATGTAAGTGATGCGCTTTCTTTCCATATTATTGCAGCTTACTATGAAGGTACTAGCTGCGATTTAGATAGCAGAAGGGCAAATTGATTAGGTCGTGCTTTGACATACAATAATGTGGCTGATATGGGTGTTTGGGATCGGTGAATACGAAAATGGCTAAGATCTATTAAAACATATTGTTCTGATTGGATTTTGTTTAAGGTTTTAATACTTGGTATGGTTTATTTTTCTAAAGCTTCAGATAGTTCGTGTGTACATTTTTTGTGTTCTTTCGCTATTATATTTTGCCTTTGTTTGTACAAGTGTGTCTTTTTCGTATTATTTGAGAGGACGTAAAAGGAAAGATGAGGAATCTGTAAAAAATGATGAATAAGCATACTCTGCATCTGTGAAAAGGCGTCTTGGTCAGTTACTCAGTTGCAACAACAGAACGTGACCAATATTTTATTAACAAATGCTGTTGAGACTAAAAATGTGGGGTCATATGTCGATTGATGTTTGCCTTAAGAGCTATCTTATCATAACTGCAGATCCTCCAATTGTTATCCAGGTACATGCATCATTACTTAGTATGTGATATGGATGACTCATTCAACTAATTTGTTTAAAGTTAAATCTTGGATGGATATATTAATTGTATCATGAAGAACACGTCGTAATCTTTCTTCTTGAATCTCAATAAATGACTGAAGGATGCATGAGACCTGTTTTATGAGGGGCTTGAGTACATATCTCTTCTCACATGCCTACACAAACCTGAGGGATCTATGTTTGCCATGGTAAACATTTTTCATGAAACAGACATACACTTTGGATATAGATTAAACTTCTTTAAGTTTATGTATATTTTCTTTCACATGTGAAGTTAAACCTATCGGCTTTTAATGATGTGGTTGATGATACATATTTCTGTATGAAGTTGGCGAAAGAGGAATCCATGGTCCTTTTTCCTGGTAATAGAACCCTCATTAATATATTCATAAGTTTCTTTAAATGTGAACATTAAATGATCTTAGTATTATTTTTGCTCATATGATAATATTTATTGTCTTAGGGGATGTTGTTGGCTTGAAGAATTGGGTTCGAGTGAGTATTGCAGCCCACTAAGCAGTGCTTGAAGATGCAATTGGGAGGGTGGCATCACTTTGTTCGTCTATGTTTTGTTAATTATTTATTACAATTTTTCTTTTTGTACATTCCGTCACTCATTACATATTTTTTATGCTCCATTTTTTATGAGATAATCAACATTATGTATACTCTTATAATATATACTAAAATGGTTTTATATATATGAGATTAAGATTTTCCTTTACCAACTATATGATGAACATATATGGATGCACAAAGTGATATAAAGTTACCAAAAAAGCACATAGATTTCCTACGTCACTTCAAAATGCTTAGCCAATGAAATGCATGTGAATACTTCTATTATAGCCATAATTAGCCTTTAGTGTCCTAAAGAAAGCTTATAACTTTGTGTGAAGCAAAAGTGTAGTTATTTTAGATAATAATTAGGTAACATACACACATGAAAAAAACTCTTTGTGTTAGCACGTTAAATCAGCATGTGTATATTAACTTTACATACCTGTGATGGCGGATCAAGTGTAGACTTGGAGCCACAAACTTTATATCCTCAAGACAACATGTCTTTACACATGGCAATTCAAAGGCAACTATCAGCATAATTTTTTTCCCCGTTTATGCTTATATGAAGCTTAAATTGGAGTGTGGTAAAAGTTTGACACACACTCATGCTACTTTCGACACCTCAATCAAGAAATAACATGAATTATTGCTCCTACACTTGGCTCACACGTTCCCGCTTGCTGAATTGATGAATCGTACAAGATACATGGAATATGAATTGTGGAAGACTAAAAAGGTATGATTTTTTGTTGTTGGCGTAGTTTGATACTAAATTCATGAAACTGGTAATGTATTTCAACTTTTTAGCCTTTTGCATGTAGGCCATCGTTGTTGGTTCTAGATTATGAGAGGTATTCATACATAAGTTTATAGCTAAAATGCTTATCAAACTTCTAAGAAAAGAGCTTAAAACTACATATTTTGGTAAATTTTACCTTTTTTATATGGGCATGTGCCAACTATTTATGATTTTTCACTCTCAAACATTTTATTAGAGATAAGGGCTTTTTGATGAGCACGTTAGCACGCAAATTGACCTTTTACGCGCTACAAAACCATTATAAGAACTTCAATTAACACTATTTCACCATTCATTTTTAGTTATAAATGATAAGAAATAGTTCATAAACTTTGGTATGTTTATATCATGCTTTTAATATTAGAAATGGTATTGTGTGTTCTTTGAACATAACTTTTTATAATTATTACAACTGTTATCACTTATAAGAACTCAGTCATTGTTTGTTATGGAAACTTCATGGTGCATGTTTTCTGTTTTTGTAGATTGAGGTCGGACATGTCACGAAGCACTAAAGCATCTGAAGTCTTGTGCCCGACTCTGAAGGTTCAGGCAGTGATAGGTTCTAATGTATAGAGTCTTATGAGGCTTATATTCGTGACTCAATTTCAGGACAAGGTTTTTATTTCTTAATAACCATATCTCACTATTTACTATGACCTTTCCTGAATCGTGAAAGTTCATCTACATCCACACTATAGATTTGCAAGGTGCCTATTTGTGTAGATAGCAATGGTTGAAATGAGAGCGATTTGGTGAGAAAGATGCATGATTGAGGTTAGAAGATCTAATATTCAAGACCTTTTTCGACACAAGATAAAGTTGTGGATACTTACTTAGAGTAAATGGCATGTAATATGAGTACTAAACAGACGTGCACGGTGTGTCATTGATATTAAACTTTGAAATAAATTTATACAAATTTACTTTGTACTTTTTAAATTCAATAAATCATGCAAACGAACATCAATTATAGTTGTAAATTGTTTAATTTAACTTTTAATTACTTTTTAGTATATATTTGTTCTACTAAAACCTAAAAATAAAAATCACAAGTCATACCCGTCCATCAGACGGGTTTTGACACTAGTATATATATATATATATATATATATATATATATATATATATTTTACATTAAAATAAACTCAAAATTATTGGCTCCGAAAAATAATTATCGAATTTAACCAATTACTAGTGCGGTGTCGGTACGCGTGCGGTGTCGTATTTTTTAGGGGACGAGATGACCTCTCGTTTTCAAATTTAGATATCGACAGCTGTCAGAAAATAACCGATTTAAATTTTCTGACGTAATAATATTATTATAATAATCCGAAAATTTACGGGTTGTTATAGTTCAGGAGGGAGCATAGAAAGAAAAAAGGATCACTAGTTAGGAGGGAGTAATAACCTAACTAGACCGTTACTGTTATGCCCCTTTATCACTTATACCTTCCTTTCCCACAACGAATACCACGTTTACCACACAACAAGAACACGTTAAACAAGAAAGATTAAGATGAGAACGTGGTGACAAGAGATGTATATGGATCGTGTGTTTAGAGAGGTAGAGAGAAGAAAGATGAAAACAATAATATGTTATATTGCTTCAAATGAAAAACACACACACACACACTCAAGCACACCCCTCAAATGACATACTTGAGGGGTATATATAGGTAAGAGAGATGATGCCCTAAGGCTTGGCCATGGGCCTTGAGATGGACTTGGATTGGGCTTGGGTTACACGAACTAGGCAAGGCTAGCTTAACTTAACTAATGCCCAATTAGCTTAGCCCAATCCACGAGCCCGTTGACTATTCTATCACGATATCTAACACACATTACAAAGTTCCTAATCGTGAATGACCATCACTTCTAATAAAAATAATCAAGGCTAACAATCTCCCCCTAAGGGGTGGTCATTCAAAAGATGCTCCACTTGAATAGGTCTTTAATCTTTTTGAGCTTGAACTTTGTGAGTAGATATAGAATAGTCTTAATTCTTTGTTCCTTCATGCTTTGTGATCAGTTAATGTGGTTGTCTGCCGTTGTCAACTTCGTTGGTTAGGTGTCTCCACGCCTTTCTCCACCATGCTCACACTTCTATTTGACTTTGATTTACCAATGACGTAGTTCTCGAGTCTTTACACTTTGTAGATTCTTTGACATTGATGAAGAATCATCTTTAACTTTGTTGCCTTTGATTTTGATGAGAACTTTTCATGTGTTGTTGGTATGAGCATGTGGCGAGTCTGCACGATCCATCCGCTCCGGAGCTTCCATAAGAAGAAAACATAAAACATATTAGTAATAAGCGGATTCCGGCACTTACAAGTTTGAATTTCGAGGGTGTTAACAGCATAGTGTGAAAACACGTCTCTAATTCTCACAGAGGCCGTTCCTGAACTGGAGTCCCACAAGTGAGATAACGCGATATACCGAAGTACATCTACAGTTCAGATGAGTCGCTGAAGTACACCGAAGCATCACTCCACGACTGTAGACCGTTTGAGACACACTAAGCGTAATCCACGGAGAATTACCGAAGTGACCTGCTGTCAGGGCTGTTTGATGTTGACCCTGGCAGGAATTTCCATTCAATCACTGAAGATCACTACTGTGACTCTTCTCATAAATGTTCTGGCAGATTGCTAAGATCTGCGTAGGACTCTATAATATATCACTTGTGTCCTTATTGATGAACAACAAGCGATGTCATGTCATGTGTTCCTATGAGATCTTTTGATGAATCTCGTGGCTCTAGACTCAATAGTGCATATTGGTTTTCCTGAGCGGAGACTAGGGAGAGGGTCTCCTTCTTCAATACCAACCAACTCTAAGAGAAGGTCAATAGATTATGTAGGGTTCCCAGTGAGAATGAAACAAATCCTTTTAAGAGGAATTGAGTGGCTAGAAGGTTTAGTGCAGTGCGTCACTGGGTCCATGACGTCTTTGTCTTCAATACCAGTGTCATCTAGTGACAACCAGTAGCATATGTATTGAACCCGGTTTCTGCCCTAAGGTTGAATATGGAGGGCTATTTCTTTTCACCCTTTCATTACATTTCTTTTTAATTCTTCAACCCCTTCTTTCTCCTTTCTCACATTACTCCTTTTTTCAATCATACCTAAGGACTTCTAGTTCTACACTATTGGTGATGTCCTTGGGTAGATCCCTCCGGCTCTGGCGGATCATAGGACGAATTTCCTATTCTTAGTCACCTTATAACTCCATGACTGTCCTATTGTTGCCATAAAACCATTTTTCTTGAAAATCTCTCAGAGTGTTTATGATAGAAAACATGTTTGAAACACTCCGTGAGTTTTATATTTTCAGAAACACTCCCCCTTCACATGTGCTTATATTGTTTTAACTGAAATCTGCACAGAGAGGGTTGAGTTCGCACTTTTTGAATTGATCGACTTTAAATGAATAAGACCGATTCGAGACACGTTTACATCACTAGATAACTAGCTTGAAATTATTACCCGTCCTGGTCAAGTCATAGAAAGTTTCTCGAGATGGTACATGATTCCTTGTCAATTCATTGGTTTCAACTGAGTCGAGCTCTTTTTGAGATTCAAACAACGATCATTAAACTTTTTGATCACATTTTAATCACGTTTCTCCCCCTCAAAAATAGCATATCCATGATGTTTTTGAAACAAAATGATTAAAAGATATGTTTTTCGGAAAGCATTTGGAGAGAAACTGACTTAGCATGAATTTTGGAACAATTTTGTTTTATACTCCCCCTTAAAGAAAGCACATTTTTTATACAGAAAATTTAGAATCAATTAAGGGTTTAGAGGGAGTTATCTTGGTACCAAATGTGAGAGATTTTGAAAAATCTTTTTTTTTGAAAAATTTCGAATCAATGGTACGCAAGATGAAGATTTAAAAAAATCTTTTGAAGATATTGAAGAAAAATTATCTTCATTTGTTTTAGGATAAGTGCTCGATATTTATGAAAATCGATTTTGCATAGCACTTTCCTTTCTTTAAAGATCGGTTTGCAAGCGGAAATACTTACAAGCCATTTTGATTTTAGGAATAGCGCTTGAAAAAATATTTAAAACCTTTGATTTTGATAAGCACTTTCCTTTCTTTGAAGCGCGGGTCCTGAACTGATGTGTTCAGAAACCATTAATTTGAAGTCCGGGTTTCGTACTGAAGTATACGAAAGCCATTGTGAAGAAATTTTTAGAAACGACATGTTTTAGAAAACAATTAAAGAACTCTCGCTCAAGCATCTGTACATGCCCGTATCATTGTTGAATGACATTTCTAGAAACGTACAGAATATCGATTATACGAGAGACATGTCGTAAGAAGAATATTTTTGGATTTTGTAGATTTTATATTGTTTTTGTATTTTGAAAATTTTCTATTTTTGTATTTTGCTTTTGTTGGTTTTAGAAAAGAGATGGAAAATCAATAAAGAAGATAGAAAGAGTGATGAAGAAGAAGATTTTACAGAATTGGAACCCTCAGATGAGCTGGGTTCAGAGATATTTGATTCACCTGCAACCAAAGAAGAAGAGTTTTCACAAATAACAGTGTTAGAAGTACAAGATTCCTCACTCTTATCCTGATGATTTTCACTATTATCTGTGTTGGAGCAAGTATCAAAAATCTTTCCTGTGGGGATCCATCTAAGACCAACTTCGTTGAAAACTTTTCCCGTGGGTATCCACCTAAGGTAAGATCTAGGAGTTGTTTTCTTATCAGATGCAGCGGAAGACTCATTTTTAGAAAAACTACGTCCTGAAGAGATCCACCTTTTAGGTTTCTTTTTGTTTGACATTTTATCAACGGGCTTGTTTCTATTTGGTGTCTTAGTGGATTGTGCCTTGGCACGAGAATTATCTTTCTTGAGATATTGTAAGGCACATGCATCATGATTAGCTGAAAAGATACATTTTTTACATGTAGTACAGACAAATTCAATATTCTTGTTTAGAACAGCAGCTTTAACTTTGTCACTACAGTCTTTTGGAAATTGATTCTTGTTCGAAAAAGACTTAGAATTCCTAGTGTTGTTTTCTAAGGGCATAGCATTTTCTTTTGCGCAACTACTCTTAGATGCAAGCCAATCCCTAGTCTTTTGTAGAGTGTTCCTAGGTAATGGTTTACTACTACTAGCAGTGCCTTGAAATCTTGTAGAATTCATCACCCTAGATGTTGCACCTAGAATTCCATCTTTTTGAGTTTGTGCCTTTTTCCTAGCTTCTTCTAGATAGTGATTGTTGACCATGTCGTTAGAACCAACAGATTCTTTAACTAGATTTTTGGTCACATTCCGTGTACTATTCCTAGAAGTGCCATGTTTAATCACATTTTCTTTATCAAAAACAGGTTTTTCAAAACCTTTGATAATTCTCTTTTTAATAGGCAAAGTCTGTGGAGTGACTGTTTTTGACAAATCATTTTTCTCATTGACTTTTGGAGGAAACTGAGAAATAGACATTTTTGGTATGAAAACCGGTTTGGGAACATTTGTTTTCTCCTCAGTCAATGGTTTTGCAAACTTAGTATCCACAGCCTTTCCTTTTAGACATCCCAGCTGAGCTCTCAAAAGATCATTTTGCTCTTGCATGTCCTTGTAGGCACGCTCATACGACAGTTTGTCATACTTGCATTCCTCAGATTTTCGATCAAGTTGTTTAAAATAGGACACGTTTTCTTTTTCAAGTTTTGCAAGAGCATTTTCATATTTTGAAACAATTGCGGAGGTCTCAGACTGGAGTCTTTCATGATCTTCAACAGAATATGTTTGCAAAATAATGGACATGATATCGGTAGTCATAACATCTTCGAAAAGAGAATCATTTAGATTTTCCAAAACTTTGATGTGTTCAAAACATTCATTAGCTTGCTTTACCAGGGATTTATGGTCCTTGACAAAGTCAGCTGTTTCTTTCAAAAGTGCTTGTTCAACATGAATTACCCTTGAGTTGATGTTATTTAGCTGAGGGGCAATTTGAGTTTCAAAAAACTTTCTCTGTTCGATATCAAAAGTAGAGAACCAGTTGTTAGGTGTCATAGTGGTTTTAGTTTTAACAGTCTCTTGAAGACTCCCAATTCTAGTTTTAACATCGTCTAAAATGCTTCTAGTATCACTTGTGTTAAAAGGATTGTTTGAAGACATTTGTTCGATTTTCGAAAGAGATTTGGAAACTACAACTGGTGTTGACACTTTGTTTGAAACACTTGGTGTGATGGAAAACTTTGACTTTTCTTTTTGATTAACAAAAGTAATTCCATTAATTTTGTTCCATTTGTTATAATCAATCGGTTTAAGATCTGGATTATTTTGTTTCATTTTTAATCGACTCTCCTCAGATAGTTCTAACGTTTCAAGAGAATCACGAACAATTATGGGTTCATGCAAAGGTTGTCCATTGTTCAACACATTCCGTTCTTTCTGAGCTTTCTTAAGGAACGAAGGAGGTGAGTTACCAAGAGCCATTTTATGTGAAGTGTGAAAAATCGGATTTGCTTGATTAGAAAGCATCTTGTTTGTTTTAGCGGAATGACCCGTTGTAAGAAGCAAATTATCCAATTTTTTGATAGTTTCATTTTTATCCAGAATTTCATCAAGAAGAGAATCTTCTCGTTTTGAAAAATCAGTTATCAACTTCTTCTTCTCTTTTTCAAGATCAGAATACGTTGCTTTTTGTTTTGAAAGTTGGTCATTTAGTTCAGAAATTTCCTTGTTTAAAGATTTGATTTTCAAATTCAGATTCACATCAAGTGTGTCATACTTGAGTTGCAATTGTTTTTCTCTTAAAACAGAATCTCGATAACCAATTTCTAATTCTGAAAGTTTGTTTGTATGAAATTCATAGGCTTTGGCGTGCTCCTTGTAACTCTCAAGCTCAGCGGTCAATTTTTTATTCGCGGCCTTAACCTCGCGATTGACCGTTCTTACTTTCTCAACTTCAATGCCACATTGATTGATTAATGATTCAAAATAAGCACGAGTTTCCTCATCATTAGCACCATTATGTATCACTTGACCTCCATTAGGATCCATATATGGAGTTTCAGAGTTAACATTGCTATTAACTTGCTCTCCCACATATGTGTCATAATAAGGTTCGGGAGACACAGAATGTGGCTTCTCATGAGTAAACGAATGTGGTACCTCATTGAGTGAATCTGTGTCGTAGACAGGAGTTGTGTCATAAGTACCGTTTGATGTTGTGGCCTATTGATTGATTGTGTGACTGGAGGTTGCAGTATCGTTTGCTTTATCTTCCCATTTTGGGTACCTGAATTTTATTTCCTCGGCAGTCAACTCAATTCCCAACTCTTCTTTTTCTGCTAACATCAACATGTACTGGATCTTTTCAAGCTTTGTCATTGGTATGACACTAGATCCTGAATCTTGTCTTTGAGGTTCGGAGGTAGCATTCTGAACAGAAGTCATAAAACAGTTATTCCCATTTTGATATCCCATATTCTGATTCACAATCTGACCCCCTTGATGTCCATCTCCATAATTCCCAACGACTGGAGCTGCAACATTGCCATTCTGATTACCCACTGCTCTATTCCCAACATTCTGTCCCATCTGATTTCCAACATTCTGACCCAACTGATTACCCTGATACGGAACCGCCTGATTACCCATGCGACTGCTAAATGCTTTATCCAATAAAGAAAATACTTGTTGCAAGGTCGCTTCTACGTGGTCAGTTTCATTATCAGTGATTCCTTGTTCCTGGTATTGTGGATACGGTTGTTGAATGACTTGTTGTTCTGGTGGATAGAATTGTTGTTGTGGTTGTTGAATGTATTGCTGCAAGTTGTTGTTGTTGGAAGATGATGAAGCTTGTTGTTGTGTATTGACTGTAGTTTGAGTCTTAGCAATAAGTGCCAATCGATCATGATTCTTTGCCAATCTTTCTTTCCTGACTTCATTCACTTCAGCTTGGTTTTGTTTCAGAAAATCGTTGAGTTGATCAAAGTTCACCTGATGTAAGTCTTTTGTTTGGTTGACAATAGTGACATATCGTCCCCATTCTTCTGGAAGATTATTCAGGAACTTGATGTTTTGAACGATTGTTCTGGGTGCCAACTTGTTTCTAATAAGCTCATTCATCAAAGTGCAAAACCTTCCATAGTAGGATTCAATGGATTCTCCTGGTGTAGATGTAAACTTCTCCCATTCAGTTAGCAGCTTGTTCTCCATGTCTTGTTTACCAATTTCTGTTCCATAACATAGCCGTCTAACACGTTCCCACATATCGAAAGCAGTTTCACAACTGTCTACCGCAGCAAATATGTCTATTGGTAAACCCAGTTGGACAATATGAATTGCCATGTCATCTGCATCGACTTGTTTCTGATCCTCTTCAGTGTATTCTGATTCAGTTTGAAGATGAGAGGATGGTGGGATGGGAGGTGTTGCGTCTGCATTTCCAGGTACATGAACTTGTCGAGGCTGGAAGGGTCCATCCTGAATGGATTTAATCATGAGTTTCCCATTAGGTTTGGTCTTTATGTAACGGAGCATTCGACTAGTCCATTGAAGATAACCACCTTTTGCCAACATAGGAGGTCGGTTTTCGGCACCGGCTGCATGAATGTCTTGTTGAGTTGCCATTGATGAAGGTATGATCTGATAAAGTTGATGTAGGATCGATTCAACGATAAAGGAGTTGTGTTTGATAAGTTATGGTCGGTTGAGGTTTATCCGAAGGTCGTACTCGTAAACTTGGTTCTTAAAAAATTTTCGCCCAAAATTTGAAATTCACTATAAAAATCAATTCTAAGGGTGTATGAAAAATTTGAGTTATGACAATTTTGACGCAAAATTTGACCCGAAAAATTTGAATTTAGGCCCAAAAATTTGAATTTTTGACCAAAAATTTCCAAGTTATACCAAAATTTGAATCTCGCGTAAAAATTTGAGTTTTTTTTTTTTTTTTTTTTTTTTTTTTTTTTTTTTTTTTTTTTTTTAAAGCTTAGGCGTAGGAAGAGGAAGTTACGAGTAGACTACGAAGTTACGAGTAGGATGGCTTAGGCGTAGGATCTTATGCGTAGGATGCTTAGGCGTAGGAATCCTTAGGCGTAGGAAATTCTTATGCGTAGAACCCAACTTACGCGTAGCAAGAGTGCTTACGCGTAGGAATAGCTTACGCGTAGGAATGACTTACGCGTAGGAATGGCTTACGCGTAGAATCCAAAAATCCTTTACACTATCACAGTGTAAGAGATATCCAAAAGTCGAAGTGTTCCACACACTTATCCAAGTGAGGGAAGCACTGAGTAACCGTTATAGCACGAAGATTCTTCACCAAAAAGTTACGAGTAGAAAACTTATGAGTAGTTGACTTTCTTACGAGTAGAACTAGGGTTTTGACTTACTCGTAAAAAATTTCCAATGATTCAAACAATTTCTTTTGCACAGAAAGCCTTAAAAACACTCGAATAACCCAAAAATGTCGACCTTTTTCACCCAAAGTTGCTAGAAAATTTACGAGTAGAAATGACCAAAGAACCAAAAACGAGCTCAAAACTTAACCAAAACGCGTAAAGCTTCGAACTTTTTGCAAAAAACTGAAACTTTAGCACCAAATAAACCTTAAACCACAAGAATCTTGAATTTTTGAGTGCAAAAATTAAAGCTTTAAGCGTGACAATATTGACTAACGAGCCTTACACGTAACCCTTCAAACCAAACACAAACACTCCTAAACCATTGTTAGGCGATTGATACCAATTGTTATGCCCCTTTATCACTTATACCTTCCTTTCCCACAACGAATACCACGTTTACCACACAACAAGAACACGTTAAACAAGAAAGATTAAGATGAGAACGTGGTGACAAGAGATGTATATGGATCGTGTGTTTAGAGAGGTAGAGAGAAGAAAGATGAAAACAATAATATGTTATATTGCTTCAAAGGAAAAACACACACACACACACTCAAGCACACCCCTCAAATGACATACTTGAGGGGTATATATAGGTAAGAGAGATGATGCCCTAAGGCTTGGCCATGGGCCTTGAGATGGACTTGGATTGGGCTTGGGTTACACGAACTAGGCAAGGCTAGCTTAACTTAACTAATGCCCAATTAGCTTAGCCCAATCCACGAGCCCGTTGACTATTCTATCACGATATCTAACACACATTACAAAGTTCCTAATCGTGAATGACCATCACTTCTAATAAAAATAATCAAGGCTAACAGTTACAGTTGAAGTTCAGAGCTACAAGGATTTGTGCCGTCAGCGCCAAAGATCAAATGCCGAGATCGTCGGAAGGGAGAACTTCAAGTTTGCCTCAGTATCTAAACTAAAGAGACTCTGCGCTTCAACAAAGTCAACATTGTTCATTACTATTGTAATTTACTTTGTTTTGTATTTATAGGTCTCATTGTAACCATTCACGTGTGACGATATCTTGGAGGGAGATTGTTAGCCTCACTTTTTTATAAAGATAACGTCACTTACGTGAATTGGACTAGATGCGTAGTATACTTTGCCCGTAGGGACTAGTATCGTTTAAGTGGCAAATTTATGGTTTGTTGAGCCTATAAATACCCCTCATGACTCTCCATGAGGGGTGAGGTTAAGCATGTAGTTAGTGTAGTGTTTGTTTCATTAATAAAAGTTATCCTTTGTTTCTCCTCCCTCTCACTACTTTCTCTCACTAAAAGGATGAAGATCTTCATCTTCTTTCACCAACCAAGACCTCCCAAAACCACATAAATCATATGTTTTACGGTCCTACAATTGGTGATACTACACGTACGATACATGGCAGATTCAAAACAACAATCAGACATAAAAACAACATTCAAATGCAGTTAAAAACAAAAATTCAACTAACAACTTAATTAATAAGCATACTTAATGAGCAGATAACAAGATTAACAAACATTTTTCACTCACACATTTCATTAAACACTTGGTGTGCAACTTAATAAGAAGGAATGTTAACAACTTGATGCACATAATTAACAACCAATCAACAACATTATCAACCGCAACAACATAAATCAAATCAGCTTCTGAAACAAACGGTTAATTCAAATCAAAAGAAGACATAAAAAATGATGATATGATCGGGAGGTGATGATGAGATGATGATCAGAATGGTGATGGTGATTGGAATGGTGATGGTGATGGTGATCCAACCGGTGATGATCAAACGGTAATAGTTGATTGGAATAACTACTTTTTTTAAGGGAAATGATGAGAGCAGGTTGGGAGGAAAACACACGGTAACTGTGTTAAAAAAAATGAACCGAATGAAAAAAAAGAAAAGAAAATGCTTTATATAGTTGGGAGAATTAAGGTTAAGCATATTAAATCTTAGGTTAATCCCCACCATTAGATCAAAATAAATGGATGGTGGGGATTTATCCATTGGTAAGCATCAACATAAAGGTAAGCAAATGAAAATTTATCATTCTTTATAATCATAAAAAGTAAAAAAAAAATGGTTTGGGAAAGCAGTTACCAATATGTTTTCAAACTTTGTGTGTCTCCCAAACCTAAGACTCGTCCTGTTTTCAAGAGTCTGCTGCCATTTGTTTGTTGGCTCACAGATGAAGTCTGAAATCCTGTACGTTGAACCAAGTTTGAGGATTGAACTAAAGTATTCAACATCATTGACATTCATATTTGCTTGTATACAGTTGCCCTACGCACAATAACACATTTTAAGATAGATACTAACGATTCACATGGGCATTACATACTTAAAATCATTAAACATACGTATATGTCAAGCAATGTACAACAATAGCCAATGGGTTTTGCCTTGGGGACATTCCGTGCTATCCATCTACGATACATTATGGCTTCCAATACCATGTTCCGATCCCTAGGATCAAGCTACATAATATTAGTATGTATCATTCTAATGACAACATTAAATAGAAAAAAACTCGGTACCAAAAAACAACTACCACAATAAAAGGCATCATCAAGTGCATGACAAAACGAATAGCAATCAAGCAACAATTCAAATAATAAACTGTTCGGAATTCTAACCCATAACTAATGCGAGTATTAAACCATATCATAACAGTTAAGTAACACAATAGATAGGAACCTAAATGTATCATGCGTAGTTCAAAATTTTTGTTGAATTTTTTTTTATAAATCATGTTTTACACAATATTTGGCGCCATCATTCCTTTTATGTTTAAAACCCAATTTTAGTCCTTCGGGAAATTTTTTCTTAAATAAGTTCCAGATCGATTTTCTGCAAATTTCGAAAACTAACATTAGACAAACAAAAATGAACAGAAAAAAGAATAAACCCAAACCTCGCCTCACAAAACAACCCAAAACTAAACATGTACTTTTGTAATCATCATGTGCCTACAAAAAGCTGCAAAACGCTGATTTGCAAAACAAACATCAGCAATGGAACATGAGGCTAATAAGTGAGGAGACTAAAATAACCAAAATAACAAAAAGGATAATAAATCCAAATTATAAAATAACCATCCACTTAACATTTTCATCATAAAAAATCCAAAAACTAAACCTTCAATAAGTACATGGAGAACATGTGACAACAACCGACAACTGGTTAAAACAAAGCACATACACACAAACAACAATATCGTGCACCATATATTTAACAAAATGGTTCAACAATAAGTTCCAACATGTCCAACATTCAATCACACGAACATGATAAAAATTGTAACAAATAAAGCATCAAGTACATGTCTAACATTTAATCACACGAAACATTTGAAGTAAACTTGCCAAATCCCCGGTTCTGTAAACTCCAATCACTCAAACATAACACGCCTAATGCACTAACAAACCCAAAAATTGCAACAAACAAAGCATCAAACAAATAAAGTAAATTACATACTTGCACATTCCAAACCACATACCGAATTTCGAAACTGAAGAAGCATATACTACACCCACACCGAAGCAGCATAAAATGAAGATGTTTAAACATACATGTAAAGGAAGCTTCAAAATTATTCTCATCAATGGTAAGATGAAGATTTCCGGCTCTTGTAACCCCTAACTGCAAACAAAACATCAAACCATCAAAGCACATTAGAGGCTTATACCTTCCAAACTACACGCACATTGAATAAGCATATGAAAAAAAACCCATTTAAACATACTTGCAACAAAAACTACTACAAAAGAACCTTCGAAATTCTTCTCGTGAATAACCTGACTGCAAACAAAACATGAAAGAGTTGAAGCACGTTACATGGTTACACCTTCGAACTCAAAAGGGTGTTTAAACTTACTTGTAACCTATACTCACAAATTATCCAAACCCTAATTGCAAACAGCTAAAACAGTCGAAGTACATTACATGGTTACATGCTTAAAACTACAACCACATCAAAGAAACAAATTAAAAAGTCTATTCAAACATACCTGCAAACCAAAACAACTCCAAAAGAAGCTTCTAAAATCTCCTCGTCAATGCCAAAACGAAAGTTGCATGAGAAGATCGATAAACCACCACTTTCAGAAATCCCCAATGAACCTTCCATCTATGTTATATATAGCTAATTACACCAATAATAGAGCACACATGTTAAGCAAATAACTAACAGAAAAATTAAGTGGCAAGTTAGTGGAAAACACACCAAAACACACTTATTAATCCAAAACACAAGTGTTAAACATGCAAATAACCTCCCAAATTAAGTCGCAAATTAGTGGAGATCCCACTAAGAAAAAGAGCACTAACAATTTTTTAATCATTTTAAGCTGACGGCTTGGCTCGGGTTGTGAACGGTTCAAGTCGCGGCTCCACAGTGCACCTAAGCCATCTCACTCCCTCACGCCGACCTCCAATCTGATGGCTTCGAAACAATGTCGGCTTAAAAAAAACTTCAATGAATGTTATATAGTATAATTTTTCCTCTTACAAACGATATTTGGATCATGTCTTTTTTTTCTTTTTTTTTTTTTTTTTTTTTTTTTTTTTTTTTTTTAGCATCAATTTAATTTTTGTTTATATCTCATGTATCAATATTCAATAAGGGGTAACTTGACTGAAACTTATGCGGTAAGGATTTAAATCTTGCTTAAACGACTCGAGTAAAAAAAAGTTTAATTTTAAATTAGAAGAAACATTAAATTAGACTTAATATTAATAACATTTTTCACCTTATAAATCTAGAATCACATCACATGGTTGATAACTTGTTATGCATATACAACATAAACAAGTTAGTTAGGCAAGTCACCAAATTCACATCACATTCTTGCAAAACATACTTCATTGAAGACATTTCACCTTAATTCTCTTCAGTTATGCCGCGTTCTCGAATTATATTTAGAAGAGAAAAGAAAGGAAGCAAGAAAAATATTGTGTTCTTAAAGATTTTTTTGATAAAGAAAAGAATAGAGGAGAAGAGAAGTGAGGGGGGAAAAAGGGCGCTTCTTCTTCCGCCCATATTTGGGCAGATTATGAGGGAATTGAAATATCAATGGTCTCGCTTATGATGTAATTATTAATATGCCCCTTCAACCTAATAAATAATCTTGTCATCTTTTTCTCTACACCACGCAAGTACCCATCTTCCACACCAATCAATCTAGTAATCATCTTTAGGTATTAAAATCTCTACTTCATCATCATTTAATCTCTCAATTGGTATTTATATTTTCCTTCATCAATGATATTAAAGCTTATTTTTTATATGTGATTGTACTGTTAGAATTGATGGTTAGGCTTTTCTACATTATATTTTGTAAACCGGTTATCTATTTGATTCTATTGTTTGTATATATGTATGTATTTATAAGCAGGTTCATGTATTAACTACTTAGTGTGATATATTTAAGTTAAATTGTTTGATTATTATGCATAAGGTAACAATGAGTGATTCGTTGTTGTGAGTGTGGTGAATAAACACAAATATCAAAGTATCAAATTAAACGTGAAATTCGACAAATCAACCTTTTAGGAAAATGGTTAACGTGCCAAAACTCACGAACGTGATAAAAGTGATACCGGGCAAGTGATTTCCCGGGTCGTGTCCCAACGAGGTGTGAATTGAAGGATTCGTTGAGTTTCGTGATTAGAACTTGAATTGGTTTTCAAGAATTTGGATTTTGATTACGTTATTCTATAAAATAAAGAACGGGAATGAAAATTAAGCACGTAAAACAAGGCAAGCACTAATTTAACAACTATTTAACATAACAAACACTAAAACGAAGCTAAATTAAGTCCTAGAGTGCTAAAACACAAAACGCGAAAACCCGAGCTAATCCCGAGCCTCGAAAGTGAAAATTTTGCAATTTAAGGCCTACGGGTGCAAAACTAATTTTCCTACATTCTAAATGACTAAAATAAATTTAGGAAAAAGCCGGATATTTTTTTGACTTTTAAATTATTTATTACGAATTAAAAGCTAAATTAAACTAATTAATTAATTAAAAAATACTAAATATTTTTAGAAAAATCTAAAATTTTTATAGAAACTACTTTAAGTGAAACTGAATTTAAGAAAAATAAAAAGTGATGCTACTGCTTTTGTAAATAAGCAGTTAAAAAATCAAAGAGACTAATAAGCTATAAACTGAAAATACTGTTAAGTATTAAATGTGGGAACATATGACCAATAAAAGACCCAAGGGCAACTGGTTAGGCGTGTGTGGCTTTGTGTCATTTGGGGCATGAGGTCTTGGGTTTGAATCCCACCTCTTACCCTTTTTTCCACTTATTTTTTTTTTGGATTTTTCTTTTTGGAACTCAAAGAGGGGATCAAAATGAGAAAGTTTTGTGAAAACTTTTCCTATGAAATGCTTTCAATAAGCTGTTTGCACAGCTTATTGCAACTGTTATGGACAAATTTTAACCAAACGCACCTTAACAGGTTTTAAGCACAAAATTAAGCATGAAAAGCAGTTGGAAATAAGATATAAGCTAACATTCAAACTAACCAACTACAATGAGCTAAAAGGACAATAAAAAAAAGCAATAACAATGGGGGAATAAGCAGTTCGATTAATGAGCTAAGCTAGGGAGATCCTAAGCTAAAACATGGAAATAAGTAATCTAAAAGCTACAAATGAGTACCTAATCATCAGTAAATAAACTTAACCTAAACTAATACACTATATGGGCACCTAAGGAAGTTAATAAGCTAAAGCCAAGACCTAATAAGCACAAAAAAGAAGGAGTTGCTGCAGTGGTTTGTCTGCTGTTGCAGTCCAAATCAGGCCAAGGGGAGGGGTTTTGAGCTTGTAAAAAGCTGTTAAGAAAAATTAAAAATAAATAAAATAAAAATACAAGCTAGTAAGCAACTAAATAATAACTGTACCAAATTTTAGAGCATAAGGACTTAAAATAAAGAAATTAAAAATCAAAAACTAGGGGCTGTTGGGGGCTTTTGGAACTTATGGCAGATTCAAAATGAGCAAGGGTGGTGTTTCTAAGGAAAATTTTAACCATCTAAACCTATCCCTAGTGACTGTAAACCAAAAATAAATGGGTTTCATTGTACAAAGAGTGAATGCAAACCAGTTTTGAGCATTTGGGATTACAAAATAGCACTAAAAAAAAGGTGATAGACAATAGCTTAAGCTGTTGTCCCAAAATCCTGACAGATTTATGATTTTGTGTCTAAACCTTTTCAAAGGCTTCTTGTATCAGCTAAAAATGATCTAAACTAGCTTTAAACTACCAAATGCACTTTGACTTCAAAAGTCAAAGTGGGTAAATCTCCCTTTTGACCCAAAAATAAGTTGTTCCAAACACCGCTTTACAGGGGAAAACTAGAACTGATTTAAAAATTGAGATACCTAAACTTAAAAAAAACTCATTAGTGAACTAACACTCAAACTTAGCTTTGACAAATTTAACAAACACTAAAACTTCTTTGGCAAGATTTCAGAATATGAACAAAAGTTAAAATTGCATAAACTTGAATAAATTGGAATTAAAGACATGAAATTTAAAGTAAAATAAGGGTTTACTGATGAGTGTCTAAATACTCATCATTTTTATACTGTTAGAATGCCAAAAACATCTGAAAACACTCAGAAACACATCAAAATGATAAAAATATCACAAACAAGTGTTTTATATGTTTTAAATGCAAAAACATCAAAATCTGGTGAAAAACGTATCAAGTTTGCATAATTGGCAGTTTTAGTCCCCCAAGTTACAGAAGTTGTCAAAATTAGTCCCTGGTAATTCAAAAAATTGTAAAATGTCATTTAAGGTCCATGAGATTCAAAAGTTGTCAAAACAAACCCTTTAAAGTTCAAAAATCACAATTTACAACTTTAGTCCCTCAACTTTACAAAAATGTCAAAAATAGTCCCTGGGTGTGTAAAAATAGAAATTATTCAAACATCACCCTTGTATTATTAATAAATGACAAAATTGGTCCTTTATGATAAGTTTATAGAGAAATTACAAGTTTGGTCCCTGGAGTTTGAAAATTGTCATAAAAGGCCCCTGGATTTACAAAAATGGAAAACAATCAATATTGGTCCTTGTACTATTCACATATGGCAGGAATGGTCCTTGTGAGAGCTTTGGAAACTTGTCAAGATCAGTCCTTGAAGAATTGGCAAATTACATTTTTGGTCCTTGTGTTTAATACAAACCAAACGGACACCCTTTATATTATTAACACCAAATCCAATCCAATCCATTAACCCAGGCCCAAAACACAACCCGGTCCAATATTTAAAAAAGAGAAACCGCCTCCACTGTACATCGTCTTCTCCCACCCCTGTAATCCCAAAACCAGCCATGGTTTTCTCACCACCACCTCACCCTTTCCACCTCATTCACCTTTCCAGCTCATCCCCCCTCCTCACATCTTAGCCTACAAGCAGTTAATGCTTCCCCACCATAAACCTTTACTGTAGCACTCTCAAACCTGCTTTTTGCTTTCCAAATCACCCTAAACCCATTCCTACTTCCCAACTTGTCCCCTACACCTCCACAATACTCCAAAGTTCTTTAATTGAACTAAAATTGCCTCAAGCAACCTTATTCACTTTTGGCGCCAAAATCCAATTTGATGGCTAGGATACGTTTGACTGAATCAAAGGCTGAGATTGTTGATGGGATATGATCAGAGACATGTGGGGAGTTCAAAAAGGATATAAAGATAGAGGAAGAGTGAATGGAGAAGATATCTAGAATAATTGTAAAATTAGCTTATATCGTTTTTAATTAAATTTCAACTTCCAGTGTTTGTTTAAGCTTTAAACTTTGTATTTCATGTTTTCAAGGTGAAATAAAACTTTTGTAAGCAACAATTTCAGTATCAAGTAATATTTCTGTTTATGCAAAAATTCACTCTTGATCAAAAATCTCAATATGGTGAAATGTTGTTAGCAGTTGTTATTCTGGACTCATAAGCCCACATAAGCTCCCTATATAGCTTATTAAAGCTATTAGATACTCTAAAAAGCAGTTTAGTAGCCAAAACCAGAAATTCACAAAAATACCAAATAAATAGTTTAAAAATAAAAAGCCATGGTAAAAGGTACAAGAAGGCTGGAGCAGGGTTGATATTGGATGGCCTTGGGATTAGTGCTTCTTGGGAAGCTTTAGGTTGTGTTTGTATGCCCTGGTTCTCAGTTTAAGCTTGGAATCCACTTGTAAGCCATTTTGTTTCATTTTGGCATTTACTGTGTAAGACAGTCATTAGTTCAAATTTCTGTTTGTTCATGTTCATTAGTTGTAATTAAGTGTAATCAAACCATAAAACCAGTTGTTAGTTCATTAGAATTTGTAGTTCATATAAATTTTATTTTAACAGTTTTAATTGCATAAGGATCATTAGTGATTTTTATGTTGTTAATGCTATTGTTTAAAGCTTATTTAATCTTATTTAGTGATAATATTAGGTCTGCAATCTATATCATGGTCTTAATCTGTGTTTCTCTTTGAAAAGCTTCAAATCAGTCTAGTTAAAGGGTGTTTGGTTTTAGTTTGTTATATGTGTTAAAGAGTGTTTAAGACAGTATTATTGGTTGTTCTGTGTCTTCTTGGTTCTAAATAACTCATAAAAGCTAGAAAAACCAGTGCTCTTTTGGTACAAAGTCAAAATCAAGTTTAATCTTGATTTATTTGCTAACTGTTGAAATTTAGACTACATAATCATACATACTAGCTTAAAAGTTGTTTATCTAGCTTAAATTAGTTTCATATTACCTTAATATATCATAATCAGTAGCCTAGGATCATTCAAATCTCACATAAGTCAAACTGCCTCATTTTCTTAAAAAGTCAAAACATTGCTCTGTACACAGTTGTTACATGCCTGGTTCACAAGCTCTTGCAGAGCTTATTAGTGAACTTCTTCTTGTGTACTTTGGTTTTTTGAGAAGCTCACCCAGCTGTCTCAAGGTTCTAGTTTTTATTTTTTAATCTATAGCTTGTTTGATAAGGCTGCTATCAGCTTATTGTTTTGTCCATTTTGACTCAGTACACTGAGTCATACTCGGTGGTTTTTCCAATTTTTTAAAAGCCCACCAAAAGTTCTCTAGTGGACCCCACTGTGAAAGCCTAAGCTTTTTGGGTAGCTTATCTGGTCATCTTGATAATCCAGGTCTTTGTTTTCATTTTATAGCTTATCTAAGTGCTTAAAAATAAGCCTAAAGGTGCCTAGTGAATAAAAAAGTGTCCTGTGTATATCAGTTTAATCAGTGCTTATTTCTGCTTAACCAGTGCTTATTTTCAAGTTATTAAGCTTGTTCAGTTGTCATTTCAGCTTATTTCAAGTTATTTAGCTTATTTCCAAGTTTTCCTTTGCTTATTTTTAGCTTAAAAGCCATTTTGGCTTAATCTTTTGCTTAATATCCATTTTATAGCACTGTTGAGATTATTAGCTTATTTCTGAGCTTATTATCAGTTTTCAATATAAGTCACAGTTATAAAAAGTACTTATTTTAGTGTGCTTAACAAGTTTGTAAAGAAAAATCAAAAAAATAAAATAGTTGCAAAAAAATTGCCACTGCTGGGATTTGATCTCTGGCCACCCAGCTCACCACACCACACTCACACCAACTGCCCTAGGGACTTTTTCAGTTCTTATTCACACTATTTAATACTTAACCCTTTTGTTTCCAAATAAACTTATACGAGCTTATTCACTTATTTTCAGCTTATTCTTTATAGCTTTTTCAATTTTTGTATTTTTTATAAAAGTGTATTAGTATTAAGTATTTTATAAAAAAGTTTCAGATTTTTCTCATTAGTTTTAGTATTTTTAAACATTTAATTAGTATAAAATCTTAATTAATTCATAATAAAAAATATAAAAGTCAAAAAAATATAAATCTTTTTTCTAAAATTTTCTTTTGTCATATAGTACGTGAAAAAATTGTTTTTACACTTGTAGGACTTTTATTTCATAAATTTTACGTTTTTGCTTGCGCTCCAGCGTAATTTTTAAACGTAACGCTCGTTTTCATTTTAAACCACGTTTCTAGATAATTTAGGATTACGTTTTAGTTAATATAGTTTATTTAAGTCATTTTATTTTATAAAATCACAAAAACATCATTGTAAAAATAGTGATAGCGTTTATTTAATATATTTTAACTTTTTAATTTCTTTTAATTTGCATTTAAGTCGCTGTAATTTGTAGATCTTTTCTTTAGGTAATTATCCATCCAAAACCTTACTGATCACTATCCATAGTGATCATTCTATCATCTGAAAGTGTTTATACACCAATTCATCCTCCGTGGGACTTAACGACCCAGGAATCCACTACATTCCTCTAATCTTCATTGCATTAGTGTTTGAGCTGTTTTAAGTTTGTTACGGTTGACCATTCACAAGTGGTTAGCTTGTGTAATTAAACTTGACGGTTTTGCACCAATCATTTACAATAAAAGTAAATGACAAGAAAGTAAAGATGAGCTAGAACAAGGATTCTAGACTAAGTTTACAGAGATTCGTCTACTCCTATTTATACTAACAAACAAAAAAAGTATTATTCTTTCTTCTCTTTCTGTGATTGTGTTTCTTTTGTGAATGTAAACAAACCAAAAGCTTCTTGTGCTTTATTGCATTAATCCTAGACATCCATTTTCCTTTGATCTCACTCCATTTAATCTTGGCCATTAAATTACTTTTTGGCTCCAAACAGGTTACATGGATTGCCAGGTTGGATTGGTGTTCTTGTGACTTTGCCTTGGGTGAGGGAGTGAGTGGGATTGGGATTTGGGTAAAGTGGGTTTAGGGTTTGAGGATTTGTCTGGTTAAGGGGATGAAGGGGAAGTTGGAGGGAAATCCGGAAAAGGGTCGTTTTTCTTATTTGGGTGAAGGGTCATGTGAAGAGGGGTCATAAGGGTAATTGGGGGGGGGGGGGGTGTTCAAGAGTAGGAGGTTCAATGGGGGGTTTAGGGGTTAAAAGGGATTTATTAAAAACGTTTGAATTTTATTTATTTATTTTTTGAAAACTAAAAATTGGTTTTAACAAAAAAAACGAGTTTTTATAAAAAATGGGTTTTGGGAAAATAAGGACTTTTTGGATTTTTTTTGGTTTTTAGGGGCAAAATGGCCATTTTAGGTTTCGGGAAAAGGTAATTTGGTAATTTTTTGCTCGGGGTTAGGTTTTAAGATGGTCTTCCCAAACTCACTCCAACAACGTGTCCGGGTCTTCAATTGATCAACGATCGTAGAAAATCACTTCCCGGCACCGGCTTTCTCAACACTTTTCTGGTTTCAGCTCGATTTTGCCTGTTTTTGCTCTGTTTTCAATCCTTTTGTACCTGCAAGACATAAAACACACTCCGAGGACATTTGTGACATATTTTGATCATATTTTGGTGTTTTTAGTCGTTTTTGTGGTTTTAGGCGGGTAAAAACGATGGGTGAATAAACACTCATCAATGAGCAATTCACGAAGTTATTTAACAACCAAAAAAAGGGAGCTTCTTATTTGGACCACCCAAATGGATGTTGTGTTCATCGAAGCCATGATTAAGGAGCAAAAAAATGGTAACAAACCCGATAGCGCATTCACTCATCAGGCATACACTAACACAATGGACGAGCTAAGCAAATTCAAAGCAGACATAAAAAAAGAACATCTAAAGAATCGTATGAAAAGTATTAAAGCAAACTTTTCTCAATATTATGAAATTTTTCGAGGAGTTATGTTAAGTGACTTTTCGGGGAACCCGGACAGCAAGTTAATAGAGGAAAAAGACGAGGTATGGGAAAAACTTATTGAGGTATGATGTTATGATGTATATATTTTTGACAATCATGTGGTTGATTGCTTTTGCCAGATTTGATCTAGTAAGTATGTATTGGAGAAGCATTACTCATCTGATGTGGCTCATTACTTACGTCGTGTTAGTCTGATTGTTTTTATTTTTTATATATAGGCAAAGCCTGAAGCTGCAAAGTGGAGGACAAAACCGATTAATCATTACAATGAGAGGCATCACTTGTTTGGTAGAGATAGGGCTATGTGATGGCAATTTGGGTGCACCAATATATTTTGAAGCTAAACCATAAACGTGAAATGCAATCGTTCACCGATTTGAGCTACATGTTTAATGATATTTTGTTATGCATATATCTAAATAGATGTCGAATATGTTTGTTTTCGATACCTGTTTATGTTTTCCGAGGCTAAAATGGGTGCATGTCTTAACAATAAGATTGGATCAATTATGTTATCATTTAGCATCAGTTTGCAGGTCCTATTCCTTTTATAAAGTTGGTTCATGTCTGAGTTTGATATTATAAGTTACATGACAGGGGCAAAAATATAATTTTGCAATATTCTTTTCTTTTCTTTTCTTTCACACTAGAGAACATAAATCTTCTTTTCATTAACTTCAATCTCAAAAACACATATATTACAATCTATTGTCTCTTCTAATCTTTCTTTTAATCTCTCTTCTTTTCCATTTAAAACTCAAGAACTTAACCTTATTTTCATAAAAGAAGTGTCTAACTAGAAATAGCTTAAAAGTACAAGGATCAAACTATCAAAGTACAAACTCCACGTTTCATAAATAAATAAATACACACGCTTTAAAAAGATTAGGTTCACATCAATTATTCCCATCTTTCTAGTCTATCTATATTCACTCTATACATACATTGCGGCTAGGGTTACTTACACCAAGAAAAAAAACAAGGGTTTTTCTGGGTTTTCAATTCTAAACAAACCATGATCAACACAATTTGTATTTGATAATTTCATCTTTATTAAAAGATTCAATCTTTATAAACAAAAAAGGGTTTTTTTTAAAGAAAAAAAGTGTTGAAAAATGGCAACTGCAAACCCTTTTGATTTGCTTGGTGATGATGATAATGATGACCCATCATTGCTTGTTGAAAAGATTGCTTCTGCTCCGGTCAAGAAAGCTCCGGCTACCGGAAAAGATGCTGCTCCGGCTGGTAAGGCGGCTGCTAAGCTGCCGTCTAAGCCTCTGCCTCCTGCTCAGGCTGGTGAGTGATGGTTTTATATAATTTTTTTTTTTTTTTTTTTTTTTTTTGGGTGATTTTTAAAGTGATTAGTTGGTATATAATTGTGACTTAGTTTGAATTTAGTTATAAAGATAGTGGATGAAGGATTCAAAGCTTAATTAGTACTTGTAGTAGTCAAAATAAACATAAGGAATAATGTTTGTAGAAGCAAGTATTCGACTATTTTTACTTGGGGTTACCTTATAGGCCATGTGTCACCCAAGTGTATATCCGGGTCTCATTTATACAAATTGAGTGACTAACAAGTTGTATGAACTAAACTGGATGCATACTTGGGTGCCTTATAAGAAGTTTTGGTACACGAGTGTTTTTAATGCTAAGACGATATATAGATGATCAGGCTGGTGAGAGTATTGATGTTATTGTATGATGAAAAGCATGTGTGTACGTTTGTGGTTCCTAGAAGTTAAAAGTTGTTCTTTTTAGCTTAATTGTATTTTTTGGGATGCGGGTTTAGAGTATTTAGTTGTCTTCTTGATATATGGTTGTGACTTGATTTGACTTTAGTTATGGTTTTGATTTGTTGTGCTTATATTCATAGTGGATCAGTAGATGAAGAATGATAATTAAGATTGGATTTTGTTAGTGATAACATAGATAGTTTGAGGGATAATGTTCCTATAAGAAGTTTTAGTGTATGAGAGTTCTTAATGCAAGGTGATATCTAGATAATCAGGCTATGAGTGATGATTGTGTATAGGTGTAGCTTTATATGAGTTTAGTTATGGTTTTTTAATAGTTGAAGATATTGTATGATGAAAAGACTGTAAGTTCGTGGTTATCTAGAAGCTAAAGATTTGTTTTTGGACTAAATTATAGTTTTGGCATGTGGGTTTAAAGTGATTAGTTGGCTTGTTGATATTTAGTTGTGACTTAATTTGGTGTTAGTTGTGGTTTTGATTTGTGTTGTGGTTATATTGGTAGTGATTAGTGGATGATGGATGAAAAAATTGTGTTCGATTAGTAATGACTCCAAACCATAGGGCCCTTTTATCAGCTGAATGGTTGGTGGTCCGAAATTGATTTGGCCCGATAGAAGACGTAAGTGCTAATGTGTGTAAAAGCCCCTAGTTTTCTACTTATAGGGTAATTTTGTCATTCAGCATACAGGATAGATACTTCGTGTCCCCTATATAGAGATTTTATATACGAGTGCTCTTAATTCAAGACGATATCTAGATAATCAGGCTGGTGAGTGATGGTTCTGTATAGTTGTAACTTTAATTGAGTTTGATAATTTTTTTAATAGTTGATGATATTGTATGACGAAAAGATTGTGAAACTTCGTAATTATGTAGAAGTCAAAGGTTGGTTTTTTGGACTTGCATATACTTTGACGACTCTTGTTATGGACCTTATGGTTTTGATACGTGTTGTGTTTATATTCATAGGGAATTCAGGATGAAAAGATTGTGTATTAGTAATAATATGGATAGTTAATGTTTGTGGAAACCCGAAGCCGGGTCTCATTTTAGAACACTAAGTTTACTCATCTTTAAACTGCATCAAGGTCTACTCATTCTTAAACTACATTATAGGCCATGCGCCACTCAAGTGTATACCCGATTCTCATTTGTACAAATCAACTTGTGAAATGTTGTATGATATAAAATGCCTTTTTAAGGTATTTTTGTCATTCAAAATGTTATCAGCTTGATTTGCATAAACCAGACCGGATGCATACTTGGGTGTCCTATAAGGAGTTTTTATACATGGGTGCTCTTAATGGAAGACATTATTTGAACCGAATTATACTTGGTGTGTGTTGTGTGTGCAAAGTTGTACTTATTATTGAAACTAGAAATGGTAAGTGTCAGTTTTGAAAACCAAGGATTATGATAAAAGTTCTTCGTTCAAAGAGGCAATAGTTATTTCCTGAACATATATACAACTATATAGGGTTATTATACATAGAAGTCACTAAAGTTTGCGCGAAATTTGTCCTAAGTCACTAAAGTTTCAAAATTGTCATTCACGTTACTAAACTTATGAAAGTTGTCATCCAGGTTACCGAACTTATGAAATTTTTTATCCAGGTTACTGAACTTGTAAAGACATAACATTTATGTCACTTAACATATCAAAAAAATATACGTAAAAATCACTAAAATTATATATGTGTGTGGTTTTTATAGTTTAATAACCTGGATGACAACTTTGAAACTTTAATACCTTAGGACAAATTTCGCGCAAACTTTAGTGACTTCTTTTCTTTGTATAATAACCCCAACTATATAACCACTGTAACAAAGACTGTGTTGGTGAAATATTAGTGGACCTGAAAAGATCAACAAGGTTTGAAACATCTGATGGTGGTTTTGCTTGGAGTTGTGTATATGTGCACTTGGGAGATAAGCTTATGCCTGTTTTTGAACTTTGATTTTAAGTGTCATGTATTAAAGGCAATCAAGTATTAGTTCTGTAACTGTGGCATTTTTTGTAAGTTGTTTAATCTACGTGGATGGGGATAAGAATATCATTTTGATTTTGCAGTTTAAAAGTATAAATAATCAATCATTTGTTGTTTTGCTTTGAGCAGTGAGAGAAGCCAGAAATGAAGGTGGGCGAGGACGTGGTCGCGGGTATGGCCGTGGGCGTGGTAGTGGTGGATTCAATAGAGACTCCGCCAATAACGAGGGTTCATTTGGTAACCGTGGATTCTCTGGTGGTAATGAGGAGTCTGATGGTAGATCTTTTGAGAGGCGTGGTGGTTATGGTGGTCCTCGTGGTGAATTCCGTGGTGGTGATCGCCGCGTTTCTTTTTCCAATGGAGATGGTGAGGATGGAGAACGTCAACGTCGACCATATGAACGTCGCAGTGGGACAGGCAGAGGGTAAAATTTCTACCATAATTTTATCTGCTTTATGTGCCCCTTATTTTGATATAGCTTTGTAGATGATGCGATTGTGGCCCAGTTTCAAAATGGGCCAGCTTAGGTTATATTCTTTTTCTTCATTCAGACGGATGTGTAAAATAAGAAAGCTTGGCTAAACTGTAAAGGGGTCATAGGGATAAAATGGTCCTTAATTTGCCCACAGTTCATTTAACTACACAATCTCCTAGATCACATGCTGAGAAAAGTCAATCACTAATTTAGTGGTATGGTGTCTTAGGTTAGTTTACTCTGTATAATATTTGAAAAGGACACAAAATGTGTTTGCGGGTCAAGTTAGCTGTTTTGGCCCGTTACCCAACATGTTAAACTCATTTTAAGCTTGGATTAACCAAAAACATACTGATATATTATTTGGATAAGACAGTCCTTGTAATCATATCTAGCATACTAGTTTTATGTTTCAGTGGATTCTAATCCAACCTTTCCTGATGACAAGTTTCTAGAATTACCAGACTTTGACTTTTACTCGGAGTTTCTAAACACAACCTCTCCATTTTGTAATCTGTATATCTTCACATCGGTGGATTTGTTTCATGTAATATTATAATCACCTCTTTGTTCTATGTTTAGGAATGAATTCAAACGTGAGGGAGCTGGTCGTGGAAACTGGGGAAATCAGGCTGATGAAATCAACCAGTACTATTTTCTCTACTTGTCATATAGTCTTCATGGTCTAGTATTTTTCATGTGTGAGTAATTCTACAAAATTTATGTCACAGGGAGATTCAGGAAGCAGCTGTTGAAGGAGAGAAAACTGTGGCTTCTGATAAGCCCGCTGCTGAGGAAGAGGCAACCGATGGAAAGAAAGAGAATGTTGCTACTGAACGTGTGGAGAAGCCTGAGGATAAGGTACATTGTTATAATCCTTAGAGTTTATTTTTAAATATTTTCTTTTGTGTGGCTAAATCACAAATAAAGGGCTCAACCTCAGCCTATTGAAAGTGCTAGTAGGTTAATTTGGTATACTTGTAATGCGTCATTTGCATATAATGCGGATTTACTTTTTTATCTGCTAAAGTCATTTTACTTTCTTTTGTACCTCCAGCCATTGAAAGATGACGTGTGTCCCGTACGGGTTACTGAATGACTCAGCGGGGGGACACAGAACTATCTTTTAATGACTCGGATGTAAGAAAAAAGTTCAATGCTTAGAGTGAGATAACTGAAATTTTTGTTGCTGTTCGTTTGCAAAAGAAAAAAGAAAAACTAACACTTTATAAGTTACGGGTGAAATGTGTATCAGTTTGTGTCAAGATTAAAACTATTAGAGTAGTCCAAAACATATTCGAGTGTTGCATTCTTGATCTTTCCAAGTTACCTTTATAAAAATGGGTTGGTTCCTTAAATCCTTATACTTAATAGTAGTTTAGATTAAAAATGGGTTCATAGCGTTTTGTGGTTATTTATAATGCAGGAGATGACTCTTGAAGAATATCAAAAAGTTTTGGAGGATAAGAGGAAGGCTCTGGAAGCACTCAAGACTGAAGAAAGGAAAGTGGAAGTCGACAAAGAGCTTGCATCCATGCAACCACTTTCCAACAAGAAAAGCAATGATGAAATCTTTGCCAAACTGGTAATGATTACTGTTCGTCCCTTGCACATCTATTTTGTTTGATGGTTTCATCACATGTTACCTTCCGGAAGCTCATGTGACTGATTAGGATTTATTGTTCAGGGTTCTGATAAGGATAAACGCAAAGAGATTGCTGAGAAAGAAGAGCGAGCTAAGAAGGTAATCCTTCATTATTTTGCATTTTATTTATGGATATAGTATGTTATCATTTTTCTTCGCTGCCATATGCTAGTAGCTGTTTTAATTTGAATCCTTGGTGTTGAACAAACTACGTTGAGCTTAAGTAAGAGCCTAATGTAATTCCCCTACATAAATAAGAACCTCGATTTTGGTATATACCAACTTGATTTGTAGAGTACTACAAATAATAGCAGAAGTATGTCGAGTAACTTCTACCTTTCAGATTCTAAAATGTGGTAAAGTACTTTTAAATCAAGTATATATACATTAGTATTGATTACTCCAAAACTAACTAATGTCTATTTCTGAATTTTTTTTATGTTTAATTGAACAATTGTCTGCTAATAAAAGTGGTAGGCGACACATAACTAGACGGCCAGTTTAGAATATAATCATCTAACTAATTGAATTGGTGCACGTTAGCGTTGGCTGCTTAAGCAGCCCTTCGCCTTTTGTTAGTTGTCCGATTTTGATTTTGAACTTCGACATCAGCATAAGTTTGGAGAAAAATCCTTAGTTGCATTAACAGTCAAGAGATACATTAGATATTATGAAAACAAGCAAAATTGGTATTAAAACTTTAGAACAGATTATACTTGGATTTTTGTGACATTTGAAGTCAAATCACAACTAATGGAAGAGGGTAGGAATAATCTTTATCTTTTCTTATAAAGTTTTTAATTAGTTTCCGGGTGATATTGTATCATCTTAAAGGCGCACATACTTCACATCAAATGATCGTTTTCATCAAATTGTGTACACGACTTGGTTGTTCTTATAGAACTTTAATAATTGTTTTAGCTTCTATATTATATGCTGATTGGTCCTTTTTGTCAGTCACTGAGCATCAATGAATTCTTGAAACCTGCCGACGGTGAAAGGCGTTACACCTCAGGTGGTCGCAGCCGTGGCCCTAGAGGAGGTGGAGGTGGAGGCGGAGGTGGAGGCGGAGGCGGTGGCCGTTTTAACCAAGGTGGTTCATCAAACTATGCGCCTGAAGCTCCTAAAATTGAAGACCCAAGTCACTTCCCCACTCTAGGTGGTAAATGAGATACTTGCCTTCAATCCCGTCATCGTCATGCTCTAAAAAAGTACTACTAAAAATGGCGGGAATACACCAAGAATAATGGAAGTTTTTATGCTTTCATGTATTGGAAAATGGGTTCCCTAAACTTCATCCCTGCGTCTTAACATGTAAATTTCTTGTGTTTCCCTTATGCTCGTTGTACTACTTTTGCTTTGTTAGAATGAATTGCAATTTGTCGTTTTTTATGCAACAATTTTAGAGATATTGGGGCATGTGGAGACCAATTAATTTGTGGTTTGAGACACTCTTTACTCAGTTTTGTTTTGGAATAGAAGGATGACAATTTTTACTCCTCTCAACTTGCAATCTTGCGTTTAGTTCCTGCGGTTTAGTACTGTTTGTTCTTGCTGTGCGGTTTAGTACTGTTTGTTCTTGCTGGTCAGACAAGTATGAGGATGTGATTAATGATATACATCTATCAATCTTCATAACATGATTTACTTTTGTAATAAAAGTTCAACCATCTTAGAAAACCTGATTTCTAGTTAAAAGAAATTTAAATACTTGTAAGTTATGCTTTGTGAATTGTCTAAAATGATACCTCTACAAATTCTGCGAATAAAGTTTACTGGTTTTCTTTTGTTTTGTTTGTGTCTTATATATACGATAATACGAATACAAAACGATCTTATGTGAGATAAGTGTAGTCTTGTCATATAGAGAACATCAATATTTCATAAAGTTAAGTTATAAATAAGTGACATATTCGGTTACAAAAATGCATATTTCCCATAATAAACTCAAGTTTCCAAATTCGAATGTCACTTTATATTAATAATTACTTTCGGTTATCAAGTATACGTGCATTTAATTTAGAAAGAAATTTATGTTGGGGAATAATCATGTTCATTCAATGGTTTTTAACGAGTCCCACCATAACACAAGTTAGAAAAAATCGCAAATGCTAAAGGTGCGTTTAGTTGCGGGAAACATCCTTGTTTTCCACAAAATGTTTTGTAGAAAACACTGAAAATAGAGATCGTGTTCAAATCAACGTTTCCCAACAAAATGTTTTGCAAAACACAAAATCCCCTGTTTCCTAACTTAAGTGTTTGAATGATGATGTGACGCTGACGTGAAGGTGGTGATAGTGGTGACCATAAAACTCAAAATGTTCCATCAATCCATCTCAATAGCTAAAGCTAACTAGTATAAAACTCAAATGAATAAAACCAGTTTACATGTTTCATCATTAGTTTAAAAAACTTGACCATCCGAAATAACATCGGTTGCTACGAGCTCTGATCAAAGATCTCCAGCGGCATTTATTTATGATAGATGCATCCCACATTGCCTGAGAGAAGGTTACATGCAAGATGGCAGTTGGGGGCAGTTGGGAGATGCTATAAAAGCATACCCCCATAGCTTTTTTAAGCATACCTTTCTCGGCCTTTAGGCTAAGATCAAGTGTATTACGGAGTATCTGTTTGTATTAGTTGGCCAACTATAAACAATCAAGTATTGCACTATATGTTGCACTGTTCTCATTCTTGGAGATCACTTAAGAATTTACATGAAATTTTGCACCTTATTCACATTTTTAGATTAGATGGTATTGGTCTGCTCTAGGCATAGTGAACATTTTCAAAACCTGTATGGAATTAAGCACATAACTGATAACATCCTAACGAAGAAAAAAAAATGAAAGATGAGTGGTTTGTATAGGTATTATGATAACAGGATGTCAGCTTTAATCAATGTTTAAACAAAGTTTGAAACAAAGTGCCTTCGGGTTTGCTTCATTCTAAGTAGTTAGATACCATTTTTAGTACTCCAAAGTTTTCGAGAGGGAATAATTGTTAGCCTGAGGATAAACATTTCACTTATCCAATAAACCAAAATGACAGATTTATATCTCAGCGAATAGACACAGTATCTTACAGCTGAATATACCAAATTTAAAAGTAAGGAAAAATAAAAAATTAAATTTGGGACATTCTACCACATTTGACGTAAAACATTTCGCCTGAAGAAACTTTTTGGTGAAATGGGGTATTGATAGATGATTTTTGTGAAGTTAAGTTCATTGGTGTTGTTAATAAAAGACAGGTGTGTTTATTACACAATAACTGAACTTTGAGATGCACTACTACATGGTATCTGTTTACTGTTTGACTTCCAAAGTCAAACCTTTTGTCTGTATAAATCAATAGTTTTTTTTGGGTAACCATGGTTTCCGACCTTTTGGCGTCTAAATCAATAGTTATATCATACGAAACTTGGTTAAGGAAGCTAAGATTAAGAGGCGAACGATAAATGGTCCTATATTTGAAAGAGGAAAAGTGGCATTAATCTTCTGTTTTGATAGTAACATAGCAACTTCAAATTTATGCCATGTTGTATCTTGTACGTCTCAACTTCTGTTTCAGTTACTTCAAACTTCAACAACCAAATGAATGTGTTATTATATCTCAATTCATAAAATGGTATGAATATGATTTGTATAAATGGTTTTCGGATGGATACCAAGAATAAAGCAAAAAGTTCAGATAATTTATATCCCAATTATTACACCATCTTTGACATTTCATTACAAACAATTCATTAATACTATTTAGTATTTGATACTAAGCTTAAATTTCTGCAAATTTAATAGAGAAAGAAAGATTATAACAAATGCAAGACGATAGTATAGTATCAATGAACAATTTTAGTAAATTTCAACGAGAATACTGAGTACAAATTCTCTATAAACCAGCAACTCTGCATATCATATGCACCATAAAGAATGATTGCTATCACTAATTACATGCTACTTAGTACCTCACCATCAATATTTGCTCGTCAAACTCATTTGGAAACGCCTAATCTTACTGGAATTCTGACTTCGTTTAATCTAGCATCTGCGGCCCTATCTAACCAAGGAGAGAAAGCATAACTCGCTCTATCAGAAGATATCCACAACTCATCATCATTACCTTCAGCGTCACTACCTTCTTCATCACTACCTTCATAACCACTACCATCATCATCAGAGAACGATGTATAAGAGGTAATGGCATTTATGTCTAAAATGTTTTGTGATTCGTCAACCTCATTGGCATCATAATCAACAAACTCTTTTAGATACGGATGATCTAATAACATATCAGCAGATAATCTACTCCCGACCTTCTTACACAAACAACCCTTCAAGAAACTCTGAGCTTCATCCGATACACTACTGGAACTAATAACCGACTCAATTTCATTCTCATAACCAACACGTCTCAAAACCTCATTCTTACCCAAATCTTTATACGCAAGCCAAAGTTGTTTACCGGTCAACATCTCAAATACAATACACCCAAACGCCCAAATATCAGCAGGACGTTTTTGAACACCACTAATCACAGCTTCTGGTGAGAAATACAATGGGTTACCCCTCCAATAACGACCCGGACGCTTCTTCTTAAACTGCTTCACCCTCTTAGCAAATCCCAGATCACCAACTTTAGCAATAAAACCATCATTACTCTTATTAGGAACAAGCAATATATTCTCAGGTTTTAAATCACAATGAACATACCCTCGTTTATGCACATGACTCAACCCTTTAAGAATCGATCTAGCATAACGCTTAACATCTTTTTCCAACAACCCTTTACTACCCGGGTTCTTTATAACATCAGCTAGGGTTCCACCAGAAGCAAACTCAAATAACAAATTATAAACCATCTGATTATTCTCAAGAGTAATCTCCTCCCCAAAACACTTGATCACATTCGCAGACCCTCGGATATTATCCATAACCTCTTTTTCCTTCTGAATAGAACCCGAAACAGACACTTCTGCAGATTTAACAGCCATAATGGACGGATATGAACTATATATGGATTGCGTATTCTTATTATTAGCAATGAAAACAGAACCATAACTAGCTTTACCAACGACTGAGCGTCTAATCCAAGGAGCATCATTACCATTATCTTCTTGTTTACTTCTTTTCGCTTTGTCAGCGTTTTCTTTACTAGCAAGGCTTCGTTTCTTCATACTCAACACGTTCAAGTTCAACAACATTGCAAATAGGTGATAATACTTGAGGGTTTTTGGTAACTTGGGGTTTGAGGAATGAAAAGTGAAGAGATGAAAAAAGAGTTAGGGTTTGAAAGATGGTAATATTTGATGAATGATGGGAGTTTATATAGAAAAAGGTGTGGAGGGTTTTATAACAGAATTAGCGGTTTTTTTTACCTTGTATAGCACGTTTTGTTCTAATTCTTGCCATGAGGGCAGAGTGTAGAGCTAATGTAATGATAAGTATTGTGAGAAAATATTATTTTACTTCAAAGCAAGTGTCTACTTCCATGTTACACTTATTTTAACAACGAAAGTTACACTTTTTCTAATATTTATACAAAAAATTAAAAAATTGCTAAACATAGCATCGAGGGTTATGTTTAATTAGTTAGGACATGCATCATGCTATAATGTTAACAAAAATAACTGCACACCCATACAAACAACTATCTCCAATCAACTTAATACAACAAACAATGCATATATATTTTCTTAACCCGGTCAGGGACGGAACCCGGACACAAAGTCACCAGATGCATCAAACAAAATTATATGCACGATCTTTTGGGACCGAGTGCATTTATAAAAGATCATTTTTTTTTTTTTTTTCAAATACAAAATTAACACTATCACACAAAAATTTATGGGTGTCCCGGGACTCACTAGGACCCACCCTGGTTCCGTCACTGCTTAAGACTACGGATAACAAATCGCTGTTGATATTGCTAAGTCTTAAGGCGTGTGGCCTTATTGGTGTGCATCTTGGTTGTCAACTACTTTTGCTTTGTTAGAATTAGAGGTGCCAAAATGTGCCTAGAAGCAAAAAAATGTGCTAAATGGACACATTTTTAAAAGATTTGAGCACATTTAGCCCCCTTCTTTTTTTTAAATGAGCACATATAGCCCATTGAAAACTTAAATGGGTACAAACGGACACTTTTTTTTTTTCTTTCAATTGTTGAACATTAACGATCGTTTTAAAGATTTTTTTTATATAATATATTTATTTTTGTTAATATAAATAAGATATTACGTTTAAGGAATTTATTTAGTCGTTTTAGGTCTTTTATTAAGCAATTTGTATAACATGTGCCCGTTTGGCCCATGCCTGTTAAGCCCGTGCCCATTTAAGCCCGTGCCCATTCTAGCCCGTGCCCATTTTAGCCCGTGCCCGTACCCGCCCGCCCCGCCTGTTTTGCCACCTCTAGTTAGAATGAATTGCAATGTGTCGTTTTTAATGCAACAATTTTAGAGATATTTGGGCATGGTTTGAGACACTCTTTACTCAGTTTTGTTTTGAAATAGAAGGATGACAATTTTTGCTTTGCAATTTTGCGTTTAGTTCCTGCAGTTTAGTACAGTTTGTTCTTGCTGGTCTGAAAGTATATGAGGATGTCATATGCAAGATATGTTAAGAGATATTTGCAAGAGAGATAATTCTGGGTTTGCTACTTTGCTCTATGGTTTTAGCCTTTTAGGGATGTGGCTGCGAGCCGTTCAATTTTTTATTATTTACACGGTTACATCTAACCTGCAATTTTACCACATTTTTCTTTCCTTACACTTACAAAAACTTATCATGCTTTACCAGTTTATTCTTCTCGTGATGCTTTGTGAACTGTCTAAAGTGATATCATACGATCTTATGTGAGATAAGTGCATATAGAAGAAACAATCAATATGTCATAAAGTTAAGTAAAGTTTTTGAATTCGAATGTCACTTGATATTAATAACTTCCTAGTTACTTTTGGTTATCAAGCCTACGTGTATTTAACTTAGAAACAAATTTAAGTATAGGCATGCCAACTAAGATAAGAAAATAATCATACTTCAAATGTATGTAAGAGATGTCTTAAGCTGCTAATCAACTTAAACTGTTCCATCAATCTATCTCCATAGCTAAAGCTTAACTAATATAAAACTCAAATGAATAAAACTAATTTACATGTTTCATCGTTAGTTTAAAAAACTTGACCATCAGAAATAACATTGGTTGCTATGAGTTCAGGTCAGCAACTAGAGATCTTCTAATCAAAGATCTCCAGCAGCATTTATTTACGGTAGATGCATCCCACATTGCCTGAAAGAAGGTTACATGCAAGATGGGTGAGGCTATAAAAGCATTCTCCTCCCATAGCTTTATTAAGCATACCTTTTTCGGCCTTTTGGCTAAGATAAAGTGTAGTATCTGTTCTTATCACTTTAATATCTGATATGTGAGCTATCGGCTCACTCGACATTAATCTTATTTTTTATGGGGAAAGACACACCACAATAGCTTGCTATTGGGGTCTTTGCGAGTTGCTTTGGCGTTGCTCTACAGCCTTAGTCTGGCTCACCCATCAAATCTCAGTTTGAAAATAAATTTAAAAACAAGTTTTATGTTCAAGCAAAACCTGTTTACTCGCAATCATTATATATGGTTTTCCCTTTTTTATGCGTACCGGTTTGTATTAGTTGGCTAACTATAAACTATTGAGTATTGCACTATATGTTGCACTGCTCTCATTCTTGGAGATCACTTAAGAATTTACGTGAAATTTTGCACAGCTTATTCACATTTTAAGATGGTATTGGTCTGCTCTAGGCATATTGAACATTTTCAAAACCTGCATGGAGTTAAGCACATATAACTGATAACATCCTAACATACTAACACAAATAAAAAAATGTAAGATGAGTGGTTTGTAGGCATTATGAAAACATGATGTCAGCTTTAATCAGTGTTTAAACAAAGTTTGAAACAAAGTGCCTTCGGGTTTGCTTCATTCTAAGTAGTTAGATACCATATTTAGTACTCCCAAAGTTTTCATTAGATCTCGAGAAGGATAATTGTTTGTCTTGAGTATAAACATTTCACTTATTATGCAATAAATCAAAATTGACATAATTCTATCTCAGCGAAGAAACACAGTATACCAAATTAAAAAAAAAGGAAAAAAAAATCGCCTGAAGAAACTTTTTGGACATTCTACCACTCCATTTGACCTAAAACATTTCGCCAGAAGATTTTTTTTTTGATGAAATGGGGTATTGATAGATGATTTTTGTAATGTTAAGTTCATTCGTGTTGTTAATAAAAGACAGATGTGTGTATATTACACAATAATTGAACCTAGAGATGCACTACTACATGGTATCTGATTACTGTTTGACTTCCAAAGTCAAACCTTTTATCTCTAAATCAATAGTTATATCCTACAAAACTTGGTTAAGAGGCGAATGATAAATGGTCGTATATTTGGAAGAGAAAAAGTGACATTAATCTTCTGTTTTGATAGACGTCGGGGTTAATATGTTGGATTGAGGTATAAGTGCTTATAACAGTATAACTACTGTCAATTGTAGTAACATAGCAACTTCTGTTTCAGTTACTTCAAACTTCAACAACCAAATGAATGTGTCTTTATATCTGAATGTATGTTTATGATCTGTAAACATGGTTTTCGGATGGACACGAAGTATAGCAAAAAAAATTCAGATAACCTATATACACAATTATTAGATCCTCTTTGACATTTCATTACAAACAATTCATTAATACTATTTAGTATTTGATATTAAGCTTAAACTTCTGCTAATTTAATAGAGAAAGAAAGTATAACAAATGCAAGACGATAGTATAATATCAATGAACAATTTTAGTAAGTTTCAACGAGAATATTGAGTACAAATTCTCTATAAACCAACAACTCTGCATATCATATGCGCCATAAAGAATGATTGCTATCACTAATTACATGCTACTTAGTACCTCACCATCAATATTTGCTCGTCAAACTCATTTGGAAAGGCCTAATCTTACTGGAATTCTGACTTCGTTTAATCTAGCATCTGCGGCCCTATCTAACCAAGGAGAGAAAGCATAACTCGCTCTATCAGAAGATATCCACAACTCATCATCATTACCTTCAGCGTCACTACCTTCTTCATCACTACCTTCATAACCACTACCATCATCATCAGAGAACGATGTATAAGATGTAATGGCATTTATGTCTAAAATGTTTTGTGATTCGTCAACCTCATTGGCATCATAATCAACAAACTCTTTTAGATACGGATGATCTAATAACATATCAGCAGATAATCTACGCCCGACCTTCTTACACAAACAACCCTTCAAGAAACTCTGAGCTTCATCCGATACACTACTGGAACTAATAACCGACTCAATTTCATTCTCATAACCAACACGTCTCAAAACCTCATTCTTACCCAAATCTTTATACGCAAGCCAAAGTTGTTTACCGGTCAACATCTCAAATACAATACACCCAAACGCCCAAATATCAGCAGGACGTTTTTGAACACCACTAATCACAGCTTCTGGTGAGAAATACAATGGGTTACCCCTCCAATAACGACCCGGACGCTTCTTCTTAAACTGCTTCACCCTCTTAGCAAATCCCAGATCACCAACTTTAGCAATAAAACCATCATTACTCTTATTAGGAACAAGCAATATATTCTCAGGTTTTAAATCACAATGAACATACCCTCGTTTATGCACATGACTCAACCCTTTAAGAATCGATCTAGCATAACGCTTAACATCTTTTTCCAACAACCCTTTACTACCCGGGTTCTTTATAACATCAGCTAGGGTTCCACCAGAAGCAAACTCAAATAACAAATTATAAACCATCTGATTATTCTCAAGAGTAATCTCCTCCCCAAAACACTTGATCACATTCGCAGACCCTCGGATATTATCCATAACCTCTTTTTCCTTCTGAATAGAACCCGAAACAGACACTTCTGCAGATTTAACAGCCATAATGGACGGATATGAACTATACATGGATTGCGTATTCTTATTATTAGCAATGAAAACATAACCATAACTAGCTTTACCAACGACTGAACGTCTAATCCAAGGAGCCGCATCATCACCATTATCTTCTTGTTTACTTCTTTTCGCTTTGTCAGCGTTTTCTTTACTAGAAAGGCTTCGTTTCTTCATACTCGACACGTTCAAGTTCAACAACATTGCAAATAGGTGATAATAGTCGAGGGTTTTTGGTAACTTGGGGTTTGAGGAATGAAAAGTGAAGAGATGGAAAAAGGGTTAGGGTTTGAAAGATGGTAATATTTGATGAATGATGGGAGTTTATATAGAAAAAGGTGTGGAGGGTTTTATAACAGAATTAGCAGTTTTTTTACCTTGTATAGCACGTTTTGTTCTAATTCTTGCCATGAGGGCAGAGTGTAGAGCTAATGTGATGATAAAAGTAATTGTGAGAAAATATTATTTTACTTCAAAACAAGTGTCTACTTCCATGTTGCACTTATTTTAACAACGAAAGTTACACTTTTTCTAATATTTATATAAAAAATTAAAAAATTGCTAAACATAGCATCGAGGGTTATGTATTACTCCGTAGTTAGGACATGCATCATGCTATAATGTTAACAAAAATAACTGCACACCCATACAAACAACTATCTCCAATCAACTTAATACAACAAACAATGCATATATATTTTCTTAACCCTTAGGTCCAGGGACGAAACCCGAACACAAAGTCATAAGGTGCATCAAACAAAATTACATGCATGATTTTTTGGGACCGCTCGAGTTAACACTACAACACAAAAAATTATGGGTGTCCCAGGACTCACCAGGACCCACCCTGGTTCCGTCACTGCTTAGGGCTACGGGTAACAAATCGCTGCTAATATTGCTAAGTCTTAAGGCGTGTGGCCTTATTGGTGTGCATCTTGGTCAGTTGGTTGTCAACTACTTTTGCTTTGTTAGAACGAATTGCAATGTGTCGTTTTTTATGCAACGATTTTAGAGATATTTGGGCATGCGGAGACCAATTAATTTGTGGTTTGAGACACTTTTTACTCAGTTTTGTTTTGAAATAGAAGGATGACAATTTTTGCTCCACTTAATTTGCAATTTTGCGTTTAGTTCCTGCAGTTTAGTACAGTTTGTTCTTGCTGGTCTCAGGGACGAAGCCAGAAATTTAGGGGGGGGGCTCAAAAAAAATTCGATAGTAACATACAATTCTTTGTTTTAAAAGCTCGGTAGTAACATATAATTACATCATGGATCATTATCTACTTATTCACCAACCAAAAAATGATAAATTTAAAATTAAATATAGTTTATAAGTAAAGTAAAAACTTTTTATTACCCAGGGCTAGTCTTGAGTTTTGTGATGCCTTGGACGAGACAATCAAAAATGCCCCCTACAAAGTGTCATTAAGAAACAAGCCAATATTAAGTTAATGAAATTTGAACAATTATTTAAATTATTTTACTTGACGCAATACTTTTAATATTTTGTTGAATTTGCATACATGAACAAAATCCTTAATGTACATATATTTGACACGTTATCAAATATTTTCATTAACATTTTGTAAAAACATTAGTATTTTTATATGGACCAATATGAGTTAAATGTTCAAGGAGTTAAATATCCGAACCAAAACTCGATGGCATAATACAAAACCTTTTTTATTCATATAAATTTGCCTACTTAAGAGATTGGCTATTTACCTTTACAAATTTAAAGCCATTTGAATTTCTAATAAACTACGACTGCTACAGGCCTACATCTTTACTAGTTCCAATATTCTTATATAAAAGATAAATAAATAAAGATGTGTAACCAAAAAGTACAATATTACATGGGGAACATGCACAATATTTTGTCTACTCCCCATAAACACTTTATCTCTTCCGGTAAGTCTTCTTCTTGGTCAAGAATACCTGCAACAATGCAACCTACAACCACCAACGACAAAACACACGCCGGAAACTACTTTCGATAGCAACCACATTTGTTTTACAGCAAGGACGAGCTTTTATCATCCATAGTTTCCTACGTTCGGAAAACTGCTATTCACCATTAAAGGTGGGCTAGCTGGGCCGGTTGGGGGGGGGGGGGGGAGCACCCTCCAGCCCCCTACTGGCTCCGTCATTGGCTGGTCTGACAAGTATATGAGGATGTCATATGCAAGATATGTTAAGAGATATTTGCAAGAGAGATAATTCTGGGTTTGCTACTTTGCTCTATGGTTTTAGGGATGTGGCTGTGAGCCGTTCAATTTTTTATTATTTAAAACGACAATAACTACCTTCATCCTTTATATCTTTGATTCTTACACGGTTACACCTAACCTGCAATTTTAACACATTTTTCTTTCCATACACTTACAAAAACTTATCATGCTTTACCAATTTATTCTTCTCGTGATGCTTTGTGAACTGTCTAAAGTGATATCATACGATCTTGTGTGAGATAAGTGCAGTCTTGTCATATAGAAGAAACAATCAATATGTCATAAAATTAAGTCTAGTTTTTGAATTTGAATGTCACTTGATATTAATAACTTCCTAGTTGCTTTTGGTTATCAAGCCTGCGTGCATTTAACTTAGAAACAAATTTATGTTAGGGAATAATCATGTTCATTCTATGGTTTATAACGAGGTGTCACCATGAAACAAGTTAGAAAACTCTCAGAAAAAATCGCAATGCTAAATCCTCTTACAAAATATTTCTACCTACATAACTGTTACACTTCAAGACATGATTAGGGGACAAGATGACAAACTTTGTAGTTAAATTATGTAACGGACACCTGCAATTGATCGTGTATATCTCTATAAACTCACAGATGTTAGCCTCTAATTGTGTTAAGATCAGATTAGAAGATAGTTTTAATTACTTAGTACTTATGTTAAGACAATGGTTTATGTAATAATTATGTATGGGTCAAATTGCAGTCTGCACATGGGTCAAATTGGTTAACCCAAACGACCCATTATAGGTGTAACACCCCCAAAATGGCTCAGCGGAAGTACACAAGTATTGGGGTGCTACAAAATTGATATCACAACATAAGCATAGAACAATTGGTTTTTCATAAATAAACTTTTATTCATTCTTAAAAACAATGTTTACATTATTGATTAGTGCGGAAAATGGCCCATTATAAACAAGTGGTCCCAATACATAAATCAGAGTCATCTATGACCATGCCATGCCTTTGCCTTGCGCCTCCAAAGATAAGCTATCACCCCAAAACCTGTAGATACATGCTAAAAGGTGTCAGCTTACGCTGGTGAGTTCATAGGTTTATTTAAAAAGGGATTTCAGTACACAGTTTCAAATTTGGTTCTTGATGATCATTATGTCTTGTATAATGTCATAAAGTTTATGATTTCAATTCATAAAAGGATTTCATAAAAGAGATTTCATTAGTGGACCATAAGTAGAGTATATGTACATTACAACGAATATAATGTCATATATTGAATCTATTACGCTAGCACTAAGTTCATGCAACCGAAGCTACGACAGTTTCTGTATGCACAAGGAAGTCATACAGTTAAGGAGCCCATGGCGAGTGTTTATCCCAATACACTCGGTCCCGACATGCTATATGTTTTGCCTTGACCCAAGCGGGGTCAACCGAACAGGGGAGTCACCCCCAATAGATCTATTTATAACATTCGCGCTTCCCAACAGGAATTGACGGTTCATGAAGAGGGCAATTTGGGATCTAAGGTCTTAGGCTAAGCTGCGTAATATTCTAGGTCAAGTATTTTGGTATGGTCCATAAAACATCTAGGTATGATGTATCTTAAAACATATCAATCAAAATGTATAGTATGCATGGAAATGTACCATTAAAATCATTTAAGTAAAATGAGCATGTATCTTCCCCCAAAACAAGTATAAAACAGATTAAAAGTAGGGGCTATGAAACTCACCTTGGCAATGTGCATTATGAAGTCTAAAGGGAATTAAATCAACGAGTGATAGTGCACGGCTCCGACACGCAACCTAATTAATATGGTAATTTAGTCTTTGTTTTTAAGACTCGATAAAGTTTAACTAACTTTATAAATTTTAATTGTTTGATTTGTTGTTGTTGTTGTTGTTGTTGGTGATGTGGCCTCAGTTATATTAGAACAATTTACAAAGATTTGGATGGATCTCGGCTTATGAGGGTATGACATGGAAGGAAGTCTTGAAGAAAGAATTACGACTTTGGTTTAATGATGACCAAATGATAATACTTGGAAGGGTACACGCAGAAAAATACCCAGGAAGAACAAGACTTCGGTTTGATGATAACCGAATGACGATGTACGAAAGGTAGTACATAGGATGAGATATTTTCGGTGTGAACGAAAGAAATATATATATATATATATGTATATATATATATATATATATATATATATATTTATATTAAGTGTATATATATATATATATATATATATATATATACTCGTGACATCTAGTCTTTAAATAAATGTGTCTATTTTAAAGAAAGTTTAAATTTCAACTAAATCTTTATATACAGTTTATAAAATATAACGTGGTTATATTTTAAAATGATAACTATGTTTCGACAAGTTTTAAATAACATTTTACTAGAAGAATTCTTTATACTCGCTTTCAAGAAATAAGTTTTATAACCGAAAGAGGTTTTATTTAATCTAAATAATTAATTTACGAAATGTAAATTAACGATGTCAAAAGTTATGTTACAATTCGATTTAAACCTATAGTTTAAAAAGTGTAAAAAAATATCAAGTTCTATTAATATATCTCAAAAGTTGTATATGTCCCCGACTAATAATTATATCACAATATGAGTTTTCAAATAATTTGTTTTGTTTATAAATCGTAAAATTAGTTTATTAAAGAATAGGTATAACCCGTATGTAATCCTTCTAATTAATTGGTTTTTGATCAAAAGGTAAAAGTTGAATAGTTTGTGTCATTTATATCCGGTTTCATATTTGAAATCAAGTATATGACAAGTTTATATTTTTGGTGAATGGACCGCATAGCAATTTCTAATTACGGTTCAAGTAGTAGAAATGACTCATGTAATTAATCTTGTTATTACAAGTTTAGTTTTGTTTACTAATTTTCCCGTTGTGTATATACATTGCACGTCGTGTGAAATGGCCATGTCGTATTTTGAATGTCGGTGATAAATGAGTCGGGTGTAATGATGTGCCAAGGGTGGCGAGTCGAGATGAAGCGAGAACAAGTCGAATGAAACGGACATTTAATTTTGAAGACTGGAGACGATATGAATTCTATGCCTGAGTGGGCTGTCCTATGCCAAATGGACCCTTATGGAACTGTATGGGCTTCGGCCCAGTCATGGTTAATACCCAAAATCCAAATGTATTCTTATAAACTAGATGCGCTTCTTAGCCATTTTGGACACTAAAACAGATTCACAAAGTATATTTCGCAAACTCTTGCTTACATAGTTTTAAGTTTTTGACGTGAAGAAATAAGTAAAACACAAACTGAGGTCTCGAACCCTATCGAGACTCTTATAAACTCGACTACGATATGGTCTGGTGTTAATTCAGGTAAAAACACTCTCGGGGTTTCTTGACTCGGAGTAACAAGTGACCGCATCCTTGCAACTTGGGACAATACGAATTGGACATAAAAAGAATTAAGGCATGTACCTCTTGACTGATCATGTTTTCACAGTCGAGTCATCACCAAGACAACAATTCATGGCAAAATGCTACAACCTAAGTCGAATAAGAGTTGAGTAGTTGAGAATTTAACCAAGAGCCGCTATAATAAACCGAATATCAAATAAGCTATATAAGCTAGGATATAAGCTGAAAATTTCAATGATAATGAGTTAAGTGAGCTGAGGTATATGCCAAAAACACAATAAGCAGGTAGGCCAATTAAGTAAGCTGGAAAGCTTAAATATAATCTGAAACTAATTACGCCAAAACACAATCTAATACGTACGAGAGAAAACTATCAAATGGCCGAACACCCTATAGACGAGTAGGCTTGGAACCTAAGCAGTGACTAAAAGAAGTTACTAGTGAACTGATGGTTATGATAAGCCGAAACCAAATGGGTTAAAGTTGGAGACTAAGACAAGCCAAGACCACCTTGGCCTAAGGAATGTCTAACATCTTCAAGAATAAACCAAAAGTATAATGACCCGAGTGAGATGGGAGACTTAAGCCAAGGATGCCAACTAGTCATAACATAAGGTTTTTAAGTTTAATTTTCCTGTTACTTTTTCCACAGATACGCAACAACAACAACAACTATAACTTGTCATTCCATATTCTTTACCAATCGGTAACAACAAAATAAAATTTTTATTGATGACTTTGACAAATTATAAACATATAAAAATTTTATTTCAAGAATCCTTACAAGAAAAATGGTGTCGACTGGAGTGGGATGAACCGAACCAGGAGAAACCCAAACTGGACTTGAATCTCTTGAAATTGAAGAAAGTGAAACTCGAATTACACTCCTAACACTTCAATTTTTAAAACCCCTATATCAATTTGAGAAAACCCCAATTTTACAAACCCTAATTTTTATGTGTTTGTGTGTGAAAAGTGAAGAAAACCTGGGAGACATCAACCTTAATTATACATGAATGGTTGGGTAAGCTTGGACTTCATTTTTCCCGAGTCTTGAATAGCTCCAGGCCTAATCTTGGCTCACGTTTTGTCCACAGCCGCACCCCTAGGCATCCTTGTGATTGCTAGAGTAGTAGGGAGACGAATTTGGCATGGGATGGTGAGGGGTTTTTGGTCTTGACTTTCAAAAGAAGAGAAGTAGCCATTCTCATGTTTGTTTTCTCTGGTTTGTGTCGACAAAGGAGAGAGAGAGAGGGGACAGGTGTATTAAAACGTGGGAGAGAGAAGGGAGATAGAGTTTTATCTATTTTTGTTTTATTAGACGGAACAGTATAGTCGGTACTCCGTGTTTTGTCGAATCTTCGTGTAAACGTACCTTCCCGGTACCCGAAAGATATAGAAATTATATTTTTAGAAGCGTTTTTGTAAGTGTAATAATATATTATTATTATTACGTAGAAATTTGATTATAAATGTTTGCCGTTATTAATTTGGTGTCGGTCTGCGTGCGGTGCCGTGACTTCTAAATTAACGAGATGACCTCTCGTTTTTAGATCTAAATATGGACAACTGTCAGAAAATAGTCGATTTGAATTTTCTAACGTAATAAATATTATTATAATAATCCAGAAATTTACGGGTTGTTCTAGTCTACCCACCTTACAGGAGATCCGTCCCGGATCTCAGTTTACGTTATCCGATAGGGTATCGGAAACGAGGTGATGGTATTTGGAACAAGTTTTGAATGTTCCCTAGGTTGTCCTAGGGTTTCCTCTTTGGGTATGGGTACCTAGGTGTTATACCAGTAGCACATCCTCTATCTGAGGAGCCATGATTTTCTGGGGTAGGTTCATTGAGTGAAAGTTGATGTTATGAGGTTTCACTATTCCGTTGATGTGAGAATCTCTAACTTCCCATGGTAAAACGTACCTATTTTTGGTATTTAATGGTTCTAAAGTATAGTGGTTAATTCTTAAGGTTTGCTACAGGTTTGTGTGTTTCCTTCTTTAAGGGATGGGGAAACATTTGTTTTCGAAATTTTCTTTTGACTAAATGTTTATACAAGTTTGGCTAAGACTAGGTTTCAAAATCAATAATGTGTAAAATGGCACATTTTCACAAGTTTGTAAAACCGGTTCTTAATTATGGGGTGTATAGGGAAGTTTTGTGAAACTTTTAGTGTTTCAGCATCTTGGCCTTATTTTTAACGAGAGATTTGGAAAGTATTATTGTTGGATTTTAAAGGGGAAATCTTCCAATTTGGAAGCTATATTGTAGCAAGGATGTGTAGCAAGATATAACCTTTTATCCATAGTCACGGGTAGGGTTTAGTTGTCTAAGTTGGGTAGGATTGGAGGTTTAATGGTTGGTGAACCTCATGGTTATCTATGGTTGTAGGCAGAGGTGTGGGATTCATCCTAAGGTCAGGCTTAGTTACTAAGGAGGACATTGATCATTTCTGTTTATGGGGTATTAACTTAAAACACATTTCAAGAAAATAAGTAACCAATAGAGTGGTTCTAGAATACCTTTCAAAGTATTAAGGAACACTTTATTTTGGTAAGGTATGGGTAGAATTATAGTTTATTTTATGATGAAATGGTAAGGTGGTAATTTGGTTTGTAGAATGATTCATGAAGTGGTTCATAAGGTATTTTGATTATAATGGTCCGTGGGATGGTCGGAAACAGTTTGTATGGTAACTCGTTTATTTAGTTTATAGGAGGGTAACAAGGTAGGCACTGTTATTCTTAAGAGGTGGGTGGAGCTTCTAGGTTTTTAATTCTCAAGGTAGGGCGTAAAGTTTTCAAGTTTCTGTGGGATTATAGGTCCTTTATCATGCCCTTCTAGATTTTGCCAAAGGTTTATTGTATTTTTTTTTCATAGGTGCTATTGAAAGGTTGCTCCTAGAATGGTTTGATTTGTCCATGGGGTGTAAGGTGTGGGGTAGAAGTGACTATAACATAACCCGTTTGTGATATGGAATTATAAAGTTTATGATTAAGAAGTAGTATGACGCCAGTGAGTGGCTTATGATTAAGGAATATTGTGACGCCAGTGAGTGGCTTATGATAGGGTGATGCCAGTGAGTGGTTTGTGATCAGAGAATGCCAGTGAGTGGCTTGTGATTAGGGAATGCCAGTGAGTGGCTTGTGATCAGGGAATGCCAGTGAGTGGCTTGTGATCAGGGAATGCCGGTGAGTGGCTTGTGATTAAGGGATAGTGTGACGCCAATGTGTAGCTTTAGTATAACGCCAATGTGTGATTTATTAAAATGTTACATGTTTATTAAAGTATTATCATTTTCTCACTGGACATAAAGCTATTATAACTATCCTAAGTACTGCAAAATTCACCTCTGAGTCGGACATAGGTGATCAGGCTATGTCCCACTGTCCCTGGTTGAATATAGGTGATCAGTCTATATTCACCCGAGGTTCAATGAATTTTGAAATACTTAGCTTAGTTACGCTAGTAATATGTCACAATACTTTTAAAGGTTGTCTTGAAGGATTAGAACAATTATTCTCTTTATGTAAGGGAAATGTGTAGTGTTGTGAAACGTAAATATACGTATAGGAGAAATAATTATAACCTATAATGAATTTAGGTGAGCAGTGATAAAACATGTATCTTATCAAGTATGATCTCAACAGGATCATAAGTGAGGCATCAGCTTGGCAGACAGGCACGTGTCGGTCATAGGGTTAAGTTTTTGTAAAAGTGGTTATAGTCTAAATTTTAAAAATACCCAGTTCTCTATAACCTAGGCTCTGATGCCAATCTGTAACACCCCCAAAATGGCTCAGCGGAAGCACACACGTATTGGGGTGCTACTAAATTGATATCACAACATAAGCATAGAACAATTGGTTTTTCATAAATAAACTTTTATTCATTCTTAAAAACAATGTTTACATTATTGATTAGTGCGGAAAATGGCCCATTATAAACAAGTGGTCCCAATACATAAATCAGAGTCATCTATAACCATGCCATGCCTTTGCCTTGCGCCTCCAAAGATAAGCTATCACCTCAAAACCTGAATATACATGCTAAAAGGGGTCAGCTTACGCTGGTGAGTTCATAGATTTATTTAAAAAGGGATTTCAGTACACAGTTTCAAATTTGGTTCTTGATGATCATTATGTCTTGCATAATGTCATAAAGTTTATGATTTCAATTCATAAAAGGATTTCATAAAAGAGATTTCATTAGTGGACCATAAGTAGGGTATATGTACATTACAACGAATATAATTGTTAGCCGTAACATTTTTATTAGAAGTGATGGTCATTCACGTTTAGAAACTTTGTAACGTGTGTTAGATATCGTGATAGAATAGTCAACGGGCTCGTGGATTAGACTAAGCTAAATGGCTAGAAGTTATGTTAAGCTAGCCTTGTATAAGTTGTCATCCAATCCAAGTCCAATCCAAGCCCAAGCCCTTTAGGGCGTTTTATCTTGTACTATAAATACCCCTCAAATGGTCATTTGAGGGGCGTGCTTGTGTGTTGTGTGAGTGTTGTTTCTTTCAAGTAATAAAGTTTTCTTTCATCTTATTTCATACGCATAACATAGTATTCAAGTCACCATCTTTCTCATCTTTGTTTCTCTCTTCATTTACGCATAGTGTTTGGTTTACGTGTGTTCATCTTGTGATAAGGTGGGTATACGCGTAAGGTTGGTGTAAAACGTGGTCCTACAATTGGTATCAATCGCCTAACAATGGTTTAGGAGTGTTTTTGGTTGAAGTTTTTTGTGTAGTGTTACGCGTAGCTTCACGTTCTCAAAGTTGTCACGCATAAAACTTTAATTTTTGCACTTAAATCTTCAAGATTCTTATGTTTTAAGGTATTTAGAGTGTTAAGGATTCTAGTTTTTGGAAAAAGTTCGAAGCTTTACGTGTTTTTTTTCAGTTTTAAACTCGTATGTATTGGGTTGTTCGTTTCTACGCATAAGCAGAAAAAGCTCTTTGGGTGACAAAGGTCAAATCTTTATTGGTATTTGAGTGTTTTGGAAACTGTTTGTGCATCTGAAATCGTCTGAAAATCTGGGAATTTTTTACGCGTAAGAACAGAAAGTCAAAACCCTCTTTTTACGCATAAGAAAAGTCAAAACCCTATTTTTACGCATAAGGTTTTACGCATAAGCATTTGGTTAAGAATCTTCGTGCAACAACGGTGACTCAGTGCTTCCCTCACTTGGATAAGTTTGTGGAACACTTCGACTTGGGAAATCTCACTAGCTTGGATAAGTTAGAGAGATACGATTCGTGTTTTACGCGTAAGCGAGTTTTTACGCCTAAGATTTAAATCTTACGCTTAAGACTGTGTTTTACGCATAAGCATTAATACTTACGAGTAAGATATTGTTTACGCCTAAGAGTAACATCTTACGCGTAAGAATATTTCTACGCATAAGCATTAATTATTACGCTTAAGGTCACTATCTATGCCTAAGGTTCAACTCTTACGCCTAAGGAACAAAACTTACGCCTAAGCAAGCAAAGCTTACGCATAAGCTTAAGGATTACGAGTAAAAACTTCAAACGGCTATAACTTTTGAACCGTAACTCCGTTTTCAGCGATCTACCCATCAAAACGACCGTGAGAACAAGGAGATTGCCACGCCGAATATAGTTTATTCGGGTCAACTTTCAAGTCCTAAAAACGCTCAGAAAAGAAGTTATTGAGGTTTTTAAGTTTTTAGACCCAATTTTCACTACGACAACCGAGCTTAATCTTCATCAAACACAACTCCTTTATCGTTGAATCGATCCTACATCAACTTTATCATAACATACCTTCATCAATGGCAACTCAACAAGACATTCATGCAGCCGGTGCCGAAAACCGTCCTCCTATGTTGGAAAAAGGTGGTTATCTTCAATGGACAAGTCGCATGCTTCGTTACATTAAGACCAAACCTAATGGAAAATTGATGATTCAATCCATTACGAATGGACCCTTCATACCTCGACAAGTCCAAGACCCTGGAAATGCTGATGCAACACCTCCCGTCCCACCATCTTTTCGTGTTCAAAAGGAATCAGAATACACTGAAGAGGATCAGAAATAAGTCGAAGCAGATGACATGGTAATTCATATTGTCCAACTGGGTTTACCAAGAGACATCTTTGCTGCTGTAGACAGTTGTGAAACTACTTTCGATATGTGGGAACGTGTTAGACGGCTTTGTCATGGAACAGAAATTGGTCAACAAGATACGGAGAACAAGCTGCTAACTGCATGGGAGAAGTTTACATCTACTCCCGGAGAATCCATTGAATCCTACTATGGAAGGTTCTGCACTTTAATGAATGAGCTGATCAGAAACAAGTTGACACCCAGAACTATCGTGAGCAACATCAAGTTCCTGAACAATCTACCAGAAGAATGGGGACGATATGTCACTATTGTCAACCAAACAAAAGACTTACATCAAGTGAACTTTGATCAACTCAACGATTTTCTGAAACAAAACCAAAATGAAGTGAATGAAGTCAGGAAAGAAAGATTAGCAAAGAATCATGATCCATTGGCACTCATTGCAAAGACTTAAACTCCAGTGAATACACAACAACAAGCTTCATCATCTTCCACTAACAAAAACTTGCAGCAATACATTCCACAACAACAAGCTGTTATCCCTCAACAACAAATCTATCCACCAGAACAACAACATTACCAAGAACAAGGAATCACTGATCTTGAAATTGAACAAGAACAATATTTGCTACATCCATTTGCATTTTTGGGTAAAGCATTCAGAAGTCGCTATTCCACACCAACTAACAACAACCAAAGGATTTCATCAAACACTCGCAACAGGAAAATTGCACAGCCGGGTGTGAACATGGGTCATCAAGGACAAATGGTTGGAGTTATTGCGAACCCACAGGGATATGCTACTGGATTTTAGATGGGTAATCAGGCGGTTCCGAATCAGGGTAATCAGTTGGGTCAGAATGTTGGAAATCAGATGGGTCAGAATGTTGGGAATAGAGCAGTGGGTAATCATAATGGGAATGTTGCAGCTCCAGTCGTTGGGAATTATGGAAATGTGAATCAGGGTAATCAGGTTAAGTGTTATAAATGTCAAGGATTGGGTCACATGGCAAGAAATTGTCCTACTAAGCCGAACAAGAAGACTGCTGAGTATCTTCAGAAAGCTATGCTGTTAGCACGAAAGTCAGAAGCAGGATTACAGTTGAGTGCTGAGGAAAATGACTTTTTCGCTATTATGGATGATTTGGAAGACCTCGAGGAAATCAATGCAAACTGCATCTTCATGGCAAATCTTCAGGAGACTAAGTACGATACTGAATCTGACGCACCTCCTGTCTATGACGCCAATGCAGTATCTGAGGTACCAATCACTGATCCATGCTATAACAATGTCATATTTGATGTGTTTACTCATGACGAACAGCATTCTGTGACATCATCACCTACTTATGATACATACCTGGACAATCCGAGTTGTAGCAATATTAACTCTGAGACTCCAGATGTGGATCCTAGTGGAGACTGTCTGGCACAAAATACTGAGACTGATGAGGAAACACGTGCTTATTTTGAATCATTAATCAATAACTGTGGCATTGAAATCAGAAAAGTTTAAACGGTCAATCGCGAAGTTAAGGCCGCGAATGCTAAATTGACCGTTGAGCTTGAGAGTTACAAGGAGAATGCAAAAGCCTTTGAATTTCATAAAAACAAAAAATCAGAATTAGAAATTGGTTATCGAAATTTGGTTTCTAAAGAACAACTATTGCAAATCAAGTATAACACACTTGATATGAATTTGAACTTGAAAATTAAATCTTTAAACAAGGAAATTTCTGATTTAAATGACCAACTTTCTAAACAAAAAGAAATGTTTTCTGATCTTGAAAAAGAGAAGAAGCAGTTGATTACTGATTTTTCAAAACGAGAAGATTCTCTTCTTGATGAAATTCTTGATAAAAATGAAAAAATCCAAACTTTGGAAAATTTGCTTCTTACAACGGGTCATTCTGCTCAAACAAACAAGATGCTTTCTAATCAAGTAAATCCGTATTTTCATACTAATAATAGAATGGCACTTGGTAACGACCCTTCTTCGTTCCTTAAGAAAGCTCAGAAACCTCAGAATGTGTTAAACAATGGAAATGTTTTACATGAACCCATTATTGTTCGTGATTCTCTTGAAACGTTAGAACTATCTAAGGAGAGTAGAGAAAGAATGAAACAAAAACATCCGGAAATCAAACCAATCGACTATAACAAATGGAACAAAATTTCTGGAATTACTTTTGTTAATCAAAAAGAAAAGTCAAAGTTTTCCATCACACCAAGTGTTTCAAACAAAGAGTCAACACTTGTTTCAAAATCTGTTTCAAAACCAGTTGTTGTCTCAAATTCTCTTTCTAACATTGAACAAATGTCTTCAAACAATCCTTTTAACACAAGTGATGCGAGAAGTATTTTAGAAAATGTGAAAACTAGAATTGCGGATCTTCAAGACACTGTTAAAACTAAAACCAATATTACAACAAACATCTGGTTTAATAGTTTTGATAATAAAAATAAAAAGTATTTTGAAACTCAAATTGCCCCTCAGCTGAATAACATCAACTCAAGGGTAATTCATTTTGAACAAGCGTTTTTGAAAGAAATAGCTGACTTTGTCAAGGACCATAAATCCCTGGTAAAGCAAGTTAATGACTGTGTCGAACACATCAAATTTTTGGAAAATTTAAATGACTCTCTCTTCGAAGATGTTCTGACTACTGATATTATGTCCATTATTTTACAAACATATTCTGTTGAAGATCATGAAAGACTCCAGTCTGAGACCTCCAAAATTGTTTCAAAATATGAAAAAGCACTTGAGAAACTTGAAAAAGAAAATGTCTCATATTTTAAACAACTTGATCGAAAAACTGAGGAATGCAAGTATGACAAACTGTCGTATGAGCATGCCTACAATGACATGAAAGCGAAAAATGATCTTTTGAGGGCTCAGCTGGAATGTTAAAAAGGAAAGGCAGTGGATACTAAGATTCCAAAACCATTGACTAAGGAGAAAGCAAATGTTCCCAAACCGGTTTTCAAACCAAAAATGTCTGTTTCAATGCCTCCTCCAAAAGTCAATGAGAAAAATGATTTATCAAAACCAATCACTCCACCTGCCTTGCCTAAACAAAATGTTGAAAAAGGAAAAGCAGTTATTGAGAAACCAAAAGTTTTAGCTCCTGGCCTTTTTAAGATGATTACCACTAATGCGTCTGCCTCCACATCTAAAACATATGGAACAAATGACATAAGCTTAGAAAGGCACTCCAAAGAGACTAGGAAAGCTGAAACCACTTCTCTAGATAAAATTGTGAATCCTAATGAGTGTGCCTTACCTTCTACAGGACTAGGAAGCACCTCTAGGAGCAGCAGACTAAAGCCTAAGAGCAATACAAGGAACAATAGAGTCTCGCTTGCCTCTTAGAGTAGTCGCTTGAATAAAGAGAAGAAAGTAGAAGAACACCCTAGGAATTTACCGCTTTATAATAAGAAAGACATTTCATCTGAATGTAATGAACCTATGAAACTTGCTAAGTCTAATGAATGTGTTGAATCTCTTTGTTTAACTTGCAAGAAATCTTTAACTAATATTCATGATGATTGTGTTTCTAAGAATGAGATTGTTAAGCCTGCAAAGAAGAATGTTCCTGATAAGGTTTTAAAATGTACCTTTTTGAGGAGTCGTTTAAGCTCTAATTTGATCACTTTTGTATCCGTTATTACTTAATATCGTTCCTTTTCACTTTTTAGGTCTCTCGAAGGCAAATTGCTGGAATGACACTTATTTGGACGAAAAGGCGCGGATATACAAAGAAAATGGCCAAAGTCAAGAATCGAGCCACTCAGACTGCTGAAATACAAGGGGACGGCGTCAGGTGTTACCTGCAACGCCGTCGGAGCACATGTTGTGACGATACAATAGCCAAATTGCTTATTTTCAAGTGACGGTGTCAGGCTTTAAAAGAGTAGGTCGTCGCACTCAGACGGCCTAGATTTGATCCAGACGGCGTCAGAGGCTGAAGAGGACGGCGTCATAAGAATAAGGTGACGCCGTCGCAAGACTAACGTGGCCAAGACGAAACCCTAATGACGGCGACCCGACGGCGTCACAAATCATAAGGTGACGCCGTCGCGAATGTAATCTTATATATAGAATCCGAATTTTTCAGTTTTCAGTGTGTAGTCTTTTGGAGTAAAAACCTAAACCGAACCAAGGCTGTCTTGTACAGTATTTTAGGGTTCCAAACCCTATCTTACATCAAGATAAGTGTTTTACTTCATTAATTCAATTATGTCTTCAATTACTTGTGTGTATGCTTGCATGTTCTCCATGTCCGGCTAATTTACTTGTGTGTTTGCTTAGGGAATATGAAACTTAATTATTGAATATTGATTGGTTGTCTCTTATCTTAATTGTTAATGATCTAGTAATGCGATAGGTCATTCGTTGTGTAGTTAATGCTTGATTAATCTTTGTGAACCTTAGACTATAACACCTAGAGTAGTTGTAGGCTAAACCATCCAAAGAGTACCTTAGAGTTAAAGTTTATAATTCCTAGAGATATTGTAGACGAGACCCTTTGGTAGTTTCAAAGAGTTAGGGACAAACGCATACCCTACGACTTTAGACACACAACGCGATTAAGAATAAGGACGTGACAATTCAACCATCAATAGGAGATAATTAAGGAGTAATAAAACCTAAGTAAACACATCTTTAAACTATCATACGAGCACACAATAACTAGACATAGACTACATACACCTTAGATTAGATAATTAGATAAGTAGAGTAATCGGTAGAAATACCAACCCCCAAATCCAAACCCCGAGATTCGTACCTTTTCAATTTCTAAAAAACATAAAAAGATAAAAAATAATCTTCCTCAACCCCAACCTTAGCGTAGTAACTTCTCACTAGCATTCCTATTCCCCTAGAGAACGATATCAATACCCGTAGCTTACCCTAATACTACACTACAACGATTAGGTTCACTGCCTAGGGTGTTATAAAACTTGCTCGAAGAAAAGGAAGTTCCTTTGACCCCGAACAACGCGTGTAGCGTTATCAAGTTTTTGGCGCCGCTGCCGGGGAATAGAATAGCTAGTTAGTAGTCCACCTCGTTTAGGTTTCTTTGCTTGATTCCTATCAAGTAAAATTTTCTCATTTTTTAGCTTCCTCGTAGTCTATTGATAAGGTTTTAAAAGGTACCTTTTTGAGGGGTCGTTTAAGCCCTTATTTGATCACTTTTGTATCCGTTATTGCTTAATATCGTTCCTTTTCACTTTTTAGGTCTCTTGAAGGCAAAATGCTGGAATGGCACTTATTTGGATGAAAAGGCGCGATTATACAAAGAAAATGGCCAAAGTCAGAATCGAGACAATCAAAGCTGCTGAAAACATAAGGTGACGGCGTCAGGTGTTACTTGCGACGCCGTCGGAAGATCTTTGTGATGGGACAGAAGCCAAAACTCCTATTTTCAAGTGACGACGTCAAGTTATAAAATAATAGGCCGTCGCAACTCAGACGGCCAAGATGTAATCCAGACGGCGTCAGAAGCTGAAGAGGACGGCGTCACAAGCATAAGGTGACGCCGTCGCAAGTCTAACGTGGCCAAGACGAAACCCTAATGACGGCGACACGACGTCGTCACAAAACATAAGGTGACGCCGTCGCATATGTAATATTATATATAGAATCCGAATTTTTCAGTATTTGGTGGGTAGTCTTTTGGAGTAAAAACCTAAACCGAACCAAGGCTGTCTTGTATAGTATTTTAGGGTTCCAAACCCTATCTTACACCAAGATAAGTGTTTTACTTCATTAATACAATTATGTCTTTGATTATTTGTGTGTATGCTTGCATGTTCTCCATGTCCGGCTAATTTACTTGTGTGTTTGCTTAGGGAATATGAAACTTAATTATTGAATATTGATTGGTTGTCTCTTATCTTAGTTGATTAATGATCTAGTAATGCGATAGGTCATTCGTTGTGTACTTAATGCTTGATAGAATCTTTGTGAACCTTAGAATATGACTCCTTGAGTAGTTGTAAGCTAAACCATCCAAAGAGTGCCTTAGAGTAAGAGTTTATTATACCTAGTGGGTTTTGTAGACGAGACCATTTGGTAAGTTCAAAGAGTTAGGGAACATATGCATACCCTACGACCTTAGACACACAACGCAACTAGGAATAAGGACGTGACAATTCAACCACCAATAGGAAATAATTAAGGAGTAGTAAAACCTAAGTAAACACATCTTTAAACTATCATACGAGCACACAATAATTAGACATAGACTACATACACCTTAGATTAGATAAATTAGATAAATAGAGTAATCGGTAGCAATACCAACCCCCCAAATCCAATACCCCGAGATTCGTACCTTTCCATTTTCTAAAAAATATAAAAAGATAAAAAATAATATTCCTCAACCCCAACCTTAGCGTAGTAACTTCTTACTAGCATTCCTATTCCCCTAGAGAACGATATCAATACCCGTGGCTTACCCTAATACTACACTACAACGATTAGGTTCACTGCCTAGGGTGTTGAAAAACTTGCTCGACGAAAAGGAAGTTCCTTTGACCCCGAACGACGCGTCTAGCGTTATCATCTATCCCCCTTCTTCGTGACCTTTGTTCGTAACCCCATCACTTTCATCATGGAAGGTGATAACCCACCACCATTCATCAACCTACCACCAAATGACCCGCCAAGAGCCCGTACTCTTGGTGAATACTCGAGACCAAGCCACCTAGGCTATAGGAACACCATTGAGCTTCCCGACCAAGCCTAAACTACGGCCCTGCGATCCGACACCATCCGGGTGGTGCAAAACGGATGTGCATTCCATGGACTTCGTTCCGAAGATCCTAATCAGCATCTTAAGGATTTCCTTAAAATTGTCGATTCCATCGACCTTGATGCTACTACTCGGGAGACCACGCGTCTGCGTCTCTTCCAATTCTCTCTACGGGACCAAGCTAGTAATTGGCTTGAGTGACTTCCCGCCGGCTCCATCTCAAGTTGGGATGATCTCACCTCTCGCTTCCTTGCTCAATTTTTCCCACCGGGGAGAACCACTAAGCTTAGGAATGACATCTTGATGTTCCAACAACGTCAAGGTGAATCTCTCTACGAAGCATGGACTCGATTCAAGGACTTACTTCATAAAGTCCCTCATCACGGCATTGATCTTTGGCTCCAAGTCCAACTCTTTTATGATCATGTCAACTTCCCCACAAAGCGATCCATTGACCAAGCGGCCGGCGGAAAACTTAGTGATCTCACCGCGGAAGAATCATGGGGTATAATAGAGGACCTTGCTCTCTATGACAATGAAAGTTGGAATGACCCCCGTGAGCTGCCCAAAACTGTTAAGGCAATCTCCTTGCCTCCCATTGACTCACAACCTTCCGACCGTAGGATGCTCGAACTTGAAGATCAAGTTAAATTCTTAATGAGTTCCTACGAAAATCCCAAGTCTTCACATCAAGTGAATAAAATCACTCTACCTTGTGAGTTATGTAGTGGTCCCCATTACACTCGTGATTGCACAAGACTCCCCGAACAAGCTTTTGCAGACTACGCCTCCACGCGTACCGATGGAGCGGGAGAGAAGTGGTACACTTTCAAACCCGAACAAAACAACTTAGGAAACTCTTACAACCCCTCATGGAGAAATCACCCTAACCTTAAGTGGAACCAAAACTCAAGCACACCCCAAGGCTCATCTAGTCCACCTAATAGCTTCAATTCTCTAAACACCGAGAACCCCACTAATCTTGAGGCAATTGCATCTAGATTCATGTCATCTCAAGAGATTCGATTGACTAAGCTTGAAGCCGATTTTAAGCAAAGACAAGGCGAGATGACAAACAAGCTTGATGCCCTCTTAAAAGCCTTTATTGAACGGGAAATTGGAGCACTCCCAAGTGATACTATAAAGAACCCAAAAGTGAATTCGATTTCATCGACTTCATGTTCTTGTTCACCATGGGAGAGTGCACATCCATGTCCCTCACACCCAACGGTTCACTCGGTAAATGCTATCAACAAGGGTTTCAAGCAATCCAAAATGAGGTACCAAGGCCCCGCACCATTGGTAGAACCTACTCTTGAGAAACCCGTCAACCAAGAACCCAAACCTAATCTAGAGGAGGAGTACAAGGAACTCCATCAAGAAAAACCGGTTCTTGAAGTCTTAGCTCATGCACCTTATTATAATGCTTTAAAAGAAAAATATGAGTTAGAACTTAAACTTGGAAAACATGGGTCCGCCTTTGTGCGAAATAATCTACCTAAGAAGTTAGACGATCCCGGGCTATTTACTCTTCCATGTAGGCTTGGAACTTCCAAACCTCTCGACGCTCTAGCCGACTTAGGATCATGCATCAATCTTGTCCCATTGTCCCTCCATAGAAGCCTTAACTTAGGTAAGATAGAACCAACGGAAACCATCTTAGGTCTAGCGGATGGTAGTGTTGCATATCCGGTAGGGATAATAAAAGACATGGTAGTACACGTAGGAGAGTTGACTCTTTTGGCCGATTTCCATGTGCTAGACATGAATAAGGACCCGACATGCCCATTACTAGTAGGAAGAGGATTCTTAGCTACCGCTAGTGCCATCATCGATTGTAAGATGTCCAAGATAGTGGTAGGAGAGGGGAGTGCTAGGTCAATTTACGATGTCAAAAAGCATACGTACTACAAAGAAGAGGAAATCCCACATGAGATTAGGTTGGATAGAACGCCTTCTAGATATGGACCTTGGATAGATAAGAACCTCATAGGTCCCCAACGACCTTTCTACTTAGATGAAGCCTTTGCTAGTAAAGCAACTTTCCATTAAAAAGAAATGGCTAAGGATATGGAAGTGAACCCGTTCGAGGACGCCTTAGTATTTAGAAAGATGACCGAGTTCCTAGGAAGTTTGCCCGTCAACCTTGTCATGAATAAGTGGAAAATTGAGAAGCCTAAACATAAGTGGGATTGGGATAGACCGCCTAGTGATGGTAATGGAGAGTGGCACATTAGGATAACAATCTATGATCCCGATGGAGAGAAGTTTGAAAAGGCATATCGAACCGAACATACTACTAGGAACTTAAATGATAAGTTTGATCCTTATGACATTGTTAAGGATAGGCTTACTTATATCGGTACGTAGGGGCACGACTACGAGTCTAGCTACAAGACTCATAAATAAAGAAAAGCGCTTCGTGGGAGGCAACCCATGCTTAATTGTTTGCTTGTTAGTGTCATATATCTTTTATTGATTGCTTATTCTCATGTTTAAATTTGTAAAAATGCTTTATTTTGTTTTTAACCTCGTCTTAATTGCATATAAAGGTATTTTACATAAAGGATAAGTGTAGGGAGGATTACACACGTTTTCAAAAGAAACATGAACATGAGAATTGCAATTAATTAAAAGATATATATGTGTGTTTGTTCGAGTCAAATGCTTGTATCGAGTCATAATGGATGTTTTGCAGAAATTTTTCCAGATTCTAAAGATGTAAATTTTCTAGAAATTTTTTCCAGAAAATCGCAGATAAGTTTTTGTCAGGATAACCTGACGGCGTCAGGATCGCAACCTGACGGCGTCATGAAGGAGTAAAAACAACATATTACTTTTTTCTCGTTTTCTGAGTTACTTATGAATTTTTGGAATTTTCCAGGTCTTAATTTTCCAGAAATTCTGTAAACATCCATTCCACAAGCATTATATCCTAGTTTAGTAGAGTCTTATATATATTATTACCGCTGATTTTACGCGAAGGTTTCGTTTGTTTTCTTCAAGTGTGCAGGTTTTATTTATCAAGAAGAAGAAACATAAGATTGGAAGGAGCTTTTCACGTATACATTCTTCTTGGAAAAGGTTTAACCAATACCACTTCACACGGATCCTACCGAGCTAATCAGGGGAGTACTAGTTTCTTTCGTTTTTAATTACCTTCTATTATCATAACTTTGATACTTTCGGGGAACATTGAGGACAATGTTCAGTTTAAGTGTAGGGAGGGAAAATAAAACGGGAACTTTGAAACTATGCTTATCCTTGACTATTTGCTTTGTCCAATTGTATTTGTGTAATAAACCATGAGAAAATGTCGGTTAGGGTAATTTTGGCACCAAATTTAAAATTTTTCATGACATATAGGAGTGGGCCATTAGTCTTAACAAAAGCGTCTCACGGATAGGAAGTTATATGACTAACACAAAAAACTCTTTACCACCTAAATTCCACCCAAAATGTGAGGATCACCCTTAGATTAGTAGGAATTAAAGCATTCATCTTTAATGCTTAGAGTGTGAACCGGTAGTATATTAGATTCTAGAACTTGTTTTGTGATGCATCCCGAGATCGCTAGTAAGACTACACTTGTGTAGTTAGGAATAACTAAATGATAAGAGGCATTAGGATAACCCTTGTTTGATACCCGTAATATAATTACTTCTTCCACATCGGTTGAGTAATTCCCCCACACCCTTTGCGTTGTACTCATTTTTAGTACACGATACCCCTAGTTAACCCCTCAGAGCCTATCTTTTTCGCGGTTCTCGTGATGTTTCGGTTTTTCCGGAATATCAATGAAGAGCATTGTTTACACCCCACCCCCAAATGTACATCCAAATCTCCTTAGCCTACCTTGTATGCACTCACTTTTAGTGCATTATTGTTATCACACTAAACCCTTAGTTCAATTATCTAGTTGCTTGCATGAGTTGCTAAGTCGAGTCATATCCTTTGTACACAGTTTTGGGACGATTGGGACTCATGGGGAAAGTTAAAGTTTATGAAATGACGGGAAGGGAACATTAAATTCAAATTCCCTTTATTTGCGTTAGAATGTACTCCAAGTGTTTTGATCTTTTCAATTCGGGTCAAATTAGTGTTAGAGTAATACAAACTCAAGTGTTTAGAGTATCGAGTCTTGGCTTAGCAACGCCATTCTTCGTATGCTTGTAACATAAATATTTTTGACTTGCCACCACTAAATAGCCTATCCCACCAAACCCTTTGTTTCCCTACCGTAAGCCTAACATTACAACCCTTTAAAAGACCTCTTTGATAGTCTTTCCTAGGTGCTTACGCCAAAGCGATGGAGGTTTGATCTATTATCAAGCTTATGGTAATCTATGTACTAGGACCGGTTAATGAGTGTTTATCTTCCATTTCCAACTTGTTATATTTCATATACACCCGAGAGATGTGAGTATCCAAACACCCCATGTGAGGTGCTAGTATGTAATTTCCGTGCTTGTTATGACTTTTGCGGGGCTTATATGTGTTGTGGATTGTTTTAAACCAATGCTTCATGACCCCTAACTTATAAATTAATTGGCTAAAAGCACATTTGCTTGAGGACAAGCAAATACCAAGTGTAGGGATATTTGATAAGGTTTTAAAATGTACCTTTTTGAGGGGTCGTTTAAGCCCTTATTTGATCACTTTTGTATCCGTTATTACTTAATATCGTTCCTTTTCACTTTTTAGGTCTCTCGAAGGCAAATTGCTGGAATGGCACTTATTTGGACGAAAAGGCGCGGATATACGAAGAAAATGGCCAAAGTCAAGAATCGAGCCACTCAGACTGCTGAAATACAAGGGGACGGCATCAGGTGTTACCTGCGACGCCGTCGGAGCACATGTTGTGATGATACAGTAGCCAAATTGCTTATTTTCAAGTGACGGTGTCAGGCTTTAAAAGAGTAGGTCGTCGCACTCAGACGGCCTAGATTTGATCCAGACGACATCAGAGGCTGAAGAGGACGGCGTCACAAGCATAAGGTGACGCCGTCGCAAGACTAACGTGGCCAAGACGAAACCATCTAGTAATGCGATAGGTCATTCGTTGTGTAGTTAATGCTTGATTAATCTTTGTGAACCTTAGACTATAACACCTAGAGTAGTTGTAGGCTAAACCATCCAAAGAGTACCTTAGAGTTAGAGTTTATAATTCCTAGAGATATTGTAGACGAGACCCTTTGGTAGTTTCAAAGAGTTAGGGACAAACGCATACCCTACGACTTTAGACACACAACACGATTAAGAATAAGGACGTGACAATTCAACCATCAATAGGAGATAATTAAGGAGTAATAAAACCTAAGTAAACACATCTTTAAACTATCATACGAGCACACAATAACTAGACATAGACTACATACACCTTAGATTAGATAATTAGATAAGTAGAGTAATCGGTAGAAATACCAACCCCCAAATCCAAACCCCAAGATTCGTACCTTTTCAATTTCTAAAAAACATAAAAAGATAAAAAATAATCTTCCTCAACCCCAACCTTAGCGTAGTAACTTCTCACTAGCGTTCCTATTCCCCTATAGAACGATATCAATACCCGTGGCTTACCCTAATACTACACTACAACGATTAGGTTCACTGCCTAGGGTGTTACAAAACTTGCTCAAAGAAAAGGAAGTTCCTTTGACCCCGAACGACGCGTGTAGCGTTATCAGTTCCCAAAAGAACTTATGCTAAACGAATAGGAAGACTAGTTGCGAGACTTAGGCTTTACACTACTGATAAGAAGCATAGTGTTTACTTTAGAGATGACATTTGGAAACTCACGGGTAGAACTTTCACACTCCAGAATGGTAGAATGAGTGATGAACCTGTCTTACCAGTAGATAACTTCTATGAGTGTAATCAGGATTTTACCTCTAACCCAAAGGAACCAAAATCAAAACGGTTTCCAAAATCTTCTTCTTATGTTATTGGCAGGTTATCGAAATATGTCTTTGGATCGTCGACTCGGGTTGCTCCAAGCACATGACCGGGAATCTGAAGCTGCTGATCAATTTCGTCTGGCAATTCATGGGAACCGTACGTTTTGGAAATGATCATGTAGCAGCTATCATGGGTTATGGAGATCTACCTTTTGGAAATTATTTGATCACTCGGGTTAATTATGTCTAAGGGTTGGTACACAATTTGTTTTCAGTCGAGCAGTTCTGTGATGCAGATTTAGAGGTTGCTTTTAGGAAAAATGCTTGCTTCGTTAGAAACTTGAAAGGCACTAATCTCTTAACGGGGAATCGTGATACAAAATTGTATGCTATCGACATTAACCAAATGGCCTCTTCATCACCAATATGTCTTATGACACGAGCATCTGGAACAAAGTCCTGGTTGTGGCACAGACGGCTATCCCATCTCAATTTCGACACCATCAACAAACTGGCCAAAGACAACATCGTCAATGGACTTCCAAAGTTCAAATACACCAACGATCACTTATGTTCATCATGCGAACAAGGAAAAAGCATAAGAGCATCATATAAACCCAAATCCGTACCTTGTTCAGAAGCAAAGTTGCATACGTTGCACATGGACTTATGTGGCCCAATGAGAGTTGAAAGCATAAATGGGAAAAAGTATATTCTTGTTATCGTCGATGACTATTCAAGATATACATGGGTTAGGTTTTTGAGATCAAAAGACGAAGCACCAGGCATCATCATCACCTTCCTGAAACGTATTCAAGTACTTCTTCAAGCTCCAGTAAGAGTTGTAAGAATAGACAACGGCACAGAACTCACAAATCAGGAGTTAAGAGCTTATTTTGAAGATGTTGGAATAACTCATCAGACATCAGTTGTTAGAACTCCACAGCAGAATGGGGTAGTTGAAAGAAGAAATCGTACTCTTGTGGAAGCTGCTCGCACAATGCTAATTTATTCCAGTGCACCGTTATTTCTATGGGCTGATGCTGTTGCCACTGCTTGTTTCACTCAGAACCGATCCCTAATCCATCCAAGATTCAATAAAACCCCATATGAAATAGTGAACAACAGAAAACCTGATATCTCTTACTTTCACGTGTTTGGCGCTTTGTGCTATCCGACAAGCGACAGAGAAGATCTAGGGAAACTGAAAGCTAAAGGTGATATTGGAATCTTCATTGGATATTCAGATAGCTCGAGGGCATTCAGGGTGTATAACAGAAGAACTAGGAGGATCATAGAGACAATGAACGTGAATTTTGATGAAATTTCACAGATGATGGCTTCTGAGAGACTCGCTCTAGAACCCGCACCAAACCCACAGACTTCTGGACACATCAGTTCAGGACTCGTACATCAAAGAGCTCCATCAACTTTTACTGACAAACCTCATGAAAATGAATGGGAGAATTTCTTCGAGTTAATGTTCGATGAATACTATGGTGGAACATCGACAAATGCATCAAACCATCATTCCGCTGCACCCGCTCAACATCATCTACCACCACCAACAGAAGATGCATCTACAACGGTCGAAACCAATGCACCAACTCCATCAACATCATCTACATCTACTCCAGCAACTCCAATTCTTCAAACAGTTTTACCAGCAGTTGATGAGCAAATTCAAAACATATCATTTCAAGAAGAAACTACTCAAAACCAGAACGATGCAACGTTAGATGAATACTTATTTGAAAACCCGTTTGCTACGAAATCAGCTGAATCATCTTCAAGCTTACGAGAACCATCGAACTCGCACTCGTATAATCTACGGTATCCTTCTACTCTGAAGTGGACAAAAGACCACCCAATTGAACAAGTTATTGGTGAACCTTCAAGGCCAATTCAGACGAGACACCAACTTGCCACCGGTTGCGACTTGTGCATTTACCTGTGCTCAATTAGAAATATTGAACCGAAGAACATTCGGGAGGCAATGGCAGAACCCGCATGGATAGAAGCGATGCAGGAGGAACTTCTCCAATATCGTCTACATGACTCTTGGGATATGGTTCCAAGACCAATTGACATTCGAGTCATTGATCTCAAATGGTTATGGAAGAACAAAAGGGATGAAGAGATGACTGTAATTCGCAACAAAGCTCGTCTTGTGGCCAAAGGATACAGACAGGAAGAAGGAATAGACTTTGAAGAGTCATTCGCGCCGGTAGCTAGACTTGAGGCAGTCAGGATTTTCTTAGCCTATGCAGCTCACAAGAACATAACGGTTTATCAGATGGACATTAAGACCGCGTTCTTGAATCGAACTCTGAAAGAAGAAGTGTACGTGAGTCAGCCAGAAGGCTTCATAGACATGGAACATCCAGACTATGTCTACAAACTCAAAAAGGCAATATATGGTTTAAAGCAAGCTCCGAGAGCGTGGTATGACGAACTGTCTTCTTTCCTTATCCTAAAAATTTCACCAAAGGAACGGTCGATCCTACCTTGTTTACACAAAAATGCAAAAATGACATTTTGATTGTTCAGATTTACGTGGATGACATCATTTTTGGGTCCACTAATTCGAATCTTTCAAAACATTTTGAAAATCTCATGAAAAGCAAATTTGAAATTGGTTTACAAATACATCAGTCCCCACGTGGAATTTTTATTAATCATGCAAAATATACAACTGAGATTTTGAAAAATCATGGTATGGATAATTGTGACTATGTCGGAACACCAATGGTAACTTCACCAAAAATTGGAGCCAATTTGTTTGGGAAACCTATCGATCCGAAGAAATATCGGAGCATGATTGGTTCTCTCATGTACCTCACTGCTAGTCGACCCGATATTCATTTTGCTGTTTGCTTATTAGCATGGTTTCGGGCAAAGCCTACCGAACTGCACATCAAAGAGGTTAAAAGGATCTTTCGGTACCTGAAGACATCCATTCACAAGGGTCTTTGGTATCCGAAGGAATTCGGATTTGATCTAATTGCCTTTTCAGATGCTGACCACGCAGGTGACCAAGTTACAGCAAAAAGTACATCAGTAGGAGCACAATTTTTGGGAGAAAAGTTAGTCAGCTGGTCTTCAAAGAAACAAGATTACACTGCACTTTTAACCGCTGAAGCTGAGTATGTGTTTCTATCTGCGTGTTGTGCTCAAGTTCTATGGATGAGAACACAACTCACAGATTATGGCTTTACTTTCGATAAAATACCTATGTATTGTGACTCGAAAAGTGCCATAGCCATATCATGCAATCCTGTTCATCACTCAAAGACTAAGCACATTCGTGTCCGCTATCACTTCATAAAAGAACACGTAGAAGAAGGTACTGTTGAATTATTCTTCGTGCAGACTGATTACCAACTCGTCGATCTATTTATTAAAGCCCTTCCAAAAGAAAGGTTTAACGATTTAGTTCGACAAATTGGAATGCGAAGCCTAACCCCTGAGGAGTTAGAATGTCTTCTCGAATCTTCTTGAAAATGATTTTCCAAAAAGCTTCGTTGTATATATTTTTGAAAAACAAAATACAAAATTTGAAAAATCAACAAAAGCAAAATATAAAAATATAACAATTTCAAAAATACAAAAACAATAAAAAATAAAAAATCCAAAAAATATTCTTCTCACGACATGTCTCTCGTATAATCGATATTCTGTACGTTTCTAGAAATGTCATTCAATAATGATACAAGCATGTACAGATGCTTGAGCGAGAGTTCTTTAAATGTTTTCCAAAACATGTCGTTTCTCAAAATTTCTTCAAAAATGGCTTTCGTATACTTCAGTACGAAACCCGGACAAAAATGATAACTTTTGATTATTTCAAATCAAAACTCGTATTTTTAAAGAAAAATCAAGTGTACGCTTCAGTGCACTACATTTAAAACTGGTGAGAAATCATCATCATCTTGAGCACTTTTTCAAGATTGTTCAAAAAGATTTTCAAAATCTTTCAAAATATTTTGTGCTCAAGATAACTCCCTCTAAAACCCTTTAATTGATTATGCTTTGTTAAAGGGGGAGTATAAAACTAAAATGTTCCAAATTCATGCTTAAATCAAATCCGTTTGTCTCCCCAAAAGATTCTAAAATGTTGTTTAAATCCGTTGATATCAAAAATATCACCAATATGCTATTTTTGAGGGGGAGGAGACGTGATTAAAATGTGATCAAAAAGTTTAATGATCGTTGTTTGATTCTCAAAAGAGCTCGACTCAGTTGAAACCAATGAATTGACGAGGAATAATGTACCATCTCGAGAAACTTTCTATGGACTTGACCAGGACGGGTAATAATTTCAAGCTAGTTCTCTAGTGATGTAAACGTGTCTCGAATCGGTCTTGTTCATTTAAAGTCGATCAATTCATAAAATGCGAACTCTACTCTCTATGTGTAGATTTCTGTCAAAACTTATAAGCACATGTGAAGGGGGAGTGTTTATGAAAATATAAAACTCTCAGAGTGTTCCAAACATGTTTTCCATCATAAACACTTTGAGAGATTTTCAAGAAAAATGGTTTTATGGCAACATGGGACAGTCATGGAGTTATAAGGTGACTAAGGATAGGTAAATCCGTCCTATGATCCGCCAGAGCCGGAGGGATCTACCCAAGGACATCACAAATAGTTAGTATTAGAAGTCCATAGGAATGATTGAAAAAAGGAGTAATGTGAGAAAGGAGAAAGAAGGGGTTGAAGAATTAAAAATAAAAATATAAGAAAGGGTGAAAATAAATAGCCCTCCATAATCAACCTTAGGGCAGAAATCGGGTTCAATTCATATGCTACTGGTTGTCACTAGATGACACTGGTATTGAAGACAAAGACGTCATGGACCCAGTGACGCATTGCACTAAACCTTCTAGCCACTCAATTCCTCTTAAAAAGGATTTGTTTCATTCTCACTGGGAACCCTACATAATCTATCGACTTTCTCTTAGAGATCGTTGGTATTGAAAAAGGAGACCCTCTCCCTAGTCTCCGCTTAGGAAAACCAAAATGCACTAATTGAGTCTAGAGCCACGAGATTCATCAAAAGATCTCATAGGAACACTTGACATGACATCGCTTGTTGTTCATCAATAAGGGCACAAGTGATATATTCTAGAGTCCTACGCAGATCTTAGCAATCTGCCAGAACATTTATGAGAAGTTTCTGTGACAACTCGTATTTTCAGGTCATATTTCAAAACATTATTCATGCTTTATCATTTATCGTTTATAGTAAACTAAGTTTACGAGTATCAAATTCACGTAACCGTAATGGTTTAGCTGTGAATTCATGATCATATCATCGAGGACATTTCATATAGACTAAGTTTAGTCTACATTTCATTAACATCATTATCATCATATTAGTTCATGCATAGTTTCGCATATTACATTAAACGTATAATCTCATATTAAATAAACGTTATCGCGTAATTAATTATTTTGAACAATTTATCCATTATTTCCAAAAATTATCCCGATATATTTTAGTACTCATATTAAGTTATAAAAATAATATTATGAGTTTACCCAGTGTTTTAAATTTATTTTGTATATAAATTGTTAAATTTATATAATTACGACGGTTTTCTTAAATACTACACGATTATTATTATTTCACTCAAATTTTGCAAGAAATGTATTTTTATAATTTTTATGACCTAAATATATTTTATCTTGACCCGTGAAAATTTATTTTTATCCAACGCTACCCTAAATATTCAAAAGTAACTACTACTTATCATTTAACCTCATTTAACTTCACAAATCTTACACTAATACATAAAAAAAAATAAAAAAAAAAATATATATATAACAAATGAATGACTATCCTCCCTTGTCGACAAGGGAGGGATGAGTCACAAGAATTTTTGCATAAATATCTAGTATAATAGTATTATACTATACTAAAACCAAACAACTCATTTCATTTCACTTCATTTCACAAATACAAGATCAAAAACTCTTTCTCTCTTTCTCTCCAAAATTCGGCAGCCACAAGACCAAGAAGAAGGAAGCTTCAAAATTTTAATAGACAAGATTTTTAAACTCTAGTATCACTTGTTGTATAGGTTTTGCAATAAAAACCTCAAGTGATTAGGAAAAGCCCTTTGTCCTTAAACCTCATCATATTTCTTGTAAGCATTCATATTCATGTTGTTATTTCATATTCATTATTATGGTCATATCATTTTATTTGAGAAACATGCAAGTCTCATGATGTTTATACCATTTTTTTTATGTTTTTAAGTGTTAAATATATATAATCCATCCTATAAATTACTCCTTGTTATATATAATTTTTGGTGATGTCTAGGAACCCATGACACCCTAAGAAGGTGTATGGTAGGATTAGAATAGCCTCGGAGTTGTTTTGAATGGGTTAGAATAGGTTTGGCGCGAGAAAAACTCATTTCGACAAGTTTGAAAAAGGGTCTGTCCTTATTTTTAAAATCTGGAAAATCCGACAGTGGATAAAAAATTTTGGCCTAGATATTTAGAAAATATACTTTAAAACGAAACCGTGGCCGCTTGAACGGATTAAAACGGAGTTATAACGAAGAAGTTATGAATTTTTCAATTTGGCGACGAAAAATATAATTTTCTGGAATTTCGGCAAACATTATTTACTTTGTACGAGTCAAAAATGAAGCTTGGACGTTGTAAATATTGTCGACTTGTCAAAAATATGTTAGTATACTTTGATACAAAGCTAAGGATCTTTAAAACGTAGAAAACGGATTTGTAACGATTAAATTATACACGTTTACAAAAGTTGCCGTAACTTTTATCATATAAGAAAAACTATCTTTATTTCTAATAGACAAGTTTTGCGGCAAAAACTAGTTACCAAGTTAAAGGTTGTTTTTAACATTGATTTAGAACTTTTCATAAAGTGAAGTCTTCTAGTAAAAGTGAAATCGCCAAGTATACTTTCCAAAATGTCCGATCGTTTGATTAGCGGAGTTGTAATGAATTAATTACGGTCGCTTAAACTTTGCCGAAAAAACATCCTTAAACTATATTTTTGGACATAAGTACTATACTTAACCTCTATTTTTCTTTATGTTCAAGACCTCTAGGATGGAAACTCATGTACTAAAACTTTGAGATAATCATACGAGCTTCCCAAAACCGTTGAGTTTGTTTCCTAACGCTCGACGTGCACCATTTTACGACTAGCTTTTAGAGGCCGTTTTAGTCACTTTCATGGAAATTTCAACGACATTATTTTACGACGAAAAGTTATAATTTCACAATAAATCACTAAACGACTATCGTAGGAGGTTGTTTCAACGTAAATACTTGTAAAGTATTTTATAAAATGACGATATGTTGTAAACATATATTTCGACGATAAACATTATCTTCAAAAATTTACAAGTGGTATAAATATCATCCGAATTGCATGCATAACATTACATCATGACTTATTATGTATCATATCATTCATAATAGGTCAGTTTCGAGATTCACGCTACATTTCGGTGTATTCACTTTTGTCATCGCAACAATTCATCAAGTGAGTTCATAGCCCCACTTTCTATTACTTATTTGTTTTACAAACTCTTGGGGGAGATACATGCTCAACTATTTTTAATCGAACACAAATGCTTTGAACTGTATGCTATATCCGAATGTTTTATTGTCACTAAGTATTCTATTGCCATGTTTGAAGTCCCTACATCATGCACCATTAGTCACTTGCAAGTGAGCGCGAATATTGTGAATAGGCCTATTGGAATTAACACTCCCGTTCTTATTGACCCAGTTAGGGGAAATCGAACGCACTATATTTGAATCATTAAGGTAAATTGGCAAGTTTACCTATTAGGGCTGCGAAGAAACGATTTTTACCAATTTCTATTGGTACGAGGTTTACGCTTTGGTTGTCATGAACTTAGTGAAATAAATGCTGTTTTGTTTTCAACGATGAGTGTGAAACAACGTAACTCACACTACGAATATTGTGTTCAAACGAATTAATTAAACCTATGGATTTCACTCAACCTTTGTGTTGACTGTTTTAAGCATGTTTTATCTCAGGTATCTAAGGCATTCACTTCATGGCATGCATGTGGACTTATCATAGAGTCGTGGTGACGACGCGTTTCACTTGGGTTTTATATACTTTAAAACATCGTTTGAATTGTAACAAATTTATTTCCGCACAAGTTGATTTTCATTTGGGACCTACACTTTGTAAACTCTGATTATTTTATTAAATCAAACGATGTATTTTCCAAACGACACTTTAGGTCGTTCAATATAACTGTGATTGTGATGCTATGACAGTCAATCCCCAGGAATTCCATTCCGCTGCAAAACAGGTAATTTGGGGGTGTGACAGATTGGCATCAGAGCTTCGGTTATAGAGAACTAGGTTGCATCATTGACCCTAGACTATAACTACATTATCATAGCATCTCATCATTTCATCATGGGTGCATATTCACTTTACATGCGGATTCATGTACATTTTTCGAGTTATTTACTTTCATTTCAACGATTGTCACATGGATGCCTTTAATTACCCATCCTATTATCAATTCCTCATACTCTAATGTGGAGAATGCCTTGTCATTCCCTATCACAATTTTAATATCAGCTGATTCATCACCGATAACGTCAAATGCCGAGGTAAAACCTTTAAGTAGGGCGAAGTCACTTTCACTCCTTTGTTTCACCACTAACATGTCGAGTTGCACGTTATTCACACTTTAAGTCACTAAACCATCATACATTTGAAGCACTTACAACATCTCATAACCTACCTTTTGGGAACCCGTCGATCATTTTGAAAAATAACCTCAAATTTATTATCTCATATCGCATCTCTTTAGAGCGCTTTTTTTTTTTTTTTTTTTTTACATAGGACTTTGCTACATCTCACCTTTCCTCTTATTTTGAAGAAGTTATGGCGCCGAAGAAAGCCACACCTGAATTGACTCAAGCTGCTATGCAGAAATATGTGAATGATAGCATAGCCGATGCACTAAGGACCGAGAGAGCATCGGTGGCGGCTGCTGCTGAGGCTGCGGCAACTGCCGAGGCCGCTAGACTTGCTGCTGCTGCAGGTAATGCAGGAGGGTCCGGGGTTAGAAGCTGTTCGTATAAGGATTTCAAAAGTGGATATCCCACTAAGTTCAAGGGTACTGAAGGGGCAACTGCCATGGTTAGATGGTTCGAGAAAATGGAATCCGTGTTTCTGTTATGTAATTGCCCGGAGTATAGCAAGGTTAAGTTTGCTACGAGTACACTACTGGACGGGGCAATGTCGTGGTGGAATTCATATGCTCAGCCGATGGGAATGGAAAATGCGTACAGGATCACATGGGAGCAATTCAAGAGTTTGCTAACAAGGAAGTATTGTCCACGTACAGAGGTGAAAACGTTAGAGACCGAATTCTATGAACTGGTAACTATTGGGTATGACATTGATACTTACATTCGAAGGTTTCAAGAATTGGCCGTGTTATGCCCATCTATGGTTTCGGATAACGAGAAGCTACTGGAGGCTTTCATTGGAGGACTTCCCGAAATTATTCAAGGCGATGTGATTTCCTTTGATCCGCAAACGATTGAGGAATCTGTTCGAGTATCCCAAAAGCTCATGGCACAAGTAGTAAAGAGAGGCAACATCACCAACACTAACCGTAACAACAATACCAACAACCGCATCAACTACAACAACAACCAAAACAACAACAACAACGACGATAACCAAATCAACAACAACAAAAGGAAATGGGAAAACAACCAAGGAGGTTATAATAACAACAACCAAAACCGTAATACTAACCATCATCAACAACAGAATAGAAGGCAAGAAGCTGCAATGGTTTATGTCGCTGCACCAATAGAAGGCAGAGGTTATGCTGGAACACACCCACTATGTAATCGATGTAATTTTCATCACTCGGGTCCTTGCCCTGCCAAGTGCCACAAATACCAAAAATCAGGACACCTAGCCAGGGATTGTAGAGGTAAGGCCGTAGTCACATGCTTCGGATGTGGGGAACAAGGACACTATCGGAACCAATGTCCCCAAAACGGAGGTCAACAAGTTGAAGGTGCTCATGGGAATGCATACATGTTAGAAGGAGGTGAAGCTCAACAGGATTTCAACAACGCGGAAGACTGAAGAAGTTCGGAAACTAACAGTCTTATTTTCCTTATGTACTATGTTGTGCTAAGTTTATGTCTTCTATCGCATTCGGATCTTATGACTTAAGATGTATTACTTTTGATAAACCACTCGTTGTAAAATATTCTCATCTATCGTACTTTATTTTCTTTCCGATTTGTTATCACTTACGAGAATTTTAATTCCTTTTTACTTTAACTACCATTTTAACGACACGGCTTAAATCTTTGTAAACATTGAGAGTTATAACAACTAAACCGAGCGTCACATTATCGTTCCTTAATTATACATAGCCTAGCTAACTATGTCTAATTATGGAGGGATCATGTTATGTTGGGAGCAGTTATTTATAAATCTTAATGCAAGCAAAATTTCCACATATTCCAAAGTCAAAGTGTTACTCATGGGAGATTCATCCAATACTTTCTCTACTATGATGTTTTGTACGCTCTCAATCATCGATAACCATAACGACACTTCCTCATGTCTTCTCTCCTCGATATTAATCACAAACTCAAAAATTCGATAGACTAACACGAACTGAATTCAGGGACTGAATTCCTTTTTGGTTGGGCGAATGTGACAACTCGTATTTTCAGGTCATATTTCAAAACATTATTCATGCTTCATCATTTATCGTTTATCGTAAACTAGGTTTACGAGTATCAAATTCACGTAACCGTAATGGTTTAGCTGTGAATTCATGATCATATCATCGAGGACATTTCATATAGACTAAGTTTAGTCTACATTCCATTAACATCATTATCATCATATTAGTTCATGCATGGTTTCGCATATTACATTAAACGTATAATCTCATATTAAATAAACGTTATCGCGTAATTAATTATTTTGAACAATTTATCCATTATTTCCAAAAATTATCCCGATATATTTTAATACTCATATTAAGTTATAAAAATAATATTATGAGTTTACCTAGTGTTTTAAATTTATTTTGTATATAAATTGTTAAATTTATATAATTACGACGGTTTTCTTAAATACTACACGATTATTATTATTTCACTCAAATTTTGCAAGAAATGTATTTTTATAATTTTTATGACCTAAATATATTTTATCTTGACCCGTGAAAATTTATTTTTATCCAACGCTACCCTAAATATTCAAAAGTAACTACTACTTATCATTTAACCTCATTTAACTTCACAAATCTTACACTAATACATAAATATATATATATATATATATATATATATATATATATATATATATATATATATATATATATATATATATATATATATATATATATATATATATATATATATAACAAATGAATGACTATCCTCCCTTGTCGACAAGGGAGGGATGAATCACAAGAATTTTTGCATAAATATCTAGTATACTAGTATTATACTATACTAAAACCAAACAACTCATTTCATTTCACTTCATTTCACAAATACAAGATCAAAAACTCTTTCTCTCTTTCTCTCCAAAATTCGGCAGCCACAAGACCAAGAAGAAGGAAGCTTCAAAATTTTAATAGACAAGATTTTTAAACTCTAGTATCACTTGTTGTATAGGTTTTACAATAAAAACCTCAAGTGATTAGGAAAAGCCCTTTGTCCTTAAACCTCATCATATTTCTTGTAAGCATTCATATTCATGTTGTTATTTCATATTCATTATTATGGTCATATCATTTTATTTGAGAAACATGCAAGTCTCATGATGTTTATACCATTTTTTTTATGTTTTTAAGTGTTAAATATATATAATCCATCCTATAAATTACTCCTTGTTATATATAATTTTTGGTGATGTCTAGGAACCCATGACACCCTAAGAAGGTGTATGGTAGGATTAGAATATCCTCGGAGTTGTTTTGAATGGGTTAGAATAGGTTTGGCGCGAGAAAAACTCATTTCGACAAGTTTGAAAAAGGGTCTGTCCTTATTTTTAAAATCTGGAAAATCCGACAGTGGATAAAAATATTTGGCCTAGATATTTAGAAAATATACTTTAAAACGAAACCGTGGCCGCTTGAACGGATTAAAACGGAGTTATAACGAAGAAGTTATGAATTTTTCAATTTGGCGACGAAAAATATAATTTTCTGGAATTTCAGCAAACATTATTTACTTTGTACGAGTCAAAAATGAAGCTTGGACGTTGTAAATATTGTCGACTTGTCAAAAATATGTTAGTATACTTTGATACAAAGCTAAGGATCTTTAAAACGTAGAAAACGGATTTGTAACGATTAAATTATACACGTTTACAAAAGTTGCCGTAACTTTTATCATATAAGAAAAACTATCTTTATTTCTAATAGACAAGTTTTGCGGCAAAAACTAGTTACCAAGTTAAAGGTTGTTTTTAACATTGATTTAGAACTTTTCATAAAGTGAAGTCTTCTAGTAAAAGTGAAATCGCCAAGTATACTTTCCAAAATGTCCGATCGTTTGATTAGCGGAGTTGTAATGAATTAATTACGGTCGCTTAAACTTTGCCAAAAAAACATCATTAAACTATATTTTGGGACATAAGTACTATACTTAACCTCTATTTTTCTTTATGTTCAAGACCTCTAGGATGGAAACTCATGTACTAAAACTTTGAGATAATCATACGAGCTTCCCAAAACCGTTGAGTTTGTTTCCTAACGCTCGACGTGCACCATTTTACGACTAGCTTTTAGAGGCCGTTTTAGTCACTTTCATGGAAATTTCAACGACATTATTTTACGACGAAAAGTTATAATTTCACAATAAATCACTAAACGACTATCGTAGGAGGTTGTTTCAACGTAAATACTTGTAAAGTATTTTATAAAATGACGATATGTTGTAAACATATATTTCGACAATAAACATTATCTTCAAAAATTTACAAGTGGTATAAATATCATCCGAATTGCATGCATAACATTACATCATGACTTATTATGTATCATATCATTCATAATAGGTCAGTTTCGAGATTCACGCTACATTTCGGTGTATTCACTTTTGTCATCGCAACAATTCATCAAGTGAGTTCATAGCCCCACTTTCTATTACTTATTTGTTTTACAAACTCTTGGGGGAGATACATGCTCAACTATTTTTAATCGAACACAAATGCTTTGAACTGTATGCTATATCCGAATGTTTTATTGTCACTAAGTATTCTATTGCCATGTTTGAAGTCCCTACATCATGCACCATTAGTCACTTGCGAGTGAGCGCGAATATTGTGAATAGGCCTATTGGAATTAACACTCCCGTTCTTATTGACCCAGTTAGGGGAAATCGAACGCACTATATTTGAATCATTAAGGTAAATTGGCAAGTTTACCTATTAGGGCTGCGAAGAAACGATTTTTACCAATTTCTATTGGTACGAGGTTTACGCTTTGGTTGTCATGAACTTAGTGAAATAAATGCTGTTTTGTTTTCAACGATGAGTGTGAAACAACGTAACTCACACTACGAATATTGTGTTCAAACGAATTAATTAAACCTATGGATTTCACTCAACCTTTGTGTTGACTGTTTTAAGCATGTTTTATCTCAGGTATCTAAGGCATTCACTTCATGGCATGCATGTGGACTTATCATAGAGTCGTGGTGACGACGCGTTTCACTTGGGTTTTATATACTTTAAAACATCGTTTGAATTGTAACAAATTTATTTCCGCACAAGTTGATTTTCATTTGGGACCTACACTTTGTAAACTCTGATTATTTTATTAAATCAAACGATGTATTTTCCAAACGACACTTTAGGTCGTTCAATATAACTGTGATTGTGATGCTATGACAGTCAATCCACAGGAATTCCATTCCGCTGCAAAACAGGTAATTTGGGGGTGTGACAAATTGGCATCAGAGCTTCGGTTATAGAGAACTAGGTTGCATCATTGACCCTAGACTATAACTACATTATCATAGCATCTCATCATTTCATCATGGGTGCATATTCACTTTACATGCGGATTCATGTACATTTTTCGAGTTATTTACTTTCATTTCAACGATTGTCACATGGATGCCTTTAATTACCCATCCTAGTATCAATTCCTCATACTCTAATGTGGAGAATGCCTTGTCATTCCCTATCACAATTTTAATATCAGCTGATTCATCACCGATAACGTCAAATGCCGAGGTAAAACCTTTAAGTAGGGCGAAGTCACTTTCACTCCTTTGTTTCACCACTAACATGTCGAGTTGCACGTTATTCACACTTTAAGTCACTAAACCATCATACATTTGAAGCACTTACAACATCTCATAACCTACCTTTTGGGAACCCGTCGATCATTTTGAAAAATAACCTCAATATTATTATCTCATATCGCATCTCTTTAGAGCGCTTTTTTTTTTTTTTTTTTTTTTTTTTACATAGGACTTTGCTACATCTCACCTTTCCTCTTATTTTGAAGAAGTTATGGCGCCGAAGAAAGCCACACCTGAATTGACTCAAGCTGCTATGCAGAAATATGTGAATGATAGCATAGCCGATGCACTAAGGACCGAGAGAGCATCGGTGGCGGCTGCTGCTGAGGCTGCGGCAACTGCCGAGGCCGCTAGACTTGCTGCTGCTGCAGGTAATGCAGGAGGGTCCGGGGTTAGAAGCTGTTCGTATAAGGATTTCAAAAGTGGATATCCCACTAAGTTCAAGGGTACTGAAGGGGCAACTGCCATGGTTAGATGGTTCGAGAAAATGGAATCCGTGTTTCTGTTATGTAATTGCCCGGAGTATAGCAAGGTTAAGTTTGCTACGAGTACACTACTGGACGGGGCAATGTCGTGGTGGAATTCATATGCTCAGCCGATGGGAATGGAAAATGCGTACAGGATCACATGGGAGCAATTCAAGAGTTTGCTAACAAGGAAGTATTGTCCACGTACAGAGGTGAAAACGTTAGAGACCGAATTCTATGAACTGGTAACTATTGGGTATGACATTGATACTTACATTCGAAGGTTTCAAGAATTGGCCGTGTTATGCCCATCTATGGTTTCGGATAACGAGAAGCTACTGGAGGCTTTCATTGGAGGACTTCCCGAAATTATTCAAGGCGATGTGATTTCCTTTGATCCGCAAACGATTGAGGAATCTGTTCGAGTATCCCAAAAGCTCATGGCACAAGTAGTAAAGAGAGGCAACATCACCAACACTAACCGTAACAACAATACCAACAACCGCATCAACTACAACAACAACCAAAACAACAACAACAACGACGATAACCAAATCAACAACAACAAAAGGAAATGGGAAAACAACCAAGGAGGTTATAATAACAACAACCAAAACCGTAATACTAACCATCATCAACAACAGAATAGAAGGCAAGAAGCTGCAATGGTTTATGTCGCTGCACCAATAGAAGGCAGAGGTTATGCTGGAACACACCCACTATGTAATCGATGTAATTTTCATCACTCGGGTCCTTGCCCTGCCAAGTGCCACAAATACCAAAAATCAGGACACATAGCCAGGGATTGTAGAGGTAAGGCCGTAGTCACATGCTTCGGATGTGGGGAACAAGGACACTATCGGAACCAATGTCCCCAAAACGGAGGTCAACAAGTTGAAGGTGCTCATGGGAATGCATACATGTTAGAAGGAGGTGAAGCTCAACAGGATTTCAACAACGCGGAAGACTGAAGAAGTTCGGAAACTAACAGTCTTATTTTCCTTATGTACTATGTTGTACTAAGTTTATGTCTTCTATCGCATTCGGATCTTATGACTTAAGATGTATTACTTTTGATAAACCACTCGTTGTAAAATATTCTCATCTATCGTACTTTATTTTCTTTCCGATTTGTTATCACTTACGAGAATTTTAATTCCTTTTTACTTTAACTACCATTTTAACGACACGGCTTAAATCTTTGTAAACATTGAGAGTTATAACAACTAAACCGAGCGTCACATTATCGTTCCTTAATTATACATAGCCTAGCTAACTATGTCTAATTATGGAGGGATCATGTTATGTTGGGAGCAGTTATTTATAAATCTTAATGCAAGCAAAATTTCCACATATTCCAAAGTCAAAGTGTTACTCATGGGAGATTCATCCAATACTTTCTCTACTATGATGTTTTGTACGCTCTCAATCATCGATAACCATAACGACACTTCCTCATGTCTTCTCTCCTCGATATTAATCACAAACTCAAAAATTCGATAGACTAACACGAACTGAATTCAGGGACTGAATTCCTTTTTGGTTGGGCGAATGTGACAACTCGTATTTTCAGGTCATATTTCAAAACATTATTCATGCTTCATCATTTATCGTTTATCGTAAACTAGGTTTACGAGTATCAAATTCACGTAACCGTAATGGTTTAGCTGTGAATTCATGATCATATCATCGAGGACATTTCATATAGACTAAGTTTAGTCTACATTCCATTAACATCATTATCATCATATTAGTTCATGCATGGTTTCGCATATTACATTAAACGTATAATCTCATATTAAATAAACGTTATCGCGTAATTAATTATTTTGAACAATTTATCCATTATTTCCAAAAATTATCCCGATATATTTTAATACTCATATTAAGTTATAAAAATAATATTATGAGTTTACCTAGTGTTTTAAATTTATTTTGTATATAAATTGTTAAATTTATATAATTACGACGGTTTTCTTAAATACTACACGATTATTATTATTTCACTCAAATTTTGCAAGAAATGTATTTTTATAATTTTTATGACCTAAATATATTTTATCTTGACCCGTGAAAATTTATTTTTATCCAACGCTACCCTAAATATTCAAAAGTAACTACTACTTATCATTTAACCTCATTTAACTTCACAAATCTTACACTAATACATAAATATATATATATATATATATAACAAATGAATGACTATCCTCCCTTGTCGACAAGGGAGGGATGAATCACAAGAATTTTTGCATAAATATCTAGTATACTAGTATTATACTATACTAAAACCAAACAACTCATTTCATTTCACTTCATTTCACAAATACAAGATCAAAAACTCTTTCTCTCTTTCTCTCCAAAATTCGGCAGCCACAAGACCAAGAAGAAGGAAGCTTCAAAATTTTAATAGACAAGATTTTTAAACTCTAGTATCACTTGTTGTATAGGTTTTGCAATAAAAACCTCAAGTGATTAGGAAAAGCCCTTTGTCCTTAAACCTCATCATATTTCTTGTAAGCATTCATATTCATGTTGTTATTTCATATTCATTATTATGGTCATATCATTTTATTTGAGAAACATGCAAGTCTCATGATGTTTATACCATTTTTTTTTGTTTTTAAGTGTTAAATATATATAATCCATCCTATAAATTACTCCTTGTTATATATAATTTTTGGTGATGTCTAGGAACCCATGACACCCTAAGAAGGTGTATGGTAGGATTAGAATATCCTCGGAGTTGTTTTGAATGGGTTAGAATAGGTTTGGCGCGAGAAAAACTCATTTCGACAAGTTTGAAAAAGGGTCTGTCCTTATTTTTAAAATCTGGAAAATCCGACAGTGGATAAAAATATTTGGCCTAGATATTTAGAAAATATACTTTAAAACGAAACCGTGGCCGCTTGAACGGATTAAAACGGAGTTATAACGAAGAAGTTATGAATTTTTCAATTTGGCGACGAAAAATATAATTTTCTGGAATTTCAGCAAACATTATTTACTTTGTACGAGTCAAAAATGAAGCTTGGACGTTGTAAATATTGTCGACTTGTCAAAAATATGTTAGTATACTTTGATACAAAGCTAAGGATCTTTAAAACGTAGAAAACGGATTTGTAACGATTAAATTATACACGTTTACAAAAGTTGCCGTAACTTTTATCATATAAGAAAAACTATCTTTATTTCTAATAGACAAGTTTTGCGGCAAAAACTAGTTACCAAGTTAAAGGTTGTTTTTAACATTGATTTAGAACTTTTCATAAAGTGAAGTCTTCTAGTAAAAGTGAAATCGCCAAGTATACTTTCCAAAATGTCCGATCGTTTGATTAGCGGAGTTGTAATGAATTAATTACGGTCGCTTAAACTTTGCCAAAAAAACATCCTTAAACTATATTTTGGGACATAAGTACTATACTTAACCTCTATTTTTCTTTATGTTCAAGACCTCTAGGATGGAAACTCATGTACTAAAACTTTGAGATAATCATACGAGCTTCCCAAAACCGTTGAGTTTGTTTCCTAACGCTCGACGTGCACCATTTTACGACTAGCTTTTAGAGGCCGTTTTAGTCACTTTCATGGAAATTTCAACGACATTATTTTACGACGAAAAGTTATAATTTCACAATAAATCACTAAACGACTATCGTAGGAGGTTGTTTCAACGTAAATACTTGTAAAGTATTTTGTAAAATGACGATATGTTGTAAACATATATTTCGACGATAAACATTATCTTCAAAAATTTACAAGTGGTATAAATATCATCCGAATTGCATGCATAACATTACATCATGACTTATTATGTATCATATCATTCATAATAGGTCAGTTTCGAGATTCACGCTACATTTCGGTGTATTCACTTTTGTCATCGCAACAATTCATCAAGTGAGTTCATAGCCCCACTTTCTATTACTTATTTGTTTTACAAACTCTTGGGGGAGATACATGCTCAACTATTTTTAATCGAACACAAATGCTTTGAACTGTATGCTATATCCGAATGTTTTATTGTCACTAAGTATTCTATTGCCATGTTTGAAGTCCCTACATCATGCACCATTAGTCACTTGCGAGTGAGCGCGAATATTGTGAATAGGCCTATTGGAATTAACACTCCCGTTCTTATTGACCCAGTTAGGGGAAATCGAACGCACTATATTTGAATCATTAAGGTAAATTGGCAAGTTTACCTATTAGGGCTGCGAAGAAACGATTTTTACCAATTTCTATTGGTACGAGGTTTACGCTTTGGTTGTCATGAACTTAGTGAAATAAATGCTGTTTTGTTTTCAACGATGAGTGTGAAACAACGTAACTCACACTACGAATATTGTGTTCAAACGAATAAATTAAACCTATGGATTTCACTCAACCTTTGTGTTGACTGTTTTAGGCATGTTTTATCTCAGGTATCTAAGGCATTCACTTCATGGCATGCATGTGGACTTATCATAGAGTCGTGGTGACGACGCGTTTCACTTGGGTTTTATATACTTTAAAACATTGTTTGAATTGTAACAAATTTATTTCCGCACAAGTTGATTTTCATTTGGGACCTACACTTTGTAAACTCTGATTATTTTATTAAATCAAACGATGTATTTTCCAAACGACACTTTAGGTCGTTCAATATAACTGTGATTGTGATGCTATGACAGTCAATCCCCAGGAATTCCATTCCGCTGCAAAACAGGTAATTTGGGGGTGTGACAGTTTCACATCTGTGATCTTCAATGATTGAATGGAAACTCTTGCCAGGGTCAACATCAAGCAGCCCGGACAGCAGGTCACTTCGGTAACTCCCCTTGGATTACGCTTAGTGTGTCTCAAACGGTCTACAGTCGTGGAGTGATGCTTCGGTGTACTTCAGCGACTCATCTGAATTGTAGATGTACTTCGGTATACGTGTTATCTCACTTGTGGGACTCTAGTTCAGGAACGGTCTTTGTGAGAATTAGAGACGTGTTTTCACACTATGCTGTTAACACACTCGAAATTCAAACTTGTAAGCGCTGGATTATTTCTAACCCGTGTTTTATGTTTTCTTCTTATGGATGCTCGCGGGAGGAAGAGATCGTGCAGATTCTCCACATGCTCATACCAACAACACATGAAAGTTCTCATCAAAATCAAAGGCAACACAAAGTCAAAGATGATTCTTCATCAATGTCAAAGAATCTACAAAGTTTAAAGATTCAAGAACTACATCATTGGTAACCAAAATACAAATAGAAGTGTGAGCATGGTGGAGAAAGGCATGGAGACACATAACCAACGAAGTTGACAACGGCAGACAACACCATTAACCGATCACAAAGCATGAAGGAACAAAGAATTAAGACTATTCTATATCTACACACAAAGTTCAAGCTCAAGGAAAGTAATGACCTAATCAAGTGGAGCATCTTTTGAATGACCACCCCTTAGGGGCAGATTGTTAGCCGTAACATTTTTATTAGAAGTGATGGTCATTCACGTTTAGGAACTTTGTAACGTGTGTTAGATATCGTGATAGAATAGTCAACGGGCTCGTGGATTAGACTAAGCTAAATGGCTAGAAGTTATGTTAAGCTATCCTTGTATAAGTTGTCATCCAATCCAAGTCCAATCCAAGCCCAATCCAAGCCCAAGACCAAGCCCTTTAGGGCGTTTTATCTTGTACTATAAATACCCCTCAAATGGTTATTTTAGGGGTGTGCTTGTGTGTTGTGTGTGTGTTGTTTCTTTCAAGTAATAAAGTTTTCTTTCATCTTATTTCATACGCATAACATAGTATTCAAGTCACCATGTTTCTCATCTTTGTTTCTCTCTTCATTTACTCATAGTGTTTGGTTTACGTGTGTTCATCTTGTGATAAGGTGGGTATGCGTGTAAGGTTGGTGTAAAACGTGGTCCTACAATGTCATATATTGAATCTATTACGCTAGCACTAAGTTCATGCAACCGAAGCTACAACAGTTTCTGTATGCACAAGGAAGTCATACAGTTAAGGAGCCCATGGCGAGTGTTTATCCCAATACACTCGGTCCCGAAATGCTATATGTTTCGCCTTGACCCAAGCGGGGTCAACCGAACAGGGGAGTCACCCCCAATAGATCTATTTATAACATTCGCGCTTCCCAACAGGAATTGACGGTTCATGAAGAGGGCAATTTGGGATCTAAGGTCTTAGGCTAAGCTGCGCAATATTCTAGGTCAAGTATTTTGGTATGGTCCATAAAACATCTAGGTATGATGTATCTTAAAACATATCAATCAAAATGTATAGTATGCATGGAAATGTACCATTAAAATCATTTAAGTAAAATGAGCATGTATCTTCCCCCAAAACAAGTATAAAACAGATTAAAAGTAGGGGTTATGAAACTCACCTTGGCAATGTGCATTATGAAGTCTAAAGGGAATTAAATCAATGAGTGATAGTGCACGGCTTCAACACGCAACCTAATTAATATGGCAATTTAGTCTTTATGTTTAAGACTCGATAAAGTTTAACTAACTTTATAAATTTTAATTGTTTGATTCGTTGTTGTTGTTGTTGTTGTTGTTGATGTGGCCTCACTTATATTAGAACAATTTACAAAGATTTGGATGGATCTCAGCTTATGAGGGTATGACATGGAAGGAAGTCTTGAAGAAGGAATTACGACTTTGGTTTAATGATGACCAAATGATAATATTTGGAAGGGTACACGCAGAAAAATACCCAGGAAGAACAAGACTTCGGTTTGATGATAACCGAATGACGATGTACGAAAGGTAGTACGTAGGATGAGATATTTTCGGTGTGAACGAAAGAAATATATATATATATTTATATTAAGTGTATATATAATATATATATATATATATATATATATATATATATATATATATATATATATATATATATATATATATATATACTCTCGTGACATCCAGTCTTTAAATAAATGTGTCTATTTTAAAGAAAGTTTAAATCTCAACTAAATCTTTATATACAGTTTATAAAATATAACGTGGTTATATTTTAAAATGATAACTATGTTTCGACAAGTTTTAAATAACATTTTACTAGAAGAATTCCTTATACTCGTTTTCAAGAAATAAGTTTTATAACCGAAAGAGGTTTTATTTAATCTAAATAATTAATTTACGAAATGTAAATTAACGATGTCAAAAGTTATGTTACAATTCGATTTAAACCTATAGTTCAAAAAGTGTAAAAAAATATCAAGTTCTACTAATATATCTCAAAAGTTGTATATGTCCCCGACTAATAATTATATCACAATATGAGTTTTCAAATAATATGTTTTGTTTATAAATCGTAAAATTAGTTTATTAAAGAATAGGTATAACCCGTATGTAATCCTTCTAATTAATTGGTTTTTGATCAAAAGGTAAAAGTTGAATAGTTTGTGTCATTTATATCCGGTTTCATATTTGAAATCAAGTATATGACAAGTTTATATTTTTGGTGAATGGACCGCATAGCAATTTCTAATTACGGTTCAAGTAGTAGAAATGACTCATGTAATTAATCTTGTTATTACAAGTTTAGTTTTGTTTACTAATTTTCCCGTTGTGTATATACATTGCACGTCGTGTGAAATGGCCATGTCGTATTTTGAATGTCGGTGATAAATGAGTAGGGTGTAATGATGTGCCAAGGGTGGCGAGTCGAGATGAAGCGAGAACAAGTCGAATGAAACGGACATTTAATTTTGAAGACTGGAGACGATATGAATTCTATGCCTGAGTGGGCTGTCCTACGCCAAATGGACCCTTATGGAACTGTATGGGCTTCGGCCCAGTCATGGTTAATACCCAAAATCCAAATGTATTCTTATAAACTAGATGGGCTTCTTAGCCTTTTTGGACACTAAAACAGATTCACAAAGTATATTTGGCAAACTCTTGCTTACATAGTTTTAAGTTTTTGACGTGAAGAAATAAGTAAAACACAAACTGAGGTCTCGAACCCTATCGAGACTCTTATAAACTCGACTACGATATGGTCTGGTGTTAATTCAGGTAAAAACACTCTCGGGGTTTCTTGACTCGGAGTAACAAGTGACCGCATCCTTACAACTTGGGACAATACGAATTGGACATAAAAAGAATTAAGGCATGTACCTATTGACTGATCATGTTTTCACAGTCGAGTCATCACCAAGACAACAATTCATGGCAAAATGCTACAGCCTAACTCGAATAAGAGTTGAGTAGTTGAGAATTTAACCAAGAGCCGCTATAAAAAACCGAATATCAAAGAAGCTATATAAGCTGAAAATTTCAATGATAATGAGTTAAGTGAGCTGAGGTATATGTCAAAAACACAATAAACAGGTAGGCCAATTAAGTAAGCTGGAAAGCTTAAATATAATCCGAACCTAATTAAGCCGAAACACAATCTAATACGTACGAGAGAAAACTATCAAATGGCCGAACACCCTATAGACGAGTAGGCTTGGAACCTAAGCAGTGACTAAAAGAAGTTACTAGTGAACTGACGGTTATGATAAGCCAAAACCAAATGGGTTAGAGTTGGAGACTAAGACAAGCCAAGACCACCTTAGCCTAAGGAATTTCTAGCATCTTCAAGAATAAACCAAAAGTATAATGACCCGAGTGAGATGGGAGACTTAAGCCAAGGATGCCAACTAGTCATAACATAAGGTTTTTAAGTTTAATTTTCCTGTTACTTTTTCCACAGATACGCAACAACAACAACAACTATAACTTGTCATTCCATATTCTTTACCAATCGGTAACAACAAAATAAAATTTTTATTGACGACTTTGACAAATTATAAACATATCAAAATTTTATTTCAAGAATCCTTACAAGAAAAATGGTGTCGACTGGAGTGGGATGAACCGAACCAGGAGAAACCCAAACTGGACTTGAATCTCTTGAAATTGAAGAAAGTGAAACTCGAATTACACTCCTAAAACTTCAATTTTTAAAACCCCTTTATCAATTTGAGAAAACCCCAATTTTACAAACCCTAATTTTTATGTGTTTGTGTGTGAAAAGTGAAGAAAACCTGGGAGACATCAACCTTAATTATACATGAATGGTTGGGTAAGCTTGGACTTCGTTTTTCCTGAGTCTTGAATAGCTCCAGGCCTAATCTTGGCTCACGTTTTGTCCACAGCCGCACCCCTAGGCATCCTTGTGATTGCTAGAGTAGTAGGGAGACGAATTTGGCATGGGATGGTGAGGGGTTTTTGGTCTTGACTTTCAAAAGAAGAAAAGTAGCCATTCTCATGTTTGTTTTCTCTGGTTTGTGTCGACAAAGGAGAGAGAGAGGGGACAGGTGTATTAAAACGTGGGAGAGAGAATGGAGATAGAGTTTTATCTCTTTTTGTTTTATTAGACGGAACAGTATAGTCGGTACTCCGTGTTTTGTTGAATCTTCGAGTAAACGTACCTTCCCGGTACCCGAAAGATATAGAAATTATATTTTTAGAAGCGTTTTTGTAAGTGTAATAATATATTATTATCATTACGTAGAAATTTGATTATAAATATTTGCCGTTATTAATTTGGTGTCGGTCTGCGTGCGGTGCCGTGACTTCTAAATTAACGAGATGACCTCTCGTTTTTAGATCTAAATATGGACAACTGTCAGAAAATAGTCGATTTGAATTTTCTAACGTAATAAATATTATTTTAATAATCCGGAAATTTACGGGTTGTTATAATAGGCAGTTATGCAAAGTTAGTTATACTTGGCAATTATCACCAAAAGTCACAATGGTTGAAGGATGAAATAACTGTCAGGTTGTGTCGTTTAGTAAACTATATATATGTTTTCTTCTTCAGAAAACATATAACAACAATTCTAGTATCTTAATGCAATTTCTATTTTAGTATATCTCATTTTTCTACCCATTACTGTTACATTGAATCATACACAGAATCACACATCTTTGTCAAACATGAAACATCTTTTGAAACCCAAAATTGTTGGTCACAAGCCTGTGTACAATTGGTATCAGAGTTATGGCTCTCATCCATGGGAAAGACCAACTTCTGGATTTCAATCAGGAAGATATCTCTTAAGAGAAACTCCCAAGAGATTGAATCTGTGGAACACAAAAAGAAAGAAAAGCATTTCACCAAAAGGAAAAGATATATTGGCACAAACTGTCTTGGAGAATGAAGAATTCAATACCACAAAGAAGTTAGAAGGCTTGAAGAAATTAAAGAAAAAGGTTATGGGCACAAAGAGTGACAAAAAATCCAAGTGTTACATCTGCAAGGAAAAGGGACATGCATTCTGGGCATGTGAAGATAGAAAGAAACTTGCTGCTATGGAATTAGAACAAGAAAATGACATCACAAGAAGAGTCATAGCAAAAGAAGCCAAGTATCCTGAGAAAGTCTTTTTGACTGCAGATTACATGGTAAAAGGTACAAATACAAATACTTGGAATGAAATCTGGTATGCAAGCAATCTTTATAAGTACCATATGTGTCCTAGTAGAGCCCTATTTAATGAAGTTGATTATAAATTCAAGATGATAGGAAAGGAGGAAAATGAAAAGAAATTTATTTTCTCCTATGGGATTGGTGATATAACTGTTAGTACAAATGAAGGTAATGTTGTGATTAAGAATGTGCAGTATACTCCTGAAGTGTCATTCAATATGCTCAGTTTAGAGTTGTTAAAATCACAAGGATATAGGGTAGAGATCAATGATGATCTGTGTAGTATCTACTACATGTATCATGATCAAGGTAGTGGAGAACAAGCACCAAGCAAAGAAATAAGGGAAGAACAGGTTGGGCTAAAGGAGATTGTAGATGGACACAATCAGTATTTGGAAGACCACTTTGGAAAACTAGACCCAACAGAAGAGTACTCTTTGATAAGAGGCTTGGAAGAATTGGATTGGAACAGGCAAGATACTCAAGACTATGTTGATGATGAGTATCTCAGTTACAATGGAACCCTCTATGCTTTAAAGGTAAATTCCTTTTCAAGGTATATTTCATTTATGAATCTATTGAAGAAGGATGATCTGTTATACAAAAATTGGGAGGTGTTCAGTAAGAGGTTCATAGAATTAGTGAAATGGTTTTATCTTGTGCATCTGAATTATGATGCATTGGATACCATTCCACCAGTTGTTAGGGATGTGGAGTTGAATCTGTTGTGTTTACATAAGGTTGTTGAAGGATTAGGAGGTTATTTCTCAGTCACAATAGGTGACAAATGGGGAGTGATAGCACAGTTACAAGGTCTAGCCACCAAAGATAGTGATGCAGCTAGAATCTGTTATAGAGAGTTTATTGATCTCATTGTGATATACCATGAAACTGCATAAGTTCCTTGGGGTGAAAAGCAAGAAGAAGTGGGTGAAACTAGCAAAAGAGCAGAAGCCAAGGACCCACCATGCCAGAAGGAAAGCACAGTGAAGGATGGAGCACATGAAGATGGATCAAACAGGTTTGGTGTTAGACTGGACACTGATGATGAAGAAGGACAAGATAGCAGCCAAGACAGCAATGACTTTGAAGTCATTGCTTGAAGAAAATCAACAAGAATCAACTCAGAAGACAATTTGATCTTAAACAATTAAGGGGGAGAATGTTAGCCTCTAATTGTATTAAGATCAGATTAGAAGATACTTTTAATTACTTAGTACTTATGTTAAGACAATGGTTTAGGTAATAATTATGTATGGGTCAAATTGCAGTCTAAACATGGGTCAAATTGGTTAACCCTGTTAGTGCAAATATTACGATATTTAATCTATATATTCTCATTTATTTTGTTGATGACAAACATGTAACTTGTACTACATAACGTAAAATGTATAAGTTACTTGTAATTATATATTGTCTCAACACCTCTCGACGACTCAAGTCCTTGTATGCTACAACACAGGTTCGTACATGTTTGTTATGTTGCGTTATGATCAAACCCCCAACAAAACATTAAAACATGTTTAGTTAAATAGTTTATGTATAACAACTAGTGTTTACATATTGGGTAAATATATACATAACTAGTATGTATTATAAGGGGTAATATAAATGGGTAGAAAACTTAAGTATTTGACCCATTGACCAAATACATTGAATGTAGTTGGGTAAAACCCAAAGTCCATAACCCATACCTTATGTCTAGATACATTGTACCTTGGTGAGCACTCAAAACCATAGACTAGATGCATTGCATCTTGTAGATACATTGAATCTACTTGGTACCCATAACCCATGACCCATACCCAATGTCTAGATACATTGTACCCTTGGTGGGCACTCAAAACCATGGACTAGATACATTGCATCTTATAGATACATTGAATCTACTTGGTACCCATAACCCATGACCCATGACCCAAAACCCATGGGTAAAAGGGAGCGTCCCACGGATCCCTAGTAATACACTGGACGGATCCCTCAAGGGAGGGATCCGTGGGATCCGGGGAACAGTGGCTAGTTTTCTTCTATAAATAGTGAGCCATTTCTTCATTGTTCCATACACTTTCACACATAGTTTCTCTCCACCATTTATAGGATAGTTAGATCATTAGGAAACATGTAAACCACCCACATCTCATATGATCATAATGCTTCTAACTTTTATTTGTTGTAAGCATACTCCCGAAGTGATCCTCCAAAGCAAGCTTAGAGATCTTGTTTCCTTACCTACTGAAGTGATCACCCATCATAAGATACAAGCACATGAAGATCTTCTACAACAAGCTTGGGAAACTTGTCATCTTCATTCATAGAAGACTAACTACATCATGCTTTGGGTTCTTGATGTTTAGTCTAGGATTTCATATCCATTAGACACATTGTCTTGGATAATGTCTAGTATCATATTCTTGTATCTATGACTAGACTAGACTAGATGGTTTATGTGTTTGTGCCATAAAACACAAGGTTTGTTATGTTGGGCCACAAAACATAACGGGTGTCATAGATGTATCAAAGGCATTAGTGAAGAGTGTCGAAGATCCGTATTGAAGGCATTAGTGAAAGGTGCTGAAGGAACGTGTCAATGGCATTAGTGGAAGATTCCTAGGGTGTACATTCGATTTGGTGTGTTTTGATGTACAAGATAGAGTAGTATTGGATCCAAGGATGGTGATATCCTTGATGGTGTTGTAACAAGGAGTAGATCTCCTTGAGATTAGGTGTTGTGTCGTGATGGGTAGTAGTTCCTCCATAATGGAACTAGGTGCTTAGCCTAGTACCTAATAAAGGGTAGGCGACGTTGTGATAGGTGTAGTTCACCTTGGTGTAAAAGAACTAGGTGCTTAGCCTAGTACCTAATAAAGGGTAGGCTACGTTGTGATAGGTGTGGTTCACCTTGGAGTGAAAGAACCCGGTGGTTAGCCTAGTACCGGAAAAAGAGTAGGCGACGTTGATTGGTGCTTGGATATGGGCCGGTTGGATTTAGGACTTGGGTTGGATTTGTGATATATAGGGTCCGGTTTGGTTTAGTAGAGATAACACAAGGACTAGATTTGCAACTTCTCCAAACTTATCACAAGGACCAAACATGACAAACTTTGATAGTACAAGGATAACTTTTGCATAAAATTCCATTTTAAAATATCCAAGGACTAATTTTGCAATTTTCCAAACTTTAAGGACCTTTTCTGCCATTTGACCAAAAACTCATTCAAGGATCATTTTTGACAACTTAGAATATTTCAAGGACCTTGAATGATAAAATTCCACATTTTGATTTACCAGGGACTGTTTTTGACAACTTTTGAAACTTGGGGGACTAAAACTGCCAATTTTGCAAACTTGAATCATTTTTCATCTGATTTTGATATTTTTGCATTTAAAACACATAAAACACTGATTTGTGATATTTTCATCATTTTGATGCATTTTTGAGTGTTTTCAGATGATTTTGCAGTTTAGATTGTACAAAAATGATGAGTATTTAGACACTCATCAATCCCCCACACTAAGATATTGCTAGTCCCTAGCAATGTTTTAGACTTTTAATGGATTTTAAAAACTCTTTACCAAAAGCCATCACTTCTGGAGTAGCCAATTGTTTCAGTTCAAGTAAGAACCTTGGTACAATGATAACCAAATGATTTTGAGCAAATCATAAGCTGTAAACGGATTTGATTTGTCTTTACCAGAAGCCGTTTGCTCTGGACTAGCCAACTCTTAGATAAATTATCAGTATTATCTTTGGTGAGCTGATTACCAATTATGGTTTTTCCACTGCCTTTACCACAAGCCATAAACTTGCGGGCTAGCCAACTCTTCACTTTTTAGGATATGGTGAGTTGAATACCATACAATTTTGGGCAAATTGCAAGCCATAAACGGATTTGAGAAATCTTTACCAAGAGCCGTTTGCTCCTGGATTAGCCAATCCTTTTGTTTTTTAGACATGGCGGACTGATTACCATATGCTGAGTAAGTGAAAAACACTTACTCCAAAAAAAAATTTGGCCAAAAACGGGGGAATTGGGTGGATAATATATGATAAAATTCGTGAGAATTCCCCCCCCCCCCACACTTAGAAATGAATATTGCCCTCAATATTCAAAGTACCGGCGGTTATGCCGAAACAAAGAACGTAAAAGGGAAATATTACGGCCATTATTTTGAAATGATTTTTTTTTTTTTTTTTTTTTTTTTTAGAAAAGATTTTATATACAACAGTGTGGGGCAATTCCCCCACACTAGGGTGGTAGAACGGAGAAAGAAGACAGAAATATGGGTGAAAACCCATATGGTGTGTGCTATTGTTTTTGATTCCCGAGTCATTAGCTTGACTCGATCCCCGCATTCATTGGTTCATGGGGAAAGTTTGTAGATCCGGGACAACCATGGATGGAATGTCCTCTCCAAAGTAATGCTTTAATCGATGACCATTCACTTTAAAATTTGGACCATCAGGCTGAGATAACTCAATGGTACCATAAGGATAAACCTTAGCGATAGTAAATGGACCAGACCAACGGGACTTAAGCTTTCCCGAGAAAATCTTCAATCTTGATTTGAAAAGAAGGACTCGATCACCAACGTTGAAAACGCGGTTCTTGATTTTTGAGTCATGAATCTTCTTTGTCTTTTGTTTGTAGATCAAAGAGTTCTCGTATGCTTGATCACGGAGTTCATTTAATTCATTCATTTGAACTTTTCTGTGATCACCAGCTGTCTGAATATCGAAATTTGCATGCTTCAGGGCCCAGTATGCCTTGTGCTCTAACTCAATCGGAAGATGACATGCCTTTCCGTACACTAGCTTGTATGGAGTACACCCGATGGGTGTTTTGTAAGCTGTACGGAAGGCCCAGAGTGCGTCATCCAGTTTATCCGACCAGGATGCACGATTTTCGCCTACTGTCCTTTCAAGAATTCTTTTTATACCACGGTTAGAAACTTCCACCTGCCCACTTGTTTGGGGGTGGTATGCAGTAGAGAGACGGTGGGTAACACCATACTTTTGCATGACACGATCAAATTGGTCATTGCAAAAATGTGTACCACGATCACTGATTATAGCTCTCGGAGTTCCAAACCTAGCAAAAAGAGATTTTAAAAATTTCACAACAACTCGGGCATCGTTGGTGGGTAAAGCTTTTGCTTCAACCCATTTTGACAAATAGTCAACAGCCACGAGTATGTATTTGTTACCTCGAGAAGATGGAAATGGCCCCATAAAGTCAATACCCCAGATGTCAAAGATCTCACAAACTTGAATGGCATTTTGTGGCATTTCATTTCTTTGAGAGATATTTCCGTGACGTTGACAAGCGTCACAAGTTTTGACATAATCGTGGGCATCCTTATAGATAGTGGGCCAATAAAACCCGGAATCAAACACCTTTTTGGCGGTGTAGTTTGGACTATGATGGCCCCCGGTGGGTCCAGCATGGCAAGCTTTGAGAATGTCAAGAGCTTCTTGTCCATAAACACACCGTCGGATGACTTGATCCGCACAGATTTTGAATAAGTAGGGGTCGTCCCAGAAGTAATGTTTAACATCTTTGAAGAATTTGTTCTTCTGTTGGGTCGACATCCCTTTCACAATGAAGTTACCCGCATGGTAATTTGCAAAGTCAGCAAACCATGGGGTGGTAGAATTTCCACGAAAAGAAACCGCATTGAGTGTCTCGAGAGGAAATGTTTCATTTATTTCCTTTTTCTCGAAAACATCTTGGTGAGGGTTTTCTAATCTGGACAGATGATCAGCAGCTAGATTCTCAGCTCCTTTTTTATCACGTATGATGATATCAAATTCTTGCAGGAGGAGAATCCAACGGAGCAATCTCGGCTTTGCATCTTGTTTTGCAAAGAGATATTTGAGAGCCGAGTGATCCGTATACACCACGCATTTGGTCAAGATTAAGTACGGCCGAAACTTCTCAAACGCATACACCACGGCTAATAGCTCTTTTTCTGTGGTGGTGTAATGAGTTTGAGCTTCAGTCATAGTCTTACTTGCGTAGTGGATAGGCTGAAAATGCTTAGCTCTACGTTGCCCTAGGACTGCACCGATAGCAAAATCACTTGCATCGCACATGAGCTCAAAAGGCAAGTCCCAGTCGGGAGCAACGAGAATGGGTGCTTCAGTAAGCTTTTTCTTCAATGTTTCAAAAGCTTCAATGCACTCGGGTGAGAAGATAAAAGGAGCATCTTTTTCAAGAAGATGAGTCATAGGCCGGGCAATTTTAGAAAAATCTTGTATGAATCTACGATAGAAACCGGCATGACCTAAAAAACTCCTAATACCTTTGACGGTAGTAGGATGAGGCAATTTAGCAATAACATTTACTTTTGCTCTATCTACCTCAATCCCATTTTTGGAAATCTTATGGCCAAGGACTATGCCTTCTTTGACCATAAAGTGGCTCTTCTCCCAATTTAGACAAAGATTGGTGTCTTCACACCGTTTTAGCATTTTATCTAAATGGGAGAGACATGTTTGAAACGAGTCCCCAATGACCGAGAAGTCATCCATAAACACCTCCATTGTTTCCCCGATCATGTCGTGGAAAATGGCCATCATACATCGTTGGAACGTGCCAGGGGCGTTACATAAGCCAAAAGGCATACGTCTGTAGGCAAAAGTTCCGTATGGGCAGGTGAATGTGGTCTTCTCTTGATCCTGTGGATCAATGGGAATCTGGAAATACTCCGAGAAACCATCAAGGAAACAATAGTACTCGTTCCCTGCTAATCTCTCAAGCATTTGGTCCATGAAGGGTAGAGGAAAATGGTCTTTACGGGTGGCGTCATTCAACTTACGATAGTCAATGCAAACACGCCATCCCGTAACCAGCCGAGTTGGAATTAACTCGTTATCTTCATTTGTGACAACAGTTATGCCACCCTTTTTAGGAACACAGTGAATTGGGCTAACCCAAGGACTATCTGAGATCGGGTAAATCAATCCTGCATCAAGAAGTTTGATAACCTCCTGTTTGATAACATCATGGATTTTTGGATTCACCCTTCTCTGATGTTGAACTGCTGGCTTGAAGTCATCCTCCATCAAGATTTTGTGAGTACAAAACTCAGGGTTGATACCCTTAATGTCGGAGAGTTTCCAAGCAATTGCTTGTGTGACTTCAAGATCTTTATGAGAGCAGCTTTTTCATCTTTACTCAAATCTCGAGCAATAATGACAGGCAATTTATCATCACCTTCAAGAAATGCATACTCAAGATGAGGAGGTAAGTCCTTAAGCTCAACCTCAGGAAATTTTTCAGTTTTCTCAACTGACTTGACTTCCTTGTTATGAAGCTTGACGGGAGGGAGAGGAGGAGAAGTGTCCTGATTTAACAATTGCTCAAGAAGAATATCTCCCTCCAGATTAATCTCATTTTGATTAATCTCAGCTGGAATTGAATCACTAGTGTGAGGGGTTGATGATGGATCATCATTAAGCAACTTCTCAATAAGAAGTATGTCCCCCTCAATGTCAATTGGAGCATGATCAATTTCCCATGGAACAGAATCACTAGCCAAGTATGCTTCAATCTCTTCCAAGATGAAGTCTCTTCCCTCAAACGGAGTGATAGAAGGAGTAGAATTGGCTATGATAGGTTGAGAAGATGTGGTGGGATCCCCACTCACAGAATTATGAGAATAACCAAGAATTTCTTGAGAGTACTCTTCAGAAGCAACATCAATGATATATATTCGGTTAACCGACTCAGAATCATAGTTTGCGGAGTACCTCGAAGTTTGATCAAGGTTAAAGGTGACAGCTTCATTACCAACACGTAATGTGATTTCTTGCTCAAATACATCAATGAGAGCACGGCCCGTTCTCAGGAATCCTCGACCAACAATGAGAGGAACCCGATGATCGGCATCAAAATCAACAACCACAAAGTCAGCTGGGAAATGGAACTTTCCTACTTTCACAAATACGTCCTCGGCAATGCCAAGAGGACGGGATATGGAACGATCTGCAAGCTCGAGAGTCATGCATGTAGGAGTAAGATCCGGAAGAGAGAGTTTCTTCCATACTGAATAAGGCATCAGATTGATGCTTGCACCAAGATCGGCTAGGGCAAAGCATTCAACCATTCCTGGAAATACACAAGGTAAGAGAAATTTCCCAGGATCTCCAAGCTTTTTTGGAAGCTTCTTCAAGATAACTGCTGAGCAGTTCTCGTTTAGAGGAGTTTTTGCCATTTCAAACAGCTTTTCCTTATTGCTTAACATGTGTTTGAGAGTTGATGCAAACTTGGGCATCAGCATGATAGCATCCGCAAAGCTTATGTCAAAATGTAACTCTTGGAAAATTTGGAAAAATTTGTCCATTTGATGACTGGCTTTCTCGCGGAGCTTTTGCTCATTCAAACGTGATGGGTAAGGAATAGAAGATTTGGATTTCTGGTTTTCAACGGGAGCTACAGGAGGCTCAAAAACAACTCCTGGATTTGATTTGGGTTTCTGGACAACTTGAGGTTGGACTACCGAAGGTGGGACGTGTGCGGTACTTCGTGGGCTTGAAAAATGCACCTTGTCCGTTGTATCCTTGGTAACTTGACTCATTGCTCCAGGTGGAGGAGGCATTGGAGTCAAAGGTCCATTGTGTGTCCTAGGTTCACTTTCCACTACCTTTGGGAGAGAAGAAGAAGAGGTAGTAGGAATAGCAGGTCCATCATATGAAACACCACTTCTGGTTGTGATCGCCTTTGCATCGCCCCTCGAGTTAGCGACCGTGTTGCTCGGAAGTTTTCCTGAGCCCGAGGGTTGATCATTTAAAGACTTCTTAAGATCAGCAATCTGACTGACCAACAACCTGTTCATTTCATCTTGGGATTTCATGAATTGCTTCAACAACTCATCAGATGATGGTCCAGTTGGAACAATGGCGGGAGGTGGATTAGGAAAATTCTGGCCTCTAATGTTAGGATTAGGGCCTTGATTTTGAAAATTTCCTTGATTAGGATTCATATTCCCATGAAATTGATTCCCTCGATTGAAATTGTTTTGATTAAGGTTCCCTTGATGTTGGAAACCTTGATTTGGTGTAGGATAGAAATTACCTTGGTTTTGATAACCTTGGTTCATTCTAGGTTGGTTCTGATTCCGGTTTTGCATGTTATGATTCTGGTTAAAACCGGGTGGTGCCTGATTAGTGTTAGCACGGTAGTGTGGTTCATTTTGAGGACGGTATTGATTACCTCCCTGATGTGAAGCACCGGCTAGAGCATTGGCTTCAAATGGACTACCATCGGTGGCAGTACAGTTGTAGTATGCATGAGGACCACCACAAGTAACACAACTCTCGACTTTCTTCACTTCACCATGTGTTGGTGTCTGTGTGAAAGTGACTTTCTTTTGGTTAGCAAGAACCAAAGCCTGAACAATATCTGTGAGTTTGTCAATCTTAGCATCGGTGCTAGATGTACTCACAGGAGATGAAGAAGAAGGTCCAGCATGAGACTGATATGTCTTTGATCGGAAAGGGCGGACCTGAGACTTATTCTCAATGATTTGCAAGGCTTCTTTGGTGGTCTTGCTCAGGAAATTACCTCCCGCGGAGGCATTTAAAGAGTCTTGATTGGTCTGGTTCAGACCATTGTAGAAAGTATCCATTTGCATTAATTCGGTAAAACCATGATGCGGACACTTGCGAAGCAACTCTTTGTAACGATCCCATGCCTCCCCGAATGATTCATCAAATCTCTGAGAAAATTTCATTATCTCATTCTTAAGACTTGTAGTTCGGGATGGAGGATAGAACTCGTTAACGAACTTGGTGACTAGATCTTCCCATGTCTCAATAGAACGAGGGGTTGTTTCTCAAGCCAATTCTGGGCTTGTCCCTCTAGAGAAAATGGGAACAGAAGAAGCTTGATAGCTTCATGTGGGACATTCTTGTACTTGATGGTAGATGCAATCTTGTTAAACCATCGAATGTGTGCATGAGGATCATCCCGCTCAAAACCATAGAATTGGCTTTGGGTTACTAGATTAAGCAACCCGGTTTTGAGCTCAAAGGTATCAGCCACGATGGCTGGGACAACAATAGCATCTCCGTAACCCTCGATGGGTGCTTGGAGAAGCTCATTCATGGGCTTATCTTCTGCCATTACGACAGGTGGTGGTGGTGGTAGACGTTCCTCAGTCACGGCTGAAGGAGCAGAACGTCCTCTACGTCTACGAGGAATATTTGCAAGCTCAGAAAGTGGACTTGTAGAACTGGAAGAACGAGTGCGCATGCACTAAGTATAAAAATCAATTTTCAAAACAAATGCGAGGCAAAACGACAAGTGAACTTAACCAATAATCACAAATGAAATGGCTTCTTTGAAAAACGTACACCAAATCACAAGGACACAAAGGCAAGTTTTAAATCTGTTGTTCGGGAACTTATTATGGTCACACCCCCAGTTAGTAGGTGTACTGCCTTGATTTGCGGTGGTTGATTTTTATGTATTAATTAAGTACCACTGAAAAGACGTAGGTTTAGATTTGTGCTAAGGGTTGAAAAACTTTTGGACAATATTTTTGGTATCGTCTCGTTTAACCAAATCGTATCTCTTTAAGAATCACCTCAAAGAAAATACAAGATAGAAAACGTTCCGATTGTTTTGTTGTTATATATATATATATATTTTTTTGGGTTTGATAACACTTTAGGAAAAGTGCTAATGAACTTTTTGATATTTTATATCTTTACAAAAAAAAACTTTTTACAAACGGTGGTATATGTGCAAGAATGGGTCTGAAAAAGGTTTAACACACGCTAAAGCCTCCCCGGCAGCGGCGCCAAAATTTGATTGGTGCTTGGATATGGGCCAGTTGGATTTAGGACTTGGGTTGGATTTGTGATATATAGGGTCCGGTTTGGTTTAGTAGAGATAACACAAGGACTAGATTTGCAACTTCTCCAAACTTATCACAAGGACCAAACTTGACAAACTTTGATAGTACAAGGATAACTTTTGCATAAAATTCCATTTTAAAATATCCAAGGACTAATTTTGCAATTTTCCAAACTTTAAGGACCTTTTCTGCCATTTGACCAAAAACTCATTCAAGGATCATTTTTGACAACTTAGAATATTTCAAGGACCTTGAATGATAAAATTACACATTTTGATTTACCAGGGACTGTTTTTGACAACTTTTGAAACTTGGGGGACTAAAACTGCCAATTTTGCAAACTTGAATCATTTTTCATCTGATTTTGATATTTTTGCATTTAAAACACATAAAACACTGATTTGTGATATTTTCATCATTTTGATGCATTTTTGAGTGTTTTCAGATGATTTTGCAGTTTAGATTGTACAAAAATGATGAGTATTTAGACACTCATCAGACGTTGTGAAGGCTTCTCCGCCATAAGGAGTTGGTGTCGTGTAGTGATTACGAACTCTCGAGTAGGTGACTCGGGGAGTGGAGTAGGGCAAGGAAGGTGTCCTTGTAGCCGAACCACTATAAATCCTCGTGTTGGTTTGTCTATCCTTTTACTTATCGCTTTACGTTTATTCTTGCATTACATTGTTTATTTTCTATGTGGTTGATGTCTATGTTTGTGATACATACTTGGTCTTTCATATAGTCACAAACTATATTTAACACTTTACATATTATGACACGCTTGATCAAGAAAAAGTAACCGGACTAATAATGGTGAAACTTGATTTATAATGAACCATTAATTTTGCGGAATCTTATGTGATATTAAGGGGTTGGCCTTACATGCCGTAATGCGTTAAATGCATCCTCGCGTCGAGATTAGGAAGTGCAATGGTTTATACTATATTTGATACAAAAGTTTTAAGTTTGAAGCGGAAACGTATTCACCCCCCCCCCCCCCTCTACGTTTTCACAATTGGTATCAGAGCGGGTTGGCTCTAGTTTTTAAAACAAATGGTTTTCAAAACGAGTAAGGTCCTCGTATCAAATTTTTGGTGAAGTCAAGCATAATATGAAAAGTGTTTTGTTGATTTTTTTCTTTGAAGTTTTGTTGTTAGATATCTTGTTAATCAAGCTTGAATAAAGGTAAAAATGGTTAATATAACTTCACTAAAAAATCTACAAAGGTTAAACCTTTTCATCGGGTCAAAACGTACATTTTTGTAATTTTGTGTCAGATCCGCGGATCCCTCAGCTTACACTGGACGGATCCCTCAAGCAAGGGATCCGTGGTACAGAAGACAGTTTTTGTTTGAATTTCAAAAATTCATAACTAATTAACCGTAAGTCGTTAGAAGTCGTGCCACCTATCGTTTTAAAGGTATTTGAGTCTACTTTCATTTAAAAATGATTTCATAAACTGATTCAAAACAATAATTTACAGAATCATTGATTTATAATAGAAAGTCATTTTTCGGTCATAACTTTTGCACAAACTTTTGATCTAATTGGATACAGATGTTTTCGCTTTTGAATAACAATGTGTCATATTTTGAAATTAAGGTTTTGATCATATTTATAAATATAAAAGAAACTAATCAAGCTTGGTATACATGTTTATATTTAACACAAAGCGATGAAAAGAACTTTCGTATGCTATGCTAAATGATAAATTGTCTTCTTTGCATTACTTGATTATTTACTTATCTCAAATTGCTTTTGTGCTTGTTTGATTGAATAACATATGTGGTTTCCTTACCTTGCTATTCATTCTCTTGTTTGTCGATTTAGTAATATTCTACTAATCAATGTGCTATTTGAAGGAGTGTTTGGGATAACATCTAGTTGTGTCGAAAATGTTCGATACTTAGATAAGTCATATAGGTTGAAAAATGTTAAAGCATATAACACACTAAATGGATTTTTGATTGAGTTTGTCATGTGTGTAACATAAATGTTTTATGTGCTTATATGATTTCTTTTGTTCTTGTATCGTTTTCTAAAAACAACAAGAATGTACATCGGATCATAACCTACACTTGTGTTGATGATGTACTCTCCCATTTTCCTTTTCATGATCGCTCTCCAAGCTTCATAGTAGGATTGAAAACTTGATTACTTCATCCGATATACTCAAGTAAATTATTTTGCAACGCAAATATAATTGTTCATATCCGAAAGTCCAAACTCAAGATTTCCAACAACATATGTTGAACTAGCTCATCCAACCATTTTTTGTTGTTCACCATATGGACAACTTTTTAATTTATTTTTAACATGACACCTTCGTCACCTTAGTTGTCTCAAGTATAATATTAAACGAAGCAAAGTATCATCATTGTTACTCTTCGATAGGCCATTATACGAATATAAATTTTCCTAACTTGAGAATGAATATTGGAGAACTTATTGCACTAGAAACTCAATTTGACCTAACGGTTGAATTGCTTCCTTGATAGAAGTTGGGTATGTGGAATCACCCGTAAAAATGGTCGTGTTTAGCCGTAATTGAGCACCGCTAGTAATAGTCTCATATTCATTCTCTCACTTGGGAAATTTATACTCCTAGGTTTTCCTGAAGTAAGTTTACAATGGAAATACTTTGCATTGTCTTAGGATTACTAATCAAAAAAGTTGTAAAATTAATTTTTATTTTAGTTAATCACAACCACTTGCCTCATCAAGCGATTATCTTGCTTTGATCGAGAAGAACTACATGACTTCATGGATGAAGCTCATTGTACGCTAATCATCATCCATAATAACTATATTGTCCTAAACTAGCACCTCACAACTCTTTTGTCTTGAACACCATCATGTGATCTTTTCTTTCAAGACACATACCTTGCATATCATTGTTAGTGTAAATGATTTACTAATCTAGACCGTAAATTTGTTTTAGGCTTCTTGAATAGTGCTTGTTAAGTTTGCTAAACCTTTATGTTATTTATGAGCTCGATCTCATTTGATTGCCTATATGTGATCTCTACATGCTCTCCTTGCTTTGCTTAACGTGTATACATGTGTGCTTGTTGTAAAAACCACTAGTTACCATCAATCATTTTCTCTTGATCATTTAAGACCATCTTCATGTAAGACACTTAAGAGACTGAGTAACTTAGGATATGTAGGTGCTGGACCTTGATAGAACCCAATCACCTCTTTTTTACCTCATCTGTTAGCCGGATCCCTAGACTTAAGCTAGTCGGATCCCTCTAGTGAGGGAACCGGTGGAACCGTGGAACAGTAGGAACTTTATCTCTTTAGATAATCATTTCAAATTTCCTTTATCCCACACAAGCACTTGTTCAACACTTAGGATTATCTGTTTCCTATATGTTTATAAATGAGTTGCATTTATATGAGTCTTTACGTGTTCTTCCTTTTTGTTTCATGATTTTATGTGAACAATTTATCCATTGGTATAAATGTTTTCCTTTTGTACTAACTCTTTTGGATTCTTGTAGGATGACAATAGTCGATTTCATCATCAAGTCAAGTTGTGCTCATTCGCACATTTTTTGTTATTTCTAATCTTGCATCATCCTAACCATCTTATTCCACTTTTATCACTACTCACAAAGTTATCATGTCTACCACCTCTATTGAGTCATCAACCAAGTCAAAGATTCACCTTGATACCTTTCATCACCTCTACCACAACTTCCATACCTCTAAGTTATAATGATGATTTCTATCATTATCAACGTGTCCAAAGGTTTAGTTCATGATCTACGTGATGAAGTATGTCTCATGTTCTACCACATCCTACTTGTGTCAACCACAACCTCAAACCACAAGCTACTTGTGTCAACCACATCCTACAAAGTGTCTCACTACCACTACAATTCATGGTCACTCAACCATCCTTCACAAACATCTATGTTGTCAATAGCCAAGTGAGTTTCGTAATGAAATGCGTCTCATCCCTAAGCACATTTTTCTCTTACCTTGAACAAACCTTACAACCTCTAAACCAACCATGATGATGCAAGTAGTAGGATTATTCTCTTTTTGACACTAATCCTTTCTTTGTAGGTTCATATATATACACTTTGATGTGTATGGGATTCTCGTCTATTTATGGACGAATTTTACACTAATTTTTTTGTAGGTTCTTCTTGACGCCCTCAAGCTAGGGGGAGCTTCCGTCGAGCATTTATAAAGTGCATCATATGACTTAATCGTCTAAGGACGAATATAATTTTGAACTAACTTTTTGTTTTGTAGATTTTCAAAACACACTAGGAGAACTTGACGCTCTCAATAAAGGGGAGTTTTTCGTCAAAGCAAAAACATTGCAAATTTTGAAATAATTTCGTCTTAGCCTTCCTAAAATACTTGACGCCTTTAACAAGGGGGAGCATGCACACATTCATTCTTCAAAATTCCTTTATGTTTCAACAAAAGGGAGATTTCCTTCTCATCATATATTTTTCCTTTTTCTTTTCATCTTAACACTAACCTTGATGTAGGTTAAGCCTCAAAAATTTGATCCATTGAGCCGTTGGCAATAATGGTTATAATTCAAAGGATCTTTCTATTTTTTTGTGTGATTCTCTAGGTTCCTCTTAAAGGCGAGATCACCACCTTTTGAAGATGTGCAAGCTCAAGGTCATGAGTTGCTAAGCTTCGTCATTAGTGTTTCGTGTTGAAGGTATTGGCGTGGTGTGCCAATTGGAGCAATAAGGTATTTTCGTTTTAACTTCACTAGGGATGACGCAAACTCGCCATTCTTGGGAGAAATTAAGTTTAAAGGACACACCCTTTTTGTTTCGACAAAAGGGGAGAAGAGTGTAAACGGAAAAGGTAATGTATAGAAAGTACGGACACAAGTAACTTTGACATTTTACCTATCTATTACGTTTATATATATTTTGTCATCATCAAAAAGGGGGAGATTGTTAGTGCAAATATTACGATATTTAATCTATACATTCTCATTTGTTTTGTTGATGACAAACATGTAACTTGTAATACATAACGTAAAATGTATAAGTTACTTGTAATTATATATTGTCTCAACACCTCTCGACGACTCAAGTCCTTGTATGCTACAACATAGGTTCGTACATGTTTGTTATGTTGCGTTATGATCAAACCCCCAACAAACCATTAAAACATGTTTAGTTAAATAGTTTATGTATAACAACTAGTGTTTACATATTGGGTAAATATATACATAACTAGTATGTATTATAAGGGGTAATATAAATGGGTAGAAAACTTAAGTATTTGACCCATTGACCAAATACATTGAATGTAGTTGGGTAAAACCCAAAGTCCATAACCCATACCTAATGTCTAGATACATTGTACCTTGGTGAGCACTCAAAACCATAGACTAGATGCATTGCATCTTGTAGATACATTGAATCTACTTGGTACCCATAACCCATGACCCATACCCAATGTCTAGATACATTGTACCCTTGGTGGGCACTCAAAACCATGGACTAGATACATTGCATCTTATAGATACATTGAATCTACTTGGTACCCATAACTCATAACCCATGACCCATGACCCAAAACCCATGGGTAAAAAGGAGCGTCCCACGGATCCCCAGTAATACACTGGACGGATCCCTCAAGGGAGGGATCCGTGGGATCCGGGGAACAGTGGCTAGTTTTCTTCTATAAATAGTGAGCCATTTCTTCATTGTTCCATACACTTTCACACATAGTTTCTCTCCACCATTTATAGGATAGTTAGATCATTAGGAAACATGTAAACCACCCACATCTCATATGATCATAATGCTTCTAACTTTCATTTGTTGTAAGCATACTCCCGAAGTGATCCTCCAAAGCAAGCTTAGAGATCTTGCTTCCTTACCTACTGAAGTGATCACCCATCACAAGATACAAGCACATGAAGATCTTCTACAACAAGCTTGGGGAACTTGTCATCTTCATTCATAGAAGACTAACTACATCATGCTTTGGGTTCTTGATGTTTAGTCTAGGATTTCATATCCGTTAGACACATTGTCTTGGATAATGTCTAGTATCATATTCTTGTATCTATGACTAGACTAGACTAGATGGTTTATGTGTTTGTGCCATAAAACACAAGGTTTGTTATGTTGGGCCACAAAACATAACGGGTGTCATAGATGTATCAAAGGCATTAGTGAAGAGTGTCGAAGATCCGTATTGAAGGTATTAGTGAAAGGTGCTGAAGGATCGTGTCAATGGCATTAGTGGAAGATTCCTAGGGTGTACATTCGATTTGGTGTGTTTCGATGTACAAGATAGAGTAGTATTGGATCCAAGGATGGTGATATCCTTGATGGTGTTGTAACAAGGAGTAGATCTCCTTGAGATTAGGTGTTGTGTCGTGATGGGTAGTAGTTCCTCCATAATGGAACTAGGTGCTTAGCCTAGTACCTAATAAAGGGTAGGCGATGTTGTGATAGGTGTAGTTCACCTTGGTGTAAAAGAACTAGGTGCTTAGCCTAGTACCTAATAAAGGGTAGGCTACGTTGTGATAGGTGTGGTTCACCTTGGAGTGAAAGAACCCGGTGGTTAGCCTAGTACCGGAAAAAGAGTAGGCGACGTTGTGAAGGCTTCTCCGCCATAAGGAGTTGGTGTCGTGTAGTGATTACGAACTCTCGAGTAGGTGACTCGGGGAGTGGAGTAGGGCAAGGAAGGTGTCCTTGTAGCTGAACCACTATAAATCCTCGTGTTGGTTTGTCTATCCTTTTACTTATCGCTTTACGTTTATTCTTGCATTACATTGTTTATTTTCTATGTGGTTGATGTCTATGTTTGTGATACATACTTGGTCTTTCATATAGTCACAAACTATATTTAACACTTTACATATTATGACACGCTTGATCAAGAAAAAGCAACCGGACTAATAATGGTGAAACTTGATTTATAATGAACCATTAATCTTGCGGAATCTTATGTGATATTAAGGGGTTGGCCTTACATGCCGTAATGCGTTAAATGCATCCTCGCGTCGAGATTAGGAAGTGCAATGGTTTATACTATATTTGATACAAAAGTTTTAAGTTTGAAACGGAAACGTATTCACCCCCCCCCCTCTACGTTTTCACAAACCCAAACGACCCATTATAGGCAGTTATGCAAAGTTAGTTATACTTGGCAGTTATCACCAAAAGTCACAATGGTTGGAGGATGAAATAACTGTCAAGTTGTGTCGTTTAGTAAACTATATATATGTTTTCTTCTTCAGAAAACATATAACAACATTTCTAGTATCGTAATGCAATTTCTATTTTAGTATATCTCATTTTTCTACCCATTACTGTTACATTGAATCATACACAGAATCACACATCTTTGTCAAACATGAAACATCTTTTGAAACCCAAAATTATTGGTCACAAGCCTGCGTACAACAGACACGACCACTTAAGTATAGGCATGACTAAGATAAGAAAATAATCATACTTCAAATGTATGTAAGAGATGTCTTAAGCTGCTAATCAACTTAATATGTTCCATCAATCCATCTCCATAGCTAAAGCTTAAATAATATAAAACTCAAATGAATAAAACTAATTTACATGTTTCATCGTTATTGGTTGCTATGAGTTCAGGTCAGCAACTAGAGATCTTTTGATCAAAGATCTCCAGCGGCATTAATTTACGGTAGATGCATCCCACATTGCCTGAGAGAAGGTTACATGCAAGATGGGTGAGGCAATAAAAGCATTGTCCCATAGTTTTATTAAAGATACCTTTTTTGGCCTTTTGGCTAAGATAAAGTGTAGTATCTGTTCTTATCACTTTAATATCCGATATGTAAGTTATCGGCTCACTCGATATTAATATTATTTTTTATGGGGAAAGACACACCACAATTGCTTGCTATTGGGGTCTTTGCGAGTTGCTTTGGCGTTGCACTACAGCCTTAGTCTGGCTGATCACCCATCAAATCTCAGTTTGAAAATAAATTTAAAATCAACTTTTATGTTCAAGCAAAACCTGTTTACTCGCAATCATTATATATGGTTTTCCCTTTTTTTGCGTACTGGTTTGTATTAGTTGGCTAACTATAAACTATTGAGTATTGCACTGCTCTCATTCTTGGAGATCACTTAAGAATTTACATGAAATTTTGCATAGCTTATTCACATTTTAAGATGGTATTGGCCAGTCTGCTCTAGGCATATTGAACATTTTCAAAACCTGCATGGAGTTAAGCACATAACTGATAACATCCTAACATACTAACACGAATAAAAAAATGTAAGATGAGTGGTTTGTAGGCATTATGAAAACATGATGTCAGCTTTAATCAGTGTTTAAACAAAGTTTGAAACAAAGTGCCTTCGGGTTTGCTTCATTCTAAGTAGTTAGATATCATATTTAGTACTCCCAAAGTTTTCATTAGATCTCGAGAGGGAATAATTGTTTGCCATGAGGATAAACATTCACTTATTATGCAATAAATCAAAATTGACATAATTCTATCTCAGCGAAGAGACACAGTATCTTACAGCTAAATACACCAAATTAAAAAAAAAAAAAAAAAAAAAAAAAAAAAAAAAAAAAAATCGCCTGAAGAAACTTTTTGGACATTCTACCACTCCATTTGTCCTAAAACATTTCGCCAGAAGATTTTTTTTGATGAAATGGGGTATTGATAATTTTTGTAATGTTAAGTTCATTTGTGTTGTTAATAAAAGACAGATGTGTGTATATTACACAATAAATGAACCTAGAGATGCACTACTACATGGTATCTGTTTACTGTTTGACTTCCAAAGTCAAACCTTTTATCTGTTTGACTTCCAAAGTTAAACCTTTTATCTCTAAATCAATAGTTATATCATACAAACTTGGTTAAGAGGCAAATGATAAATGGTCGTATATTTGGAAGAGAAAAAGTGACATTAATCTTCTATTTTGATAGACGTCGGGGTTAATATGTTGGATTGAAGTATAAGTGCTTATAACAGTATAACTACTGTCAATTGTAGTAACATAGCAACTTCTGTTTCAGTTACTTCAAACTTGAACAACCAAATGAATGTGTCTTTATATCTCAATTCTTAAAAGGGTATGTTTATGATCTGTAAACATGGTTTTCGGATGGATACGAAGTATAGCAAAAAAATTCACATAACCTATATACACAATTATTACATCCTCTTTGACATTTCATTACAAACAATTCATTAATACTATTTAGTATCTGATATCAAGCTTAAACTTCTGCAAATTTATTAGAGAAAGAAAGATTATAACAAATGCAAGACGATAGTATAGTATCAACAGACAATTCTAATAAGTTTTCACGAGAATTCTGAGTACAAATTCACTATAAACCAATAACTCTGCATATCATATGCACTATAAAGAATGATCGCTATCACTAATTACACGCTACTTAGTACCTCACCATCAATATTTGCTCGTTAAACTCATTTGGACAGGCTTAATCTCACTGGAATTCTTACTTCATTTAATCTAGCATCTGCGGCCCTATCTAACCAAGGAGAGAAAGCATAACTCGCTCTATTAGAAGATATCCACAACTCATCATCATTACCTTCGGCGTCACTACCTTCTTCATCACTACCTTCATAACCACTACCTTCATCATCAGAGAACGATGTATAAGAGGTAATGGCATTTATGTCTAAAATGTTTTGTGATTCGTCAACCTCATTGGCATCATAATCAACAAACTCTTTTACATACGGATGATCTAATAACATATCAACAGATAATCTACGGCCGACCTTCTTACACAAACAACCCTTCAAGAAACTCTGAGCTTCATCCGATAAACTACTAGAACTAATAACCGACTCAATTTCATTTCATAACCAACACGTCTCAAAACCTCATTCTTACCCAAATCTTTATACGCAATCCAAAGTTGTTTACCGGTCAACATCTCAAATACAATACACCCAAACGCCCAAATATCAGCAGGACGTTTTTGAACACCACTAATCACAGCTTCTGGTGAGAAATACAACGGGTTACCCCTCCAATAACGACCCGGACGCTTCTTCTTAAACTGCTTCACCCTCTTAGCAAATCCCAGATCACCAACTTTAGCAATAAAACCATCATTACTCTTATTAGGAACAAGCAATATATTCTCAGGTTTTAAATCACAATGAACATACCCTCGTTTATGCACATGACTCAACCCTTTAAGAATCGATCTAGCATAACGCTTAACATCTTTTTCCAACAACCCTTTACTACCCGGGTTCTTTATAACATCAGCTAGGGTTCCACCAGAAGCAAACTCAAATAACAAATTATAAACCATCTGATTCTTCTCAAGAGTAATCTCCTCCCCAAAACACTTGATCACATTCGCAGACCCTCGGATATTATCCATAACCTCTTTTTCCTTCTGAATAGAACCCGAAACAGACACTTCTGCAGATTTAACAGCCATAATGGATGGATATGAACTATACATGGATTGCGTATTCTTATTATTAGCAATGAAAACATAACCATAACTAGCTTTACCAACAACTGAGCGTCTAATCCAAGGAGCATCATCCCCATTATCTTCTTGTTTACTTCTTTTCGCTTTGTCAGGGTTTTCTTTACTAGCAAGGCTTCGTTTCTTCATACTCGACACGTTCAAGTTCAACAACATTGCATTGAGGGTTTTTGGTAACTTGGGGTTTGAGGAATGAAAACTGAAGAGATGAAAAAAGGGTTAGGGTTTGAAAGATGGTAATATTTGATGAATGATGGGAGTTTATATAGAAAAAGGGTTTTATAACTGAATTAATGGGTTTTTTCCCTTGTATGGCACGTTTTGTTTTAATTCTTGTCATGAGAAGTAATTGTGAGAAAATATATATATATTTTTTTTGTTGCTTCAACTGGATGTCTATTTTTCGATTTTGGGGCTGTTTGTTTAAGCTTATATGTTGCTTCAAATTTCGCTTATTTTGAGAATTTTGAGCTTATATAAGTTTATTATATGATATGATAAATTTATATAAAACCCATAAGCTTTAAAAATTTATCATATCATATAATAAAATTTAAAGAATGGAAAGGGATGGGATGGGAAGGGCAAAGTAGGGGATGGGATGAGAAGAAAGTGGTTATTTATTTTTGTGTTCTTGAGTTTTTCTTAAAGTAGCAAAGAAAGGAAATGAAGTTATACAAATTACCAATATACCCACGTTTATATATGAAGAAAGATAATTGGAAAAAGGATGCGAGAGTACCAGCCGTTTTTTGGGTCACAAGAAAACCATCTCTCCCGACAGGTAAGTACTTTTTTGTTTTCTCTTTTAGCTTTTTCAAAACCAGATAACTGCTTGTACTTAAAACCTTTCAAATGCCATACTTGCTTTTTTGCTACAATTGTGTGGAAATCATTACCCTGAGATAACGAAAACTTCATGTTTTAAAAGTTTTGGCAAACAGGCAAATCATGAAAGGCAATTATGCATTTAAGTGCTTATAAATCTGTTAAAACCCACTCAATATTGCATTTCTATCGAGATGCCAACAATTTGGTTCACGATATTATTATAAAAAGTAATGATTAACATTGATTCTGGTTCACAAAATCTCTTCGTATATTTTTCCTAATACTTTTACCTTTTTGCCTATCAGAAAACTCCTTGTTCGTTTTTTTCATAAAATTGCTAATGGTACAATGAGTAGATAAAAAAAACAAATACTTGCAAGACAGAGTGCCAGCCGATTGAATGCAGACGAATGATGTGATATGGGAGAATTAGGTCAAAAAATATATAGATCGTGCATGAAGATTGAGGATAATATTGTAATTAAACAAATGCCTGTAATGTTTTATACCTATTTCCCTTCCCAATCCGCCCAAAATTAGACGGAACAAAAATACACACAAAAGCCCATCCCTTCCCTCCCTCCCACCTTCCCGTCCCCTACCTTTCCATCTTAAAAAAACTCAAGAACTCTTCTTTTTTTTATTTCCCTTCCCCTCCCCTTCCATTACTTTTAAAAAAAAACTAGAGAACAGAGCATAAAATTGGAACTGATGACGTAAACTGAAATCAAATAAACCAATAAACCCACTAATAAACTTAAACAAACTCCCCCTTTAATCTGTCAAAACAAGTGTCTACTTCCATGTTACACTTTTGCTAATATTGATATAGAAAAAGGTTAATTGCCTTAAAATGTATTTAACTTACCATTTTTTGTAGTTCTGTGCAGTGGATTTTTTTTCCTAATAAAATATAAAACTTTGATTTGTGTTTTTCTGTGTATCCTATGACTATTTTACCTCTCGGTAAATTGATACCAAAAGGGAAAATGGTCATTTTACACAAGCTATACATACAAAAGCACGGATTCAAAAGTTCTGTGATTTAATAAGAATAACAAAAGTTCATTACACAATACTATAAAAAATGGTAAGTTAGATAGATTTTCAGACAATTACCTTATAGAAAATGCTAAACATATATCTGAATTTTATGTTTAATTGATACCGAGAGTTAAAATGGTCATTTTTAACCAGCTGAACATACTCGAAAGCACGGATTCAAAAATTCTGTGATTTAATAGGAAAAACAAAAGTTCATTACACGAAACTATAAAAAAATGATAAGTTAGATACATTTTGAGTCAATTACTCTATAGAAAATGCTAAACATAGCTCTGAATGTTATGAATGTTATGTTTAATACGTTAGGACATGCATCATATTGTATCAACAAAAATAACCGCACATCTTTACAAATAGAAAAATGATAGTTGGGCCTAACTATTAAGCCTAAATCTAGACCTACACATATGATTGGGACACCTGGCATTGATTTTAATTCTGAAAAACCAACTTTTATTATTCCTCATTTACCCCTCCCTTAATAATTAACAGAATCGCTCCTTAATAGTTAACACAATCTCCTGCTCCCATAGAACCCCATCAGTCCCCACTTTCCCGCCAAAATCTCTAGGTCATCACAGTTGTGTTTTGTAATTGTTATTCTCGAAACCCTAATTCTAGTTAGTCGCATGCGTCCTTCTTAACGATATCAGGTACGTCAAACCTTTTAATTGCATGGTTTCAATCCTTTACAAATATATGTTATGAATATGAATGCTATTTAATTGCATGGTTTCTGTCTTTTAAAAGCTTATACTAGATTCCGTCATATAAACTATTAACTCCAGTTATGAATGCTATTTAATTGCTTGCGTAGAGAAGGTAAAAAGTTGTTGTTGTATGTTAGTAATTAACCTGAAAAGGTTAAAAAGAATTGTATTGGAAAGTAGAAAGACTTCGGCTCATTATGTGTATCATTCAAAGGGTCCACGTTTATACATCAGAGAATAGATGCTTGCTGCCAAGACAAATTAATCATATTACTCGTATTTTGTAATTTAAGGGTTCATAATTATATCAGTTCCTTAGAAGTTACGTGTATAGTAACATATATACCTAACGTGTATCTAGTCTAGTCAGCATTTGAATGTTTTGAGTTATAAGAATGTCGAATGGTGTTGTTTGATGATTTCTAACTTCTAGCTGTTAGTGGATTTGTGCAGAGATTCATTGCCTAAAACTGTTTCAAGAATGGAAGTTAATGTATCTGATGTGATTGATTTCGCGTCTGATCCATTTATGTGTTCAGAATCAACACAGACAATGCACAATAGTACGAGTCTAAATTCTCAAGATGTTGAAACGTCCCCTATTCAAAATGATCCGATTCAACTAATTCCAGAAGATGTTGAACCTTCTCATACGCAACATATTCCTAGTATTCCTACTGCCGGTATGAAGTTTGATACAGAAGAGAAACTTTATGATTATTTTAATGCATACGCCTACAAAGTTGGATTTGGAGTTCGAAGAGTAAGTGTAAGAAATGAAGATGATAGAACATACTACGCTATTGGATGTTATAAAGGAGGGGTACATAAGAGTAATCCTGAATCGACGAGGACAAGATTGGTGACCAAAACAGATTGTAAAGCAAAAGTTAATGTGATTGTTTATGATAATGGAACATGCATGATATCTCGTGTATTTTTGGAGCATAATCATGCTCTAAGTCCCTCGAAATCACGATATATACGGTCCCATAAGAAAATGGATACATACACTAAACGAAGACTGGAATTGAACGATTATGCTGGGATTCCATTAAACAAAAACTTTCATTCATTAGTAGTTGAAGCTAATGGTTACGAGAACTTGCCATTTGGTGAGAGAGAATGTAGAAACTACATTGCAAAAGCAAGACAACTACGACTTGGGACTGGAGATGCCGAAGCACTTCATGAGTATTTTGTTCGTATGCAAAGGCGAAACAAAAGTTTCTTTTACGCGATGGACATCGATGATGATGGTCGTTTGAAAAATGTGTTTTGGGCAGATGCAAGGTCTAGGGCTAGTTACGAATCATTTGGGGATGTTGTGTCTTTTGACAGCACTTACTTAACTAACGAGTATAGTATGCCCTTTGCTCCTTTTGTTGGGGTGAATCACCATGGGCAATCTATCTTATTTGGATGTGGCTTACTATCGGGTGAGGATAAAGAGACGTATGCATGGTTATTCAGGTTATGGCTAGAATGCATGGACGGACGGCCACCAAAAGCAATAATAAATGACCAGTGTCCATCAATGAAAGTAGCAGTGGCAAAAGTGTTCCCGGAAGCTCGTCATCGTCTTTGCCTTTGGCATATAATGAAAAAGATCCCCCAGAAATTAGGTGGGTATATTGAATATAAAGCAATAAAGAAGACTTTAAAAACCCTTGTGTACGAGTCTTTGGAGCGTCAGGATTTTGAAGAAGGTTGGTCAAAAATGATTAAAGATTATAGTCTCGAAGAAAATGAGTGGCTATGTTCATTGTTTGATGATCGAAAGCGTTGGGTACCCGTCTATGTAAAAGAAATATTTTGGGCGGGTATGTCTACGACACAAAGAAGTGAAAGCATGAATGCATTTTTCGATGGGTATGTTAATTCAAAAACGTCCTTGAGACAATTTGTTGAGCAATATGATAATGCATTGAAAAGCAAGATGGAAAAAGAAAACATGGCTGATTTTGATTCACTAAATTCTTCATACAAATTGTTAACTCAATTTTTTATTGAGAGACAATTTCACGAATCCTATACAAATGCAATTTTCAAGTTGTTTCAAGATGAGTTAAAAGGTATGCTTTGTTGCAATTTTTCAATGTTCAAGACTGATGGCATGCTATCCACATTTCATGTGACTGATATTTTTCAAGGAAAACAAGGAAGAAGGAGAGTTGTACATACAGTGAATTATAATGAAGTCAACTGTGATATCGAATGCTCTTGTCATTTGTTTGAGTTAAGAGGAATTGTTTGCAGGCACATGATGAAAATCTTGATTGATAAGGATGTTAAAGAAATTCCATCACGTTATATATTGACTCGATGGAGGAAAGATGTTAAACATCGACACTATTATGTGACAAATTGTTATGACGAATTTAAGAGTGGGGAGCAAGCGAAACAATTTGATCAGTTGTGTGGTAACTTCTATGAAGCTGCACATATTGCAAATTCTCATGAAAAGTATGAATATTTAATGGAATGTATTAATATGGTAAAAGAACAGTTAACTGATGATTCAAATTGGAGTGCACATCATGTTACCGAGTCTACCAAAAAGTTGTTATCGCCCTTAAAAGTTCGTGGTAAAGGTCGCCCACCAGTGAATAGGAAAATTCCCATAGAAGAAAAGATTATAAAGAAGCAACAAAGAAAGAAGAAGAAGAACGTTCAAGGAGATTTTGCAATGTGAAACTGAAGGCATGGGCTAATTAGGTAGATTTGATTTTCTTTACTTCATATGCATGTTGTATTGTCTTTGTTATATATATATATGTAAAATTAAAGTTATTTGGGCTAGACGTGATAGAGCAAGTAATTGAGTCAACAGAACTTGACAACTACGGTGCAAATTATAAATCCGGGTAAAAGAAGCTTCTCAAGTTGATGGACCAGGAGCATGTCCATAATATTATATCCATATTTAAATCAATTTTTTTTCAAATTTTTTTGCGAATAAGTAGCTTATGTTGCACTATTACGTACTTCATTATTACGTACTTCATATTTTTTTGCAAATTTTCATATACGTATGCTTCATTATTACGTACTTCATATTTTACGTTTGTTTATCCGGTTATTTGTATCTCTAACTTTATACTCCGTAATACACAATATTATTCATTATTTTTTTTCAACGTTTCTTTAAAATACCCGTGAATTTCACGGGTCTTTTAGCTAGTGTGCATATATATTTGTATCCTTAATTTTGTATTTTTTAAATTTTTTTATGATAAATTCATCTACTTATTGTAGGAACATGAAGGAAAAGAAGTTCTCACAAAACAAAAGATTATAAAGAAAAAGCAGCAAAGGAAGAAGAAAAATGTATTGATATGTGTGACATATTTGATATCTTTAATGTATATTTTAGTCACTTAGTATGTGATGAATTGATTTAATTATTGTAGGAAAGTGAAGCAATAGAAGAAAACACTCTACAAGATCAAAGAGGTTCAAGTTCTCATGGAACCATTGCACCTGATGGCAATTCGCTTCTCTGCAATTACAGCTTTGATCTTAATCAGTAAGAAATAGGTACGTTCGGATAATAATAGCCTATTTATTTTCTGTTTTAAATTATGCCTTTCGTGCTCACGATATTTGTGTGATCAATTTTCAGAGTAAAGAGTACGATGGTTGAGGCATGTGGTGTGAAATAGGTAGAGAAGATGTGTTTGATCAAGCTTCTGCTATGCTTCTGTCAATCTTCGGTCAGTTTGGCTTTCGTTGCTGCTGCGATCCATGTGCATTTGGTGCTCTTAATTAATGGGTTAATAAAGTTTCATGTTCCATTTTTCTTTTTGTTTCTGAGAGTCATTTTTGGACTAAGTATCTTGCTGTCTCAAGCTTTGAGACTAAATACTCGTGGAATCTGATGTTTGGCTTTGGTTGTTATAAAGTGTTTTCTTTGAGACCAAAAACTTGTGGAAATTTGTGGGTGTGTTTAAGGCAATAAGAGTCATTTTGGTCTCATTTGCATATGTATTGTGTCTTCCTGTACAAAAGTATCTTGTTAAAATATATGCTATTTGCCTATTTATAGCACATCATAACACCATAAGAAGAAAGCAGTTGCTTCAGCAAAGCAACCAAGAAAGAGGAGAGGTATTTTCATTGTTGTTAGATCTAATGATATTTGGTGGCATTATGGGCTGGGAATATATCACTAAAACTAGCAATGGTTGGTCAAGGGAATTTTCTGTATAAAATTACTTGAAACTACTCTAAACCTTTTTAATTCTTTTTGTACATCTGTTTATTTTTAGCTTATCCTCATTCGGCCGAAATAGAGATGAAACATAACCCAAACAGTTCATACAAGTTGTGAATTGAATTTGCCACATGTTCTGTTTTGAATTATGTATCTTGTGCAGTCAACTCAAATTGATCAACCATGTTTCAAAGGGTATCTAGTGTGTCTAATATTTAAATGTTAAAAGACTAGTTACAGGGGTGATGACATAAGTTTTAAGGCTTTGAAGAGGCTTCTTTGTAATCTCCTACTAAGTACTGTTTTGTTATTTTTTTATTTTTTTTATTCGTTTTTGTAAAAGAAAGCACGTAAGATCTTTTTAGTTAAAATTTATAGTTACTAAAATTAAGGAAATCAGGAAGGGTAGACTTGGAAAATAATAAAAAGTTGGTTGAGCTTTTTAATTAAAAACAAGTGGACCAATAAGAAGATTAGGCTTATATTTAGGTCTCTTAATTAGGCCTAAATATCAAAACTCTTACAAATAAGTTCCTCCAACCAGCTTAATATACCTAAAGACTTTTTGCTTTGTTTGTTGTCCATCAACTATTTTGGTCATCATTAATATTAAAGTTTGTCAATCATTATAATTCAATGACCAAATCGTGAACATTCGTAACAAAAATCGTTTACAATCATACAACTATATAGATTTTGGACGTCATATAAATGTCATGTACATCATGCCCAAATGTTCATAATTCAAAGTTGTATGTCATATGACTATTTTGTTCACCATAATCATCTTGTTCGTCAAACCACAGAAGTGTTGTTCATATTCTCATATTTTCATCATTCAAAGTTGTACATCATGCGACTATTTTGTTCATCATTCTCAATTGTTCATCATTCATCTTGTTCATCAAAACCACGAAAGTGTTGTCGTTCATCATTCTCAAATTGTTCATCATTAAAGTTCTACGTCATGCAACTAATTCATTTATTATTCTAAATTGTTCATCATCTGTCTCCTTAGTTGTTCATCTAATTAAACAATATTGTATTTATCATTCAACACTTTTCATCTTACTATATATCATTTACAGTACCACAGGACACGGGAGTACTATTTGTTCATGATATGTTGGACGTTAATTGCACAAGTCCTGTTGGACAAAGTAATAAACGCAAAGCTAAAGGGCTGAATATGTTAGATCGATAGTTAATAACCGACAAGCGGTTATAGTTAGTTATAAGTTAGTTATGTTAGTTAGATATTCGGTTATACCCTTTCATGAAGGGACATGATGGTTCGCTGGAACCCTATATATACGATGTACATGTATTGTTGCAAAGAGTGTCTCATATTACAATGTAACCAATATTGTGTGAGATAATAAAGAATCAAATTCTTGTCAATCTTGTGTTCAATTCGATTCTGGAAGTTCATAAACCTGTGAAACAGTGGTATCAGAGAGAAAGGATCCAAGATTACAAGAAGTTTGATTCAACTTTTGATCACAAAGATTAAAAGACACCACGCTCATCACGGTGGTGCACAACCCAAAATTACCGGCGGAAGTTGTAAACGTGAAAACAACTTCAATCAACTCTTGAAGGAAAAGAGGAACACGTTAAACGGTTGAAGGAATATACGGCCAAGAGAAACACCAAACGTTTTTGGTGGAAGAACTTTTGTGGGTGACTGCCTGTGAAGTGCGACACAAAAGGAACAAAGAAAGAAGAACAACGTTGTAGAAGACTTTGTTGGGTACGGCTGTGGAACAGCGACACAAAGGAAGAGAAAAACGTATCAAAGCTTGGAATTATAAGCGTGATACCGTAGAAAGAAAAGGCTAGCGAGAAACTTCTGTGGGGACTGCTGTAGAATAGCGACACAGAAGGAAAAGGAAAAATAAATAACGCTCGTGTTAGCAGCATGAGACCGAACAAAAAGGGCTCTTTGGGCTTCTTTGGGCAAGATCAAGAAAGACTTTTGTTGGGAGCGGCCGTTTGAAAACCAACATCATTATAGAGGTAGCCTATGCGATGTGGTTCCCGAAGGAATATGCGAGTGAGTTAGAGGAGTGCTATGGGATGCACTTGAGTCTCTTAGGAGCCTACTATGAAGTGGCAAGGATTTATTCCAGCGGTATGGATTTACCAAAGGCGAGGGAACGCGAGGGTACAAGTGGAATAATGGCAAAGAAATTGCCAAGTGAAGAGACAAGACAAGGGCATATTGGAACCAAGGCATGGCTGGTTGATGACGAGGAAGAGAACACGAAAAAGAGCATGAAGACTCGAAGAACAAGACTTAAACAATTAGGGGGAACTGTTGGACGTTAATTGCATAAGTCTTGTTGGACAAAGTAATAAACGCAAAGCTAAAGGGCTGAATATGTTAGATCGATAGTTAATAATCGACAAGCAGTTATAGTTAGTATAAGTTAGTTATGTTAGTTAGTTATTTGGTTATACCCTTTCATGAAGGGACATGATGGTTCACTGGAACCCTATATATACGATGTACATGTATTGTTGCAAAGAGTGTCTCATATTACAATGTAACCAATATTCTGTGAGATAATAAAGAATCAAATTCTTGTCAATCTTGTGTGTATATTCGGTCCTGGAACTCACGAATAAACCTGTGAAACATGATAAACATCTTCATTAAAGCTCATGAGATCCTCTACGAATTCACGTTTTTTCCATTGATGATATTCCCATGATGAAAAACTGTACCTAATCTGTCGACGTTTGACCAATCTCTTAAACCGAGAATTAGTGACGGATTTTTCTTCTTCAAAAAGCTATAATATTTGGAAGTTGCCACCAACATTTTACACTCAAAATCTCTTAAACTGACAGTGTTGACGACTTTAACATCATGACATTTAACATCAAATAAATCATAAATTAAGCGTAAATTAGACGTCAAAGTGATAAGATCACCAATAACATATTTAAATGCTTATATCCTTCTAAACCGTTTAATTACATAATCTTTTTTGTATTATTGTGTTAATTATATCACATTAAAGATGTGTATAACTTACGTACCTCATAATAGATTTTCCATTTTGTAAGAAAAAATAAAAAATATGTAATCTTTTGTCAAGAATATAGTTGAATGAAAACACCATTTCCAGTTTATTTTTCTTTTGTATTGGGGTCTATGCGAGCTGCTTTGGCGTTGCATTACGGCCTTAGTCTGGCTCACCCATCAAATCTCAGTTAAAATAAATTTAAGGCTCACCCACCAAATCTTAGTTAAAATAAATTTAAGATCAAGTTTTATGTTCAGGCAAACACTTTTTTACTCACTATATTATATTATTATATATGGTTTTCCCTATTTTATGGGTACCGGTTTATATTAGTTGGCTAACTACATGAACTATTGAGTATTACACTATATGTTGCACAGCTCTCATTCTTGGAGATCACTTAAGAATTTACATGAAATTTTGCACAGCTTATTCACAATTTAAGATGGTATTGGTCTGCTCTACGCATAGTGAACATTTTCAAAACCTGTATGAAATTAAGCACATAATCGATAACACCCTAACATACTAACACGAATAAAAAAAATTGAAATATGAGTGGTAATTTGTAGGTATTATGATAATAGGATGACAGCTTTAAGTTTGAAACAAGTGCCTTCGGGTTTGCTTCGTTCTAAGTATAGTAGTTAGATACCATATTTAGTACTCCGAAATTTTTCATTAGATCTCTAGAGGGAATAATTGTTAGCGTGAGGATAAACATTTGACTTATCCAATAAAGCAGAATGACATATTTATATCTCAGCGAATAGACAGTATTTAACAGCTGAATATACCAAATAAAAAATAAAAATTTGGGACATTCTACCACTCCATTTAACGTAAAACATTTCGCCTGAAGAAACTTTTTGATGAAATGGGGTATTGATAGATGATTTTTGTGATTAAGTTCATCGGTGTTGTTAATAAAAGACATATGTGTGTTTATTACACAATAACTGAACTTTGAGATGCGCTACTACATGGTATCTGTTTACTGTTTGACTTCCAAAGTCAAACCTTTTGTCTGTCTAAACCAATAGTTTTTTTGGGGTAACGATGGTTTCCGAACTTTTGGTGTCTAAATCAATAGTTATATCTTACGAAACTTGGTTAAGAAGCTAAGATTAAGAGGCGAACGATAAATGGTCCTATATTTGAAAGAAGAAAAGTGGCATTAATCTTCTGTTTTGATAGTAACATAGCAACTTCAAATTTATGCCATGTTGTATCTTGTACGTCTCAACTTCTGTTTCAGTTACTTCAAACTTCAACAACCAAATGAATGTGTTTTTATATCTCAATTCATAAAATGGTATGAATATGATTTGTATAAATGGTTTTCGGATGGATACGAAGAATAAAGCAAAAAGTTCAGATAATTTATATCCCAATTATTACACCATCTTTGACATTTCATTACAAACAACTCATTAATACTATTTAGTATTTGATACTAAGCTTAAATTTCTGCAAATTTAATAGAGAAAGAAAGATTATAACAAATGCAAGACGATAGTATAGTATCAATGAACAATTTTAGTAAATTTCAACGGAATACTGAGTACAAATTCTCTATAAACCAGCAACTCTGAATATCATATGCACCATAAAGAATGATTGCTATCACTAACTACATGCTACTTAGTACCTCACCATCAATATTTGCTCGTCAAACTCATTTGGAAAGGCCTAATCTTACTGGAATTCTGACTTCGTTTAATCTAGCATCTGCGGCCCTATCTAACCAAGGAGAGAAAGCATAACTCGCTCTATCAGAAGATATCCACAACTCATCATCATTACCTTCAGCGTCACTACCTTCTTCATCACTACCTTCATAACCACTACCATCATCATCAGAGAACGATGTATAAGAGGTAATGGCATTTATGTCTAAAATGTTTTGTGATTCGTCAACCTCATTGGCATCATAATCAACAAACTCTTTTACATACGGATGATCTAATAACATATCAGCAGATAATCTACGGCCGACCTTCTTACACAAACAACCCTTCAAGAAACTCTGAGCTTCATCCGATAAACTACTAGAACTAATAACCGACTCAATTTCATTCTCATAACCAACACGTCTCAAAACCTCATTCTTACCCAAATCTTTATACGCAAGCCAAAGTTGTTTACCGGTCAACATCTCAAATACAATACACCCAAACGCCCAAATATCAGCAGGACGTTTTTGAACACCACTAATCACAGCTTCTGGTGAGAAATACAATGGGTTACCCCTCCAATAACGACCCGGACGCTTCTTAAACTGATTCACCCTCTTAGCAAATCCCAGATCACCAACTTTAGCAATAAAACCATCATTACTCTTATTAGGAACAAGCAATATATTCTCAGGTTTTAAATCACAATGAACATACCCTCGTTTATGCACATGACTCAACCCTTTAAGAATCGATCTAGCATAACGTTTAACATCTTTTTCCAACAACCCTTTACTACCCGGGTTCTTTATAACATCAGCTAGGGTTCCACCAGAAGCAAACTCAAATAACAAATTATAAACCATCTGATTATTCTCAAGAGTAATCTCCTCCCCAAAACACTTGATCACATTCGCAGACCCTCGGATATTATCCATAACCTCTTTTTCCTTCTGAATAGAACCCGAAACAGACACTTCTGCAGATTTAACAGCCATAATGGACGGATATGAACTATACATGGATTGCGTATTCTTATTATTAGCAATGAAAACATAACCATAACTAGCTTTACCAACGACTGAACGTCTAATCCAAGGAGCCGCATCATCACCATTATCTTCTTGTTTACTTCTTTTCGCTTTGTCAGCGTTTTCTTTACTAGAAAGGCTTCGTTTCTTCATACTCGACACGTTCAAGTTCAACAACATTGCAAATAGGTGATAATACTTGAGGGTTTTTGGTAACTAGGGGTTTGTGGAATGAAAACTGAAGAGATGAAAAAAGGGTTAGGGTTTGAAAGATGGTAATATTTGATGAATGATGGGAGTTTATATAGAAAAAGGGGTGGAGGGTTTTTTCCCTTGTATGGCACGTTTTGTTCTAATTCTTGTCATGAGGGCAGAATGTAGACATAATGTGATGAGAAGTAATTGTGAGAAAATATTATTTAAAAAAAGAAAAAAATTACATGTTCGGTTTATTTAAAATTACACTCGTCGGCATTATTCGATTTTAGTTGTAACGTTAATGATACCTAATTTTCAAATTAGTTGCATCAATATTACACGGATAGTCTTTTTATAGTTTTTTATTACGCGAGTAGTCCCTATCGTTATTACTCGAATAGTCCTTATTTTTCAAATAGAGACTATCAATGAAATTAGTTTAAAATTAAGAATTATTTATGTAAGTAAAATCGAACAGGGACGACGATTATTATTTTGAGCAAACTGCAAAGACGAAACATGTAATTTTTTTCTTTATTTTTTTTGTTGCTTCAAATGGATGTCTATTTTTCGATTTTGTTCAGGTCAAAACAAGTGTCCAAGTCCATGTTACACTTTTTCTAGTATTGATATGGAAAATGCTAAACATAGCAAAAGGGCTATGTTTAATTCGTTAAGACATGCATCATGTTACTGTACCAACAAAAATAACCGCACATCCCTATCAATCCATACAAATAAGTACTTCCAACCAAGGCCGGAGCATTGTGACGACTAAGAAGGGCTATGACCCCCTAAAGTTTTCTATTTTTACAGTATTTACGCTTTAATTAATGCATACTCCTAGTTTCTTATGTTATGTTTTGGCACTCCTAGTAAAAAATTTCAAGCTCCATCGATGCCTCAAAGTAACTTAAGATACATACAACCAACAATGCGTATATGTTTTTCTTTGGTTTATCGATAGATACGTTACCTAACTTTTCAACTTTATTCGCCTAAGTTACTTTACTTTCATTTTTTTTAATTAGGTTACAAAAGTTTTGGAAAGTATTCAACCTTTATATTTTTAGTGTAATCCAAGTAACCCGAATGTCTTTTTTTGGTAAGTTAAGTAATATAAATGTCGATATTTTACAAATTCAGTAACCTAAATGTGGTAACTATGTAGTCTCAGTCACTTTGAACAGATTAACATCAAAATCAGGCTCCTCAAAAGTATTAGCCTCATCAACAATTGTGGTTTCAATCACGATTGTTCTCAATATCATCATCATCACTCACATAACTATCTGTTTCACTCACATTGTCATCACTTAAAGCTTCATCGATTTCACATACCTGTACATATTTACCTTTTTGGATATGCTCAACAGGATTACATATTTCCTCCTCTTGATGACCTAACTCTTGATCATTTTGACATACCTCTTCAGGATTATCTATTTGGATATGCTCAACATGTTTATCTATATGCTGGTTGACATCACCTACAACATCTTCAGTCTGACAGACCTCTACAGATGAAAACAAGGGTTCTGTTTTTGGCATCTGACTAGATTGTACCAAAGTATTGACTTCCAAAGGTTGATGTGTAACCTGACATATATCCTCTACCACAGATTTATTAACAATGTTTTCTAAGAACAATTTCTTTGAGCAATATGGAACAATAGCAAGAGCTACCTTTTTCTTTGTTGCATCCACATCAGCAATAACTGTCCTAATTGACTTTTGGTGACATTTCATCAACATCCAATGTTTTCTTACTATTTTCAACATAAACTTCTATCATCTTATGGTCATCAACAAGATCTTTCAATATTTCTAAATTTTCACTCTCACTTAAGCTATACAAACCATCATCTAAATTACTACCAGGCTTAACAAAGTAATAGTAATTTTTTGAACCAAGCTCATAACCCAATTCATACATAAGAACATCCAACTCTTCGACTGACATACTATCAACATCAACTAAATCAACTAAATTTTCCATACCTCCAACGTAGATTCTACCAGGCCAGTATCTAAAGAAACCGTTGTGATGAACCCTCATGCTAAACATATTAGATCTACCACCTGAAAACATGTCAATATATGTTTAGGGCATTCTAAAAAGTTAATTGCCAAAAAATAAATACCCCAATTAGAAATTCCAATGTTTATAATCAAAATAAAAACAGTATCGTATTTCTTCTTAGCAGAGTCGTACATGACGGTATCAACTGGATAACCTGGATGTCTTCTTACTTTCCATAGAGTAAAGTCCATGTTTCGGTTTTTTTATTAATAAACACAGGTTTTGTGACATGCAATTATGGTTTGTGAATTCTGATAATTCTTGTAACGAAAGTTCTGTGATGAAAAATAATACAGTCTATGTGTTTATGGGGCGGGAAGAGGGTTACATTACATGTGGCAATAATACAAAAAAAAAATTAATTGAAATAAGGAAATGACAATTGTGCCCTTGGACTAAAGACAAAGCAAATGGCAACGGACGTGGTTGACTAACGGAAAAATGGTCAAAGGACCAGTTTAGACTATGAAACTTGGAAAAGGGACTCCAGGCGATGAAAATCCCAACTTTTGGTTCAACGTGATGCGCAAGTACAAGATTAGGGACGAACGGTGTATTTTACTCTAGTTTTAATCATTATAAAAGAGGTAAGTGATGTTAATTATGAAATGTTTAGAGTTCATTGAGTGCTCATTAAATGTTAATTATGTATTTATAAAATGTTTATACATAACTTATTGGGTTGTGTTTAACAAAACCCGTATATATAATGGATTGGTTAATTGAATTGTTCGATGGTAAATCAAAAGAGGAAAAAGAAAAAGACAGAAAAAAGGGAGATGAATTGACAATAGAATGTAGGAGTTTAAAAAAAAGAAGAAATTGGCAATTAAGTGGAAAAAGTAAGGATAAATTTTCATATTCCTCAAATTGTAGAATAGTTTATTACTCAGTATGAGGTAAGGTAATGGGTGATTCCATTATCTCTCTAACCAATCAACATTTTTGATTATCCTTCTCATTTACTACCTATAACCTATAACCTCCAACCAAGCGTGGCTTAAGTTTAACTGCACATCATACACACACAAATTAAAAAGTAAAAGTCAAAGTTCTTGGAGGTCATTTTCATGCCATCCAGATCACTTTGACATATTTGAAAATGATCACTAATTCTAATCTGATTAAATTTTAGCATCTTAAAATCTTTAGACAACCTGTCATTCTACAAACTTTTGGATCCAACAGTGCTCACCTCATTATCTATCTGTTCATAAAATGTCCTATATCAAAGACCCAGATTCTAAATAACAACTGAAAAAGATCTGTTCTGGATCTCGATCTGTCCACATGATACATTAATATACAAGCGAATCACTTTTAAACTACCTGATCCAAGTTTAGTTTGCACTTTGCACCAAGGATTTCAACCCATCAAGGGTACATTCAGAACAAGCACAAATCATTTAATAAAAACCCCAAACCACGATTCTTTGACGATATAGAAAGTGTACGATTAACAAATCTGTGTTTTACTTGACATAACAAAGGACGGTACTAGAAGAAGGTTAACAACTAAAGAATTTTTGACTTTTATACAATCCCCAACAGTCTGAAAACAAAGAAAGTAAAAAGAATCCAACCCCTAACACAAGGATAATACTTGTACATTGCTTGCCACTTGACCCATTCAAATACAAGCGATAGTGCTTGTAGGGTTTACTAAGAGCAGCATCCACTATTCTGTGACACGGGTTGTCCACGAATGTTAACTGTTGGTGGCTTTGAGGCATTCAATGCTGGTTGACTTGCCATCCTGCATTTACACCCAACACATTCAATACAACAAGCTGTCAAGCTTTATTGCTAAAATATAGATTATGGGTAAATAAGTCAATTGGGTAATATTCTATCTTTGAGGGGCCAAAGGTAAAATAAATTTTTGTGGCTCCAATGATAGCATGTTGTATCAGTCAAAAGATGCCTAAAATTCAAAATACATAAGCCTGATAATCGTTTTAAAAAACAGAAAAAGGGTGATAATTTAGATTTAGTTATCATATTTGACACATAAATTACTTGTTGAATAAAGAAACAGGACTGAATGAAAATTCAAGTTGGTGGTGCCATAATCTAAGGTGGCACTGGCAGTGACAAGTAGTCAGGAAAGTCCTATTTATGGGTCTATGTCACATCGTTAGAAGCTAGATTTCAATGTTCCTAATTGTTATTGTTCAATCAGATTATTAAAACATGAAAAAAAATCATGGCACTTACCTATCTTTGATGGAAGCAGTCATGGCCATGAAAGCCTGTTCCACATTGGTGGAATCTTTTGCACTAGTTTCCAAGAACGGAATTCCAATTTCATCAGCAAATGCCTGTAAGATCCAAAATGAACAAAATAATTCCATAAAAATAATTTAACAGTAATAATTATTAATAATAATCCCCATTTGAGACAATGACATGCACAAGGTGAACTGGGAAAATGAATATTTACCTTGGCGGTCTCAGTTGAAACAACTTTATTTGCAACAAGATCACTTTTGTTTCCAACAAGTATCTTGTTCACATTCTCACTGGCATAGCGATCAATTTCACTCAGCCACTGTTTAACATTATTAAAACTCTCTTGATCCGTAACATCATAAACCACCTGTATACATAAAATTAGTTAAGATGGTCACAAGTGAATGCAAAAGCTATGACAAACTTATAATCTTCTTAAGTAAGAAATGCAAAAATATTCATGGGATCATTAACACGGCAATGGTTCTTATTTTTCCATGAGTAGCGGATGTCAAAGATATCCAACAAGAACTATCGTAAAATAAAATATGCAAGCAGGTGACTCACTATGATGCCATGTGCTCCTCGGTAGTAGCTGCTTGTGATTGTCCTAAAACGTTCTTGCCCCGCGGTGTCCCACTGTAAATTAGCACAGCAGAAAAAGTAAGAAAAAATAATCACACATTATTAAGGCAACAATCTTGGATAAGAACAGAGATTTATCTATAACCAGATTATCACAACTAAAAGAACAGAATCAAACGCCAACTTACTATCTGAAGCTTAATAGTCTTGCCATCTTGCTCCACAGTACGGATTTTCTAAAACAAGATGTGAAAATAGGTTAAGCTAATCTCATCCAGCTGAATTTAAGTTAACAGTCAGCGACTTAGAATAGTTACTTACAAAATCAACTCCAATGGTGCTTATGTAACTGTCCAAGTAGGAATCATCCTATAAAAGCAATAAAAATATGTCAGTAGCATGCAGTGGAACTATATGCATAAAGACCTCGTGTTGCCATCCAACGCATCAACAAGTTCTAAGCTTATGATTAATAGAAAGTGACATGAAGAATAAAGTTGGATTAAGGTTACAGTACAAGTTCCTGTGACCTCTGATTACACTATATTAATGAAGTAAATGATACTTAATGTTTTGAACCTTGTTCGCAATTATAAGTCTTTAGTACAAGGGAGGATTATGAATTACGTGGAACTTTAATAGTGATAAATATCATAAATATATCCATTTCAAGCTGTGTATTAGAATACACTAATTCCATTTACCATGAAGAAAATGTCATATAAAAGCAAACTATAGATAATATCGATTGTTAATCATTCCGCCCTTGGTTTCTCATGCAGTCATGATATATCATGAATAGAAAACAACCAATGACACCAATTACTACACTATGTTATGTCTTTTAAGAAAGTCTTCTTATCAGACATGTTACAACTAGGGTTCGTAAACTGGATCATTTGAAACCTTAGTGAATTCCCACCAAATTTTGAGAATACATAATCTAAACATAAATTATTTCAAACGGTCTGGACCTTGGATTACATGCAATAACTATTTGGATCAACGAACAGAAATTTTGAAAACGAAGTTAGGTTAGTAGAAAACACAATCTAATATTGGCCCTTCCTTTCACTCAGATATAAAGTTAGATACACAGCGTTAACATTTTTGACTTCACACTTTTAATAAATAGAAAGGAACCCCTGGAGGTGATTCACGTGAGGTAACTCTATCTTATTAACTCACACGAATATTTAATAAAGAACAAAGGGGAAAAGTATATGCATACAAATATTACAGAACAGAAAATATATACTCTCTACAAAGCTTAATTTTGAAGGATCCAAAAGTACTTACAGCAAACCTCAGAAGCAAACATGACTTTCCTACTCCAGAATCTCCGATAAGCAAAAGCTTGAATAGGTAATCACTGCAAAAGATGACCATGTTGGTAACTAACATTAGTACTCTAAACTTACACATAGTAAAACAATGAACTACATATACATCGAAAACGTTTATTCAAAGAAGCAGAGCTAAAAATTCTAATAATAACGTTGCGCGCGAATAGAAAAAGTATTATGTCATAAATAATCCAATCTAGTCACTTGCCAAAAATAAGTCCAAAGAGTCAACATTAAGATAAAGGTCAAACTAGTTATTCGATTTCTTAAGCTCATTGTATCCCTTGGAGAGCAGCCATGCATGTAAATGTTTTCTTAGGTCTTATCCCAATCTCTCGTATAATCCAAGCCTTTCTTAGGTCTAATACACACAAATCCACATATGCTCACGCGTGTGATCATACATACATGCACACACAGATACAAGTAGGCGTAAGTAAATATGATTTGGCGTATAGTAACCAGATAAAGTAGTATGCTTTCTGAATACTACATAAACATTAGTACATTACAGTCTCGATGGACTATACTGATTTTCCTCAAAATCTACCCATTACATCACCAAAGTACCGGTATTTTTCTACTACTTCAATGCAAATCACTGACACACCATCTAAGTTTGTTCGATAATGATGGAATATATCAGGTAAAATAATTCAACACAAACAAAAAGAAAAAAATCCAATTGCATGCCTCGCAGAGTTTAGAAACCAACAAAAGTTGCGATATATTATTTCAAAAAGAACCTTGAAAACTTTACTACGGTTAAAATTTTACATCAAATTGCAACACATGTTAAGTGTTTATAGTAACGATAAATTCTAATAAATATTTTTAACTATAACCGCACATTACTTTCCTCCAAAATTAACGTATCCACACACGCCATCAACCAATGCCTTGGGTAAAACATAACAGCCGATCACGCGTACCCATTGCTAGATTAACTACTATAAGTATACAATGCACAGATCAAAAAAAGAAATTTACCCTAAAGTCTCAAACCATTAAAGCTTCTAACTTTTTTACATTCGCACATCTTAACGTCAATACCAATTACAAAAACACAAACCACTAAGCCTAAACTTTAACCTTAAAGTATGAAAACTAGAAATAACAGTTTATTGACATAAAAACCTAAATCAAGAATCATTCTTAAACGATCTATCATCTCACGTCACAATCTAATAACAATCAGACATCTTTATTAAATTATATAAAAAAACAAAGCCCTAATCCAACAAAATTCACAAATCAAATCACGATCCAATAAAACAAATAAGGTAAATATAAGATCCGATCGGATTGAAACTTACTATTCGGGAGTCATGGTGATGATCGGATTAAATTATAAAATATATGAAAAGAAGAAGATGGCTTTTTTTTATAAAATTGGGGGAAAAGAAAGAAGGACCGAATGATGTGGATCAAAAGAGAGAAGAAGATGGGGGACACGTAAAGGGGTTCAATCAAGACATTTGGTTTACAACATGGTCTTTGCTTTTTATACTTCTACACGTGAATGCTTGCTCAATTGTTTACCAATTTTAGAGCACTAGGTATCGTGTTGACGAGATGGTATTGGTATGCAAATTCAGCGTCATGCTATTTCTTCTTTAATAACACACCAATCACTCAAACACACTCGCTCATAACACATCATTAACATGTTATTGGGTCTCATAAAATACCTTACTAAAAATACTCACACACTCACAATACACAAAAAATAATAATAATAATAATAACAAAAATAAACCATTGGCTTGAGCCACTCTAGTAACTCAAAACCATTTGACATGTAGATGGCATATTGCATGGTATGGTGGTTGGCATACCATTGGTCAAAAACTTTGTGTTTGGCGTGTTAAATAAAGAGCATACCATGTGCTCTTAGGTAACTAAAACTCTAGTTAGAATTCGCGAGTTAGCAAGTTAACACTCCATGCTCACGGAAGAAAAAAAAATATTGTGCACAACATAAAAAATTCATCATTATTATAAGACAAAAATACATCTTTGGTCCTTAAACTTGCCAAAAATCAGCGCCTGGACCCAAAACTTGAGAAAATTGTCGTCGTGAGTTCAAACCTTGAGTTTTTGAGGCCGATTACGTCCTTTGACCCGTTTGTCTCGATCAACGTGAGTTTTGAGTTATATATTCAAATGCATAATAGACTAAACACTTTTATGACTACACCTTAGTTAATCCAACCCAACCCGTTACCCTTTTATTGTTTCCCTCTGTGAAATAACTCTAATCAACGGCAACACACCCTATTTTCAAACAACCCTAATCACTAACTGTAGGATCGTTATATTTATTGTGTTGATGATTCTGGTGGTATTGGATGATCAAAATACATGTTAGCCATTAGAGAGAGAAAGTAGAGAGTTGGGTGTTTTCTTGGTAGAGACTTGATGAACAAAATATGAAAGGTTAGATTGAAAAAAAAGCACCACCCCTTCCATCCTTGGAATGGGTATTTATAGTTACAAAGCTAACGTCCTCCTATCGGACTGTGGATCAGGCATACAGTGGGTAAAGACCCGTCCTTCCTCCACGGTGTTACACTAAACTAATCTATGCTACTAATTAACTAATTAACTACTAAACAACGTAAATAACTACAAGTCTACGAGCTAACATATGCTAGACCATTATTGGGGTTACCGACACTTTAACATGGAATTTCCAATTCCTAACAATCTCCCTCTAATGGAGGTCACCCCATGAAATACATTTTGGATCCTAGCATTCTTTCTTTGTCTTTGTTCTTGAGCTCGTAGACTTCAATTCTTCAAGTTCCGCAATCTTTGTGCTTTAGAAGTGCAACTTCATTGTCTGATTATTTTGTACTTTCAGTGGAGGTCTTTGAACTGATCCACATCTTGATGATCTTTGAGCTTTCATTGAGATCATCAGCCACAACAAATCTCTCTGGATTATCCATAGTTGTGTTGCCTTCATGTGATGTTGTGACTTTTGGACCGACATGCTCACATTCTGGATCATGATTTCTTCTTATCAGAGTAGCGGAAGCTTTCGTTGATTCATGATATTGGCAGCAGCGTAGCAGAAGCATGGAGTGAAAATATCAGAGTCATTGATGCACTTATTATGATTTCTTAAGAAATGAATGTATTGTGTGAGCATGCGGCTATGGATTGACTGCTTCATTCTGATCAGCTGCAAACGTCGGGCGTACCTGCATACAACAGTTAGCAATAAAGCACAAGAAAGTGTCTTTGATCAATTTCGATGAATTGAGGTACACGGCCCACGGTTCCCCGTTGATCAGTACAAGTACTGCCTGTGATCAGGTATGATTCCGAAGAATCTCCTTGACAGGGTTTCGCAGCTGCTCTAGCTGTTCTCAAACCGGAACATCTCAAAGAAGACAATACGGAGTGAGTGAACCAGCGAATTGAGATTCACTGATTGATGAGAAATTGATTTGAAAACAATCGCGTATTGCTTAGAAGAAAGAGTTTTGTAATACGACGAAGGTTTTATAAGAAAGATCAATTTTCAATCAAAAATACTTTTTGTATTTGAAAAGAATACACATTCTATGTGTTAGAGAAAAGAAGATTTGCACATCGAACGGTTTTTCCAAAAGTATTTTTTCAATCAGAGATACTTTTTGTGTTTGAAAACATGAATACACATTCGATGTGCTAGAGAAAAGAAAATTTGCACATCAAACGGTTTTTCCAAAAGTATTCGTCAATTCATTTCCTGGACCAAGGTTAATTCAAGAATGAATCGCCCCATTGTTTCTATCCAGTTGTCACAAGCTTGATCTTTAGAAAAGATCTCACATGTCACCCACCAAGAGCTTGTTTGATGTTGGCTCTAGAAGGATTTCCATCTTCATCATGAATATTTTTACATATCACAAGGATAATGCGTAGGACTCTCAATATATACTTACTTTCCACAATGTGTGAAACAGCAAGTCTTCATTAATATAATGTCCTAATGAGATATTGTGGAAGATCTCTTGGCTCTAGACTCAATTAGTGCACATTTGGTTCCTATGCCGGAGACTAGGGAGAGGGTCTCCTTCTTCAATATCAACAATCTCTAAGAGAAAGTCGATAGATAATGTCGGTGTTGGGAATTCTGTGAAACAGTGATTCTGCAGCAGAATCACTGTTTCACAGAATTCCCAACACTCCCCCGATCAAAAATTTCAAACCAATTGAGATTTAGATTCCAATTGATTTAAATCATTTAGAAAAATTTGGGGAAAGACGTGGCCAGATTTAATATTGAAATATGATGGATAAGGAACAGTTTTTTTACATTAAAGATTGTTAGTGTCGGGTATGATAGTTTTTAAGAGATCTTTAAGTAAAATAAAATAATTTCACAATCAAACAAGAATAGAAAAAAATTCATTTTGAAAGATCCTTGAGTTTTAAAGAAAATCATACCATGACATAACATTAAATCTTTAGATCACCACTTTTTATTGTACACACGGACCTTTTATGAAGAAATATCGTTTAAAAATATTTTATTTTAAATCACTCTCCCCCTCAATCGATGATCGTAGTCGATGATTGAGTGACTTGAGTTTTGATAACATGAAGTCCGGTGATTTTCAAATTTAAGTCCAATTAATTTTCAAAACAATATTTTCCATTTTCAAAACAATTTAATCAAATTTTTTCAAAATTGTTTAAAAATGGTATCCTGCACAAAGATACGTTAGGTGGTTGAGAAGCTTCTGTTGTTGCTGTAGGGCAGGATGAAAACCGTCTGCTGATGCAGTGAGACTTCTTACGTTGCATTTTAATGCCAACTGAGGTCAAATTAAGCTCCGTTTCTTCAATCACTTAGAAGAAAACCATCTGCTGATGCAGTGAGACCTCTTACGTTGCATTTTTCCATGCCAACACTCCATAGAAGTCTAATTAAGCTCCGTTTCTTCATTTGTCAACCCAAGATATAGTTACCCTTTCCTTTTGGCATCCAATCATCTTCAATTATGGCATCCGGATCGGGAACATTCTTATATACCAATATACCTTCATACGTTAGTGAACACACATACAAATATATGGTGGTCGACAACACCCAAACATCAATCGACTAATAAAAATCAATGTAACATATCAATCAGATCATACAAATGTATGGGAACAATGTGTTTTATCAAATTCTAATCGTCTAATCCTAACAATCACATCCTAGAAACCTAGTCCTTCAACATAAGAAATTATACTTTTCAGATAAGCACGTAGGATGATTTAGAAAGTCCGATAGATGATATAAATTTGAAAACATTCTCCCCCTCAATCAATGACTTATTTTCTGAAAAGTTTAAAAGCGCTGAAGTCATTGATTGAGTTTTCAATTTTATGAACAATATGATACTGATTGGTTTTCAAGCAACTCATTTTCCACCAATTTTGTTATAACAAATATTTTTCTGAAGAATTTTTAGAAGGAAAAATATTTGAGTAAGAACAGCAGTCCTTCGAAATACTTTCCTCAAATTGTTTTAGGATAAGTGCACGAAATTTTTGAAAATTGGTTTAGCGCTGCACTTTCCTTACTTGAAGAACGGGTTGCTATCTGAAATAATAGCAAGCCATAGTTTGAAGTGCGGGTTACAGTCTGAAATAACTGTAAACCATAGTTTTTGAAGCCCGGGTTACAGTATGAAATAACTGTAAGCCTTTATTTGAAGCGCGGGTTATAGACTGAAATAACTGTAAGCCATTTTTAGAGATATGATTTGGAAAAGAATATTTACACCTTCTGCTCGAACTTCATCTATGGTCCCGTGCCATTATTGAATGACATTTCTAAGACCGTAGATGTTATCGATATCAGAAGACATGTCTTAGAAAAACAATATTTTTGGTCTTTTTCAAATTTTCTGATTTTTATGGCTTTTTGTTGGTTTTATAATTTTCTATTTTCTTTTTGTTGGTTTTATATTTTTGTATTTTGATTTTCTGAAAAATATATACAAAGATAGAATAGATGATATATTTAAGAAAGATGATGATACGAGTACCGAAATAAGGATATCAAGCAGCCCCGTTGAAGAAGATAGAAGTCATCATCTCTTAAACATTTACCACCAAAGCTTCCGAGGCTCCAGAATAGAAGATAGAACATGAGCCTTTGAGAAAGAGAGACTTTGGCAGCTTCCCTCAAGCCGAAGATCCATTAGATTGAGCAGATTCGAAGCTCTATTTCAAGCTTGCTTTAGCCACGTGCACAAAGAAGCACACCATTATCATCGATCCCGCTACTCCTTTTAAGAACGATAATCGTGATTCTTCGTTCGAGGTTATATCATCAACAAGAACAACAACGTATCATTCCACTCATAAATAATCTTCTCAAATTTCATAACCACTGAAGTCTGGCGCAATCCATTCCAAAAGGTGTCAAGAAAACACTTCCCCCAAGTAGATGACTTGATGTAGTCAGTCTCTTAGACTAGAGCTCACGAACTCGAATACACATATACCCGAAGACAGAGAAACTTATAGCATCAAAGTAGCAGATTAAGTCCAATAGACAAAGAATAACCCTGATGTATACTTTTCTTTCCCCCTGAAGAAATTGTATGAAGCTCAAGAACCCGAAGTACCTGAATGCCCAAAGAGAGAAAAACCGATAACATTGAAGAAGCAGGCCGAATCACTGATTATCTCTGCGGGTGACAATCTCTGCGGATGTCAACACCAGAATAAGTGATTATATCTCTGAATCACTGATTAAGCCCTCAAGTAAAACAGCTGAGCATCCCCAATGTACACAATTCTCTCTCCCCTGATGATTGCGATAACATCGAAATCATCACACACTTGTGTACCTCTTTTATCTTCAGAAACTAACTCTTCCATCACTTCCCCCACGTAGTTGGAATAATAACACTAAACGCCTTGATGAGTAAAACCTTGAGTTTCTCTGCGGTCATGACATTTTTCTTCCCGGGATATCTTCAATCACTTAGAAGAATTAAGTTCATCAAGTTTACTCGCCATGAGTCAAACCTTGAGTTTCTCTGCGGTATTAACATTTGTCTTCCCGGGATATCTTTAATTACTTAGAAGTGTTAAGTTTATCAAGTTTACTCGCGTTTAGATGCGTGTCTCCTTCCCCCTTGCTGGTTTTGATACTTCAAAATCAGCAAAACATTATAAGCCCAAATACTTGAAATCTGTTGAGAAGATCGCTTGAAGTCATTGTGAGAATCAACTTGCTGAAGAACAGAATGAGCAAGTCTAATTGGAGATTGAATTTGACATTTCACCCTCCCCCAATTAGTACTCTCCCCTAAACCGAAAATCTGTTTGATAAATGCCCAGATTAAGAAGAAGTCTTTATATCATTAAATCCAACTCGTCTTTAGTCTTCTACCATGTAGCAGAAAATGTAGAACCGACTGTAGACTCGACCTTCTTCAAGATTGTCCAGTTGGAGATTAGTCAGTTAACATCTTCATCTCACCAAATGCATTCCAATTACCTTATATGTAGCAAATCTCCTTAACTAAAATCCCTCCCAATCAAACAAGAACAGAGAGATGTTCATCAATGAAATCAACCCAGCAACTAGAAGCACTTGTCATTTAATCATATCGGCCCATGTGAAGATGTCAACCAACGGCTCTTAGAAGAAGCTACATGTGAAGATGATCCGATAAGAAGAAGCTCGGTTCTTACATGAGTTAGGAGCCGTTTGACCATATATTCTCAAATATCAATCAACCATACAAAAAATTCACACTTATTCTCCCCCTCAAGAATTGCATACGGAGATGCCATTCTTGATTAAACAAGTGATTATCATCTAAATGTATTCTATTCACACTTCTCAGCCGCAAAATTTAGCACATGATGTCCCCATCGTCATTATAGTTAAGCAAGTGGAATAAGAAAACAATCAACAGTAGTCCGGTTCACTTGATGACTGAAGCGCATGGAAAAAGCACGAAGCATGTTGATGAGAATGGTCATAAAATAAGAAGATTTCTCTTCTTGCAAAGATAATGCGCACTGAAGCGTACACATTTCTTTTCTTTGAGGAACGAGGCTTGAACTGAAGTATTCAAATGTCATAATGTTGAAGTACGAGGCCTGAACTGATGTGAACAGACGTCATAATCTCTCTCTTTTCAGCTCTCTTGGCAAAACATGTAAATATCACCATTATCATTTAGTAGGCTCTTTGTAGTGACAGCTGATGGAGATAACTCAATATGATGAATTTGACCCTGAAGTAAACTAACCCAAACTCGTGACTTATACTTGCACATATGTAACAAAGAGCGGTGCCGATTTCCATTAGCATCTCTAAGTACTCTCTATGTACTCTATACTCTTCAACCAACCAACCATCAAGTATAAGACGTACATTACCTCTTGAAAATCCACAATTGAATGTGACACTGAGCACTACAACGTAACTCCTTAAAGTGATAGTTATTTTGAGGTGATAAGAGCCCAATTCCCCCAAGTGGAAAAAAGAAAAAGTAAAAGTCACCCAACAATAACTAGATTTCCAAGTCTTCGTTTTTGATAATAAGCTCGAACAAGGATCATGAAGAATCTTCATCCATCCATCCCCGATACCTTCAGATACTAAGTACACTTGCCCGTGATAATTCACTTCAACCTCAAATAAATCATAGTGAATTAACTTCGTTGTCACATCTTCTGATTAAAAGCTCAAATCTAGCCTTCTTTGACATTTAAACGAACTTTGATAATGGTTTTCATCTTGACCATGGTTAAAATGCACATAACCCTATAAAACCATGTAATAACCAAACTACCATGAAGAATATCCAAACACACATCTAATTCATGAAGTACACCCTTTTATTCGTTCTTCGAAGTAGAAATCGTAGCACCAACATCAAAGAAGATCCCGAAATACGCTTTCCTTTCTCCAGGATGGTTCCATCATTATGGGATTTTACAACTCTATGGTTTAAACCGAGAAATAGTTTCTTTCGCGGGATTTTACAAAACCAAGAATAAACCGTAAGATAGATCCGGAAATGCACTTTACAAGGATGTTTCCATTGTCATGGGATTTTACAAGTCTATGATTTAAACTGAGAAATAGATTCTTTCGCGGGATTTTACAGAATCAAGACAAAACCATAAATAATGTCAGCTTGAATATGTTATGACAACATTGGCTTCGATGAATATCTGTTTTAGGGGAACATGCAGTGGTTCATTAACGGTTCATTATCTAACATCAACAACCATCCAATCAATACTTTGGTAAACACATCATTCACGCATTATGTCGGCAATTGTAGTGACCACATGGAGAAGTAAACCCGATATACCAAACTTGATCATGAAGTAAAATTCCCCAGATTTGTTACTTAAACTTGTACTAATCCTTGTGAAGAAGAAACGATGTACCCAATGTACAAAACCTCTTAACATATCCTCAACTGCGTGAGACATCGAAGTGATAGTTACGTTGTGGGTGAAACGAGAAAGAATCACAAACGTAATTAAATAGCCAAGTCTTTATCACATTCTATAAATGCCCAAACAAATCATCTACGCGGACGGGTAGAAGGAAAGAAGACGAAAATAAGTAAACGCGCCTGGAAAAACCTCACTTCAAATCCAAATAAGAAATACCGTACAACAACCCCGTGGTCAACATTGTTCAACCATTAATTTAAGCCTTGGCATTATATTCTCCGTGAAAATGTATAAACCAAAGTACCAAACCTCATAACCCATTGAATCTCATCATTATAAACAAAGCTTTATCAAATTAAACATTGATCAGACAATGTAATCAATTTTAACTTGGCCCGGTTCAAAACATATACCCAATATAATAATTTTTTATAATGAATCAAGCTTCACATCGGATATCAATTCAAGCCCTTAACCGGTCTTAGTCATTGTTACTCCAATTGATCCAATTTCAATATCCAAACAAGTCAGCTCATGAAAATATCGTATGATCAATCAAGTCCTTTAATTTCGCCCGTTCCAACATATGAATCGCATATCAAGTAACATAGGGGAATAAAGGTGCACAAGATTACATCGGCCCACAAGTCAAATTACTACTAATCATGTACACAATTCTCATCCAATAATCATGTCCAAGTCCAAAATGGACTCTAATATCTGGTTAAAGCAAAATAACTCACTTGACACATCATAAACAATTCCAAGCCCATAAATCAAGTCCAATTTGAAAAACAAACACCAAATTCGGCCTAACATAGCAAGTGAGATTTCAGGCCCACCTAATCATATTACGGCCCAAAGAAAAATTAACACAGTATCCGGCCCATGTCCATAAAATGGTATACACATCATACCCTAATCAACCGGGTATAAAATACCATAACCTCACAAATACTTAACCCTGATTCTTCTCATCCGCCACTCTTAACAAATCAGCATCTCAAACCCTAATAACTCACAAAAAGATCCGCCTCCCATTTCAGCCAAATATAACTCACCCTTGAAACCCTAGCTACATCTCACATTTAATCCGCCACTTATCAGTCACATGTCACACCAACAAAAAAAATTATCGAATACATTCTAGATCAAAATCTTGTCTTAATCATCATGAAAATCCGAGTGAACATCCGAGTGATAACCATCACAAACTCGCCACAGGGATGGTTTGAGTGGCAGGACCTTGCTTCGACTAAGCCATATGGATGGCACAAGTATCTTGATTAGGCAACAGGTACGAGTTATAAGTTTTGTAAAATAACATTTTTCAAATCATCCATATATTTACCGAATCAATGAAATAGATTCAGCACTTTTGTTGAAATCTCTTCATTACCTTCGAATAAATAACAAGAAAACGTTTTTGATCAATGATGATATGAATGACTCGAGATATAGACTCTTGATAGTCTTGGTGTTACATTTGAGAACCACGAGTCATACAAACAGAGATCAAGTACATCACTTCAGATTTTTTTTTTATTATTTGTTAAGATCAGTGATGGAAGAGTTTTGTGGGTATGTCACAAAGAATATGTCAAAAACAAATCTGAGATCTTTTACTCATCATGTTTTTATATTCGGTTAGAAGTATCAATGATTGATCCATGATGAGAAATCTTTCGTTTGCTTTACCTTCGAGTCTTGTGTTCTCATAAAAGATATTAACGAAAGCATTTCTGAGATCTTACATTAAATTTCTTTTTATTTTCGAGTTGTTTTGAGATATAGTGAAGTGGATCTGTGATGCTGTACTTTTCGTGAATTAAACCTTTAATGGTTTTGATGTTACATTTGAATGCCATGAAAGAATAACAACTGAGATCCTGTTATGAGTCAAGTCTTGATCTAGGAATAGGTTGATTTGTAGTTGAAGATTGATATGAGAAAATGATAGAATGGTGGTTGATGGTTTTGGATCGAAGTTGTTATACAGTTTTTTTTTTTTTTTTTCATTCGATTTACCCTTTTTGTATATCTTGGACTGATGATGTTAAGCACTGAGGTCGAGTCGTTTTGGTATTTGGTTTGGTCTTGTGGTCTAGTCATTTAGCTTCATCTTCATCTCCTTTCAGTCAAGTCTCTTCATCTTTTGAGTCAAGTCGCTAGGTCTAAGTCTAGGCCTTGTTCAGTTACAACTCGCTAACCCAACTCGCTAGGCCAAGTTGCTACGACTTGTAAAGACAAGTCGCTATGGTTATCTTGTGTCAAGTTGCTACGAGACATTCATTGAAACTGGACTTTTATGAGGACAAGTCGCCAATTTGATATTCCGGCGAGTTTTTCGACCATTTTCCGACCACCTTCATACTAAACCCAGAAAAATATGACTTTTGCAGAAAAACACCTCAATTTTTTTGACCCAGTTTGGACCTTAAAATCTGACGGTTTGACCACCTACATAACGGAAAATGGTAACTGTAACTGAGTTGGACAAAAGTTGGACGCAAAGACATATTTGATATATACCAAAGGACCTTTTTGAACCAAAAGAGATACATAAACACAGTTAACCCACAAGATAATAACCATAAGAAAGTTTACACAAAACAGTTTCCGCAAAACAGTTTAGAGATTTACCCATGAAAATAGTTTACAGTTTTACACAAAACAATTTTAAACATGAATCAAAACCACAAGAAATCATCAAAACACAACAACCATGGCTCTGATACCAATTGTAGGATCGTTATATTTATTGTGATGATGATTCTGGTGGTCTTGGATGATCAAAATACATGTTAGCCATTAGAGAGAGAAAGTAGAGAGTTGGGTGTTTTCTCGGTAGAGACTTGATGAACAAAATATGAAAGGTTAGATTGAAAGAAAATCACCACCCCTTCCATCCTTGGAAGGGGTATTTACAGTTACAAAGCTAACGTCCTCCTATCGGACTGTGGATCAGACATACAGTGGGTAACGACCCGTCCTTCCTCCACGGTGTTACACTAAACTAATCTACGCTACTAATTAACTAATTAACTACTAAACAACATAAATAACTACAAGTCTACGAGCTAACATATGCTAGACCATTATTGGGGTGACCGACACTTTAACATGGAATTTCCAATTCCTAACATTAATAATGGCATAAAACGATAAGGAGAAGGCTTTGTACATTGGGTTTGATGAAGAGGAGTGGGCAAAAGTTTTTAGACAACTATTTTCTTCCCTGATTTAGTTTTTGAGGGATTTGGCGATGAACCAATTGTTGAATATGGTTCATACAGGAAGATACCTAAAGAGGTGAGATAAAAGATTCTGAATTGGCTGAGGGAACAAAAGTACTTAATATGAAGAGTTTTTTAGGTGTCACGGAGGAGAAGCAATAGGCTACAGATACCGGGTTATCATATGTTGATGATTTGGAAAGGAGGATTAAAAATCTTGAAGTTGTGTTTAAACATCTAAAGGATAGGAAGGAAAGGATGATGCGGAAAGTAGCAGTTCTTGCTAGGTTTGTGTTTAGTTGATAGGGAAATTTGTAATGGTTGTCAACATGTAATCGATCAATAAAAATTTGGGTTGTTATTGTAACTGCTAGTGTTTCGTTATGCATTGCTAAATATGTTTGACTTAGGGAAGTCAAACATATGGTAAGTGATAGTGTTTGACTTAGAGAAGTCAAACATATGTTAAGTGAAATCGATCAATAAAAAGCTCTTGCTTTTAATAATGGCATACTATGAATATAAAGTTGGGTTGTTATTATAATTTATAGTGTTTGGTCGTGCATTTCTAAGTAGGTTTGACTTAGGAAAGTAAAAAATCAAGAAGTTACAATTTGTGATATTAGGTTGTTCAGTGCCACTGTCAACACTAAAATAATACCATTTTTTTCATAAACAATACATCATTTTCAATACAATAAGATTTAGTGCTAAAGCCTTTTCATTTTGAACACATATAACATTATAACCACTGTGTTTGGTTTTCCTGATATAAAGGGGTTTTTGTTTTTGCTGATAGAAACAGTACACCAAATAGCACAATACAAAAAGATTATATGCTAAAACTTAGATTTATATTTCATTATAGTTAGAGTAGTTATAAGAACAACAGGAACTAGATCAAACCATCATCAAAAACTAAACAAAAGATCCATTTGCATACCCCTATTAACAACGTAATAATCGAAAAAAAGGAACCAAAAAACCCCATTTACCCAACCCCATCAAATATCCAAAAGTCACTAATTATTTTTAGCCATTTTTGCAACATAACCTTCCTGGTTATTAATAGTATGATACCCGTACAACGCGCGTTCGGGGTCAAAGGAAACTTCATTTTCTTTGAGCAAGTTTTTCAACCACCTAGGCAGTGAACCTAATCGTTGTAGTGTAGTATTAGGGTAAGCCTCGGGATTGATATTGTTCTCTAGGGGAATAGGAATGCTAGTGAGAAATTACTACGCTAAGGTTCGGGTTGAGGAAGATTATTTTTTTTTATCTTTTTTATATTTTTTTAGAAAATTGAAAGTACGAATCTCGGGGTATTGGATTTGGGGGGTGGTATTTCTACCGATTACTCTACTATTATCTGGTCTAATTAACTAAGCTAAGGGGTAGTCTATGTCTAATTGATGTGTGCTCGTATGATGATTAAAAATGTGTCTACCTAGATACTATTACTTCCTAGTTATCTTTTATTGATGGTTGAATTGTCACGTCCTTATTCTTAACGCGTTATGTCTTCTAAGGTCGTAGGGTATGCTTTTTTCCCTAACTCTTTGAGGATACCTTAAGGTTATTGCTTAAAAAATCTCTAGGATTCATAAACTAAATCTAAGGTTATCTTTGGATTTTTAGCCTACAATAACTCTAGGCGATTATAAACTAATGTTCACAAAGATTACTCAAGCATTAAAAACACAAAGATGGCCTATTGAAATCCTAAGCCAATTACAATTAAGAAAAGAGACAACCAATCAATATTCAATAACTAGGTTTCATAGACCTAAGCAAACACACAAGTAAATTAGCCGGACATGGTAAACATGCAAGCATACACACATGTAATTGAATACATAATGAAATCAATGAAGTAGATTACTTATCTTGTTGTACAATAGGGTATGAGAACCCTAAGATACTGCCAAAGACAACCAAAAATCGTTTTAGGGTTTTACTCCACAATTCTACCACTTTAAAAGTCTAAAAATTCGAATTCTATATATAGAGTTACAACTGCGACGGCGTCACTCTTTAATTGTGACGCCGTCGGATCACCACCATTAGGGTTTCGTCTTGACCAAGTCAACTTTGTGACAGTGTCACGTTGGGGTTGTGACACCGTCGGCTTCATCTTCTGACGCCGTCTGAATCTGGATCTAGGCCCTCTTTAAAGCCTGAGGACGTCAGGTACAAAATAGCAATTTCACTTCTGAGCCGTCGCAATTAGAGGGATGGCTTCGCCCTTTATCTTTGACACCGTCGGGTGCGATTCCAGCAGCTTGAGTGTTTTGATCTTGACTTTAGCCATTTTCTTCATATATTTACGCCTTTTCGTCCAAATAAACGTCATTCCAACATTTTGCCTTCAAGAGACCTAAAAAGTGAAAAGGAACGAAATTAAGCAGTAACGGATATAAAAGTGGTCGATTAAGGGCTTAAATGACCCCTCAAAAGTGTACCTTTTAAATCCTTATCAAATATCCCTACACTTGGTATTTGCTTGTCCTCAAGCAAATATGCTTTTGGCCAATTAATTTATAAGTTAGGGGCATGAAGCATTGGTTTAGGACAATTCACAACAAGTATAAGCCCCGCAAAAGTTATAACAAGCACGAAAATTACATACTAGAACCTCACAAGTGGTGTTTGGATACTCTCATCTCTCGGGTGTATATGAAATATATCAACTTGGAAATAGAAGAGAAACACTCATTAACCGGTCCTAGTACATAGATTACCATAGGCTTGAGACTAGATCACATCCATCGCTTTGGCGTAAGCACCTAGGAGAAACTATCAAAGAAGTCTTTTAAACGGTTGTAACGTTAGGCTTACGGTAGGGAAACAAAGGGTTTGGTTGGATAGGCTATTTAGTGGTGGCAAGTCAAAAATCTTTATTGTACAAGCATGTGAAGAGTGGCGTTGCTAAGCCAAGACTCGAAACTCTAAACTTTAGATAACTTTGAAACAAACAAACATAAATTTAAAGATAGATGTAGGATGGTAGCACGTATGTTTTTTCTTTTATTTATTTATTTTCATACACTTTTACTCTACCATCCTCTATGATAACATCAATATATAAGGGATTTATAGGCACATCCCTACACTTGGGTTTTTATTACTCTAACACTAATTTGACCCGAATTGAAAAGACTAAAATACTTGGAGTACATTATTACGTAAATAAAAAGAATTTGAATTTAATGTTATTTCCCGTCACTTCATAAAATTTAACTTTTCCCATGAGTCCCAATCATCCCAAAACTGTATACAAAGGATATGACTCGACTTAGCAACTTATGAAAATAACTAGATAATTGAACTAAGGGTTTAGTATGATAATTATAATGCACTAAAAGTGAGTGCATACAAGGTAGACTAAGGCAATTTGGGTGTACAATTGGGTGGATTGTAAACAATTCTCTTCATTGATATTTCGGAAAATCGAAACATCACGGAAACCGTGAAAATGATAGGCTCTGAGGGGTTAACTAGGGGTATCGTGTATTAAAGATGAGTACAACGCAAGGGTGTGGGGGAATTACTCAACCGATGTGGAAGAAGTAATTATATACGGGTATCAAACAAGGGTTATCCTAATGCCTCTTATCATTTAGTTATTCCTAACTACACAAGTGTAGTCTCACTAGCGATCTCGGGATGCATCACAAAACAAGTACTAGAATCTATTATACTACTGGTACACTCTCGAAGTATTAAAGATGAATGCTGTAATTCCTACAAATCTAGGGGTGAACCTCACATTTTTGGGGTGGAATTTGAGTGGTAAAGGGTTTTGTGCCAGTCATATAACTTTCTATTCATGAGACGCTTTATTAAGACTAATGGCCCACTCCTACATGTCATGAAAAATTTTAAATTTGGTGCCAAAATTACCCTAACTGATATTTCTCATGGTTTATTACACAAATGAAATTGGACAAGACAAACAATCAAGGATAAGCATGGTTTCAAAGTTCCCATTTTATTATCCCTCCCAACACTTAAACTGAACATTGTCCGCAATGTTCCCCGAAAGTATCAAAGTTATGATAATGGAAGGTAATTAAAAGCGAAAGAAACTAGTACTCCCCTGATTAGCTCGGTAGGATCCGTGTGAAGTAGTGGTTAAATTATTCTTCAAGAAGAATGTATGTGTGAGAAGCTCCATCCAAAACTATATTTTTTCTTCTTGATAAATAAAACCTGCACACTTTAAGAAAATAGATGAAACCTTTGCGTAAAATCGGCGGTAAGACTATATATGACTTAACCATACTAGGATAAAATGCTTGTGGAATGGATGTTTATAGGTTTTCTGGAAAATTAAGACCTGAGAAATTCCAAATTTTTATAAGCAGCACAGAAAACGAGAGAAAATAAGATAAGCTGTTTCTGCTCCTCTTGACGCCGCCAGGTTATCCTGACAGAAACTGGTCTGCTGCGTTTTTCTGGAAAAATTACATCTTTAGAATCTGGAAAAAGTCCTGCAAAACATCCATTATGACTCGATACAAGCATTTGACTCTAACAAACAAACATATATATCTTTTTCAAGAATGGTAATTCTCATGTTCACGTTCTTTTAAAAAACGTGTGCAATCTCCCCTACACTTATCCTTTTTGTAAAATACCTTTATATGTAATTAAGACGAGGTTAAAGGCAAAATAAAGCATTTTCACAAATTTAAACATGAGAATAAACAACTAATGAAAAGATATATGACACACAAACATGCAAACAATTAAGCATGGGTTGCCTCCCACGAAGCGCTTTTCTTTATTTATGAGTCTTGTAGCTAGAATCGAAGTTGTGCCCCTACGTAGTCTCGTGCACGCTCACGTGCCCATATCTAAGCCATTCCAATGTTTTCTCACTTTTCTTGTACTCATCTCCTAAATCTAGGCATTTTTTATAGTACCGCTCATTTTTTTCATAAGTATGCCTAAGTCCCCATTGTTTATCTCTTTCACTAAGTATCGGAATGGGAGCCATCCGATTGCATGCCTCTACATCTTTGTGCTTAAACCTAAGGTGCGTACGGGGCATTTGATAGACAAAATCTTCAACTCCATCATAGAATGTGATTAGACCATCAATCATCCGTTCATTCAACCTAGTCATTCTCTTAAAGTTTGTTCCAAATATTACTTTAGTAAGGCTCCCATCTATGAATTCTCCTAAATCTTCTAGGACCATGAATTCAACCACAAAGGCAAAACTTCCAACAAACACATCCAAGTAAGTGACCGCATCAACAACATTATCCCCTTGATAGGCTAATTCATCCACCTTAATTTTATTATATAGATTTCTTGAGATCAAGTTTAAAGGTAAGAATGAGTGCAAGTTAGAATCAAAACTTTCAAATCCTATCTTACAAGGGAATTGCATGTTAAATGGGCCATTAGCCTCAATTCTACACCTAGGGTCAAAACATTGGGAGAAGTCTTCTTCCATTTCAAGGTTAACTTCATCGATGACCTCCCCGTTATCAAGTGCCTCACCATAGTCAAACTCCTCATCGGAATCCGAGTCATAGAACGGACTATGTTGTTGACAATTTATTTCATTAAACCCTAGGTGATTTCCAAAGTGGTGAACAAGTGAAAGGTTTTGTTTGATTGCGTTTTTAATTTCGAGATTAGGAGGAGGATTGGGGGCGGGTAGTGTGAAGACTCTACGATGAAAGATGCGAATCATGGTGAGTGGTGGATTTTACGAACAAAGTCACGAATAAGGGAATAGATTATGAGGAAGCTAAAATTGAGAAAAAAACTTACTTGATAGGAATCAAGCAAGGGAACCTAAACGAGGTGGAAATCTAACGAGCTATTCTATTCCCCGGCAGTGACGCTAAAAACTTGATATGCGTACAACTCGCGTTCGGGGTCAAAGGAAACTTCCTTTTCTTTGAGCAAGTTTTTCAACCACCTAGGCAATGAACCTAATCGTTGTAGTGTAGTATTAGGGTAAGCCTCGGGATTGATATCGTTCACTAGGGGAATAGGAATGCTAGTGAGAAATTACTACGCTAAGGTTGGGGTTGAGGAAGATTTTTTTTTTTTTTTTTTTTTTTTTTTTTTTTTTTTTTATCTTTTTTATATTTCTTTAGAAAATTAAAAGTACGAATCTCGGGGTATTGGATTTGGGGGGTGGTATTTCTACCGATTACTCTACTATTATCTGGTCTAATTAACTAAGCTAAGGGGTAGTCTATGTCTAATTGATGTGTGCTCGTATGATGATTAAAAATGTGTCTACCTAGATGCTATTACTCTCTAGTTATCTTTTATTGATGGTTGAATTGTCACGTCCATACGCGTTATGTCTTCTAAGGTCGTAGGGTATGCTTTTTTCCCTAACTCTTTGAGGATACCTTAAGGTTATTGCTTACAAAATCTCTAGGATTCATAAACTAAATATAAGGTTATCTTTGGATTTTTAGCCTACAATAACTCTAGGAGATTATAAACTAATGTTCACAAAGATTACTCAAGCATTAAAAACACAACAATGGCCTATTGAAATCCTAAGCCAATTACAATTAAGAAAAGAGACAACCAATCAATATTCAATAACTAGGTTTCATAGATCTAAGCAAACACACAAGTAAATTAGCCGGACTTGGTAAACATGCAAGCATACACACATACAATTGAAGACATAATGAAATCAATGAAGTAGATTACTTATCTGGTTGTACAATAGGGTATGAGAACCCTAAGATACTGCCAAAGACAACCAAAAATCGTTTTAGGGTTTTACTCCACAATTATACCTCTTTAAAAGTCTGAAAATTCGAATTCTATATATAGAGTTACAACTGCGCCGGCGTCACTCTTTAATTGTGACGCCGTCGGATCACCGCCATTAGGGTTTTGTCTTGACCAAGTCAACTTTGTGACAGTGTCACGTTTGGGTTGTGACACCGTCGGCTTCATCTTCTGACGCCGTCTGAATCTGGATCTAGGCCGTCTTTAAAGCCTGACGCCGTCAGGTACAAAATATCAATTTCACTTCTGAGCCGTCGCAATTAGAGGGACAGCTTCGCCCTTTATCTGTGACGCAGTCGTGTGCGATTCCAGTAGCTTGAGTGTCTTGATCTTGACTTTAGCCATTTTCTTCATATATTTACGCCTTTTCGTCCAAATAAGCATCATTCCAACATTTTGCTTTCAAGAGACCTAAAAAGTGAAAAGGAACGAAATTAAGCAGTAACGGATATAAAAGTGGTCGATTAAGGGCTTAAATGACCCCTCAAAAGTGTACCTTTTAAATCCTTATCAAATATCCCTACACTTGGTATTTGCTTGTCCTCAAGCAAATATGCTTTTGGCCAATTAATTTATAAGTTAGGGGCATGAAGCATTGGTCTAGGACAATCACAACAAGTATAAGCCCCGCAAAAGTCATAACAAGCACGAAAATTACATACTAGCACCTCACAAGTGGTGTTTGGATACTCTCATCTCTCGGGTGTATATGATATATATCAACTTGGAAATGGAAGATAAACACTCATTAACGAGTCCTAGTACATAGATTACCATAGGCTTGAGACTAGATCAAACCTCCATCGATTTGGCGTAAGCATCTAGGAGAAACTATCAAAGAAGTCTTTTAAAGGGTTGTAACGTTAGGCTTACAGTAGGGAAACAAAGGGTTTGGTTGGATAGGCTATTTAGTGGTGGCAAGTCAAAAATCTTTATTGTATAAGCATGTGAAGAACGGCGTTGCTAAGCCAAGACTCGACACTCTAAACTTTAGATAACTTTGAAACAAACAAACATAAATTTAAAGATAGATGTAGGATGGTAGCCCGTATGTTTTTTCTTTTATTTATTTATTTATTTTCATACACTTTTACTCTACCATCCTCTACGATAACATCAATATAAAAGGGATTTATAGGCACATCCCTACACTTGAGTTTTTATTACTCTAACACTAATTTGACCCGAATTGAAAAGATTAAAATACTTGGAGTACATTATTACGTAAATAAAGAGAATTTGAATTTAACGTTCTTTCCCGTCATTTCATAAAATTTAACTTTTCCCATGAGTCCCAATCGTCCCAAAACTGTATACAAAGGATATGACTCGACTTAGCAACTTATGCAAATAACTAGATAATTGAACTAAGGGTTTAGTATGATAATTATAATGCACTAAAAGTGAGTGCATACAAGGTAGACTAAGGCGATTTGGGTGTACAATTGGGTGGATTGTAAACAATTCTCTTCAATGATATTCCGGAAAATTGAAACATCACGAAAACCGCGAAAATGATAGGCTCTGAGGGGTTAACTAGGGGTATCGTGTATTAAAGATGAGTAAAATGCAAGGGTGTGGGGGAATTACTCAACCGATGTGGAAGAAGTAATTATATACGGGTATCAAACAAGGGTTATCCTAATGTCTCTTATCATTTAGTTATTCCTAACTACACAAGTGTAGTCTCACTAGCGATCTCGGGATGCATCACAAAACAAGTTCTAGAATCTATTATACTACTGGTACACTCTCGATGCATTAAAGATGAATGCTTTAATTCCTAAAAATCTAGGGGCGAACCTCACATTTTTGGGGTGGAATTTGAGTGGTAAAGGGTTTTGTGCCAGTCATATAACTTCCTATCCATGAGACGCTTTATTAAGACTAATGGCCCACTCCTACATGTCATGAAAAATTTTAAATTTGGTGCCAAAATTACCCTAACCGATATTTCTCATGGTTTATTACACAAATGAAATTGGACAAGACAAAAAATCAATGATAAGCTTGGTTTCAAAGTTCCCGTTTTATTATCCCTCCCAACACTTAAACCGAACATTGTCCCCAATGTTCTCGAAAGTATCAAAGTTATGATAATGGAAGGTAATTGAAAGTGAAAGAAACTAATACTCCCCTGATTAGCTTGGTAGGATCCGTGTGAAGTAGTGGTTAAATTCTTCTTCAAGAAGAATGTATGCGTGAGAAGCTCCATCCAAAACTATATTTCTTCTTCTTGATAAATAAAACCTGTACACTTTAAGAAAATAGACGAAACGTTTGCGTAAAATCGGCGGTAAAACTATATATGACTCAACTATACTAGGATATGATGCTTGTGGAATGGATGTTTATAGGTTTTCTGGAAAATTAAGACCTGAGAAATTCTAAATTTTTATAAGTAGCACAGAAAATGAGAGAAAATAGGATAAGATGTTTCTGCTCCTCCTAACGCCGTCTGGTTATCCTGACAGAAACTGGTCTGCTGCGTTTTTCTGGAAAAATTACATCTTTAGAATCTGGAAAAAGTCCTGCAAAACATCCATTATGACTCGATACAAGCATTTGACTCTAACAAACAAACATATATATCCTTTTCAAGAATGGTAATTCTCATGTTCACGTTCTTTTAAAAAATATGTGTAATCTTCCCTACACTTATCCTTTTTGTAAAATACCTTTATATGTAATTAAGACGAGGTTAAAAACAAAATTAAGCATTTACACAAATTCAAACATGAGAATAAACAACTAATGAAAAGATATATGACACACAAACAAGCAAACAACTAAGCATGGGTTGCCTCCCACGAAGCGCTTTTCTTTATTTATGAGTCTTGTAGCTAGAATCGAAGATGTGCCCCTACGTAGTCTCGTGCATGCTCACATGCCCATATCTAAGCGATTCCAATGTTTTCTCACTTTTCTTGTACTCATCTCCTAACTCTAGGCATTTTTTATAGTACCGCTCATTTTTTTCATAAGTATGCCTAAGTCCCCGTTGTTTATCTCTTTCACTCAGTATCGGAATGGGAGCCATCCGATTGCATGCCTCTACATCTTTGTGCTTAAACTTAGGGTGCGTACGGGGCATTTGATAGACAAAATCTTTAACTCCGTCGTAGAATGTGATTAGACCATCAATCATCCGTTCATTCAACCTAGTCATTCTCCTAAAGTTTGTTCCAAATATTACTTTAGTGAGGTTCCCATCTATGAATTCTACTAAATCTTCTAGGACCATGAATTCAACCACATAGGAAAAACTTCCAACAAACACATCCAAGTAAGTGATCGCATCAACAACATTATCCCCTTGATAGGCTAATTCATCTACCTTAATTTTATTATATAGATTTCTTGAGATCAAGTTTAAAGGTAAGAATGAGTGCAAGTTAGAATCAAAACTTTCAAATCCTATCTTACAAGGGAATTGCATGTAAAGGGGCCATTAGCCTCAATTCTACACCTAGGGTCAAAACATTGGGAGAAGTCTTCTTCCATTTCAAGGTTAACTTCATCGATGACCTCCCCGTTATCAAGTGCCTCACCATAGTCAAACTCCTCATCGGAATCCGAGTCATAGAACGGACTATGTTGATGATAATTTATTTCATTATACCCTAGGTGATTTCCAAAGTGATGAACAGGTGAAAGGTTTTGTGGGATAGTGTTTTTAATTTCGAGATTATGAGGAGGATTGGGGGCGGGTAGTGTGAAGACTCTACGACGAAAGATGCGAATCATGGTGAGTGGTGGGTTTTACGAACAAAGTCACGAAGAAGGGAATAGACTATGAGGAAGCTAACATTGAGAAAAAAGCTTACTTGATAGGAATCAAGCAAGGGAACCTAAACGAGGTGGAAATCTAACTAGCTATTCTATTCCCCGGCAGCGGCGCCAAAAACTTGATACGTGTACAACTCGCGTTCGGGGTCAAAGGAAACTTCCTTTTCTTCGAGCAAGTTTTTCAACCACCTAGGCAATGAACCTAATCGTTGTAGTATAGTATTAGGGTAAGCCTCGGGATTGATATCGTTCTCTAGGGGAATAGGAATGCTAGTAAGAAATTACTATGCTAAGGTTGGGGTTGAGGAAGATTATTTTTTTTCTTTTTTATATTTTTTTAGAAAATTGAAAGTACGAATCTCGGGGTATTGGATTTGGGGGGTGATATTTCTACCGATTACTCTACTATTATCTAGTCTAATTAACTAAGCTAAGGGGTAGTCTATGTCTAATTGATGTGTGTTGGTATGATGATTAAAGATGTGTCTACCTAGATACTATTACTCCCTAGTTATATTTTATTGATGGTTGAATTGTCACGTCCTTATTCTTAACGCAATGTGTCTTCTAAGGTCGTAGGGTACGCTTTTTTCCCTAACTCTTTGAGGATACCTTAAGGTTATTGCTTACAAAATCTCTAGGATTCATAAACTAACTCTAAGGTTATCTTTGGATTTTTAGCCTACAATAACTCTAGGCGATTATAAACTAATGTTCACAAAGATTACTCAAGCATTAAAAACACAACGATGGCCTATTGCAATCCTAAGCCAATTACAATTAAGAAAAGAGACAACCAATTAATATTCAATAACTAGGTTTCATAGATCTAAGCAAACACACAAGTAAATTAGCCGGACATGGTAAACATGCAAGCATACACACATACAATTGAAGACATAATGAAATAAATGAAGTAGATTACTTATCTTGTTGTACAATAGGGTATGAGAACCCTAAGATACTGCCCAAGACAACCAAAAATCGTTTTAGGGTTTTACTCCACAATTCTACCTCTTTAAAAGTATGAAAATTCAAATTCTATATGTAGAGTTACAACTGCGACGGCGTCACTCTTTAATTGTGACGCCGTCAGATTACCGCCATTAGGGTTTCATTTTGACCAATTCAACTTTGTGATGGCGTCACGTTGGGGTTGTGACGCTGTCGGCTTCATTTTCTGACGCCGTCTGAGTTGTGACGTCCTACTCTTTAAAGCCTGACGCCGTCAGGTACAAAATAGCAATTTCACTTCTGAGCCGTCGCAATTAGAGGGACGGCGTCGCCCTTATTCTATGAGGCCGTTGGATGCGTTCCAGCAGCTTGAGTGTCTTGATCTTGACTTTAGCCATTTTCTTCACATATTCACGCATTTTCGTCCAAATAAGCGTCATTCCAACATTTTGCCTTCAAGAGACCTAAAAAGTGAAAAGGAATGAAATTAATCAATAACGGATATAAAAGTGGTCGATTAAAGGCTTAAATGACCCCTCAAAAGTGTACCTTTTAAATCCTTATCATACTATCATCAGTTTCACCATAAATCTTTATCAAACGAGAAAGTAGGTCGGTGTGTCTGGCCTGGGTTCCTCTCAGCGCATCAGAACTGTCAAACACCACACCACGTGGTCCCAAAGCTTCATTCTCCATAATCAGCTCTCTACGCTTGATGATCATTCTCTTGAGATGATCAATGTAGGCACAAATTAGTTTTAAAAAAAAAACCTTCTTCTACAGCCTCTTGCCCAAACCACAATCTCATACAAGCATGTAAGTGTGATGAACCAACAACCTCCATTAGTTCATTCAACATAGGAAAATCTTTCATTGGAAAATGTGTGAGGAAAAGGTTGTAGATGGGTTTATTGGTTCGCGCGCAAAAGTAAGCGTCTAAGGAAAGAGACGGTCAAGGGGTTTAGTAATGATTTTTTTTCACACTTGGTCCCTTAATTTGTCTATGTTGTCGTTGTCATACTTAAAAATCCTACCCATTAATAACTTGACTATTTACATTTGGTCCCTCAACTTGACAACTTTATATTTTCTATAATTAACACCACCCCATTAAATCCTTACCCACCCTGATCAAACACAAACACACACATTAAATCCTATGATTCAAGCAGTTCTGATTCAAGCACAGTTGGTACAGGAATCCGACCTCTATTGCTTGCTTGGTATTATCCACAACCATATTCTTCAAGCTCTGAATATCTAATTGGAGATTACAATACTGATGTTGAGCAAGTTGATCCTGTCCCAGTTCATAAGCCTCACAAACTCAAATTTAACTAGGATATAGTGTTAGGACTGGCAGCTAAGAAAACTTGGACTGCCATTGGTGACAAGACATTTGGGACCAAAAAACTTAAACGTTTTGGAGCACCTGAATGCATCCAAAGGAAAGGCAAGATGAAGATGGTTTATGATCTCCAATAACAGCTTTTGTGGTAGTATTAGTTCTATAACTGGTAATCTCTTGGAATGATGAAACATTTGATGGTAATGTAGTTTAAATGAACGTAGTTTTAAACTTTAAATGGTTGTTGGTTATATTGTCTTTTGTAAATTTTTTGTTATTGATTTCTGTAGCAGTTTGGTTGACTCTTGTTGAGTCTTGCAAATCATATCCAAACACCCCTCATAAATATTGTGTAATCCCTTTGTAGTTGAGTCTTGTATCATTTTTATATATAATTGTTTGGATCACATTTTACTCCTATTTAGCATTTGAAAGTTTGACTTTACAAATTCAAACTGGAAATTGGTAACTCATGGACCACAATTTGACTCATGGATTTGCAATTTTGACTTTAGAAAGTCAAACTGCAAATGGAAAATGGCAGTTACCATTTGACTCATGGATTGCAGTTTTACTTTCTAGAGTTAAATTGGAATGTTAAATGTTTGACTCATCGATTGCAGTTTTTACTTTCTAGAGTAAAATGAAAATGCTATATGGAAGTTTGACTTTCTAATGTCAAACTTGCAAATCCATTATAAACACAACCTTTTTCTAAAGTTGGAAAAAATCTCATTTACCACAATTTGGCAACCAACATGTAGAAAACTAGAAGGGGGGTTGAATAGTTTACCAATTAAAAACTTTGTTTTGAAACTTATTGAAAGATCAATTGATATTGATCTTGAGTATGTTAATGAAATATGCAAGCAATGTGTAATAAGTAAATAAGGAAAGAAATGATCAAACCACAACAAGTCGTTTATAGTGGTTCGGCCTACAAGGACTCTTTTTCCTTGCCCTACTCCACTCCCTGAGTCTCACACTCGAGAGTTTAACTTCACTAGTCAACAAGCTCCTTTCACCGGCGGAGAAACCTTTACACTTCGCTTACACTATTTCCGACACTAAGCTAGATTTCGAGTTCTTTCCAAGGGTACAACTACTCCCACACACAATGTATTTTGAGGACTAAAATACTAACCACTCACACTCACAAGATTATGATGGTTTGATACAACAATGAAGTATGGATCAACGCTAGATCATACAACACTAAACAAACAAGACTTCCAACTTCTCGTTGAAGCTTGAATATGACTTGATCTTCTTCGCTACAAAAGAGATCACTAATATGATATGAAGCTAAGTTAGAAAGGTTAGAGAGAAGATATGTATGAGTGATAAGGTTTTAAAAGGTACCTTTTTGAGGGGTCATTTAAGCCCTATTTCGATCACTTTTGTATCCGTTATTGCTTAATATCGTTCCTTTTCACTTTTTAGGTCTCTTGAAGGCAAAATGCTGGAATGATACTTATTTGGACGAAAAGGCGCGAATATACGAAGAAAATGGCCAAAGTCAGAATCGAGACACTCAAAGCTGCTGAAAACACAAGGCGACGACGTCACTGCTTATCTGTGACGCCGTCGGATTATTTTGCGACGGCTCAGAAGCGAAATTGCATGTTTTCAAAGGACGGCGTCAGGTTATAAAGGAGTAGGTCGTCGCTACTCAGACGGCCTAGATGTAGCCAAGACGGCGTCAGAAGCTGAAGGGGACGGCGTCACAGTCATAAGGTGACGCCGTCGCAAGGTTTACGTGGCCAAGACGAAATCCTAATGACGGCGACACGACGGCGTCACGAAACATAAGGTGACGCCGTCGCAGATGTAATCTTATATATAGAATCCGAATTTTTCAGTTTTGTGTGTAGTCTTTTGGGAGTAAAACCTAAAACCGAACCAAGGCTTTCTTGTGTAGTATTTTAGGGTTCTAAACCCTATTTTACATCAAGATAAGTGTTTACTTCATTAATACAATTATGTCTTTGATTATTTGTGTGTATGCTTGCATGTTCTCCATGTCCGGCTAATTTATTTTGGTGTTTGCTTAGGCGATATGAAACTTAATTATTGAATATTGATTGGTTGATTCTTATCTTAGTTGACTAATGATCTATTAGTGCGATAGGTCATTCGTTGTGTACTTAATGCTTGATTTATCTTTGTGAACTTTAGAATATAATTACCTGAGTAGTTGTAGGCTAAACCATTCAAAGATCGCCTTAGAGTAGGAGTTTATAATCCCTTGTGGGGTTTGTAGACAAGACCCTTTGGTAAATTCAAAGAGTTAGGGAGAAACGCATACCCTACAACCTTAGACACACAACGCAACTAGGAATAAGGACGTGACAATTCAACCATCAATAGGAGATAATTAAGGAGTAGTAAAACCTAAGTAAACACATCTTTAAACTATCATACGAGCACACATTAATTAGACATAGACTACCACAAACCTTAGCTTAGATAATTAGATAATAGTAGAGTAATCGGTAGCAATACCAACCCCCCAAATCCAATACCCGAGATTCGTACCTTTCCATTTTCTTAAAAACATAAAAAGACAAAAAAATAATCTTCCTCAACCTCAACCTTAGCGTAGTAACTTCTTACTAGCATTCCTATTCCCCTAGAGAACGATATCAATACCCGTGGCTTATCCTAATTACTACACTACAACGATTAGGTGCATTGCCTAGGGGTTATAAAACTTGCTCGAAGAAAAGGAAGTTTCCTTGACCCCGAACGACGCGTGTAGCGTTATCAAGTTTTTGGCGCCGCTGCCGGGGAATAGAATAGCTAGTTAGTAGGCCACCTCGTTAGGTTTCTTTACTTGATTCCTATCAAGTAAATTTTTTCTCATTTGTAGCTTTCTCTTAGTCTATCCCCCTTCTTCGTGACCTTTGTTCGTAACACCCATCACTTTTCATCATGGAAGGTGATAACCAACCACCACTCATCAACCCACCACCAAACGACCCGCCAAGAGCCCGCACTCTTGGTGAATACTCGAGACCAAGCCACCTAGGCTATAGGAACACCATTGAGCTTCCCGACCAAGCCCAAACTACGGCCCTGCGATCCGACACCATCTGGTTGGTGCAAAACGGATGTGCATTCCATGGACTTCGTTCCGAAGATCCTAATCAGCATCTTAGGGATTTCCTTAAGATTGTCGATTCCATCGACCTCGATGCTACTACTCGGGAGACCACGCGTCTGCGTCTCTTCCAATTCTCTCTACGGGACCAAGCTAGTAATTGGCTTGAGCGACTTCCCGCCGGCTCCATCTCAAGTTGGGATGATCTTACCCCTCGCTTCCTTGCTCAATTTTTCCCATCGGGGAGAACCACTAAGCTTAGGCGAGACATCTTAACGTTTCAGCAACTCCAAGGTGAGTCACTTTACAAAGCATGGACTCGATTTAAGGATCTACTCCGTAGACTCCCACATCATGGCATTGATCTTTGGCTCCAAATCCAAATCTTCTATGATCATACCGATTTCATCACTCGACGATCCATTGATCGAGCTGCCGGTGGAAGGCTCAGCGACTTCAATGCAGAAAAATCTTGGGATATTATAAAGGAGCTTGCTGATCAAAGCTACGAAGATTGGAATGATTCTCCTGAAACTCCGATTAACGTAATTAATGCCATATCAACCCCTTCCGAATCCTCCGACACCATCGAGGAGCAAATGAGCGCCATTGAGAGAGGGATTGATTATCTTATGGAAAGGCAGAAAAGAGCTCCCGTACAAATTCCTCGAGAGGCCGTCAAATCCGCCAACTCTACCAACCGCCCCACACCTTCTTCGGAGTCCCCAAGTCGTGAGCAAAACCCAAATTCCGAAAGGCGTTTCCGTTCTACTTCCCCAATACCACTCTCACCAAGCTTCAAGGAACAAATGAGGGAGTACATGGCGGCTCATACGGAAAGATTAGCCAGGTTTGAAGAGGAGGTTTATAGACAGAGAGAGGAAATGCAAGCAAAGATGACGGAAATGATGAATTTGGTAATTGAGTTTACCAAAACAAAGGTTCCCGAAAAAGTGCTCGTAAGAAGCAACGATTGCCCTCCCACTTCATTTGTCAACGATGTTTCCATTATGCCCGAGAATGCAAGGGTTGAGATGTGGAAAACTGAGGAAAGTAATAAGGAGGAGTCTGTGCATAATGATGAGCCTGAGACCATTGAGTACTACCTTAAGCACGAAATCAACAAGAAAACCATTGCAAACCAAGTAAACAACTTTAGGTACAATGAAGTTCTTAAGGAAGCCCTTGAAGGAAAAATGACTGAAGAAGAGTATGACGCCCTACCTATGGGACCCCTGTATGAGTTGGTTATAAAAAAACCTTTAACAAGGAAACGTAACACCACAGGGAACTTCGTAATACCAGTTAGCATAGGTGACATTGATAATATAAATGCCTTGGCCGATCAGGGGACTGATGTGAACATAATGCCATTATCAATCTATAATAAGTTAACTAAGGAGAAACCAGCCAGGACCGACCTTAGACTTTCCTTAGCTAATCACACTTATGTTTACCCCGTAGGAGTCGCAATAGATGTTCTAATTGAGGTGGCTAACATCGTTTATCCGGTGGATTTCGTGATCGTTGATTTTGAGGAAGACAAAAACGTACCCCTCATTCTTGGAACACCGTTTCTAGCTACCGCCAAGGCAACCATCAAATGCGGAGAAGGCATCATGATACTCAAAAGCGGAGAGGGGTATGCTAGGATACCCATCATCCCAAGGTACCCTCTTAAAATCATGGAAATGATTACGAAAGGGAATCGGAAAACCCCTAGTAATAATGTTAAGAAAAAGATGAATGACTGGGAAAAAGGGCTTAGAGACTTTATGGTACAAGGATTGTATGCAACATTGTGGAAACCCGATAAAAAGTTAGGAAGCAACCCCACCTCGATACCTAAGGCACAAAAGGACCCTAAGGAATTTCTAAAGGGAGAAAAAGTGCTTTTGTACAAATCAAGGATAAGGGCATTACGAGGAAGAAACAAACCAAGATGGTTTGGGCCTTTCACAGTTAAGGAGACCAACTTAAAAAATAAAACCGTCACCGTAATTGACAGCGTTGGCAAGGAATCCACGGTAAACATACAACGTCTACACCTTTTCGATGAAAGGAAAATGAAGGACGAAGAGGGCGGTGATGCAAAAACGTAGGAGTAGGACTACGAGTCTAGCTACAAGACTCTTAAATAAAGAAAAGCGCTTCGTGGGAGGCAACCCATGCTTAATTATTTGCTTGTTAGTGTCATATATCTTTTGTTAATTGTTTATCCCCATGTTTAAATTTGTAAAAATGCTTTATTTTGTTTTTAACCTTGTCTTAATTGCATATAAAGGTATTTTACATAAGGGATAAGTGTAGGGAGGATTACACACGTTTTCAAAAGAAACGTAAACATGAGAATAACAATTAACTAAAAGATATATATGTTTGTTTGTTCGAGTCAAATGCTTGTATCGAGTCATAATGGATGTTTTTGCAGAAATTTTTCCAGATTCTAAAGATGTAAATTTTCCAGAATTTTTTTCAGAAAATCGCAGACCAGTTTTTGTCAGGATAACCTGACGGCGTCAGGATTGCAACATGACGGCGTCAGGAAGGAGTAAAAACATCAGCTTACTTTTTCTCGTTTTCTGAGCTACTTGTAAAATTTTGGAATTTTCCAGATCTTAATTTTCTAAAAATTCTGTAAACATCCATTCCACAAGCATTATATCCTAGTTTAAATCGAGTCTTATGTATATTATTACCGCCGATTTTACGCGAAGGTTTCGTTTGTTTTCTTCAAGTGTGCAGGTTTAGTTTGTCAAGAAGAAGTTACACAAGATTGGAAGGAGCTTTTCACGCAATAGTTCTTCTTGGAAAAGATTTAACCACCACTTTTCACGGATCCTACCGAGCTAATCAGGGGAGTATTAGTTTCTTTCGTTTTTAATTACCTTCCATTATCATAACTTTGATACTTTCGGGGAACATTGGGGACAATGTTCAGTTTAAGTGTAGAGAGGGAAAATAAAACGGGAACTTTGAAACTATGCTTATCCTTGACTATTTGCTTTGTCCAAGTGTATTTGTGAAATAAACCATGAGAAAATGTCGGTTAGGGTAATTTTGGCCAAATTAAAAATTTTTTCATGACATATAGGAGTGGGCCATTAGTCTTAACAAAAGCGTCTCATGGATAGGAAGTTGCATGACTAGCACAAAAACCCTTTACCACCCAAATTCCACCCAAAATGTGAGGATCGCCCTTAGATTAGTAGGAATTAAAGCATTCATCTTTAATGCTTAGAGTGTGAACCGGTAGTATATTAGATTCTAGAACTTGTTTTGTGATGCATTCCGAGATCGCTAGTGAGACTACACTTGTGTAGTTAGGAATAACTAAATAATAAGAGGCATTAGGATAAACCCTTGTTTGATACCCGTAATATAATTACTTCTTCCACCTTGGTTGAGTAATTCCCCCACACCCTTTGCGTTGTACTCATCTTTAGTACACGATACCCCTAGTTAACCCCTCAGAGCCTATCCTTTCCGCGGTTCTCGTGATGTTTCGGTTTTTTCGGAATATCAATGAAGAGCATTGTTTACACTCCACCCCCAAATATACACCCAAATCGCCTTAGCCTACCCTTTATTGCACTCACTTTTAGTGCAAATTTTTGTTATCGCCCAAAACCCTTAGTTCAATTATCTGGTTGCTTGCATGAGTTGCTAAGTCGAGTCATATCCTTTGTATACAGTTTTGGGACGATTGGGATTCATGGGAAAAGTTAAAGTTTATGAAATAACGGGAAGAGAACGTTAAATTCAAATTCCCTTTGTTTGCGTAATAATGTACCCCAAGTGTTTTGATCTTTTCAAATTCGGGTCAAATTAGTGTTAGAGTAATAAAAACTCAAGTGTAGGGATGTGTATATAAATCCCTATTATTTTGATGTACCGTAGAGGATGGTAGAGTAAAAGTGTATGCAAAAAAAAAAAAAAAAAAA
>BPTQ01000001.1:116617280-116707757 GCA_019973895.1 Chrysanthemum seticuspe | reverse complement strand
AGCATATAAGCGCGGAAAAGCAGGTTTATTCATAGTAAGGTCGTAAAACGGAAGTTCTCTGGATTTTTCACTTTTCCTTGCTATAATTCGTTATTGCCTATGTTTTCACTAGCTTTATCCCGAATTTACTGGGGAGTTTTTCCATGGAAAATTTTGGAATAGTTTATAGGGATGTGAACCATAAACGAACAGGAGTTCGTTTACACGAAAATCGGTTAATTAAATATTAAATCCCCAGTACTTCGTAACTAAGTTTTGCCAGGTGTTGTGTATATTCGGGGCGTTTTCAGTATTGTTCGTGCCTTTAATATGGTAATCTATGTACTAGGACCGGTTAATGAGTGTTTATCTTCCATTTCCTATTTGTTATATTTCATATATACACCCGAGAGAGATGTGAGTATCCAAACACCCCATGTGAGGTGCTAGTATGTAATTTCCGTGCTTGTTATGACTTTTGCGGGGCTTATATGTGTTGTGGACCGTTTTGAATCAATGCTTCATGACCCCTAAATTATAAATTAATTGGCTAAAAGCACATTTGCTTGAGGACAAGCAAATACCAAGTGTAGGGATATTTGATAAGGTTTTAAAAGGTACCTTTTTGAGGGGTCATTTAAGCCCTATTTCGATCACTTTTGTATCCGTTATTGCTTAATATCGTTCCTTTTCACTTTTTAGGTCTCTTGAAGGCAAAATGCTGGAATGATACTTATTTGGACGAAAAGGCGCGAATATACGAAGAAAATGGCCAAAGTCAGAATCGAGACACTCAAAGCTGCTGAAAACACAAGGCGACGGCGTCACTGCTTATCTGCGACGCCGTCGGATTATTTTGCGACGGCTCAGAAGCGAAATTGCATGTTTTCAAGGGATGGCGTCAGGTTATAAAGGAGTAGGTCGTCGCTACTCAGACGGCCTAGATGCAGCCAAGACGGCGTCAGAAGCTGAAGGGGACGGCGTCACAGTCATAAGGTGACGCCGTCGCAAGGTTTACGTGGCCAAGACGAAACCCTAATGACGGCGACACGACGGCGTCACGAAACATAAGGTGACGCCGTCGCAGATGTAATCTTATATATAGAATCCGAATTTTTCAGTTTTGTGTGTAGTCTTTTGGGAGTAAAACCTAAAACCGAACCAAGGCTTTCTTGTGCAGTATTTTAGGGTTCTAAACCCTATTTTACATCAAGATAAGTGTTTACTTCATTAATACAGTTATGTCTTTGATTATTTGTGTGTATGCTTGCATGTTCTCCATGTCCGGCTAATTTATTTTTGTGTTTGCTTAGGCAATATGAAACTTAATTATTGAATATTGATTGGTTGATTCTTATCTTAGTTGACTAATGATCTATTAGTGCGATAGGTCATTCGTTGTGTACTTAATGCTTGATTTATCTTTGTGAACTTTAGAATATAATTACCTGAGTAGTTGTAGGCTAAACCATTTAAAGATCGCCTTAGAGTAGGAGTTTATAATCCCTTGTGGGGTTTGTAGACAAGACCCTTTGGTAAATTCAAAGAGTTAGGGAGAAACGCATACCCTACAACCTTAGACACACAACGCAACTAGGAATAAGGACGTGACAATTCAACCATCAATAGGAGATAATTAAGGAGTAGTAAAACCTAAGTAAACACATCTTTAAACTATCATACGAGCACACATTAATTAGACATAGACTACCACAAACCTTAGCTTAGATAATTAGATAATAGTAGAGTAATCGGTAGCAATACCAACCCCCCAAATCCAATACCCGAGATTCGTACCTTTCCATTTTCTTAAAAACATAAAAAGACAAAAAAATAATCTTCATCAACCTCAACCTTAGCGTAGTAACTTCTTACTAGCATTCCTATTCCCCTAGAGAACGATATCAATACCCGTGGCTTATCCTAATTACTACACTACAACGATTAGGTGCACTGCCTAGGGTGTTATAAAACTTGCTCGAAGAAATGGAAGTTTCCTTGACCCCGAACGACGCGTGTAGCGTTATCAATGAGAGTATGTTAGAAAGGGATGAGAAACTACTTGGCTTGGCATTGCTATTTATAGCCAAAATGGACAGGAGCGTCCACGGATGGCGGACCCCTTAAAAGGGTTCCGCCCGTGTACCATTTTGGTACCGCTGGTCTGACAGCCAAGATATCAAATCTTTGCCAAAGTCAACTCTATCTAAGTGATATTGTGCAAGATATGAAGAGTACAAATCTACACAAAATATCTAATGGAATCTTCCAATGATTTCCATGATGCAATGCATGATGTCATATGTTCTATTTCTATTTTTAGAAATATGCAAATGCTTAATTAGTGTTTGGTTTTAAGAACCTAACACATTCTAAAAACTACTATCATACATAATGATTAGAGTCATATCAAGATGTTACTAATCATAAATGTAAATGCTTGAATGATGAATATATTGTTTGAAAAAGCTTGTTTTAATATCAATTAAACTTGACAAGCTTTAAGCTTTTATAAATTAAATTTACTTTTGTCGTTAACAAAACTTAGGTAAAGATCAAAAATATAAATAACGTTTAATGACGATATTTGTATTAACAATCTCCCCCTTTTTGTTGAGGACAAAATATAAATTTTATTTTTATAAAAGATACAAGGTTTGTACAAGAGTTATAAAATTATTAGTTTTAGAACTTGAAAAGGAAATGATAATGCAAGTGTATGATGTTTGACTTTTTATGAAAGTCAAAGTATTCACTATTAGATGCATAATGTTGACTTTTTCAGAAAGTCAAAGTATGTAGTTTGACTTTTTAGGAAAAGTCAAGTATTATCAATGAGGGTTCCTATTTGACTTTTAGGAAGTCAAATGTATGCAGTTTGACTTTTTCAGAAAAGTCAAATATAAATGATTTCAAAGTTCTATATTTTCTCCCCCTTTTTGTCTCAACAAAAAGAAAAGGCTATGCGGAATGTAATGAGCCCGAGCTATTATCTCCCCCTTGTTCAAAGCTCCCCCTAAATTAGGTGCTTTAATGGGAAGATTCATGGATTGTGAAAATAAAGCTACAAAAAAAATTGTTAGTAATATTGATCATTCACAAGCATTTCCAAACACTATGTAATGACACCAACAATATAATAAACAACATTCATTAGTTAAAATTTTTCATGAGTTAAGATCATGAAAAGAGAACACAATGATGTGTTTGGTACAAGAGATAAAAATTATCCTAGAAAAAAAAAAAAAAGAAAACAAGAAAGACTAGTCTAAAACCATCCTAAAGTGATGGTGGATGGGAGAGAGCGTTGAGACGCTCAAGAATGTGGTTGAGGATGAACCTCATTTCTTCTTGGAACTCATGGACCATAACCCGGGCCCGTTCCACGGTTTGGCCGTTTGCTCACAAATTGAGCAACCATGCCTTGGAGGGTAGAATGTTTAGGGAGGTTGTGGTGGTGGAATGGTGGATGTGTTGGTGGTGTTGGGAATGTTTGGAGTGGTCATGATGGATGCAAGCAAAGCATTTTGCATTTGCATTGTCTCACTTTAGTGAGAATCCACCATGCCTTTGAATTGGTGGAGGTTGTGGAGTTCCGCTTGAATCTCCTCTCTAGTGGGATTGTCATCCCACATGCACTCCGGAATGTCCTCAATATGAGGGGACATTGATGATGGAAGTGGATGATCCCCATATAAAGGACCATGAATGTCCTTGTGAATGGGGTGGAAAAGGAGAGGTCTTGGCCCTAATGGGGTGTTTGGGTCAATGGATGACCGAGGTGACTCATGAGCAATTCGCTCAATTGTGCCAAAGGATGGCAATGGTGGTGGATGACTTGGCCTTGGAGGCAAGTCTTCCAAGTCCTCTAGGAAAGGATTAGGTTATGTTGGTGGATGTTTGGATGGGTGACGGTGGAGGTGAAGTAGGTGTTTTTGTTGGTGGTGGAGTGGTGATCACAATGTGTGATGAAGTGGGTGTAGCTAAGGTAAGATTTGTATCATCTCTAATGGGAGATGAGATTGTGAGTGGTGAAGATTCGGATGATGAGCTAAGATGAACAAAACAACAAGGCCTTACGCTAATTCTAGCGGTTTTCTTGCAAGGTTTTGGTGATGATTTAGTCATTTTTAACTTGGGTTTTGATTTGCTAGATAGTAGTGAGAATGAGGAAGGTGTGAGGATGATCATGGTAAAGCCTTTCAGTTTATAGAGGTTAAAAATTGTTGAGAAATGTGTTTGATTTGATGTTGAACCATTGAAGAGATGAGGTTCCTAATGATTTGGAAGTGGGTTGAATGCTAGTCATATCACCCAAGTCAATCCATACAAAGAAGATGGAGTGAAGAAGAAAAGATTTGCAATAAATGTGTTCTAGTGAGTGGAAGTTCCTAACATTCAGATTACCCACGGATTTGAAGGTACCAAAAATTTGGTTCCTTCCTTTATGCCAAAGGGCTCCTTGGGTGGATTTTTCAAATTTTTGAATTTTGGTGGGAAATGAATTTCTTATATACCTTGGTAAATTATACTAGTTCTAATAACAGTATAAACTAGTTAAGATTGATTTATAAGTGATGGAAGATAATTTGGAATCACGAAAGAGTCGAAATTCAGAAAATTACCTGGAGGATCCACGGCACCAAAATCATACACGGACGGTACCCTAAAAAGGGTGCTGTCTGGTCCGCCTGTACAGGTAAGACGGTACCAAACTACATAAAGGACGGTACCAAAATTATGGTGCCGTCTGATCCGTGGAGTGCAGATATTTGGACAGAGTTCGTTTTTAGGTGTCGGGGAAATTTCCGAAACCTGAAATTTTTCTCAAAAGCTGTTATACTAAACATTTCTAGTTAGGAAAAGTAAATAACACATATGTAAATGTAGTGGAGCATAGATTTTGAGAAAGACTTTTTGATCATCACATAATAGTGAAAATGGGTAAAATTTGATAGACTATTTGCGCTATCCTCCTGCATAAGATTGTTAGCATACGACAATTTTAGAAGTTATATTATCATCCTACAAGATAAAAACAACAAAATAGCATCAAACATTAGAGAAAATGTATTGTTCCAAACACTCCTTAAAGTACCCTCATTTGTCCAACTTCTTGTAAATCTTGTTCATCATCCTACCAAGGCACTTGAACATTCCATTAGTTTGTTTGAACTCTGCTGATTCATTCTCAATCTCGGGAAGAGATGCGTAATACTCATGAGGTGGAAGATGAGAGCTTGGAAGACCATCCTCGGAGCTATTTGATGATGATGATGAAGGAGTTGGAGGTTTAGCTCTCTTGCCTTTTGTCTTAGCAACTCGTTCATCGCTCAAAGGTACAAAGATGTGAGTAATGAGTTCATAGTGAAGATGCATTCCTTTTGGAGTTGGTGGGATTGGTGCAAAGTGTCTATAGAGACGAGTAAGGAGCATCCCGTATGGAAGAGCAACCGACCCTTGAGTTGGAATATCAATCATTCTCCTAGCAATGTAGTAGGCTAAATTGAATGGTTGGCGGGTGGACAAGTTGTAGAGCATGTGACAAAGACAAGCGTTTATGTGATCCCTATTTCCTACGGTGCTAATGACGTTGGCTCTAAGTAGCTCCTCCCATTTCTTAAACTCGTGCTTAAGTTCGTTTAACTCTATTCCATATGGATCTCGGTTTACCTCTTTTCCTTTTCGGGTAACTCGTGTTGTATCACTTTTTGGGTTAAAAAGGTGTTCACGGATAGTATCCTTATCGGCCAAACGAGTTAGGTAGCGAGAAGTACGGTCATTGATTGTATCAAGAGCGGTGAGGGACCACTTGTCCGTGTAGACACAAGTTCCTCGGTTGGGAATTCCTAGCACTCTAGCAAATTCGGTTAAGGTGATGGTGAAGTCATTTTGGTTGATTCTAAAGCTAAGACAAAATTCATCATCGTCTTCATCATTAAAACTGGTCACACTAGCATAGAATTCTAACACAAACCTAGGACAAATAGGTTCATCGATGTCAAGAAGACAATCGAATTGAATGGCGGCTAGTTCTTCACGAAGATTGGTATGTTGAAGGAATGATGGGTGAATGGTTCTACCCTCATGGAAGTACCTTGATTCTAGACCCTTAAATATTTCTACTTGTTCCTTGGTAAGTCCTTTGGTTTTGTGGTGTTTGGGAATGTAGTTAAGGGTGTCTTTGTGATCATAGAATCTTGCGGCTACCATGGTTATTCCTAAGGACAAGAATTAATATGTTAAACATGAAAATAATTAGTGTGTGTCTATATGAAAACAATTTGAAGTTGCGGTTATCTCGACTCATTTTATGCACAAAGAGGATTAGTTTTAGTGGGGTGTTTGGCAAATGCCATGAGATAACCCAAATGCTCCTAATTCAATGTGGCTTCATTTGAATGTACCCGGGAGTGCATATTAGTTATGCAATACCTTTAGTATTCAAGAGCATGCAAGTGATGAAAATTTTAACGTTTCTATTTGTATTAGCAATGAAAAAATTGTTTTTCTATAAGTGAGAAGCTTTTCAAAACTTTTGACATGAGGTGTTTGGTTGTTTGAATAAGGCCTTATATTTATTATCTATCAATTAGTGGGAAGCATGAATTGTTTATGCAATATGATAATGTAGTACCTAATTTCAACGACTAGTTATGCAATTTGTCAATTAAATTCATATTTGGTGTAAAAGCATACATAAAACCCCATGTAATGATTTGTGCACAAATAAGAATCCTAGACTCAGAATTAAGAGATGAAATGTAGTTAGGATACTTACAATGATGTTATCTTCAGTGATTAGTGAGTGGGAAGATGACAATAATGAGCTTGGTTTAAGTTTTGCACGTTTTGGTAAAGTGGGTTTTGAGGAAGAGGATGATTTGTATATAGCAGTTTTGCTTCTGTAGACACTACGGACCAGGCGGTACCAAAAATTTGGTTCCGTCTTTGTTGTCGTTTGGTGCCGTGGCTACAGTAGCAGGTACAAGACAAAATTGTTTTGTTTTGACTATTTTAATGTTTTAGGCTATGTTTATCCTACATGTTTGGTTCCATTAATCCTTGATTGGTGCTAAACAGTCAAGTCTAACAGACTTAAAACAGCTTAAACACAAATGCAATTAAGATCAGAGGAATATAGGGGATTCCTGGGTCGTTAAGTCCCACGGAGGATGAATTGGTGTAAAAACACTTGATCAGATGGTAGAATGATCACTAAGGATAGCAATCAGTAGGGTTTTGGATGGAAAATTATACCTAAAGAGAAAATCTACAAATTAAAGCGACTTAAATGCAAATTAAAAGAAATAAAAGATAAAATCTATTAAATAAACGCTATCACTATTTTTACAATGATGTTTTTATGTTTTTATAAAACTAAATAACTTAAATAAACTATCTTAACTAAAACGTAACCTTAAATTATCTAAAAACGTTATTTAAAATGGAAACGTACGTTATTTGCAAAAATTACGCTGGAGCGCAAGAAAAAACGTAAAATTTATGAAATAAAAGGCCTACAAGTGTAAAACTAATTTTCTTACGTACTATATGATAAAAGAAAATTTTAGAAAAAAAGATTTATATTTTTTTGACTTTTATATATTTTTTTTATGATTTAATTACTATAAAACACTAATTAAATGTTTAAAAATACTAAAACTAATTAGAAAAATCTGAAACTTTTTGTAAAAATACTTTATACTAATACAAATTTATAAAAAATACAAACACTGAAAAAACTACTAAGAATAAGCTCTAAATAAGCTATTAAGCTCGTATAAGCTTAAACTGAAAACAAAGGTTATGTGTTTAATTGTGCAAAAGAAAACTGAAAAAGTCCCTAGGGCAGTTGGTGCGTGTGTGGTGTGGTGAGCTGGGTGGCCAGAGATCAAATCCCAGCAGTGGCACTTTTTTGCAACTTTTTTATTTTTGAAATTTTTCTTTACAAACTTGTTAAGCACATGATAATAAGCACTTTTTAAAACTAAAACTTTTTCTGAAACAGATTAATAAGCTCAGTATGAGCTTATTTTCTCAACAGTAGCAACAAAATGGAAATAAGCTAAAGAGTAAGCCAAAATGGCTTTTAAGCTAAAAATAAGCAAAGTGAAAATTGGAAATGAGCTAAATAATGGAAATAAGCTAATATGAAAACTGATTAGGCTTAAAGATTGACAAATAAGCTCTGAGATAAGCTCAAAATTCCAACAGTTAACAAAATAAATGATTAAGCACCATGATTAAGCTAAAATGACTATAAAAGCTCAAAATAAACACAAGGCTTACTGAGAATAAGATAAATACTGATAATAAGTTAGTACAACAGCTGAATAAGCACAAGCAACTAGGAATAAGCACTGAACAAGCAAAATTAAGCACTTATAACTGATATGCACAGGACACTTTGTGAATCACTATGCACCTTTAAGCTACTTTTTAAGCACTTAGATAAGCTATAAAATGAAAACAAAGACTGCAATTAACTAGTTGACCAAGTGAGCAATCCAAAAAGCTGATTTTCAAAGATTGTATGCCACTAATAAGCTCTTTACAAGCTTTTGAAAAACTGGTAAAACCACTGAGTCAGGACTCAGTGAATGCTGAGTTTTGGACAAAACAATAAGCTGATAGCAGCCTTATTTAAAAAGCTATAAATGAAAAAATGAAACTTGGAACCTTGAGACAGCTGGGTGAGCTTCTCAAAAAACTAAAACACATAAGCTAGAGGCCATTAATAAGCTCTCTAAGAGCTTGTGAAATGGGGTACCAAACCTGTGCACAGGGCACAATTTGACTTTTTGAACAAAATGAAACAGTTGACTTATGTGAGATTTGAATGATCCTAGGCTATTGATTGTGATGTATTATGGTAAATTAAAACTAGATTAAGCACTAATAACAACTTTTAAGCTACTATGATGTTTTTTAGACTCTAAAACTTAACAGTGAGCAAATTAAGATGAGATTAAAGATGATTTGACTTTTTACTAAACAAAGCACTGGTTTTCTTGTTTCTTTGAACTAATTAGACCAAGATTGACAAACAACAATTAATAACACTGAATGGAACAAACTTTATCACAGTTAAACAAAATAAACCAAACACACCTTTACTAAACTGATTTGGAAATTTTCAAAGCAAATCAAAGATTGAAACTATGTCATAGATAACAGACCTTATAATATCAATTATTAAGACTGAATAAGCACTAAACCACATCAATAACAACATAAGATTGAGAAATTACAACTATTCTAAATTAACTGTGAAAATGAAATTTTAGTTAACTACAAACTTTAAAGAACAAGTAACTGTTTTTATAGTTTAATTATGTTTAACTACAACTACTGAACATGTAAACACAAAGATATAAACTTATAACTGTTTTACACAGTTAAATACCAAAATGGGTAAAAAGGCTTACAAGTGGATTCAATGCACAAGACTGAGAACTGAGGTTCAAAGATCACACCTATTGCTTCCCATGAAGCTCTAAACCAATAAGCTTTCCAAAATCAACACTGCACCAGCTTTGACCTTCTCCACCATGGATTTTTTTATTTTTAACTAATTAATTGGTATTTTTGTGAATTTTTGATTTTGGCTACTAAACTGCTTTTTAGAGTATCTAATAGCTTTAATAAGCTATATAGGGAGCTTATGTGAGCTTCTAAGTCCAAACTAACCACTGATTACAAGCATTCACCATATTCAGATTTTTGAAAAATAAGAAAACTGCATAACTTGAGATGAGACTTGAAACTGGAAATTGTTGCTTACAAAAGTTTTATTTCACTTTAAAAACATAAAATACAAAGCTTGAAGCTTAAACAAACACTGAAATTTGAAAGTTAAACTAAAACGACATTAACAATTAAAATTACACTAGATATCTTCTTCCATTGCCTCTTCCTCTATCTTTATAGCTTTTTGAGATACTCCACAAGCTTCTAATCACATCCCACTTTAAATCTTAGCCATTGGATGAGTCAAACTCATCTCATCCGTTTAAATCACTTTTGGCGCCAAAGTCATCTTTGGTTGCTTGAGATAATTTCAAAGCAATTAAAGAATCTTGTTATGTTGTGGAGGTGTAGGGGACAATATGTGAAGTAGGTATGGGGCTGGGGTGAGTTTTGCAGCAAAAACAGGGGATGAGGTGAAGTTTAGGGGTTAAAGTGGTGAGGAAGCATTTAATGCTTGGTAGGCTAATGAGAGGAGGGGGGATGAGGTGGAAAGGTGGATGAGGTGGAAAGGTTGAGGTGGTAGTGTTAAAACCACCTCTGGTTTTGGGTATGCAGGGGTGAGTGAGGGAGACAAACAGTGTTGGCGGGTTTGTTGGTTTTTTGACTTTTGTTGACCGGGTTGGGGTATTGGGCTGCTGGGTTGGGCTTAGCCGGGTAATAATAATAATAAGGTCCGTTTGGTTTAAGTTAAACAACAAGGACCATTGGTGCAATTTAGCCAAAGTTAAAGGTTTGATTTTGAACATTTTCCAAAGCTCTCATAAGGACTAAAACTGCCAAGTAAGATTAGTACAAGGACCTTAGTTGTTAATTTCCATTTTTACAAATCCAGGGACCAAAACTGTCAATTTAGAACTATAAGGACCAAACTTGTAAATTCTCAAAAGTTTTCTCATAAGGACCATTTATGTCAAATATGAATAGAACAAGGTTAAAACTTGATAATTTTCACTTTTTAAATTAACCAAGGACTATTTTTGACATTTTTCAAAGTTAAAGGACTAAAGTTGTCATTTTGTGATTTTTAAACTTTAAAGGGTTTGTTTTGACAACTTTTGAATCTCATGGACCTTAAATGATATTTTACAAGTTTTTGAATTACCAGGGACTGATTTTGACAACTTTTGTAACTTGGGGGACTAAAACTGCCAATTATGCAAACTTGATATGTTTTTCACCAGATTTTGATGTTTTTGCATTTAAAACATATAAAACACTTGTTTGTGATATTTTTATCATTTTGATGTGTTTCTGAGTGTTTTCAGATGTTTTTGGCATTTTAACAGTATAAAAATGATGAGTATTTAGACACTCATCAATCCTAAACCAAGTCTAAGAAGATTAAAAGGTTCTCGTTTAAGAGGTTTAGTTAAAATGTCGGAAATGTTGTCTTCGGAGGACACTTTCTCGATTGAAATGTTTCCTTTTTGAACATTGTCGCGAAGAAAGTGATGACGGATTTCAATGTGCTTTGTACGGGCATGTTGAACGGGATTCTTGCTGAGATCGATGGCTCCTTTGTTGTCGCAAAGTATCACAATGTCGTTGAGATATATTCCGTAGTCTACGAGAGCTTGCTTCATCCAAAGAGCTTGTTGACATGCTTTTCCGGCTGAGACGTACTCGGCTTCAGTAGTAGAGATGGCTAAGGCCGTTTGCTTCTTTGCAAACCATGAGGTGAGACAGTGTCCAACAAAAGTGCAAATACCACTTGTACCTTTTCTATCGACATAATCACCGGCATGATCCAAGTCGGCATACACTATGGTTTCTGTACCCGTTCCTTTGGGATACCATAATCCTAAACACGTTGTTCCCTTAATATATCTAAAAATCCTTTTTAAAGCTTCTAAGTGTGATGCCTTTGGGTTTTCATGAAAGCGAGCACATAGACAAACACTAAACATAATGTCGGGTCTACTAGCCGTAAGATAGAGTAGGCTACCAATCATTCCTCTATATTTAGTGTTATCTACGGATTCACCTTCTTCGTCCTTGGTGAGTTTAGTGTCCGAGGACATGGGTGTTTTAGTTGGTTTGGAATCTTCAAGACCAAATTTCTTAAGCATGTCTTTTATATATTTAGATTGGTTAAAGAAAATACCATCTTCTAATTGTTTAATTTGAAGTCCTAGAAAGAAATTTAACTCACCCATCATACTCATTTCAAACTCGTCATGCATGATTTTAGAGAAATCATCACATAGTTCTTGACAAGTTGATCCGAATATAATGTCATCAACGTATATTTGAACAATAATAATTTGTGATTCCTTTTTCTTGGTAAAAAGAGTATTATCTACTAATCCTATAGTATATTTGTTATCAATAAGAAAAGTCTTAAGACGGTCGTACCAAGCTTTAGGTGCTTGTTTAAGACCGTATAGTGCTTTCTTGAGTTTGAAGACATGATGTGGTTTCTCAAAGTCGGTAAAACTAGGAGGTTGAGCAACATACACTTCTTCGTTAATAAACCCATTAAGGAAAGCACTTTTGACATCCATTTGAAATAATTTAAAGTCATAAGCACATGCATAAGCAAGTAATATTCTAATAGATTCAAGTCTAGCTACCGATGCATAAGTTTCATCATACTCAATCCCTTCTTGTTGATTATAACCTTGTGCAACAAGCCTAGCTTTGTTTCTAGATACTATACCATTTTCGTCCATTTTGTTTCGAAAGACCCATTTTGTTCCAATTATAGTTTGATCTTTAGGTTTTGGAACTAGTTTCCAAACATCATTTCTAACGATTTGGTTTAATTCTTCTTGCATGGCAATTACCCATGATTCATCTTTTATTGCTTCATTTATGGTCTTTGGTTCAATGGTGGATACAAAACAAAAATGATTAATTTGATTTTGGGCTTGTGACCTTAAGGTTCTTTGATTAAGTTGTCCTATGACCTTTTCTAACGGATGACTTTTAGATTCTTTGATGTTGATAATTTCCTTATTTAATGGTTCATCTTCCTTGTTATTATTAATTTGGCTTTCTATTATTTGACTTTCAACTAAGTCATCATCTACCAAAGGTGATGTCTTAAAGGGAGGTGGACTTTCGTCAAATGTTATGTTCAACGATTCCTCGACTATCATTGTTTCTTTATTTAGGACAATGTAAGCTTTACTAGTTTGAGAGTAACCAAGAAATACACCTTCATAAGACTTTGGGTCAAACTTGGTGAGATAATCCTTAGTATTAAGGATAAAACATTTACAACCAAAGACTCTAAAATATCCTAACGTTGGCTTTTTACCTTTATAAAGTTCATATGGTGTTTTGTTTAGGAAAGGACGTATTAAGACTCTGTTTAAAATATATGTAGAAGTGTCAACGGCGTTACACCAAAACTTTTGAGGAATGTTTTGTTCATTAAGCATTGTTCTACTCATTTCTTGAATTGTTCTATTTTTACGTTCTACTACTCCATTTGATTGAGGTGTTCGTGGAGCGGAAAAGTTATGTGTTATACCATTTGTATCACAAAAGTTTCCAAATTGAGTTTCGTTGTCAAATTCACGACCATGATCCGTTCGGATCGACACAATTTTGACACCTAGAAGGTTTTGAATTTTCTTGCTAAGTATTTCAAATTTATCAAAAGCTTCATTTTTGGTTTTCAAAAATAATGTCCAAGTAAAACTTGAGTAATCATCTACTATGACCAAAGTGTATAAGTTGCCTCCATAGCTTCTTATAGCGGATGGTCCAAACAAGTCCATATGCAGTAATTCTAGACACTTAGACGTGGACACCATATTTTTAGATTTGTGACTACTATGTGTTTGTTTACCAATTTTGCATGCGTCGCAAAAATGTTGGTCATATTTTAGTTTTGGTAAATTCCTAACCAACTCTTTCGAAGAAAGGTTTTGTATAAGTCTCATACTAGCGTGACCTAAGCGTCTATGCCAAAGAGATGAGCTATCGTCTAATGTTGTTAAGCAAAGTTTGTCATTATATGTTTTATCTATTTTCATGACGTATATGTTATTTTTCCTAACTCCTTTAGCTATGGTGACACCATCTTTTAGTATTTTACTACCATTTTCATCAAATAGTACTTTATACTTTTTATCACATAGTTGGCTAATACTAAGTAGATTAAATCCTAACCTATCCACATGAGCAACATTTTCAATAGTTAGGGAGTTATGAGCAATCGTACCTTTGCCAATGATTTTGCTTTTGAGATTGCTACCGAAAGTGACATTACCTCCGTCATACTCTTGGTATGATGAGAAGAGATTTTGTTGCCCGTCATGTGTCGTGAGCATCCACTATCTTTTATCCATTCATCAGGTTCCAATCCAACTTTTAAGCATACCTAAGAAGCAAATAACTCAAGCATTTGGTCCCCAATATCTCATGGGTCCGTTTGGGTTAAACATACCATTTATTTGATTCATGTATGGAAATGATGGGTAAGAGTTCCATGACATGTAATCTGGAGTTTGATATGGTCTAGGGAAACTTTGATTCCAACCGTTGTGTTGGTAGTTAGGTTGAACGTTGTGGTTGCTCTTAGGAAAGGGGCGTTTGGCAAAAGAAGTTTTATATCGTTGTTGAGTAGTTTTTGATCTAAATTTATTTTTAACAAGTCCTACTCCAGATGTAATAGCTGGTTTTAGTTTAACATTATCATTGGTTTTCTTTGTTACTTTAACAAATTCAGTACGGTCCGTATTGCGAACATTCTGTTCTGCTGAAGTACCCACGGTACCATTTTGCACAACGGACGGAACCCTTATTTTGGTTCCGTCTGGTCCGTGCTGTACTGCAACAATTTTGACAGGATGTTCGTCCTTTTAGGCCGTTTTATTTTGACTCTTTGGAATTAATACTTCATTAAAACCTAGCCCATTCATGTCTCCTGGTGTTTTATGGATTTTAACTATTTCATCGGCAAGAGCGATGTTTTTGTTAAACCTTTTAAACTTGGGAATTATTTTCGATTAGAACTTCTTATGTGAGCTTTAGTTTTTCTATTTCAAGATTAAGCTCTTGACATGATTTACAATCATCGTCATTTGCTTTTCCTTTTTCAAGTCGTTTTGCTTTTTCTTTCAAATCATATACTTCATTTTCCAAAAATTCCTTTTTGGTTTTTAGAAATTTATTTTTAGTTATGATTTTTAGACTTAGCTCACACAATTGATTATATTGTTTTTGTAAGGTGTCATCATCTATAGAAGAATAAGAAGAATCAGAAAGTACCTCATTTGACTCATGTGCCATTAGAGCGATCTCTTCCTTGCTTGATTCTTCATCGTCTTCACTATCACTCCAAGCACCACTTACAAAAGCTCGTTGAGTTTTGCTTTTAGGTGGCTTGGGACATTCTCCTATGAGATGACTTGCATCACCACATCTAAAACACTTTCTTTCACCTTTACTCTTCTTATCATCCCGATATTTTCGGAATGGATTCTTTTCTTCTCGAGGTTGTCTTACAAACTTTCCTCTTCTTCTAAAGAACTTCTTAAAATCTCTAACGGCCATGGCATACTCCTCATCTTCACTACCGGAACAAGATTCATCATCATCGCTTAATTCCGCCTTTGCTTTTAGAGCAACAGATTTGATCTTCTCCTTTCTTCCTTTGATGATCTCCGAATCTTTCTCCATTACCATTTCGTGAACTTTGAGGTTGCCAATTAGTTCGTCTAGTGACATTATTGAGAGATCTTTTGATTCTTCAATAGCGGTCACTTTAGCTCTCCATTTGGGATGGAGTGCTCTAAGAAATTTCCTGACAAAGTTCTTACTACGAAAAGATTCATCAAGTGCTTTAAGTGAAGTAATGATAGTGTTGAAACGAGCAAAGCCACAATCAATGGTTTCATCTTCAGGGATAACAAATTGTTCATATTGTTGAACAAGAAGACCAATTTTGTTATCCTTGACTTGTGAATTACCTTGATGTGTAACAATTAAAGATTCCCAAATATCTTCGGCGGTTTCACACATAAAAATTCTTTCATATTATTTTCTAGGTAAAGCATTATAAAGCATCATTTTAGCTTCATTATTTTTAGCAACTAATTTCTTTTGTTCATCAACGGAAATATCCTTTGTTGTAGAACTAAAATCTCCTTTAACAATAATAAACCAAAGATCTATATCTTTTGATTTTACATATGTTTCAAAACGATTTTTCCAATAGATAAATCCATTGGTTTCAAAGAGTGGTGGTCTTTGCATAGATTGCCCTTCTTTAAAGTTTTCATAATCCATGGATCGTTTCAAGTTTATAAAATACAAGATATTTTAGAAATTCTTGAGCAACGAGGCTCTGGTACCAATTGTAGAAAACTAGAAGGGGGGTTGAATAGTTTACCAATTAAAAACTTTGTTTTGAAACTTATTGAAAGATCAATTGATATTGATCTTGAGTATGTTAATGAAATATGCAAGCAATGTGTAATAAGTAAATAAGGAAAGAAATGATCAAACCACAACAAGTCGTTTATAGTGGTTCGGCCTACAAGGACTCTTTTTCCTTGCCCTACTCCACTCCCCGAGTCTCACACTCGAGAGTTTAACTTCACTATTCAACAAGCTCCTTTCACCGGCGGAGAAACCTTTACACTTCGCTTACACTATTTCCGACACTAAGCTAGATGTCAAGTTCTTTCCAAGGGTACAACTACTCCCACACACAATGTATTTTGAGGACTAAAATACTAACCACTCACACTCACAAGATTATGATGGTTTGATACAACAATGAAGTATGGATCAACGCTAGATCATACAACACTAAACAAACAAGACTTCCAACTTCTCGTTGAAGCTTGAATATGACTTGATCTTCTTTGCTACAAAAGAGATCACTAATATGATATGAAGCTACGTTAGAAAGGTTAGAGAGAAGATATGTATGAGAGTATGTTAGAAAGGGATGAGAAACTACTTGGCTTGGCATTGCTATTTATAGCCAAAATGGACAGGAGCGTCCACGGACGGCGGACCCCTTAAAAGGGTTCCGCCCGTGTACCATTTTGGTACCGCCGGTCTGACAGCCAAGATATCAAATCTTTGCCAAAGTCAACTCTATCTAAGTGATATTGTGCAAGATATGAAGAGTACAAATCTACACAAAATATCTAATGGAATCTTCCAATGATTTCCATGATGCAATGCATGATGTCATATGTTCTATTTCTATTTTTAGAAATATGCAAATGCTTAAGTAGTGTTTGGTTTTAAGAACCTAACACATTCTAAAAACTACTATCATACATAATGATTAGAGTCATATCAAGATGTTACTAATCATAAATGTAAATGCTTGAATGATGAATATATTGTTTGAAAAAGCTTGTTTTAATATCAATTAAACTTGACAAGCTTTAAGCTTTTATAAATTAAATTTACTTTTGTCGTTAACAAAACTTAGGTAAAGATCAAAAATATAAATAACGTTTAATGACGATATTTGTATTAACACAACATATACACAACCTAAATTAGACATTTTCATCACCAACATATGCAGAAGCTAAATTTAATCAAACCATATATGTAAATAGGAAAATACTTTATACAAGATTAATTGTCATAGGGTATTCTAACCATACATAAACTACAACCACTAAAAGAATTCTACTAAGGCTGTGAGGGAAGCTCGGTGGAGTTTCAATAGCTTCCTAGTCAACTCCTAATTCATTTTGATATTTTCAGACTCATCATCACTCAAATCGCTGAACCTGATATAAATCATCTTCAGTAAGAGGGAACACGCAAGTACGAACTTTATTAAAGTTAATTCATTCTCTGATCTAGGAAAAGATCGAAATACCACACTCTCAAGCTGCCCCAACCTCATTGTGTTGATGTCTAAATCTAATGAATAAATTTCCAAAAGTAGAACACTAAGCGTGTAGGAAGCCTGCAAAATGAGATAGTATTGAGATGCACAACCATGAAAATTTAAGATGAATTATTTGATACATATGCATTTCACTTACTCTGATTTATAACATTTTCAAATTTGAAGATCCACGAATCATTTGCATGATGAATGATACCATTACATTATTCCCAAAATCCACTTCGGATAGCTCAAGAGTCTTGAGGGATACAAAGGCCACAGGGACATTCATCCAGGAGTTACCTTCTGCCAACAACTACAAAAGGTTAACTTTTCGTAAATTTTAAAGTTTACATTTCATAAGTGTTAGAGATTACTTTAACATTCTGTAATTTAAGTGTAAAACTCAAATTGGTCTTACTTTGCAGTCCTGAAAATCCAATGTAAGAGTCTCAAGTTTTGAAAGACTTGTCAGGTGAAAGATATTGGAAGTTGTGATTTTCGTCGCATGGTTCCAAACACCAAAGGACAAATATAACTTCTTCATATTCCTAAGTTTTGCAATATCCAATAGTCTCATCTCATTTGTAGCAGCACGATTCATTTTAAGAGACTCAAGTAAGGTGTAGAAAACTAGAAGGGGGGTTGAATAGTTTACCAATTAAAATCTTTGTTTTGAAACTTATTGAAAGATCAATTGATATTGATCTTAGATATGTTAATGAAATATGCAAGCAATATGTAAAGAGTAAATAAGGAAAGAAATGATCAAACCACAACAAGTTGTTTATAGTGGTTCGGTCTACAAGGACTCTTTTTCCTTGCCCTATTCTACTCCCCGAGTCTCACACTCGAGAGTTTAACTTCACTAGTCAACAAGCTCCTTTCACCGGCGGAGAAAACCTTTACACTTCGCTTACACTATTTTCGACACTAAGCTAGATGTCGAGTTCTTTCCAAGGGTACAACCACTCCCACACACAATGTATTTTGAGGACTAAAATACTAACCACTCACACTCACAAGATTATGATGATTTAATACAACAATGAAGTATGAATCAACACAAGATCATACAACACTAAACAAACAAGACTTCCAACTTCTCGTTTGAAGCTTGAATGTGACTTGATCTTCTTTGCTACAAAAGAGATCACTAATATGATATGAAACTAAGCAAGAAAGGTTAGAGAGAAGATATGTAAGAGAGTATGATAGAAAGGAATGAAAAACTACTTGGTTTGGCTTTGCTATTTATAGCCAAAACCATCAGCAGGCACCACGGACGGCGGGCCCCTTGAAAGGGTTCCGTCCATCAAATATTTTGGTGCCGCCAGGTCTGACAGCAAGATATCAAGATCTTTGCCAAATTCAACCACATCTATGTAAGATTATGTAAGATATGAAGAGTACAAATCTACACAAAATATCTAATAAAATCTTCCAATGATTTCCATGATGCATCACATGATGTCATGTGTTGTTTTTCTATTTTTAGAAATATGCAAATACATAAGTAATGTTTAGTTTTTAAGAAACTAAAACATTCTAAAAACTACTATCATACATTATGCTTAGACTCATATTAAGATATGATTAGTCACAATGTAAATGCTTAAATGATGAAGATATTGTTTGAAAAAGCTTGTTTTAATATCTATTAAACTTGACAAGCTTTAAGCTTTATACAAATTAAATTTACTTTTGTCTTTAACAAAACTTAGGTAAAGATCAAAAATATAAATAACGTTTAATGACGATAATTGTATTAACAATCTCCCCCTTTTTGTGGAGGACAAAATATAAATTTTATTTTTATAAAAGATATAAAGTTTGTGCAAGAGTTATAAAAATATTAGTTTTAGAACTTGAAAAGGAAATGATAATGCAAGTGTATGATGTTTGAATTTTTCAGAAAGTCAAAGTATTCACTAGTTGATGCATGATGTTGACTTTTTTCAGAAAGTCAAATATATAAACAAGTTCTGTATTTTCTCCCCCTTTTTGTCTTAACAAAAAGATGAGGCGATGTGGAATGTAATGAGCCCGAGCCATTATCTCCCCCTTGATCAAAGCTCCCCTTAATTTGGGTGCTTAATGGGAAGATTCATGGATTGTGAAAATAAAGCTACAAAAATGTTAGTAATAATGATCATTCACAAGCATTTTCCAAACACTATGTAAAGGCACCAACAATATAGAAAACACCATTCATTAGCTAAAATTTTTCATGAATAAAAGTCATGAAAAGAGAACACAATGATGTGTTTTAGTACAAGAAGCAAAAAATAATCCTAAGAAAAGAAAACTTAGAAATGCTAATCTATGACCATCCTAATGAGATGGTGGATGAGAAAGAGCGCTGAGGCGCTCAAGGATAAGATTGAGGATGAACATCATTTCCTCTTGGAAGTCATAGACCATAACCCGGGTCCTATCAACGGTTTGGGCGGTTTGCTCATAAGTTGAGCAACCATGCCTAGGGGGTAGTATGTTTGGTGAGGTTGTGGTGGTGGAATGGTAGATGTGTTGGTGTTGGTCGGAATTTTTGGGGTGGTCATGATGGAGGCTAGCAAAGCATTTTGCATTTGCATAGTCTCACTTAGGTGAGAATCCACCATGCCTTTGAATTGGTGAAGGTGTTGGAGTTCCGCTTGAATCTCCTCTCTTGTAGGATTAGCATCCCACATGCACTCCTCAATATCCTCTAAGTGAGGGGACATTGATGTGGGGAGTGGTTGGTCCCCATACATAGGACCATGAATGTCTTTGTGAATGGGGTGGAAGAGAAGATGTTTTGGCCCTAATGGGGTATTTGGGTCAAAGGATGGCCTAGGTGACTCATGAGCAATCCGCTCAATTGTGCCAAAGGATGGCAATGGTGGTGGATGATTTGGCCTAGGAGGCAAGTCATCCAAGTCCTCCAAGAAAGGATTTGGAGAAGTGGGTGGTGTGGAAAATAACTCCATAGGAATGAGAGTTGGAGACTTTGGTGGTGATGGTGGTGAGGGTGTTTTGGATGTTTGGATGGGTGCCGATGGAGGTGAAGTTGGTGTTTTTATAGGTGGTGGAGTGGTGATCACAATTGGTGATTGAGTAAGTGTAGCCAAGGTAAGGCTTGTATCATCTCGGATGGGAGATGAGATTGTGAGTGGAGAAGACTCGGATGAGGAGCTCAAGTTTACGAAGCAATAAGGCCTCACGCTAATTTTAGTGGTTTTCTTGCAAGGTTTAGGAGAGGATTTTGTCATTTTGACTTGTGTTTTTCTTTGCTAGATGATGGTAAGAATGAAGAAGGTGTGAGTATGATCATGGTAAAACCTCTCAATTTATAGAAGTGAAAAATTATGGAGAAATGTGTTTGATTTGATGTTAAACCATTGAACATATGAGGTTCCTAATAATTTTGAAGTGGGTTAAATGCTAGTCATATCACCCAAGTCAAGCCATACAAGAGAGATGGAGTGAAGAAGCAAAGATATGCAATAAATGTGTTCTAATGAGTGGAATTTCCTAGCAATCAGATTACCCACGGATTTGAAGGTACCAAAAATTTGGTTCCTTCCTTTATGCCAAAGGGCTCATTGGGTAAATTTTTCAAATTTTTTGAATTTTGGTGGGAAATGGATTTCTTATATGCCTAAGTGAATTATACTAGTTTTAATAAGGGTATAAACTTGTTAAGATTGACCTAGAAGCAATGGATGGTAATTTGGAATCACGAAAGAATCGAAATTCAGAAAGTTACCTGGAGGATCCACGAAACCAAAAGTTACACGGACAGATCCCTAAAAAGGGTGTCGTCTGGTCCGCCTGTACAGGTACGACGGTACCATTTCACATAACAGACGGAACCAAAACGTTGGTGCCGTCTGATCCATGCAGTGCAGAAAACTTCACATAGTATATTTTAAGGTGTCGGGGACTTTTCCGAAACCTGAAATTTTTCTCAAAACATGTGACACTAAACATTTCTAGTTAGGAAAAGTAAATAACACATGTACAAACATAGTGGAGCATAGATTTTGAGCAAGGCCTAGTGATTTTCACATTATAGTGAAAATGGGTAAAATTTGATAGCATACTTGTGCTATCCCTCTTCATAAGATTGTTAGCATACAATATTGTTTTAAGTTATATTATGATCCTACACAATAAAAACAACTAAATTGTATCAAACATTAACGATAATGTATTGTTCCAAACACTCCTTAATGGACCCTCATTTGTCCAACTTCTTGTAGATCTTGCTCATCATCCTACCAAGGCACTTGAACATTCCCTTAGTTTGCTTGAATTCCACTGATTCATTCTCAATCTCGGGAAGAGACGCATAATACTCATGAGGTGGAAGATGAGAGCTTGGAAGAGCATCCTTTGAGCTATTTGATGATGATGATGGAGTTGGAGGTTTTGCTCTCTTGCCTTTTGTCTTAGCAACTCGTGCATCACTCAAAGGTACAAAGATGTGAGGGATGAGCTCATAGTGAAGGTGCATCCCTTTTGGGCTTGGTGGAATTGGTGCAAAGTTTCTATAGAGACGGGTGAGAAGCATCCCGTATGGAAGAGCAACCGATCCTTGAGTTGGAATATCAATCATTCTCCTAGCGATGTAGTAAGCTAAATTGAATGGTTGATGGGTGGACAAGTTGTAGAGCATGTGACAAAGGCAAGCGTTGATGTGATCCCTATTTCCTATGGTGCTAATGACGTTGGCTCTAAGTAGCTCCTCCCATTTCTTAAATTCGGGCTTAAGTTCATTTAGCTCAATTCCATATGGATCTCGATTTACCTCCTTTCCCTTTCGGGTAACTCGGGTTGTATCACCCCTTGGGTTAAATAGGTGTTCACGGATAACATCCTTATCGGCCAAACGGGTTTGGTAGGGAGGAGTGCGGTCATTGATTGCATCAAGAATGGTGAGTGACCACTTATCCGAGTAGACACAAGTCCCTCGATTGGGAATTCCTAGCAATTAAGCAAAGTTGGCTAAAGTGATGGTGTAGTCATTTTGATTGATTTTAAACCTAAGACAAAATTCATCATCGTCTTCATCACTAAAGCCGGCCACACTAGCATAGAACTCTAACACAAACCTAGGACAAATTGGTTCATCGATGTCAAGAAGACAATCGAATTGAATGGCGGCTAGTTCTTTACTGAGATTGGCATTTTCAAGGAAGGATGGGTCAATGGTTCTACCCTCATGGAAATACCTTGATTCTAGACTCTTAAAGATTTTTACTTGTTCCTTGGAAAGTCCTTTGGTTGTGTGATGTTTGGGAATGTAAGCAAGGGTGTCCTTGTGATCATAGAATCTTGCGGCTACCATGGTTATTCCTAAGAGCAAGAATTAATATGTTAAAAAATGAGACTACACTTTAACGTTTTGGTTCTAGTGTGTGCCAACATGAAAACAATTTGGAGTTGCGGTTATCTCGACTCATTTTATGCATAAAAATGGTTTCAGTGGGGTGTTTGGCAAATACCATGAGATAACCCAAATGCTCCTAATTCAATGTGGCTTCATTTGAATATACCCGGGAATGCATATTAGTTATGCAATACATTTAGTATTCAAGAGCATGCAAATGATGAAAGTCTAACATTTCTATTTGTATTAACAATGAAAAAAATTGTTTTCCTACAAGTGAGAAGCTTTTCAAAATTTTTGACATGGGGTGTTTGGTTATTTGAATAAGGCCTTATAGTTATTATCTATTGATTAGTGGGAAGCATGATTTGTTTATGCAATATGATAATGTAGTACCTAATTTCAATGACTAGTTATGCAATTTGCTAATTGAATTCATATTTAGTATAAAAGCATACATAAAACCCCATGTAATGATTTGTAATGGTTTTGTGCATAAATAAGAATCCTAGACTCATAGTTGAGAGATAAAATGTAGTTAGGATACTTACAATGATGTTATCTTCAGTGATTAGTGAGTGGGAAGGTGTCAATAATGAGCTTGGTTTAATGTTTACACGTTTTGGTAAAGTGGGTTTTGAGGAAGAAGATGTTTGTATGTAGCAGTTTTGCTTCTGTAGACACCACGGACCAGACGGTACCAAATTTTTGGTTTCGTCCGTGCTGTCGTTTGGTGTCGTGGCTACAGTAGCAGATACAAAACAAAATTGTTTTGTTTTGACTATTCTAATGTTTTGGGCTATGTTTATCCTACATGTTTGGTTCCATTAACCCTAAACCAAGTCTAAGAAGATTAAAAGGTTTTCGTTTAAGAAGCTTAGTTAAAATGTCCGCAATGTTGTCTTCGGAGGATACTTTCTCGATTGAGATGTTACCTTTTTGTACATTGTCGCGAAGAAAGTGATGGCGGATTTCAATATGCTTTGTACGAGCATGTTGAACGGGATTCTTGCTGAGATCGATGGCTCATTTGTTGTCGTAAAGTATTGCAATGTCGTTGAGATGAATTCCGTAATCTACGAGAGCTTGCTTCATCCAAAGAGTTTGTTGACATGCTTTTCCGGCTGAGACGTACTCGGCTTCAGTAGTTGAGATGGCTAAAGCCGTTTTCTTCTTTGCAAACCATGAGGTGAGACAATGTCCAACAAAAGTGCAAATACCACTTGTACTTTTTCTATCGACATAGTCACCGGCATGATCCGAGGCATACACTATGGTTTCTACACCCGTTCCTTTGGGATACCATAATCCTAAACACGTTGTTCCCTTAATGTATCTAAAAACCCTTTTTAAGGCTTCTAAGTGTGATGCCTTTGGGTTTTCTTGAAAGCGAGCACATAGACAAACACTAAACATAATGTCGGGTCTACTAGCCGTAAGATAGAGTAGGCTACCAATCGTTCCTCTATATTTAGTGTTATCTACGGATTCACCTTCTTCGTCCTTGGTGAGTTTAGTGTCCGAGGACATGGATGTTTTAGTTGGTTTGGAATCTTCAAGACCAAATTTCTTAAGCATGTCTTTTATATATTTAGATTGGTTAAAAAATATGCCATCTTCTAGTTGTTTAATTTGAAGTCCTAGAAAGAAATTTAACTCACCCATCATACTCATTTCAAACTCATCGTGCATGATTTTAGAGAAATCATCACATAGCTCTTGACAAGTTGATCCGAATATAATGTCATCAACGTATATTTGAACAATGATAATATGTGATTCCTTTTTCTTGGTAAAAAGAGTATTATCTACTAATCCCATAGTGTATTTGTTATCAATAAGAAAAGTCTTAAGTTGGTCGTACCAAGCTTTTAGTGCTTGTTTAAGGCCGTATAATGCTTTCTTGAGTTTGAAGACATGATGTGGTTTCTCAAAGTCGGTAAAACCGGGAGGTTGAGCAACATACACTTCTTCGTTAATAAACCCATTAAGAAAAACACTTTTAACATCCATTTGAAATAATTTAAAGTCATAAGCACATGCATAAGCAAGTAATATTCTAATAGATTCGCGTCTAGCTACCGGTGCATAAGTTTCATCATAGTCAATCCCCTCTTGTTGATTATAACCTTGTGCAACAAGCTTAGCTTTGTTTCTAGATACTACACCATTTTCATCCATTTTATTTCGAAAAACCCATTTCGTTCCAATTATAGTTTGATCTTTAGGTTTTGGAACTACTTTCCAAACATCATTTCTAACGAATTGGTTTAACTCTTCTTGCATGGCAATTACCCATGATTCATCTTTTATTGCTTCATTTATGTTTTTCGGTTCAATGGTGGATACAAAACAAAAATAGTTACTTTGATTTTGGGCTGGTGACCTTAAGGTTCTTTGATTAAGTTGTCCTATGACCTTGTCTAAAGGATGACTTTTAGATTCTTTGATGTTTACAATTTCTTTATTTAATGGTTCATCTTCCTTGTTGTTATTAATTATTTCTTGACTTTCTATCATTTGACTTTAAACTAAGTCATTATCTACCAAAGGTGATGTCTTAGAGGGAGGTGGACTTTCGTCGAATGTTATGTTCAACGATTCCTCGACTATCATTGTTTCTTTGTTTAGGACAATATAAGCTTTACTAGTTTGAGAATAACCAAGAAATACACCTTCATAAGACTTTGGGTCAAACTTGGTGAGATAATCTTTAGTATTAAGAATAAAGCATTTACAACCAAAGACTCTAAAATATCCTAACGTTGGCTTTTTACCTTTATAAAGCTCATATGGTGTTTTATTTAAGAAAGGACGTATTAAGACTCTATTCAAAATATATGTAGAAGTGTCAACGGCGTTACACCAAAAATTTTGAGGAATGTTTTGTTCATTAAGCATTGTTCTACTCATTTCTTGAATTGTTCTATTTTTACGTTCTACTACTCCATTTGATTGAGCTGTTCGTGGAGCAGAAAAGTTATGTGTTATACCATTTGTATCACAAAAGTTTCCAAATCGAGTTTCGTTGTCAAATTCACGACCATGATCCGTTCGGATCGACACAATTTTAACACCTAGTTGATTTTGAATTTTCTTGCTAAAAATTTAAAATTTATCAAAAGCTTCATTTTTGGTTTTCAAAAACAACGTCCAAGTAAACCTTGAGTAATCATCTACTATAACCAAAGTGTATAAGTTGCCTCCGTAGCTTCTTATAGCGGATGGACCAAACAAGTCCATATGCAATAATGCTAGACACTTAGATGTGGACACCATATTTTTAGATTTGTGACTACTATGGGTTTGTTTACCAATTTTGCAAGCGTCGTAAAAGTGTTGGTCATATTTTAGTTTTGGTAAATTCCTAACTAGCTCTTTTGAAGATAGGTTTTATATAAGTCTCATATTAGCGTGACCTAAGCGTCTATGCCAAAGAGATGAGCTATCATCTAACGTTGTTAGGCAAAGTTTGTTATTAGATGTTTTATCTATTTTCATGACGTATATGTTATTTTTCCTAACTCCTTTAGCTATGGTGATACCATCTTTTAGTATTTTACTATCATTTTCATCAAATAGTACTTTATACTTTTTATCACATAATTGGCTAATACTAAGTATATTAAATCCTAACCTATCTACATGAACAACATTTTCAATAGTTAGGGAGTTATGAGCGATCGTACCTTTGCCAATGATTTTGCTTTTGAGATTGCTACCAAAAGTGACATTACCTCCGTCATACTCTTGGTATGATGAGAAGAGACTTTTGTTGCCCGTCATGTGTCGTGAGCATCCACTATCTTTTATCCATTCATCAGGTTCCAATCCAACTTTCAAGCATACCTAAGAAGCAAATAACTCAAGCATTTGGTCCCCAATATCTCATGGGTCCGTTTGGGTTAAACATACCGTTTATTTGATTCATGTATGGAAACGATGGGTAAGAGTTCCATGACATGTAATCTGGAGTTTGCTATGGTCTAGGAAAGTTTTGATTCCAACATTTGTGTTGGTAGTTGGGATGTACGTTGTGGTTGCTTTTAGGAAAGGGGCGTTTGGCAAAAGGTGTTTTATGTCGTTGTTGAGTAGTTTTTGATCTAAATTCATTTTTTGCAAGTCCTACTCCTGATGTAACAATTGGTTTTATTTTAACACTATCCTTGGTTTTCTTTGTTACTTTGACAAATTCACTACGGTCCGTATTGCAAACATTCTGTCCTGCTGAAGTACCCACGACACCATTTGGTTCAACGGACGGAACCCTTATTTTGGGTCCGTCTGGTCCGTGATGTACTGCAGCAGTTTTGACAGTTTGTTCGTCCCTTTCGGCCATTTTGTTTTGACTCTTTGGAATTAATACCTCATTAAATCCTAGCCCATTCATATCTCCTGGTGTTTTATGTATTTTAACTATTTCATCGGCAAGTGCGATTTTTTGTTAAACCTTTTAAATTTAGAATTTTGTTCGATTAGAACATCTTGTGTGAGCTTTAGTTTTTCTATTTCAAGATTAAGCTCTTGACATGATTTAAAACCATCGTCATTTGCTTTTTCTTTTTCAAGTCGTTTTGCTTTTTCTTTTAACTCATAAACTTCATTTTCCAAAAATTCCTTTTTGGTTTTTAAAAATTTATTTTTATTTATGATTTTTAGACTTAGCTCACACAATTGATTATATTGTTTTTGCAAAGTGTCATCATCAATAGAAGAATAAGAAGAGTCGGAAAGTACCTCGTTTGACTCATGTGCCATTAGAGCGATCTCTTCCTTGCTTGATTCATCGTCTTCACTATCACTCCAAGCACCACTTACAAAAGCTCGTTGAGTTTTGCTTTTAGGTGGGTTGGGACATTCTCCTATGAGATGACTTGCATCACCACATCTAAAACACTTTCTTTCACCTTTACCCTTTTTGTCATCCCGATATTTTCGGAATGGTTTCTTTTCTTCTCGAGGTTGTCTTACGAACTTTCCTCTTCTTCTAAAGAACTTCTTAAAATCTCTAACGGCCATGGAATACTCCTCATCTTCACTACCGGAGCAAGATTCATCATCATCATCACTTGATTCCGCCTTTGCTTTTAGAGCAACGGATTTGATCTTCTACCTTCTTCCTTTGATGATCTCCGAATCTTTCTCCATCACCATTTCATGTACTTTGAGGTTACCGATTAGCTCGTCTAGTGACATTTTTGAGAGATCCTTTGATTCTTCAATAGCGGTCACTTTAGCCCTCCATTTGGGATGGAGTGCTCTAATAAATTTCCTAACAAAGTTCTTACTACGAAAAGATTCATCAAGTGCTTTAAGTGATGTAATAATAGTATTAAAGCGAGCAAAGCCACAATCAATGGTTTCATCTTCAGGGATAACAAATTGTTCATATTGTTGAACAAGAAGATCAATTTTGTTATCCTTGACTTGTGAATTACTTTGATGTGTAACAATCAAAGATTCCCAAATATCTTTGGCGGTTCCACACATAAAAATTCTTTCATATTCTTTTCTAGGTAAAGCATTATAAAGCATAATTTTAGCTTCATTATTTTTAGCAACTAATTTCTTTTGTTCATCAACAGAATTATCCTTTGTTGTAGAACTAAAATCCCCTTTAACAATAACAAACCAAAGATCTATATCTTTTGATTTTACATATGCTTCAAAACGGTTTTTCCAATAGATAAATCCATTGGTTTCAAAGAGTGGTGGTCTTTGCATAGATTGCCCTTCTTTAAAGTTTTCAGAATCCATGGATGGTTTCAAGTTTATAAAATACAAATTATTTTAGAAATTCTTGAGCAACGAGGCTCTGGTACCAATTGTAGAAAACTAGAAGGGGGTTGAATAGTTTACCAATTAAAATCTTTGTTTTGAAACTTATTGAAAGATCAATTGATATTGATCTTAGATATGTTAATGAAATATGCAAGCAATATGTAAAGAGTAAATAAGGAAAGAAATGATCAAACTACAACAAGTTGTTTATAGTGGTTCGGTCTACAAGGACTCTTTTTCCTTGCCCTACTCCACTCCCCGAGTCTCACACTCGAGAGTTTAACTTCACTAGTTAACAAGCTCCTTTCACCGGCGGAGAAAACCTTTACACTTCGCTTACACTATTTTCGACACTAAGCTAGATGTCGAGTTCTTTCCAAGGGTACAACCACTCCCACACACAATGTATTTTGAGGACTAAAATACTAACCACTCACACTCACAAGATTATGATGATTTAATACAACAATGAAGTATGAATCAACACAAGATCATACAACACTAAACAAACAAGACTTCCAACTTCTCGTTTGAAGCTTGAATGTGACTTGATCTTCTTTGCTACAAAAGAGATCACTAATATGATATGAAACTAAGCAAGAAAGGTTAGAGAGAAGATATGTAAGAGAGTATGATAGAAAGGAATGAAAAACTACTTGGTTTGGCTTTGCTATTTATAGCCAAAACCATCAGCAGGCACCACGAACGGCGGACCCCTTGAAAGGGTTCCGTCCATTAAATATTTTGGTGCCGCCAGGTCTGACAGCAAGATATCAAGATCTTTGCCAAATTCAACCACATCTATGTAAGATTATGTAAGATATGAAGAGTACAAATCTACACAAAATATCTAATAAAATCTTCCAATGATTTCCATGATGCATCACATGATGTCATGTGTTGTTTTTCTATTTTTAGAAATATGCAAATACATAAGTAATGTTTAGTTTTTAAGAAACTAAAACATTCTAAAAACTACTATCATACATTATGCTTAGACTCATATTAAGATATGATTAGTCACAATGTAAATGCTTAAATGATGAAGATAATGGTTGAAAAAGCTTGTTTTAATATCTATTAAACTTGACAAGCTTTAAGCTTTATACAAATTAAATTTACTTTTGTCGTTAACAAAACTTAGGTAAAGATCAAAAATATAAATAACGTTTAATGAAGATATTTGTATTAACATAAGGGATAACCAGTAATAAACTCCCAAATTGTACCGCTTTGAAAATTGACATAACACAATCTACAACGCAATAGATTTGAAAAACTACTAAAAAAAAATACCAAAGTAGAAAAAGTACAATAATGAAGTTCCAGATGTTTGAACTCTATACGAGAGTAAAGTTGGGTTTGCAATGTAACTGGTTCACCATACCAGTTTCTAATTGTGAGCTCCTCAATATCTTGCCGAGCCAAAAACAAAAGCCAATCATGAATCCCTTCATAATTCAAGTTATCTTGTCCAAACAATGTTTTGGGCTCTATGGAGAAGATAAAACTTCTTATGGGACCTGTCAGCTAAAGTAACAATCTAGTTACATGCCTCCCATTAAACTTATTTGTTAAATAATAAAAGAAATCCTAATCAAATATGACATCGGTGAGCAAAATCCAATTTAACCTCTAGTTTTTTGACCAAGCTGGAATTTAAGCCATGGTGGGCTACTTAGTGATGGCCTCCCAAGTTCAAACGTAGGAGAACCCGAGATTCTGTCATGACCTGATGATAAAATTCAATGAGCACCCTGATCAAGAGAAACTAAAAGCGAAGAAGCCAAAGCTTGAAGCCCTTGGATACCAATTGAACTGAAATGACATCTGTTGTAATTTATCTATCTTTGTTGTAAATAGTAGGACTATGTAATATTGATGAATGAACGATATTTTATTTTAATCAGCGTCCTTTAGTTACTTTGTAGAATTCTTCAGTGTGAGAAGAAGACCTTTGCTCATTCACACCGATCGTAGAAACACTTAGGCTATATTTATATCCAAATAGGGGTCATTGAATTTCCAAAATCCCTTAAACTAGGATTTGAAGATAAAATAACCTAAGTGTTTAATAAACTTAAACATACGCAAGTCACTGAATGGACAGTCATTCAGTGAGTCATCTTTAAGAAGCTCAGGACGAGCTTAAGAAGAAAGGTTCTCCATTCAGTGAGGCGGGACTTAGAGAATGATACCTGAGCCAAAGAAGAAGAAGATGGGTTCCGTAAGTGATGAAAATAACTCACTGAACCCCAAGTCTCCTCGACAACTATGAAGACTGAAGACTTAAAGACTGAAGAGATTGAAGGCTAAAAGACTGAAGAGATTGAAGGCTAAAAGACTGAAGTAAAGGCGGGATAAGGCGGGATAAGTCTGAAGCGATTAAGGGGGACTCCTTATCAAGCAAAGGTAAAACTTTTCCTAAAAGGCTAAAGACCATGAACATTGTAATAACTGCTATTTAGAAAGCATCATTGTCCCATTCCCAAAGTAGGCATTGTAACATAGACAAAATACTCAGGTATTTTGTCCAAACTAGCTTAGGTCATATTTGTCTTTTTTAATAACGGTTGTAAACCATTGTGTATAAATAGAATCATAAGTAGGAGTAGAAAGGTTGACAAGTTTGTGCACTTAATGCGTTGACATTCATAAACACATTTCTCTCCTCCAAATACAACTAAGTCCATGAGAATATTTTAGGTGGTTAGCATAGTTGTACTTAAGCTTAGCCTAAGTTTAGTGAGCAGAATTACCATACTTGTCATTCAATCCCAAGTGTTGTTTCGCAAACACTTAAGTATAATTATTTGTTAATTGCAAATAGAATTAAATGTTGAATAATTGCGTCTTTTACTTTACGTTTATAATTTAACAAAGTATTTCTGATAACGTTACTAAGAGGCTGTTTGATAAAACATAATGATTTAGCAGTGAATGATTAATAGTTCTGAATGATAAAAAGACTCTGTACGAATCTATTTTCGTTGTTTGAGAACTGCACTGAATGAATAATCTGAATGAGAAAAATTACCATATCACTTTTAATGATGAAATGAAAAATATCACTTTTAGAGTCCAAATAATTTTTATGCATCATTGTTTTGTTTTTTTCTCTAATACGGTCTAAGTACCAAAACATTCAAAAAGTAATATGCAAACTTAGATCTATCATATGATAGCCAGTTTTGATTTATACTATACACTTTTGAATATACAAAAGTATTGTAAATGTTAATAGCTAAAGCCATGAGTTCTTTGTTTACATGAAACTTCATTAAAAGAAAACATTTCAATATTAACATATGTTTTCCTTTTTCTAATCACCAATATTGATATCTACTTTTAAGTGAATGTAAATGCCGAACATATGCTCCAATTATATTGCTTCAATAATATAATAATATTATCACATTAGTACGTGTCATCTATTGGTTTATAAATATATAATAGCAATATTTAGTAGAGGTGAAGAAAATGTTATCAGGCGGAAATACAAAAGTTAGTGCTGAATCATTTTGCCTACATTTTTTGAAGAATACTTTTCATCATTAAGAGATAATTTTTTGCTTTCATCAAACACCCTGAACACTGAACCGTTCAGCATTCAGTGCCGAATCTTTCTGTTAAGCATTAATCAAACAACCCCTAAGTTATGCAGCTTGAATAGATTACGTTTGTAGTTAATTCTAACTAAATTAAAAGTAACAACACAATCCTGAAAAATAATGGATGATGATACATTCATATTACTTCCAAACTTACGGATTGACTATATGAAAAGTGTTCAAATGAAAGGGTTTTTAGATGCAATACTTAAATACATTAAATGCACAGTATATGTAGAAACTTCAACGTACACAAGAAAAAGTTACTAATAAAGTGTAATACCAGTAATAAATATCGATTCCATAACTAATACGAGTAACAAAACCCACGAACAAAAACTGCAAACTACCTTGGCAGACCTTACATTTGTGAAAGAACCTCCACAAATTTGGACTTTTCAAGGATGTTTTTAAGTACTTTATCAGCTTCGGTTATAATGGCCTCACCATGCGTTGTGTCTTTTGCACATTGCGTTGATAGAAACTCAATGGCCTTGTCGCGGACAAGGGATTGATGCATGCTGTTAAGTTTAGTGATTAGCATGTTCCGAGAGTCGATCTTCTTTTTTACTTGCTCCCACATATTCAACAGTTGATTCCCAACCTTGACATCATTCTCCATTTCAAGACGGATAGCCTCAATTATGTTTCCCCTTAAGTCATCAGTGTTGGAGTGGGACTCTAATTCCTTGAGGTTGAGGCTGATCTTGTCCAAGAGCTCCCATCGAAGGGAAGATTCGGCATCTCGATATTCGCTCTTCAACTTTGAAAGCATGAGCATAGTTTCTGTTATCAATAGTTAATTATAGCTATGTTATATAAAGATGGTAATATTGTGTTGTAATTGAGATAACATAAGATCCTCTCAAGTTATTTAACATGACTGGTCATGTTTCTCACAAACAAAACAACTGGACTATTGACAAAAAAACCGGGTCCTTTGTAGACCCCTACATTTTAAGTTGTAAAGAAACATGAATACATGATCTTATGTTAACTTGAAAGGATCACACCATCCCTTTTAATCACTTCAGGTGTGTGTCAAATCCTTTTAGAGAGCCCAGTTATGACAGTTTAAGGCAAGTGGTAGCAGAGGAGACGTGGTTGTAGAACTGTAAAAGTATGAGTTTCATAGCTAAAATGTAAATAAAAATCAATAATATGACTCCATAACATGGTACTGTATGTATTAGACTTTTCCTTTAAAACGATACCAGTAAACCAATTAAATACATTCAAACACTATGAAACTCGTACCTTCCAACAAGGCACACCTAGCAATATTACAACGAGCGGTCGACACGATATATATTGATTAGTTTTCTTGCATCTAGGGTGAAACGAGTTATTTTATCATAGCTGAATATTTTTTATAAACGTAAAACCCTAATTACAAAGGGTGCATGGGAAGGATTTGCCGGAGTTACTCCCCTGATCTAAACTTTTTGAGGGATCCTAAATATTAATATAAAATTCCACTTAATGTTAAAGTGACACTTTAGCAAGAAATTAATCACAAAATAAGGAAAACTAAATAACTTACTTGAATCGAATATAAACTGTCTCATCAAATCGCAACAACTTATTAATTATTAACACAAATTTAACAAGATACGCCAAAGGCTTCCCCTACTATACGTACCTTCAAGAGCCACTACTAGAAGAAAGACGCCAAGAATAAGTGCAGCAATATAGGCGACAATGCAAGAAACCGTCCCAGTTTCAAAGACTGCGTTAATAAGGGGAGAGATAACGGTGATGTAAGCAATGCTAGCGAAACTTGTCATACAGGAACGACTGATGAGACTCGGCATCCAGTCGTGCATATTCATGGTTTCAACTATTGATCAAATTTGCTTCTTGGTTAAGTTAATCCTAGATTTTTGATGAAACTTGTTAAGAGAATCAAGTATTTATAATATATCCAATCCGTATCATTCTATACTTGAAATTTGAAAAGAATATATTTAGGCCTCGGCCCAATGCTTGTTAGTAATATACTTGTATTATATTTGCTTAATTATAATTTATTAATTAACAAAGGTATATTTTATTTAAAAGATAAGGTAGCTTGTGTAAAAATTATCTAGTAGTTACTTCTTATAAGACTAGTATATCCGATCTTGCTTATTATTTTAGAAAGTATTTTATTTATAACTTAATTTGTTGAAAATTTTATACATTTGATGAAGTTAAAAAATTACAAAAAATTATTTTAATATTAAGAAATATAAGCGGCAATAAAGAAACAAATGAGAATGAATAGCAATTTAGTTTTCTGAAAGGCTAAAGATTTAATTAGAGATAATTTAACCAGGGGCTAAAACAAAAAATAACATGTCACATTAAACTAAAACAAGTAGAAAACGGATCCATGATCCAGTCATACCACCCTAAAGAGTTTTGATCAAACCATACTAAAGAGTTTTGATCTCATCTTCAAGTGTGTCTTTATATGATACATTTGAACATAATTAGCCCAATTATAAAAGTGAGGAGGAACCACGTATGTACATCATTTATTTATTTATTTTTTATTTATTTAACTTTTTAATTTTACAAGTTTACATTTATGTTAGCTTTACTAAACAAAAGCCGCTTATTTAAACACACTAAACAAATTTATTTGCACCCTCCGACTTATGATGTCTTGCCATTATACCCTTATAAATAGTGAAAATGAATAAAAGTAATGTGAAGGTATAAATTTTAAAAATTATAAAATAAAATGTGCAAAAAAATTTGTGGATTGTGCAAATCATCACTCTTATTTAAATTTAATTAGGAAAAAGAATACTATCTAATTTACTTTACAATTACTGTGTCCTTTTGGTTCCTTGTTCTAAACATTATGGGTTCGTTTAGTTTGCGGGTGGGGTTGGAATTAAATTTGGATTTGGCATAAGTTTGTTAATTTATTATTTTCGAGTTGAATTTTAGTTGGCCGGATTCCGGGTTTGTTAACCAGAATTTATGGTGCTTGACTTGAGTTATATAATTTAGAAGAAGATTGATGAAATGACCAAGTTACTAATAACGATGATGTATAATGAGTGATTTACAAATTCAGAAAGGATAATGAGTCAATATTGTAAATACATAAAGTATTTATAGCTTTTATACTTCATTTTACAATCACTTTAACACGAACAACATAGAGACCTCATACGCCAAATAGGTCCAAAGAGGCATTACAGGTTCATTATCCGGCTACTGTTTCATAACATAACCTGGTACCCCCCAAATACATGATTTTGAAAACTATAGGTCCTTTTAATTGAGAGACAGAACTGAGTACCTCAAGTAAAAAATTTGTGAATACTTAGATAATTGATATCCTTGTACACAGTTTCTTTATTCGTATGCACTATTTGACGTGAAATCTTGAGAGTCAAAATTGAAGAGATAAAAGCTGTTTCTTACTTATTTATCTATATTTGGTTATTCTTTCTTGAACCAACATGCCAAAACACACACACAAAGAAAAAGACAAAAAAAAATGTAATCAAAGCAGCAAACACAGGTTGACCAACTGAAGCAGTCAAAAAGAAGAATGAACATATTCAATATCAAGCTAAGGAAAACAGAAAAATAAAAAACAAACTGCTCATAACTCGATCCAAGTCTAATTATATATGCTCACAAACACGATATGTTGATTCTTCTAACAAAACAGGCTTATGAATCTTGGCTCAAAATTGTCTGAATGTAAGGTTAAGACGACCAGGCCTAAGCTTGCTTTGTTGTAGCAATGGTAGTGGAGCTGAATTTGGAATGATCGCCTTTACCCCATGATAAACATTTCTAGACTTTCCCCCGAATATCAATATGTCACCTGATTCTAACAAAACCTCGTTTGCCTTTCTCACATCTCTATTATGACCATACAAGAATTGTGCAGAGTCACCAATGGAGATGGAAACAACGGGCAATCCTTTTCTCAAACTATTTGGGCTCTCATCGCGATCCTGCAGTACAGTTTTTTAATGTGCCTAGTTTACTCATATGCATAACAATAGTAGACTATTGTTAACTAGAGGTCTACCTATTTACCTAAAAACGTTTTGGAGTTATTCATAGTGTATTCATATATATGCATAACAACAGTCAGATTATTTAAGCACGCATTATAAAGTTGTAAATTACTGAGTATTTAAAAAAAAAAAAAAAAAACTCTTTTTTCAACATGTCTACATAACAGTATAACAGCACATGTCCTTGACAGTTTTAAATGGTGAATACATACTAAGTTTGTAATCTCTATACGTGGCACGTGTATACGCAAAAGTAACTAGAAAAACTAACCTGATGCATGCCAAGTCGACCGGTAGTTGTATAGAAATTGACTATACAAATGTCTGGGTGCATCGAAGGAATCTTATCATCATGTACTTGAGAATCTTTAATTGAGGTTTTGGCTAATGAAACTAGTTTATCAGGAACCGGTGGTGCTTGAGAACCATCATATCTGTAACGCGCAGCATACTTTGTTTGAGGGTCCCAATTTCGACCAAAGCACATCATATGTAGATTAAGTTTTGCTCCACAGTTAAAACCGGGTTGATAAAATCCCCCACGACCCATTCCAAATTCTTGACATATCTTAACTATTTCAACCTAAAAGAATTTTGATTTGATTTTTATAATCCAACATGTAAGCTAATAGATGAACGTGCATTGTAATAATTAATTGCAACATTGCGGAAAAACTATTTTAAGTTGGCATTTTCTTGTGATTTTGCATCAAAACTCAATAAAGGTCAACAATTGTACTTAAGCTCCGTTTTGCAGAGACAGACATTTTGGGGGACAACAAAGTTTGTTTATTTTTGGAAAGCTTTGTTGCCGATTTTCTTTAGGTTTTAACAGATGAATGCAAAAAACTGGACTTGAATTGTTTGAAAAACAAAAGATATAAAAAATTTCGTCAAATAGCAGAAGGCTTAAAAACATAATGTTAGGTTTGATAAAAAGCCAAAATTCATTTACCTGGTCAGTGATGCTAATGTAATTCTTCAAGTGAACCATTCCGGGTTTGAGTACTACGCAAGAACTTGTAAGATTGTTATCCTTCTTCATTTCGATCTCGGACAGTGAATTTGTGCTTTTCTCGGGAAGGATTAAACTGAATGGTTTTGTTGGAATCGAATCGATAGCAGGAATCATGTTATTCGGCTTGTACATATCATGATTGGTATTTTCCAATGGTTTATGATATATAGCCTGTATAGTGTTTGTTGAAATTAACAACACGCGGGTGAACATATAGATGTTTATGTACATAGACAAACTTCTTTGAACAATTAAGTTCACTTCATTAATGGCCTTAAGAGTATAGACTTCACTTGATAAAGTCGATAAGAGAATGTTCTAAGTTTAAGTGACAATGAACAAACAAACCAGCATAGTAGCTAAAATAAAAGGAAAAAGAAGTCAGTTATACCTTCTAGGCATACAAAATTCATTCATGCAAATGCAATTATTCTCATAATTAATAGTATCAGCTTTTTAAATGTTTCATAACATAAATAACCAACTACCAACGATTCTGAATTTCGATACTACACATGTGTAAAAGCATAAGTAGGGATGTCCGGCAATGGCGGAGCCACATGAGGACCGGGAACTCGGGAAGGGTCCAGGCCCCCCTTAGGCCTAAGTCCGTTAGTGTATTTATTTGTGATTTGAATTTTTTTTTTTTTTTTTTTTTTTTTTTTTTTTTTAATCTAATGTTTTTCCGGAAAATTTTTTGTTTCGGCCCTACCACGTAAAATTTTCATGCTCCGCTACCGGATGTCCCGCAGTATCATGTGACCTAGTGAAATGTTGATTGGTTGTGTTGATTCTAGTATAAAAACATGATTTCTCCAAATCGCACCCTCGCCAAATTATATTATGTTTCCAATCTTTGTTTTATTACTCTACAAATAATTAAAAGTAACTTCAAACTTTTGATGAAAGTCTTTATATTACATTTCGAAAAAAGAAAGAAAAAAAAAAATAAATAAATAAAAAATATATATAAACCTGCACACCCGTTTAGTTCTAGCTCTAGTTCCACTACTATATAAGAGAGTATAAATTCAACAAAATATAACCAGTTAGAGATAAAGAGGACTCACACTTTGATCAATCACGTGAATAGATGCTCTGAGAACAAACTGCAAAGGCATCATTTGTATACATCGTCGTTTTATTAATGGGTTCATCATCTCTGTATTGAAAAGCCTCGATATAGGGTTTGTTGAGTTTTAAATTTATACGAAAAGGGTAAATGATCCATGATCTTTCACACTTTTACAGCATGTAAATTATAGCCAGCATGGACTTTTTGGCCCAATTAATTTGCTTAAGCCCATTTTAATATCCAACCCTCTAAAAAAAGTCTATTTACGATCTTCGATGTTTTGAATACCGGACTCAGGGACAGAACCAGGTCCCGTGGGTTTCCGAAAACGCCATGGTTTTTTTTTTTTTTTTTTTTTTTTTGATATACTGTTGATTTTTGAAAAAACATTGATGTTTTATAAATGAATCTTAAATGCACCTGGTTCATCAACATGTGTTTCTATTATATTACTGTTAAAAAAAATTTGTGTACCCGGTAATATTTGGTCCTAGTTCCCTCACCAGACTTGACGGTTAGACCGGTTTAATGGGGAACTTCTTGGTCGTCACCGGTAATCAAATGTCGGGCCAATCTCAACCGGTTTGCCCGGCATTTGATAACCGTGGATTAGTCGGCCAAAAAGTCGGAAACCATGGTTAAAAAAACCTAGAACATAAACGAGTAACTTTTAAACAGGGAATATGATTTGAAGTCACAATAATCACTTTATAGTGTTTTGGTAACCTGCTTTTTATAAGTATTTATAATCGTTTGATAATTTATCTTTTTATCAGCATTTGATCATTCAGTTTAAGAAATAATGTGTTGCTAAACTACGGACGCCAATAAAAGTTATCATCAATACGTTCGATTATCTGGTTCTGCAGATTCAGTAACATGCAGTCACGTTCAAAAGTCAAAACACACATCCAAGCATTCCTAATTCATAATTTAAATTACAGAACAAGGAGTTGTACCAATGTGTTTGACAGAACAGCCCCTGAATCCAAAAGTGAAGTCCAGCTAAGAATCGGCAAGTATTGTGACTGACATTGTTGGTTTTGTGAAGCATCTGAAGCTTTGACAATATCAGTATTCAACCTAGGAGCATTGTGACCAGCCCTCGGGAGCTCGTTTTCTGCTCACCAAATTCACCCGTTTTCATCACTTGAGTACCAGTTATCCTCTTTGATTGGTGTAGCCGTTTTTGGAGAAAACTTAAATATTTGGCGAGGAAAGGTGAACCCGCCATCATAAATTGTTTTCATACTTTGGAGGCTCGGGTCCGGGCCGTGAGTTAAAATTATCAGTTCAGCACCTAGTATAGCCACGATACAGGATCTCGGGTTAGGACTAGGAGGCATCCAATCCACGATTATCCCAGCATGATCATCAAATCTACCCATCAAGAGCCAAAGCTCGTTCCTTGATTATCAGCTAACAATAATTATAAAACAAAACAGATGAGAAGTAATATTGACTCAAAACCAGTTATTTCTAAGTAGGAATCCTATATGCTCTCTAAACAGTTGATCATGATAAACATAATGAACTTCTTGCTAAGTAACAATCACCTCATGCAAGGTTTTCTGCTTGATTCATTAGTCACATGTCTTTGGGGTAATATCGACAGATTGTCATATATAGACTAAAGATATATGCACAAAATTCATTATTGCATTCACAATTTGTAATGGATATTATTGTGCAAATGTCATGTGATGAGAGAAGTAAAAGGTTTGGCCTTTCTTTGCATATTTGTCTTGTTTATGTGTTACGGTCTAATTGTGACATTCAACTTCCTTAACGATATGTTTCTATTTGAAGGGAGTTTAGTACTGAATATTCAATTCAACAAATACCGTTATTCTATATGTTGATATGATCTTGCAATCGATAATATACAGCACAAAGCATAGATGAAGTGGGTAACCATTAGAGATTTACCAATCGTTTGACTTTCTTGGTCAAAATCCCCAACATTATTACATTTTCACAGTCCATACAGAGTTTTTGGCAATGACAAAATTAACAAAACAGAGTCATGGAGGTTTTACTTGACTGGTATTCAGATTCCATTATATACAAAAGTCACTGCAATTATTCAATTAATGATCCTTTGATCAAGTAATGACTACTTTTACGCTATACATCTGTTAAATTTTGGGGTATTAATCTGTGGCAAACATGTCATTCTATCAATTGCTAATGGTCTTCAAGTTATGTTCAGTGCAGGTTTATTACAGGGGTTAATCATGGACAAAGCATAAATGGTTTAAAGTTCCAAGAAACTCATTTCTGCTGAAGCATTTCCTGTTTCTGCTGATGAGTCATTTATAGCCGTTAGAGGGGTCTTTGTGTATCTTAATCTCCTATTTAATAAGTCCCTTAATCTAGGATTAGACACAACTGTGTGGGCAGTCATTGTCTCACATTCTCTTCTTTCCGATCATTTCACTGATCTTGTCTCTTCTTTATATTTGTATGGTTATTGTCTCATTGACATTAATCTGATCTTGTAACACTTTGGATACTATTGTAGATTTAATCTAAGCCGACTATTGAGGCTTAGGTTTGAATAAAGGTTCTACTGTTTATTTATTATTGCTGATACTTTTGCACATGGTATCAGAGCATCAGGCTCATTATCATTATTGATTCACCATCCAAGGGTTTCTTCATAGAAACTTGGGGACATCTCTTCAGCAACAAGTTGGTGGTTTGGGGTTATTGCTATTGGCATAATCACTGATTATTTCTTATTGTGATTTGTTCTTTCCGCTGCATATTGCTCTGTAAGTCTAAGTCTAATCTCTTCTTCAAACAAACAGTACTTAAGTCTTTGTGGGTGCAAACGGGTAGACTAACATCTTGATCTGTCACCTCTGAGTGGTATGAATACCTGCTCTGGTTTACCCCAGTCCACAGGCTTGGTGCTTGTTGTTTCTTAATTACAAAGTCTTATTTATTTCTTTATCTGTCTATCTGCTCTTGCTATTATCTCTGTCTGTGTTTTTGTCTGTCTTATTGTTTGCATTATGGCTGTTGGTGATGATAATAATGGTGGTGGTGGTGGTTCTTCCACTGAGAAAAGCTTATCCTTTGGTGATGCTTTGTATTTACACCCCAATAACACCAATGGTACTCCCACTATTTCTATCAAACTCACTGGAACTGAAAATTATAAAATATGGAATATGGCCATGACCTTTGCCTTAAGGAATCATAATAAGTTAGGGTTTATTGATGGTACTTGCATAAGAGATGACTCATACCCTAGTCTTGCTAATCAATGGGATACTTGTAACTCTGTTGTGGTTACCTGGATTCTTAACTCTCTCAGTCCTGAATTATTTGCTGGTGCTATCTATGCTAAAACTGCTTATGAAATGTGGAATGATCTTAAAGATACTTATGATAAGGTTGATGGTTCAGCTATTTTTAATTTGCATAAAAATATAAACTCTCTTAGTCAAAGTGGGTCTTCTCTTGCTGATTATTACAACAACCTTAACTCTTTATGGAAACAATTTGATTGTATGATTAGCTTGCCTCCATGCACTTGTGATAACGCTACACGCGTCGTTCGGGGTCAAGGAAACTTCCTTTTCTTTGAGCAAGTTTTATAACACCCTAGGCAGTGAACCTAATCGTTGTAGTGTAGTAATTAGGGTAAGCCACGGGTATTGATATCGTTCTCTAGGGGAATAGGAATGCTAGTAAGGAGTTACTACGCTAAGGTTAAGGTTGAGGAAGATTATTTTTTGTATTTTTATATTTTATGAAATGGAAATGTACGAATCTCGGGTATTGGATTTGGGGGGTTGGTATTTCTACCGATTACTCTACTATTATCTAATTATCTAAACTAAAGTTGTGGGAGTCTATGTCTAATTAATGTGTGCTCGTATGATAGTTTAAAGATGTGTTCACTTAGGTTGTATTACTCCTTAATTATCTCCTATTGATGGTTGAGTTGTCACGTCTTATTCTTAATTGCGTTGTGTGTCTAAAGTTGTAGGGTATGCGTTTCTCCCTAACTCTTTGAACTTACCAAAGGGTCTCGTCTACAAACCCACTAGGGATGATAAACTCTTACTCTAAGGCACTCTTTGGATGGTTTAGCTTACAACTACTCAGGTAATTATATTCTAAGGTTCACAAAGATGAATCAAGCATTAAGTACACAACGAATGACCTATCGCATTACTAGATCATTAGTCAACTAAGATAAGAAACAACCAATCAATATTCAATAATTAAGTTTCATACTTCCTAAGCAAATACACAAATAAATTAGCCGGACATGGAGAACATGCAAGCATACACACAAATAATCAAAGACATAATTGAATTAATGAAGTAAAGACTTATCTTGATGTAAGATAGGGTTTAAAACCCTAAAATACTGTACAAGACACCTTAGGTTCGGTTTTAGGTTTTCACTCCAAAAGACTCTCCTAAAACTGAAAAATTCGGATTCTATATATAAGATTACATATGCGACGGCGTCACCTTATGTTTCGTGACGTCGTCGTGTCGCCGTCATTAGGGTTTCGTCTTGGCCACGTTAACCTTGCGACGACGTCACCTTATGTCCGTGACGCCGTCCTCTTCAGCTTCTGACGTCGTCTGGATTGCATCTAGGCCGTCTGAGTAGCGACAGCCTACTCTTTTACAACTGGACGTCGTCTCTTGAAAATACGAGTTTTGGGTTCTGAACCGTCACAAAAATCTTGGGACGGCGTCGCCATTAGCACCTGACGCCGTCGCCTTTTAATTTCAGCAGCTGTGAGTGTCTCGATTTTGACTTTGGCCATTTTCTTCATATATTCGCGCCTTTTCGTCCAAATAAGTGCCATTCCAGCATTTTGCCTTCAAGAGACCTAAAAAGTGAAAAGGAACGATATTAAGCAATAACGGATACAAAAGTGATCAAATAAGGACTTAAACGACCCCTCAAAATGGTACCTTTTAAAACCTTATCAACTTGTGAGGCTGCAAAACATTTTGAAAAACACAATCAGCTAATCAAATTAATGCGATTTCTTATGGGTCTTGATGACACTTATGTTCCTATCAGAAGTAATATTTTAACCAGAGACCCTTTTCCTAATGTCAAAACTGCTTTCTCTGTTGTCTCTGGAGAAGAATCTCACACAAATGTGTCATCTGGGAATAGTTCTGCTAAACCCAATGCCACTGCTTTTGCTGCAAAAACTTTTAATAGTGGAAAATTTTTTGATAACAAAAAAGGATCTAACAACAACAATTTTAATAAAGGTTCTGGTTTTAATGCTGGCAACAGCTCTAATAACAGAGGACCAAACATGAATCTCAAATGTACTAACTGCAAAAAACCTGGTCACACTATTGATAGATGCTATGATCTTGTTGGCTATCCTGCTGGATATGTCAAAAGGAACTTTAATGCTAAACCTGTCAGCAGTAACAATGTTTCCACTGATACTAATCATATCACTGATAATAGAGCTAGCAACTCTCCTGTCTCTTTGTCTAATGAACAGCTCTCCAGACTTATGAGTCTTCTTAATGACAACAATGTGTCTTCTGCTAATGCCAACATGGCAGGTAAAAAATTTTCAGGAACTTTCTTTAATGGCAGTGTCAAGTTTAACATAAACTTCAGCAAATTTTTTAACAACAACACAAAAACCTTATCTGGAAACATCAGACTTGGTTGGATTGTTGACTCTGGTGCAAATCAGCACATGACTGTGTCTGCAAAATTTTTAATTAATGTCGTTGACATTTCAAATCTTGGTCTAATTGTTGGACATCCCAATGGTACTCAGGCCTTAATTACTAAAATTGGTGATTTAAAGGTCAATAATGACCTAACTCTTTTTGATGTTCTGGTTGTTCCTGAGTACAATGTCAGTTTGCTGTCCGTTCATAAGATTGCTAGAGACAATAAGATGTTTGTTGGGTTTAATGAATCTAATTGCTATATACAGGATTTACATCAAAAAAGGATTGTGGGGATTGGTAAACAATGCAATGGGTTATATATGTTTGATATTGATTCTACATGTAAGATTACTTCTAATAACTGCATTTCTGTTTGTCATGTTTCTAGAAATCTCTGGCATCAAAGACTTGGTCATCCCTCTGACCAAGTCCTACATATACTTAAACCCACTCTTAAACTTGATAGTACATCTGAATCTGACCATCTTTGTGATACTTGCAATAAAGCTAAACAAACCAAGGAACCATTCCCTCTAAGTGAACACAAGTCAACTAAAATTGGTCAACTTGTTCATCTTGATGTATGGGGACCATATAAAGTCACTAGCAGAGATGGTTACAAATATTTTTTAACCATTGTTGATGACTATTCTAGGGCTGTCTGGGTGTATATGCTTAAGGGAAAGGATGATGTTTATGTTTCCATTGTTAAGATATTCAGAAGTGATAATGGGACAGAATTTGTCAATAACAAACTTCAACACTTCTTTCATGAAAAGGGAATTTTACATCAAACCTCTTGTGTTTATACACCACAACAAAATGGTATTGCAGAAAGGAAACATAGGCATCTCCTTAATGTGGCTAGATCCCTTATGTTTCAGGGGGAATTACCTCTATATCTTTGGCCTGAATGTGTTCTAACTGCTGCTTATGTCATAAACAGGTTACCCTCTTCAGTGTTGTCTGGCAAGTCTCCCTTCTCCCTTGTGTATGGGCATGACCCTTCACTCTCTCTCCTTAGAGTCTTTGGCTGCTTATGCTATGCCACCATTCTCAACATCTCTGATAAATTTGGTAGTAGGTCTGAGAAAAGTGTCTTTATTGGTTATTCAAATGAGAAAAAATGTTATAAACTTTTGAGCTTAGAAACAAAAAATATCTTTTATTCCAGAGATGTCAAATTTATGAAACTGTTTTTCCCTTCAAAATGAAAAATACTTTGTCAAAACCTTTTGTTGAAACTTATGTGCCTAAAGATTTAAATCACAAAAATTTCTTTGACTCACAAATAAGTCCCAATGATGAAGGGAGAGTGACATCCTATGATGATGGCACAGTGTTGAGTCATCCTACTATGGATGATGAACCTGTTGGAACATCTATAGATGATAATACACACCCTGAGGGCACCATATCACATGAATCACATCCTGCTGATGCATCTTCTGATTCTGCTGATACATCATCTGATTCAAATCAGAAATCTGAACAAGAAAGAGGCTTGCCAGCCACTGGTGCTAGAAGGTCAACCAGAGTTTCTAAGTTGCCCAGTAATGTTAATGACTTTATTGTAGAAGGGAAAGTCAAATATGGTGTTGAAAAGGTTGTTAATTACTCTAACCTTAAAAAAGAAAATTACTGCTTTGCTTCTAGTCTTAATAAAAGTATTGAACCTACCTGTTATGAAGAAGCTATCCTTGATAGTAATTGGGTTGATGCTATGAACTCTGAAATTCAGGCCTTAAATGAAAATCATGCTTGGGATATAACTGATCTACCTCCTAATAGAACTCTCATTGGTTACAAATGGATCTTTAAAATCAAATATAAAGCCAATGGTGAAGTTGATAGATACAAGGCTAGATTAGTTGTTAAAGGTTATAACCAAAGGGAAGGAATAGACTATGATGAAACTTTTTCTCCTGTTGTGAAAATGTCTACTGTTAGATGTCTTATTGCCTTAGCTGTGAAAAACAAATAGCCTCTTTTCCAACTTGATGTTAACAATGCTTTCTTGTATGGAGATCTTGATGAGGATATCTATATGACCATCCTTAAGGGGTTCTGTAATGAGAACAATAAGAATAAAGTTTGCAAACTTGTCAAGTCTCTATATGGCCTAAAACAAGCTCCCAGGAAATGGAATGAAAAACTTGTTAGTGTTTTAAAGGAAAATAACTTTGTTCAATCTGTCAATGATCACTCTTTGTTCACCAAAACAGAGAATAACAAGTTTATTGCCCTGCTTGTTTATGTGGATGATATTGTCCTGACTGGAAACTGCATTGATGAGATAAACCTATTCAAAGAGTTCCTAAAATCAAAATTTCATATCAAAGACTTGGGAAACTTAAAATATTTTCTTGGCATTGAGGTTTTAAAAACTGGGAATGACATATGTCTCACCCAAAGAAAATATTGTCTTGAACTCCTCAAAGAATTTGGTCTTCTTGGGTGCAAACCTGTGTCCACTCCTATGGAACCCAACTCTGTCCTTCCATACATTCCCACTGTTGATGATCCCTCACTTGTCAACATCACTGGTTATCAGAAGTTACTTGGGAAACTTATCTATCTCACCCATACAAGACCTAACATCTCATATTCAGTTCATTGTCTAGCACAATATATGCATTCTCATTTGAAATCCCATCTAGAATGTGCCCTCAATGTTCTGAGATATCTAAAAGGAGCTCCAGGAAAAGGTCTAAGGTACAATTTCAGCAACTCTAAAAATCATCTTGAAGGATATAGTGATGCAGATTGGGCCAAATGCAAGAAAACCAGAAAATCTGTCACAAGTTATTGTGTTTTCTTTAATGATTGTTTGATCTCATGGAAAAGTAAAAAACAAAACACTTTTTCAAAATCTTCCACAGAAGCAGAGTATAGATCTATGTCTACTACTGCCTGTGAAATTATTTGGATTCAAAAAATCTTAAAAGATCTAAAAGTTGATATCAATCTCCCTGTTAATCTTTTTTGTGATAACAAATCTGCTTTACAACTTGTTGTCAATCCTGTTTTCCATGAAAGATCAAAACACTTTGAAATTGATGTTCACTTCATCAGGGAAAAAATTGCAAGAGGTGTTATAAGTGCCAAAAAGATTGGCTCTTCAAACCAAACTGCAGACATACTTACTAAAAACCTCCCTGTTTATCAGCATAAATTCTTGTGTGAAAAATTGATATTGTTTGATATGTTTGCCCATCAGATTAAGGGGGAATGTTAAATTTTGGGGTATTAATCTGTGGCAAACATGTCATTCTATCAATTGCTAATGGTCTTCAAGTTATGTTCAGTGCAGGCTTATTACAGGGGTTAATCATGGACAAAGCATAAATGGTTTAAAGTTCCAAGAAACTCATTTCTGCTGAAGCATTTCCTGTTTCTGCTGATGAGTCATTTATAGCCGTTAGAGGGGTCTTTGTGTATCTTAATCTCCTATTTAATAAGTCCCTTAATCTAGGGTTAGACATAACTGTGTGGGCAGTCATTGTCTCACATTCTCTTCTTTCTGATCATTTCACTGATCTTGTCTCTTCTTTATATTTGTATGGTTATTGTCTCATTGACATTAATCTGATCTTGTAACACTTTGGATACTATTGTAGATTTAATCTAAGCCGACTATTGAGGCTTAGGTTTGAATAAAGGTTCTACTGTTTATTTATTATTGCTGATACTTTCGCACAACATCATCTCCTATACGAAAATACTGGAGGCAAGAAATCATCCCAAACACCAAAACAATGAACAAGTTTTAGAGAACATACAAATGATGACTACTTTTTCTTTTTGGACTTGTGTGAGTTGAGAACAAACTTGTAGATCTTTTTGGACTTTAGCTTCTTAAGAACAAACTTGTAGGTTACACATTTTCCTACCCGAAAGCCTTTATTTGGGGTGTGACCAGCGCCACACTTTGGGCGGTATCCAGGGTAGCGATTGGGGTTGAACTTGGTCATACTCAGGAACTTGAGACCATGAGTTTCAGCAATCTTTACAATGTCCCAGTTGCTAAACGGTGGAGTTGCTTTGTGAGTGATGTGAATCTGTCCGTTAGGATATAGCATTTTGGCTGCATGCTGGAAAAAAGGTGAGATGACCAAATCCTGGTGCCTCCTAAAAAAGCAAACAAAGAAAATGTCAAAATCAGTAAACAGTCCTCAAAATTGAAGATTAAAAACAAGTCAAAATGGAAATGTGACTTACTTAATCATTTCTGGCTCTGTTTCACTCAGTCCCTTTACGAATCCAGAGTGGGGAAAATTGTTTATTATGCGGTGAAATTTTTCACCAGCCAGACGGTCATCTGTGCTTAGATTTTGGAATGCTACGTTATGAATCACGTTGACCGACAAACTCTTAAGTCGTTCCACATTACCTTCTACTTCTGGGTAGATTTTCAGGAGATCCTCTGGTCAAACAAATTTTTTCAAACTATTAGACCAAAACTAATCCTGGTATAAATCAACTAATCCATTATGCAATGCAGATTACACTAACCAGCATACTAATAAACTAAATACTCCTATTAACAACTACAGTACTATTTTTCCAAACTAATCCATAACTATTCAACATGCGCAAATAAACAAGCGACTAACATGTAAAATTCCCCCTTAACAAACTAACAATTTTTTGCTAGAAAACTCATACTACAGCACCTACACGCAGCTTATGCACAAACCGGTTTCATAATCCGTAACAAATTCACATCTACAACTAACAAACAACCTGTAGCTAGCGTGTACAATTAATTAGGAAGCACACTTACACTAACAAATCAACAAGTGACAATTAACATGTATAAATTCACCAACAACAGCTCTGAGTCTAATCTATATCATAACGCACATTATCTATAAATTAATACTAATGAAACTGTTAGAAATCATAGTCATAATCTGTGGCAAACATGTCATTCTATCAATTGCTAATGGTTTTCAAGTTATGTTCATTGCAGGAATATTACAGGGGTTAATCATGGACAAAGCATAAATAGTTTAAGGGTTTAGAAGTTCATTCCTGCTGAAGTCTTTTCATTTCTACTGAAGCTTCATTATAGCCGTTGAGGGGGTCTTTGTGTATCTTATTCTCTTATTTAATCATCCCCTAATTTAGGGTTAGAACATAACTGTGTGTGAAGTCATTATCTCACACTCACTCTTTTCTGATCATTACACTGATCTTGTTTCTTCTTTGTATTTGTCTGGTTATTGTCTCATTGACATTAATCTAATCTTGTAACACTTTGGATACTATTGTTGGTTTAATCTAAGCCGACTATTGAGGCTTTGGTTTGAATAAAGCATTGTTGTGAATCTATTGTTGCTGATACTTTCGTACATGGTATCAGAGCTTCAGGCTCATAATCATTTTTGATTCACCCTAGGGTCTCTTCGCAGAAACGCGGAGATACCTCTCCAGCAACAATCAAAAACCACTCAGGTTTTCAAACGGTAGTTTGGGGTTATTATTATTGGGACAATTGCTGGTTATCTCCCATTCACAATTAGCCCTAGACTAAGTGAATATAGGGTAATTGTGATTCGTTCTTTCCGCTGCATATTGCTCTGTAAGTCTACTCTCTTCTTCAAACAACAGTACTTAAGTCTTTGTGGGTGCAAACGGGTAGACTAACATCTTGATCTGCCACCCCTGAGTGGTATGAATACCTGCTCTGGTTTACCCCAGTCCACAGGCTTGGTGCTTGTTGTTTCTTAATTACAAAGTCTTATATATATATATTTTTGTCTCTTATCTGTTTATCTGTCTTAGTCCTCTTTCTCTTGTGTTATCTGCTTTCATTATTTGTATTATGACTGTTGGTGATGATAGTGGTAGTTCTTCCACTGAAAAAAGTTTGTCTTTTGGTGATGCTTTATATTTGCATCCTAATAACACCAATGGTACTCCTATTATCTCTATTAAACTCACTAGAACAGAAAATTATAAAATATGGAATATGGCCATGACATTTGCTTTAAGGAATCATAATAAGTTAGGATTTATTGATGGTACTTGCTTAAGAGATGACTCAAATCCTGTTCTTGCTAATCAATGGGATACCTGTAACTCTGTTGTGGTCACTTGGATTCTTAACTCTCTTAGTCCTGAATTATTTGCTGGTGCTATCTATGCTAAAACTGCTTATGAAATGTGGAATGATCTTAAAGATACTTATGATAAGGTCGATGGTTCAGCTATCTTTAATCTGCATAAAAATGTAAACTCTCTTAGTCAAAGTGGGTCTTCTCTTGCTGATTACTACAACAACCTTAACTCTTTGTGGAAACAATTTGATTGTATAATTAGCTTACCTCCCTGTACTTGTGAGGCTGCAAAACATTTTGAAAAACATAATCAACTAATCAAATTAATGCAATTTCTTATGGGTCTTGATGACACCTATGTTCCCATCAGAAGCAATATTTTAACCAGAGATACTTTGCCAAATGTCAAAACTGCTTTCTCTGTTGTCTCTGGAGAAGAATCTCACAGAAATGTTTCATCTGGGAATAGCTCTGCTAAACCCAATGCTACTGCTTTTGCTGCAAAAACTTTTGATAGTGGAAAATTTTTTGATAACAAAAAAGGGTTTAACAACAACAATTTAAATAAAAGTTCTGGTTTTAATGCTGGTAACAGCTCAAACAACAGAGGACCAAACATGAATCTTAAATGTACTAATTGCAAAAAACCTGGTCACACTGTTGATGGATGTTATGATCTAAAAGACGAAGCACCAGGCATCATCATCACCTTTCTGAAGCGTATTCAAGTACTTCTTCAAGCTCTAGTAAGGGTAGTAAGAACAGACAACGGCACAAAATTTACTAATCAGGAGTTAAGAGCTTATTTTGAAGATGTTGGAATCACACATCAGACATCAGTTGTTAGAACTCTACAGCAGAATGGGGTAGTTGAAAGAAGAAATCGAACTCTTGTGGAAGCTGCTTGCACAATGCTAATCTATTCTAGTGCACCGTTATTTCTATGGGCTGATGTTGTTGCCACTGCTTGTTTCACTCAGAATCGATCCCTAATCCATCCAAGATTCAATAAAACCCCATATGAGCTAATCAACAACAGAAAACCTGATATCTCTTACCTTCACGTGTTTGGCGCTTTGTGCTATCCAACGAACGACCTGATGGATATGCTAAAAGGAACTTTAATGCTAAACCTGTCAGCAGTAACAATGTTTCCACTGATGTTAACCATGTCACTGATAATAGAGCTAGCAACTCTCCTGTCTCTTTGTCTAATGAACAGCTCTCCAGACTTATGAGTCTTCTTAATGACAACAATGTGTCTTCTGCTAATGCCAACATGGCAGGTAAAAAATTTTCAGGAACTTTCTTTAATGGAAGTGTCAAGTTCAATATAAACTTCAACAAATTTTTTAATAACAACACTTTATCTGGGAACATCAGTCTTGGTTGGATTGTTGACTCTGGTGCAAATCAGCACATGACTGTATCTGCAAATTTTTTAATCAATGTTGTAGACATTTCAAATCTTGGTCTAACTGTTGGACATCCCAATGGTACTCAGGCCTTAATTACTAAAATTGGTGATTTAAAGGTCAATAATGACCTAACTCTTTTTGATGTTCTGGTTGTTCCTGAATACAATGTCAGTCTGTTGTCTGTTCATAAGATTGCTAGAGATAATAAGATGTTTGTTGGGTTTAATGAATCTAATTGCTATATACAGGATTTACATCAAAAAAGGATTGTGGGGATTGGTAAACAATGCAATGGGTTATATATGTTTGATATTGATTCTACATGTAAGATTACTACTAATAACTGCATATCTGTTTGTCATGTTTCTAGAAATCTCTGGCATCAAAGACTTGGTCATCCTTCTGACCAAGTCCTGCATATACTTAAACCCATTATTAAACTTGATAGTTCATCTGAATCTGATCATCTCTGTGATACTTGCAATAAAGCTAAACAAACCAGGGAACCATTCCCTCTAAGTGAACATAAATCTACTAAAATTGGTCAACTTGTTCACCTAGATGTATGGGGACCATATAAAGTCACTAGCAGAGATGGTTACAAATATTTTTTAACTATTGTTGATGACTATTCTAGGGCTGTATGGGTATATATGCTTAAGGGAAAGGACGATGTTTATGTTTCCATTGTTAACTTTACTCATATGCTATCAAATCAATTTGAACACAATGTTAAGATATTCAGAAGTGATAATGGGACAGAATTTGTCAATAACAAACTTCAACACTTCTTTCATGAAAAAGGAATTTTACATCAAACCTCTTGTGTTTATACTCCACAACAAAATGGTATTGCAGAAAGGAAACATAGGCATCTCCTTAATGTGGCCAGATCCCTTATGTTTCAGGGGGAATTACCTCTATATCTTTGGCCTGAATGTGTTCTAACTGCTGCTTATGTCTTAAACAGGTTACCCTCTTCAGTGTTGTATGGCAAGTCTCCCTTCTCCCTTGTGTATGGGCATGACCCTTCACTCTCTCTCCTTAGAGTCTTTGGCTGCTTATGCTATGCCACCATTCTCAACATCTCTGATAAATTTGGTAGTAGGTCTGAGAAAAGTGTTTTTATTGGTTATTCAAATGAGAAAAAAGGTTATAAACTTTTAAGTTTAGAAACAAAAAATATTTTTTACTCCAGAGAAGTCAAATTTTATGAAACTGTTTTTTCTTTCAAAATGAAAAATACTTTGTCAAAACCTTTTGTTGAAACTTATGTGCCTAAAGATTTAAATTACAAAAATTTCTTTGACTCACAAATAAGTCCCAATGATGAAGGGAGAGTGACATCCTATGATGATGGCACAGTGTTGAGTCATCCTACTAGGGATGTAACACCCCAACCCGACAAGGGTCGAAGTGTCACATTCTGGTGTCATATCAGAACATACAATTAAAAGCGGAAGTCTTAAGAATAAAGTATCAAGTCATTTAAACAATGACTTACAAGGAAAATTACATAATCCAGAATGTTTAAAATAAATTGAGATCTCCAAACAATAGCCCGACCAAATAAATCCAAAATAATAAGTTAACTAGGGTTGGTCCACTCAGATAATCCAACTCTCAGCCCATCAAAGCCCATCTTCAAACCTAACACCTGCCGCAGGAAAAGAAATGCGGCTGAGCTTAAAAAGCCTAGTGAACATATATAACAAAACGAAAGCTAAATAAAATCTGAAATGCAAAATGAAACAAAGGAAATGGATAACAAAGTCGCAGCGAAATGAGAATAATGAGTCAATGAGGATCCTGCAGAACACAATTATACAGATATCCAAAACGAACAGATAACAAGGAGAATGAAGCAAAGCAAAGCATCGATGACATATAAACAAGCACATACAAACCAAACATACAAGAACTGAAACATAAGCAAACATAGCAGGCGTCGCATTCACACAACATATATGTCATACAATCAATTCAGGAAATCAGAAGACATACAAGCCAAACATATATCTACAGGAAAACGGAAGCAATTAATTAATAAGTGAGCATGGCCATTCACACAGGTCAAAACCCTTAGTTGAAGACATAACCAGTGTCATAACAGCGGAAGTGCTAACAGCAGTCAATACATGGCGGTCACACGTAATAAGTAGGAAATACAGTATGAACATTATAATTGAATGAATTAGAGACAAAGCAGGGCAATTAAACAAGTTAACAAGACGTCATAAGTTGAACCAGTTATCCAATCAAGCCGTAGCATAGACAGAAATGTAAACATGGCAGGTCAACAACAAACAAATAAGGATACCACGGATAACCATAGTCCACGAGATTAACTGAACTAAGTACACATGATAAATAGACAAAACTATCAATTACATGCTAGCATGGTCACCAGACAAATCAGAGGTCACATAACCGTGAGATCACATATCATCAGATGACAACAGATAATCAGATAACCGTATATTAATCATATCGTAGCAGGGTAATCAGTAGTCACATAAAACATGCATAGTATAATCAAATCAAATAAACATATAATAACCCGGTACGTGAATGGAACGATAGTCTGAAGTAACGGAATGAGAGTATGACAGATCAAAGCAATGGAATATATATATCTTGGTAGTAGAGTGAGTCATATAAGGGTACTGAGTATTAATATGGTGCGTTGGGGAATACAGAAGGTACAATATAGGTATATCAAAAGTGTAAGGGTTGTCAGAAATCTACCACGAGCCCGGAACATATCATATCATATCATATCATAAGTAACCATTGTATTCGGAGGGGTTACCTCGGAATACCATATATAATAGGAGGGGAGACCTCAGTAACCAATGGAGTAGCTAGCTCCCAGACTGTGAAGACGCGTATTGCACACGACATCATTCACCATATAAATCATATCATAGCATATCAAAACATATCTAGGATGCATCCATACGCCCCCCGAAAACATAGTGGCCAAATCATATACATATAGTGAGCTCATAATCATATAACATAATGGGGACGGTGTGCAACATCACTCGTACACACTGGAGTCATGCCATTGGTGCATCAATGACACGGTCATGTTACCTTCATGACTAGGAACACATATTTGGCTCGGGTATCAAACTGAAGGGTCAAAGCATAATCATATCATAAGGGTTCATATCAAAGTTCATATCAAAGGTTCATATCGAAGTTTCATATCAAAGGGAGCATAGCAAAGTCATAGGGAAGCCCTAATAAGGAGGCTTAGAGTAAAGCATAACAGTTCAATCTAATATCGAAAGATGTATACGAATCATGAGAAACCTTAAGAGGTAAGGTCAGAATATCTGTACCTCATCCGAAGCAAGCAAAATAGAAAAGTAAGGTCACACGATGAATCAATCCCGTCGTCCGGAACCTATATGAATTTGATAACGCTTATTAACGTCGGATTACTCATTTTAGACGGCTTTCCATTTTAGGCAACTTTCTATTTTAGGCAGGTTTCCTCATAAGTGTGAATATTGTAAGTTTACTCATTTTACGGCTTTAGTCCATTACCTTACCATATTAACGAATCATCTTCATGTTTTATAATTTACAAAACGAGTCCTTTACCCTTTTTAATGTCGTCGACATTTAACATGATTCAAGACGTATTCGTATAAACATTAATTCCATTTTAATCTCGTTAACAATTAATAAACATGTGCATGGGTCGAATGGTGCATGAGTCGAATAAATATAGAATAGGTAAGACATGTTCGAATATATATATCCTATTCCACTTCTTATTTCATGCGTTCTAAAATAATTTTATGTAATATTTAATTTGTGCCTATGCCTCATTTAGTTTAATACAAAATTAGATAATACATGCATGTGGTTGGATTACATGGTCCTTTTTCATTGATTTCATGATTTCATGCATCATTTACGTATCATTTCATGCATCATTTACGTATAAGTTTACATGTCATTCATGTGGTCCTTTTATCATTTCATATTTTGTTTTAACGTATCATCATGCAGGCATTCGAGGGGAACCATTTCACACGACATGTAATCATTACTCATGGTTTTATGTGACCAATTGTTTATCAGTTTATGTGAAGCCAACAGAAATTTGTGTACAAGCATTCAACCAGGGTCCGAAACACACGACACATAAATTACATGAGAAAGAGGATGAAAGAGTTTCGTGATATTATTACCCTTGCAACGTGCGTGAGGAAGAGGAAACGAGCACCAAGAAAATAAGGCCGCGACAAGCCACACTCCTTGTGATCTAAACCCACGACAGAACCGAAACCCAAGCAGCCTCCTTCGACTAAAAGCCCACGCCTGGTAGCACCAATCACAGCCCCTTGATCACGTTATGAATCGCCCTTGGTTGCCTTGAAGTCGAATGGGAAAGGGAGACACAAGGTTTGCCGTCACTTGATGTAGGTTAGGGTTTTATGGGTGTGTTTTGAAGGAGTAAATGATGGGTTACAAATGAGAAGTAATTGAGATTTAATGGGGAATCATGGGGCGTATATTTGGCCGAGTAAAATGGGGAGAACAAAAAACAGAAATTGACTTTCTAATATAATGAAGTTGGGCCTTAATTACAAAATGTGTAGTTTTGATTTAGGGGATAAATGAGATAAATGTAAAACAGTTATGGGGAGTAAATGGCGCGATAAATGGCCGAATGGGGGGCAGTTATAGGCAAATTGAATTTTCCATAATCACAATTAATTTAGTTTAAAAGTATTTTGTAATTTGTACATCTTATTTGGTACATGTGACATATAATGCGTGATATTTATTCGGTAGACATAAGTGTAAGTAGGTTATTAATCGTCTTGCATATATTATTTATTTTGTTAAAGTTAGGTTAAAACGTAAATAATGAGATTGACGTAATATACGTATTTTACAAATATTAACCTTGAGGGTAAAATGGTCTTTTAACACGTTTTAGATTTTTAGGGTTTTACAAGGGATGATGAACCTGTTGCAACTTCCATGGATGAAAATACACACCCTGAGGGCAATATATCACATGAATTACATCCTGCTGATGCATCCTCTGATTCTGCTGATACATCTTCTGATTCAAATCAGAATTCTTGTGACAACCCGTACTTTCAGGTCATTTCTCGAAACAATTTATGCCTCACTATTTCAACATTTATCGTAAACTTGGTTTACTTGTTCCAAATTCGCGTAACCTTTATGGTTTAGCGGCGAATTCATGATCATATCATCACGTACATTTTATATGGACTAAGTTTAGTCTACATTTCATTGACATCATTTGCATCATGATAGTTCATTCATGACATTTCATTTCACATTTAACGCGTAATTTTTATATTAAATAAACGTTATCGCGTGAGTTATTCTTTTGAGCATTTAATCCGTTACTTTCAAAAATGATCCCGATGTATTTTTAAACTTACATTTAGTTTATAAAAACTATATTTTGAGTTTACCTAGTGTTTTAAATTTATTTTGTATAAAAATCGTTAAAGTTATATTATTACGTCACTTTTCTTAAAAACTATACGATAATTTTTATATCACTCAAATTTCACAAGGAATGTATTTTTACAATTTTTATTATCTCATTTCATTCTATTTTGATTTATTAAACATCTCTTTTACCTAAAAGTTTCCATTTACCATTACTTATACAATTTCCTACAATTATAACATTTACTTACACTTTTGTCAAATTTTACACAAAGTATATACAAGATATGAAAAAAAAAAAAAATATATAATATCTACATCCCTCCCCCCTTGGCCGACCAAGGGGGAGGGTTAGTAATAAATGTGATATGGTCTTTGATTGCTTATAACTTTACTCTACATATAAGTCTTATACTTTATTCAATCATACATGTATCTCATTATTACCAAGTGTTAAAACTTTTTTCTCTCTTTTGGGTTCTTCATAACCGGTTCTACATCAAGAAGCAAAGGGATCATCATTTTTTTTCTTTCTCAAGCACAAGTATATCAATCTAGATAATACTCTTTATAAGGTTTTGCAATAAAAACCAAGAGTGTTTAGGTTTAACCTTGTTCTTTGCACCTCATCATATTAACTAGTAAGCATGTTTCTTTTATTTTTCATATCTCCTTTTCATTTCATGAGTATCTCTTCATTTTTTTGGAGCAAGCATGCATGATTTGTGTTGTTTATACCATTTTTACTTGATTTTAGAGTTATATATATATTAAGGTCATCCTATAATTATCCCCTTGGTATTCATTGGTCTTGATGATGATTAGGAACCCATGACACCCTAAGAAGGTGTATGGTAGGATTAGATTAGCTTTGGAGTTGATTTGAAGGGATTAGAATAGGTTTTGTCCGAGAAAAACTATTTTCAATACGTATATAATGTATTCTGTCCTTGTTTTGATTTTCTGGAAAATCCGACTGTAGGCACGACTTTTTGGCCTTGATATTTAGAAAATATACTTTAAAACGAATCCGTGGCCGCTTGAACGGATAAAAACGGAGTTATAACGAAGAAGTTATGAATTTTTAAAGTTTGACGACGAAATATATAATTTTCAGAAATTTCAGCAACATGTTTTTACTTTGTTCGAGTCAAAAACGAGCCTTAAGCTTTGCAAATTATTTCGACTTATCAAAAATCTATTAGTATACTTCGATACGAAGCTAAGGACGTATTATACGTAGAAAACGGATTTGAAACGACAAAGATATGCACGTTTTCATAAAATTGCCGTAACTATTATTTTCTGAAAAACTATATTATTTTTACGATACAAATGTTACGGTAGCTGAATCGACTATGTTTGAGGCTGTTTTTAAAAATGATGTGGAACTTTTTGGAACGAAATGTCTACTAATAAAATCAAGATCACCGAGCATATTTTTCAAAACGACAAACCGTTTGTATAGCGGAGTTTTAATAAATTATTTATGGATGTCTAAACTTGGCCGAAACTCACTTTTCACACAACAATTAGACAAAACCACCATCTTTAACCCTTATTATCTTTATGTTCGAGACCTTTATGACGAAAACTCCTGAACTGAAACTTCTAGATTTCGATACAAACTTTCCAAAACCGTCGAGTTCGTTTCCTAACGACCGACGTACACCATTTTACGACTAGTTTTCCAAAGCCATTTTTGTTACTTTTATAAAAATTCCGACGACATTGTTTTACGACGAAAAGTGAAAATTTCACCATAAATCATTATAAAACCATTGTAGGATGACATTTTGACGTAAATACTTGTAAAGTGATTTTTGAATGATCAAGACGCCAAAAGAGTATTTTTCGACGATAAGTAATATTTTCAAAACTCGCAAATGGTATAAATAACATACGTAATGCATGCATATCATAACATTACATTGCAACTCATTACATATCATATCATTGGTAATAGGTCCCGGTTAACGCATCACATTATACCTCGGTGTACTCACTCTTGTCATCACACCAGTTTACCAAGTGAGTTTTCATAGCCCCGTTTTACAAGTTTTTACATTATTTCAAACCTACGGGGGAGAATACATTGCACAACATTTTTATTACGATACCAAGTATGTTAAATTCATTTACATTGCTTAAGTTACCGCATTTTCCAATTGAAAGTCCCCATTACCTGAACATGAACCGTTAATCTTAGAAGCGAGGGTGAGTGGATAGATCTATCGAGGGTGACGCCTCCATCCGGGTTGGTGAATCCCAACTAGTAATACGGATGCATTTCATTTAATAACATTATTGAGTTGTCTGGCAAACACTCTTTTGGGGCCTACATTATGAACAGTCTCGTTTCGGTGTCATGGGCTTAAAGCAATTGTAACATTTTTACGTGACATAATTGTCATGACTGTAACATTTTTACGTGACATGATTGTCATGCCTGATCTATACTTGCGTAGTCGTATAAAACATTTACATAAACCTATGATTTCTCACCAACATTATTGTTGACCCGTTTTAGCAATGTATTTTCAGGTAACTGAGGCATTATCATCATGACATGGTTTAGGGACCTACCTTTTGAGTCGCGGCGTCGACTTACATTATTGTACATTATGGCACTTTATTTCAAAACCATCGTTTGGACTTGTAATATATTTATGTTTCCGCAAACTTTGTAAACTTTTGGGACCGATGTTGTACTCTGAATGCTTTTATTTAATATCCAACGATGTGTTTTTAAAACGACACTTTAGGTCGTTCAATATAACTGTGATTGTGGTGCCATGACAGTCAATCCCCCAGGAATTCCATTCCGCTGCAAAACAGGTAAATTGGGGGTGTGACAGATTGGTACCAGAGCTACAGTTATAGAGAACTAGGTTGCATCATTAACCCTAGACTATAGCTACATTATCATAGCATCTCATCATTTCATCATAGTACATATTCACTTTTCATGCGGATTCACTTACACTTTATTCGAGGTTATTTACTTTCATTTCACATCGGTTGTCACAGAGATGTCTTCAGATTCACATCCCATCACCATATCATCGGACTCTAGCACGGATGATGTTCCAGCTAACCCCATCATGGATGACGTTTCATCACACTCCACTGAGATCGTATCCTCCATTGGCTCTACTCCAGCCTTTCCACCTATCATGACTGACACGGAGACTGAACCCTTTGAGGAGGGCGAGGTCGCACCCACTCCACATGTTAGCCCTGTTCACGACCCGATACACCCACCATCACCACTACTAGCACCATCATCACCATCCTCATCGTATTTTCTTAGGGATCCTTTGCCTACATCAGACTTGCCGCCCAAAAAGCGTGCTCGTTTTGACATCCCATTATACTCACATCACTTTGACATGGAGAATGCCTTGTCAGTCCCTATCATAATTTTTAACATCAGTTGACTCAACACCGATAACATCAGATGATGACACTGAGACCTTTTAGGAGGGCGAAGTTGCACCTACACCATCGCGATCACTATTGATTCACTGTAGGATCAGGACAATTTTTATCACTCAGTTGGGACAGATCATACCATTGGGTAGAACTTATAGGCTTAGTCCTAATGAACCTATTTTCTTAACTCACCACAAGGTTTTCCATTATCATCATTATTATTTTGAGCACCATCCGTACCATCACATCTCATACACGATACTCATATACCTGACTTGCAGCTTGGGAAGCGTGCATGATTTGACACACCATTACCATCTACCACTAAGACTATAGACACTACACCATCTCATAGGTTTGAGGACTGTGAGAGTTCTAGGGCTATCGTTGCTAGACCGCCTAATACTCCTACACTTGAAACACGATTAGACCACCAACAGGAACAGATAATAAGTACCTTTTTAGCTAATGTAATCCTCATCATTTATTATTTCTACGATAATCACCACCTTGTTTATTTCATTCCTTACTCCAATTGCCCAATTTTCCATCATTTCACGACGATGCGTCACTATCTTACTAAGGGTTAGGCCAACTTTATTCTCGACCAATTAGTAGACTGTTATTACTCGATAAGGTTCTCCTATGTATCCTACAAAACATCCAACAAATTTTATTCCAAATTATCCTGCTACTATTTCATGAAATTATTTCACTTGATTTTATTTCGAACTATTTTATCACCATCTTAGAAACGTTGTTTCATAAAGTTTTAACGCAAGTTGTTTTATTATCAACTTATCAATTGGTTTCAGTCATTTTATCAACTATTTAATATCCTCATGCGAAACGATTTTCATGTTACTCTGAAAAATCATCGAGCTATTATCTTACAAAACAAAACGTTGAATACCAACTATTTGTCCTACATTCCCTCTTATGAGATAATAAACTTCATCGTTATCTAACGCAAACTGCTTTCAACTATTTTACCGACCATTTCATCTTACTCCTGTACCATTAAACCAAAAATTTACGACTTTAATAATACTTTATAAACAATGACCTTACTGATACTTTGCAAACTATTTTCTCATAGTATGATAAACCGATTAATTTGCTATTATTTTATAAAACAACAAACAATTGCAATAGCAAGTTATAAACTATATTACAAATTTTTCCTGCAAGTAATATTACGGTCTTATAAACTATTTTACCCTTTTGGTGAGCTATTTTAGCCACTGTCTGATTTAAAATCATAAAACTTGGTACACTTACCTCACAGACTATTCGCCTTTACTTTACTGACTATTATATTACCAACCTATAAACCATCTTGATATTAATTGAACTACGAAATCTTCTATTATTGACAAACGATAAATTGTTTTCTTGTAAGCTATTTTGCAAATCATTTCATGAGTTATGTTATAATCTGAATTGTGTCTTACCAAAATATTTCACTACCATTGTTAAGCCGTTTTCTATCACTATATAAGCTGTTTTAAAATCACCTTAACAAGTTGTTGCTTTAACACCAAGCCACAACTAAGATTTATTATTAAACTGTAAATGATAAAAATGTTTCTTTCTTACTCAATAAAGTGGTTTTACAAACCTCTTCATAAACTTTACTGTAATTTTCTTACAAACTATGTATTCTCGTTTGAAAGCAAAGTTTTATAATCAGATATATCGTGCATAAACATTTCTTTCTGTTAACACTCTATAGATGCTTACGCCATTTATCTCTCACTCAACCGATAAGTTAGGATTTGACGAGTGACTTTTTTTTTAGGAAAGACTTCCTATACCATCTGTGAGGAGGATTCCTCGATACAAGAAAACAATGAAAGGATTTTGGAATTACCAACAAGGACTAGAACTAGGTGGTAGGATGATTCAAAACTCAACCAAAATCTTAAGACATCACGAGACATTCCGAACCACTATTTTGAATTAGAATCCAAACTCTATCATTCCAAAAGTACTAGCTAGACCGAGTTACGAGATTTGATACGAAGCGAATACCCATGAAGCAACACTATAGGGATATACCAAGTCTTCTAACTGAGACTGTAGAACATTCTGTTAAACATGGCCTCAACAATATGTGAACTTCCCTACAATGAGTTTCCCTTAAAGGAAAATATGGTTAAATTAAGGTTATCGATATAAACTTCCCCTAAGGCATTGTGTTCTCTAGAAATTCCAAGTAACCTCACTTCCATATCAAGAGATGCCACAGGTTTGAACATGTCGGACAATCAATGACTCCCCATATACAAGTGAAACTAGAACAAACATTCTTCGACATAGTTTGAACTGATATATATTTTCTTGCTAGCATGATAACAATATTAGTGATGAACTATTTTTGGAAGCACTCAATATCGGAACAAATCTTGAAAATCAACCACTACACCACCTCACTTAAATATTTAAGGTTTGTGACTTTACAACATGGAGTATAGAAACACTTCGATAATCAAACAATAAACATTTTAGTCATAGAGACTAAGCACATTAGGCAAGTAATACTCAGGTCATGACATTCGATAGGATTAGAAACGCGAGGAATCACAATTGTTACCTATAATCTATTATTTTCAATAAGGTCCTTTCCGACAGATTTAACATTTTTGAAATCTAACACAAGACACGTGGTATTAATTCCAGTTGTACCTATTATAAGCTATTCGATTCATCTTAGACTGCTGACAGTCATTTCAGGATTTCCATGAAACCTACTAGGACATGATTACCGCCTACTATCCTCAGCTCAATGGTTAGAGCTAGAGAGCAATTTCCACATTAGATAATATGCTCAAGCCAGTATGACTTTCTAGAAACGGCTAGGCAAATCATTCTCCATCGACAAGTTTCTTTGCAACAATAGTTAGCTCATGAACATGTTGACTACACCATTTGAGGCACTGTAAGGTTGAGGTATCAATCACTTATTCAAGGATTAAAATCAGGAAAGTCCAATTCATTAGTCCATAACCCATTCATGAAACAAACAAGGAAGTCATACAAATCAAGAATCAGTTACAAGTAACAACATATAGCTAGATAAGCTACATCGTTATACGATGCAAAATTTGGAGATATGTCCCATAAGCCGCAAACCATTAGAACCTCAAGTGGGCAACAAATTATGCACAAGGACCCGTTTTGGAAAGGCGTGGTACGATTTAGAAAAACACTGGACGAACCAATTCGACCCAAATATTCTCATCTATCGTACTTATTTTCTTTCCGATTTGTTATAACTTATGAGAATTTTACTTCCTGTTCCTTAACGACCAGTTTAACGACACGGTTTAAATCTTTGTAAACATTGAGAGTTATAACAACTAAACCGAACGTCACATCATCGTTCCTTAATTATACATAGCCTAGCTAACTATGTCTAATTCTGGAGGGATCATGTTATGTTGGGAGCAGTTATTTATAAATCTTAGTGCAAGCAAAATCTTCACATATTCCAAAGTCAAAGTGTTGCTTATGAGAGATTCATCCGATATTTTCTTTACTATGATGTTCTATACACTCTCAATCATCGATAACCGTAACGACACTTCTCCATGTCTTCTCTCCTCGATATTCATCACAAACTCAAAATTCGATAGACCTAACAACGACTGAATTCAGGGATTGAATTCCTTTTTGGATGGGCGAATGTGACAACCCGTACTTTCAGGTCATTTCTCGAAACAATTTATGCCTCACTATTTCAACATTTATCGTAAACTTGGTTTACTTGTTCCAAATTCGCGTAACCTTTATGGTTTAGCGGCGAATTCATGATCATATCATCACGTACATTTCATATGGACTAAGTTTAGTCTACATTTCATTGACATCATTTGCATCATGATAGTTCATTCATGACATTTCATTTCACATTTAACGCGTAATTTTTATATTAAATAAACGTTATCGCGTGAGTTATTCTTTTGAGCATTTAATCCGTTACTTTCAAAAATGATCCCGATGTATTTTTAAACTTACATTTAGTTTATAAAAACTATATTTTGAGTTTACCTAGTGTTTTAAATTTATTTTGTATAAAAATCGTTAAAGTTATATTATTACGTCACTTTTCTTAAAAACTATACGATAATTTTTATATCACTCAAATTTCACAAGGAATGTATTTTTACAATTTTTATTATCTCATTTCATTCTATTTTGATTTATTAAACATCTCTTTTACCTAAAAGTTTCCATTTACCATTACTTATACAATTTCCTACAATTATAACATTTACTTACACTTTTGTCAAATTTTACACAAAGTATATACAAGATATGAAAAAAAAAATATATATATAATATCTACATCCCTCCCCCCTTGGCCGACCAAGGGGGAGGGTTAGTAATAAATGTGATATGGTCTTTGATTGCTTATAACTTTACTCTACATATAAGTCTTATACTTTATTCAATCATACATGTATCTCATTATTACCAAGTGTTAAAACTTTTTTCTCTCTTTTGGGTTCTTCATAACCGGTTCTACATCAAGAAGCAAAGGGATCATCATTTTTTTTCTTTCTCAAGCACAAGTATATCAATCTAGATAATACTCTTTATAAGGTTTTGCAATAAAAACCAAGAGTATTTAGGTTTAACCTTGTTCTTTGCACCTCATCATATTAACTAGTAAGCATGTTTCTTTTATTTTTCATATCTCCTTTTCATTTCATGAGTATCTCTTCATTTTTTTGGAGCAAGCATGCATGATTTGTGTTGTTTATACCATTTTTACTTGATTTTAGAGTTATATATATATTAAGGTCATCCTATAATTATCCCCTTGGTATTCATTGGTCTTGATGATGATTAGGAACCCATGACACCCTAAGAAGGTGTATGGTAGGATTAGATTAGCTTTGGAGTTGATTTGAAGGGATTAGAATAGGTTTTGTCCGAGAAAAACTATTTTCAATACGTATATAATGTATTCTGTCCTTGTTTTGATTTTCTGGAAAATCCGAATGTAGGCACGACTTTTTGGCCTTGATATTTAGAAAATATACTTTAAAACGAATCCGTGGCCGCTTGAACGGATAAAAACGGAGTTATAACGAAGAAGTTATGAATTTTTAAAGTTTGACGACGAAATATATAATTTTCAGAAATTTCAGCAACATGTTTTTACTTTGTTCGAGTCAAAAACGAGCCTTAAGCTTTGCAAATTATTTCGACTTATCAAAAATCTATTAGTATACTTCGATACGAAGCTAAGGACGTATTATACGTAGAAAACGGATTTGAAACGACAAAGATATGCACGTTTTCATAAAATTGCCGTAACTATTATTTTCTGAAAAACTATATTATTTTTACGATACAAATGTTACGGTAGCTGAATCGACTATGTTTGAGGCTGTTTTTAAAAATGATGTGGAACTTTTTGGAACGAAATGTCTACTAATAAAATCAAGATCACCGAGCATATTTTTCAAAACGACAAACCGTTTGTATAGCGGAGTTTTAATAAATTATTTATGGATGTCTAAACTTGGCCGAAACTCACTTTTCACACAACAATTAGACAAAACCACCATCTTTAACCCTTATTATCTTTATGTTCGAGACCTTTATGACGAAAACTCCTGAACTGAAACTTCTAGATTTCGATACAAACTTTCCAAAACCGTCGAGTTCGTTTCCTAACGACCGACGTACACCATTTTACGACTAGTTTTCCAAAGCCATTTTTGTTACTTTTATAAAAATTCCGACGACATTGTTTTACGACGAAAAGTGAAAATTTCACCATAAATCATTATAAAACCATTGTAGGATGACATTTTGACGTAAATACTTGTAAAGTGATTTTTGAATGATCAAGACGCCAAAAGAGTATTTTTCGACGATAAGTAATATTTTCAAAACTCGCAAATGGTATAAATAACATACGTAATGCATGCATATCATAACATTACATTGCAACTCATTACATATCATATCATTGGTAATAGGTCCCGGTTAACGCATCACATTATACCTCGGTGTACTCACTCTTGTCATCACACCAGTTTACCAAGTGAGTTTTCATAGCCCCGTTTTACAAGTTTTTACATTATTTCAAACCTACGGGGGAGAATACATTGCACAACATTTTTATTACGATACCAAGTATGTTAAATTCATTTACATTGCTTAAGTTACCGCATTTTCCAATTGAAAGTCCCCATTACCTGAACATGAACCGTTAATCTTAGAAGCGAGGGTGAGTGGATAGATCTATCGAGGGTGACGCCTCCATCCGGGTTGGTGAATCCCAACTAGTAATACGGATGCATTTCATTTAATAACATTATTGAGTTTTCTGGCAAACACTCTTTTGGGGCCTACATTATGAACAGTCTCGTTTCGGTGTCATGGGCTTAAAGCAATTGTAACATTTTTACGTGACATAATTGTCATGCCTGTAACATTTTTACGTGACATGATTGTCATGCCTGATCTATACTTGCGTAGTCGTATAAAACATTTACATAAACCTATGATTTCTCACCAACATTATTGTTGACCCGTTTTAGCAATGTATTTTCAGGTAACTGAGGCATTATCATCATGACATGGTTTAGGGACCTACCTTTTGAGTCGCGGCGTCGACTTACATTATTGTACATTATGGCACTTTATTTCAAAACCATCGTTTGGACTTGTAATATATTTATGTTTCCGCAAACTTTGTAAACTTTTGGGACCGATGTTGTACTCTGAATGCTTTTATTTAATATCCAACGATGTGTTTTTAAAACGACACTTTAGGTCGTTCAATATAACTGTGATTGTGGTGCTATGACAGTCAATCCCCCAGGAATTCCATTCCGCTGCAAAACAAGTAAATTGGGGGTGTGACAATTCTTAACAAGAAGAAGGCTTGTCAGCCACCACTGTCAGAAGGTCAACCAGAGTCTCTAAATTGCCTAGTAATCTTAATGACTTTATTGTTGAAGGGAAAGTTAAATATGGTGTTGAAAAGGTTGTTAACTACTATAATCTTAACAAAGATAATTACTGCTTTGCCTCTAGTCTAAATAAAAGTATTGAACCTACTTGTTATGAAGAGGCTATTCTTGACAGTAATTGGGTTGATGCTATGAAATCTGAAATTGAGGCCTTAAATGAAAATCATGCTTGGGACATAACTGATCTCCCACCTAATAGAACTCCCATTGGCTACAAATGGATTTTTAAAATCAAATATAAAGCCAATGGTGAAGTTGATAGATACAAAGCTAGACTAGTTGCTAAAGGCTATAACCAAAGAGAAGAAATAGACTATGATGAAACTTTTTCCCCTGTTGTGAAAATGTCTACTATTAGATGTCTTATTGCCTTAGCTGTAAAAAAACAAATGGCCTCTCTTTCAACTTGATGTTAACAATGCTTTTTTGTATGGAGATCTTGATGAGGATGTCTATATGACCATTCCTAAGGGGTTCTGTAATGAGAATAATAAAAACAAAGTTTGTAAACTTGTCAAATCTCTATATGGCCTTAAACAAGCTCTCAGGAAATGGAATGAAAAACTGGTTAGTGTATTAAAAGAAAATAACTTTGTTCAATATGTCAATGATCATTCCTTGTTCACCAAAACAGAGAATAACAAGTTTATTACTCTACTTGTTTATGTGGATGACATTGTCCTTACTGGAAACTGCATTGATGAGATAAACCTATTCAAAGAATTTCTAAAATCTAAATTTCATATAAAAGACTTGGGAAACTTAAAATATTTCCTTGGCATTGAGGTTTTAAAAACTGGTAATGACATATGTCTCACCCAGAGAAAATATTGTCTTGAACTCCTCAAAGAGTTTGGACTTCTTGGGTGCAAACCTGTGTACACTCCCATGGAACCCAACTCTGTTCTTCCATACATACCCACTACTGATGATCCCTTACTTGTTAACATTACTGGTTATCAGAAGTTACTTGGAAAACTTATTTATCTCACCCATACCAGACCTGACATCTCATACTCAGTTCATTGTCTGGCACAATATATGCAGTCTCCTTTGAAATCTCATCTGGAATGTGCCATCAATGTTCTGAGATATCTAAAAGGAGCTCCAGGAAAAGGTCTAAGGTATAATTTCAGTAACTCTGAAAATCATCTTGAAGGGTATAGTGATGCAGACTGGGCTAAATGCAAGAAAACCAGTAAATCTGTCACAGGTTATTGTGTTTTCTTTAATGACTGTTTGATCTCATGGAAAAGTAAAAAACAAAACACTCTTTCAAAATCTTCCACAGAAGCAGAGTATAGATTAATGTCTATTGCTGCCTGTGAAATCATCTGGATTCAAAAAATCTTAAAAGATCTAAAAGTTGATATCAATCTCCCTATTAATCTTTTTTGTGATAACAAATCTGCTTTGCAACTTGCTGTCAATCCTGTTTTCCATGAAAGATCAAAACATTTTGAAATTGATGTTCACTTCATCAGAGAAAAAATTGCAAGAGGTGTTATAAGTGCTAAAAAGATTGGCTCTTCAAACCAAACTGCAGACATCCTTACAAAAAACCTTCCTGTTTATCAGCATAAATTATTGTGTGAAAAATTGATATTGTTTGATATGTTTGCCCAACAGATTAAGGGGGAATGTTAGAAATCATAGTCATAATCTATGGCAAACATGTCATTCTATCAATTGCTAATGGTTTTCAAGTTATGTTCATTGCAGGAATATTACAGGGGTTAATCATGGACAAAGCATAAATAGTTTAAGGGTTTAGAAGTTCATTCCTGCTGAAGTCTTTTCATTTCTACTGAAGCTTCATTATAGCCGTTGAGGGGGTCTTTGTGTATCTTATTCTCTTATTTAATCATCCCCTAATTTAGGGTTAGAACATAACTGTGTGTGAAGTCATTATCTCACACTCACTCTTTTCTGATCATTACACTGATCTTGTTTCTTCTTTGTATTTGTCTGGTTATTGTCTCATTGACATTAATCTAATCTTGTAACACTTTGGATACTATTGTTGGTTTAATCTAAGCTGACTATTGAGGCTTTTGTTTGAATAAAGCATTGTTGTGAATTTATTGTTGCTGATACTTTCGTACAAAAACTCATATCACGCTGAAACCGATTTCATGATCCGTCTCGATTTGATTTCGATCCACAATGAGACGTCGAATCAATATGATTCTAACAGAACCTAATTATTCGTTAACCAAACTATTACGCGTACAACTAACAATAACCTTTAATTAACGTGTATGTACAACAAAATTATCAATCATGAACACATTAAAAACTAACAAACTAATCAACATCTAGAGATTCACTAACAATTCATAACAAAATTATCGATCGATCAGTACTTCAGTAGTAAAAAATTAACTTATAGCACGTACACACGAGTCATGTTTCACTAACTAACTAACAAACAAACTACGATATCGAGTATGCACACGCGACTTATATTCAAACTGATTTAACAACATGATCCGCATCGGTTCGCAACATCGACACGAAATCGATCCGTGCCGTTCCGAATCAGAATTGAACGTATTATTACACATATAAACACACGTAAATTACATTATACGCATATTAAACGTATTATTATTATAATTATTCAAACTGTTTTCGTTCATGATCCGTATGATCCGTGTTCAATTTTGATCCGCATTGAAGCGAATTCGCTCCAAATTGAACCGGAATTGAACGCATTACACATACAAACACACATTATTTACATCAATGCTCACTGAATCACGTAATAACGATAACGATTGAAGTTAATTACCGTAGCTGTCGTATGTCGTTGCTGTAAGATCACGACCGTCAATGAACCTAGTAGCTATGCTCGCAGCATAGCTCAAGTCTCCATCACTAACGGTTATGGTTTTGAGTTTCGCAGGTGCGTAACGGCGTGTAAAGTGTATGAATTTCTTCAACATTTTCTATGATTTTTGTGTGTGTGTAATTTTTGTGTGTATAGAGTTTGAAATTTATATTGTGGAGGGAATGGCAGTTCTAACAGAATCTGTTAGCATGTTTTGTATTTGGTCCTTAGACTTTATACTCAACTCAAGTTTAGCCCTTGTTTTGAAACAGACAAAACTTCACTTTATGCAGTAGCTATAGCAAATACTATTTTATTTTGTGTAGAGGTTAAAGTGAATTTACGTAACAAATTAAAATAAGAAATGACATTGTAATATATTTTTATCTAAAGTCGAAACCTGATACACGAAGGAAGAACAGTTTATTGACTTAATATGTGAAGTTTCACCATTTGATTCAATCAGAAATAAAAACGTGTTTATGTGCAAGAGGCTTTGTAGTAGATTGTACGTCTGCTGGACTAGCTCTGGGGTTACAAATACACTTTATGTCTGCTGGACTAGTTTAGGGTACGAACACATTTTACGTAGCCTCTTCATATAATGTGACGTAAATCATTCATTCATTCTTTATTTTAATTTTCATACTTGACTATAACTTTTAGAATTAATTGTATGAAAATGTATTTACTGCTGTTTATAGTTTAGTCTAATGGACTTTTTTTTAATTAAATCATACTACCTCCGTCTCATAGTAATTGTCCATTTTGACCATTTTAAGTCTTTTTTATTCAACTTTGACAATAAATATTTTTATTTGTGTAATATAATACTTGATAAAAAACATATGAATATATTAGGTTTTAAATGAATTTTCATTTGATATAATTTTCATCAATTATTATTTAACACAAATAAAAATATTAATGGTCAAAGTTGAACAAGAAAAGCTCAAAAAATTTAAAGTGGACAATTATTATGAGACGGAGGGAGTAAAACTTTTGAATTCGTGCTTTTATTTGTATTCATTTTGTGGAAAATGATCTGTTTTTTTAGGAGAAAAAAGTCACTATAAAAAATAGGAGGAATTGCATATATATCCTTACAAAGACTTAAAATTGCATATATATCCAACTCAAAATCATAATTACATATATATCCTTCTTAAATTTTAAATATGTCATATATATCCAAATTAATAAAATTTATATAATCAAGCCAAAATAATACATTATTAAATGTACATTAACCATTATACCCTTATTCTTTTTCCAACTGTCATCTTTTTGGTTATATATATAACCACTAAACAACAATCCACGATTACCAGTATCAATGTCATAATATCATGTATTTGGTTGGTATACATAGTTAAATTTTTAATGTTATTATTGAACCCATATACATCTTTTTCAAAAACCCATTAATGATATGTTGGAATCAAGTTTCATTAAACTGGAATTGAGGATATTACTTTGGGTAAGACATTGAAAATGAATCTGTGAGTTTTTTTATTGTATTTTGTTATAAATGAAATGGATTTAAAACAAAAACATGGAAAATCTCCATTGATTTGTTAAATACGTTCAAACATAAGTAATGACAGTTGCCATAACAGTGGTAATTGTGTTTCTGGGTTGTATATGGTTTATATGAAGATTGAAAAACCTAAGGGTATATTTGTCAATATACATTTAATAATGTATTTTTTTGGTTTGATTATATAAATCTTATTAATTTAGATACATATGATATATTTAGAGTTTAAGAAGGATATATATGTAATTATGAATTTAAGTTGGATATATATGCAATTTCAAGTTTTTGAAAGGATATATATGTAATTCCCCCTAAAAAATAGTAAGTTAAATATATTATAATGCAATTAACCCTTACTTTTATTGCTATTACGAATTCTCAATCATTTTGTATTTTCTTGTTAAATACGTAAATTATAACTTTATGCAAAATTATATGTAACACAAGTTTATAGTCGCCATCCATAAGTTTGTAGAGTAATTAAATGACACAAAAATAACGTACTTAAGTATTTTACATAGAATAATACCATAAAAAAGAAAAACATTATATTTGTGAAAAAAAATCATGAACTAAAAAAAATACTCTTATCAACACTAATATTGACATTTTTGTCTTTATGCAAGTAGTATGACCATATTACCCTTTCAAATTACATAAATGATCCTTGTGGGTTTGCGAAAATTATATCCACCGTCCCTAGACTAAATTACATAAATGGTCCATGCTGTTTAGAGAAAATTGCATCTACAGTTCCTAAATTTTTTTTTTCCGAAAATTTTTTAAATTTTATTTTTCGTAATTTTTTTGTCTAGAAACTTTTCTTTCTGAAATATTTTTAATTTTTTTTTTCTGTGACGTGAAAAAAAATTGATTTTTTTTTCGTAATATTTTCTAAAAACCATTTTTCCCGATAAAAAAAACTTCACTTGTGACAAAAAAAAATCACATGTGACGAAAAAAATACACCAAAACAAAAAGTAGGAAAAATCGAAAAAAGGACAAAAACTTAAGAAAAACTAACGAAAACGAATGAAAACGTATATAAAAACGTAACAGATCAAAACCATAAGGAGTGAATCCAAAAAAATATATACGTATATATTAGGGATTGTGGATGCAATTTTCGCTAAACCACATGGACCATGTATGTAATTTATAGTCTACGAGTAAAATGATCATCACAAAATATTTTTTTTGTCTTTATTACTCACATAAAGACAAATAACAACATTAGTGTTCACAAAAGTATTTTTTTAATTCACTCTCTGAAGATAATTTTTTGACAAATATAATGTTTTCTTATGATATTATCCTTTTACTTATATTATAAGTGCCAACAACAATAGTGAAAAATAAAGTGCAAGACTAAGTAAAATAATATGAAAAATGCCAACAAACTCTCTCATGCTTTGTGTAAATATTGTAGTGTATTGATTAACGTATTAAATTTAAAGCTTTTACTGGGTGGATGCGGAGCAACTTACGAGTAGCTTGACTTGTTTACAGTCTAACTTTAATCGAGTATATATCATCCATGTTAGTGTTTTCAGAAGCAACACGCTCAAGCAATCACATTAAATCCGAATGCTAAATAAAGGAAGTAATATAAGCCACAAATAGAGTCGAGGAATGAAGGATATACCCTCATCCTCTGACTGATATCTGGAGTCCATAAAAAATTATTATGAACTGCAATAATGTACGCAACACCCCTTTGCCATAATATAGATATGACGCCAAAGTGCTTCAACGAGTGCAAAAAGATGTAAACGCCAGAGTGTAGTAAGTGGCGGATCTAGCCAAAAAACTAAAGTGGTTCCTTAGTTTAGTCAAGACGTAAAAGTCAACTTGACAACATATGACGGGTCAATATACCTATCGGTCGGGTCGGGTCGGGTCGAGTTTAATTGAATAATAGGTAAAGCGATTATAATTAACTTTTGTAGCTTTAATAACTTGAAAACAATTATATTTGCTTTGCTAATTATTAATAATACCTAGCATATCGTTTTTTAATATACACTATTAAACAAAAGTGTTGAGTTTATTGAGACATAATTGTATAACCAAAACTATTTTATACCGATTAAAACATCGTGATACTCCAAGAAGCTTAAAAATGCTTAATATAGTTAATATACTACTACTACATTACTACGTACTACTGTATTTATCTGTGCAATTCTGTTTTATATCAAAAGGGTGTTAAATAGTACTTGAAATAAAGTAAAGGGGTTAAATAGAAACTTAAATAACATAAGACATTGAATTTTGGGTCTTCACCGTAAACGTAGACCTCCAACCTCCATTTAAATAACTTTGAGATTTGCTTTCTATTTTCCTTCTTGAATCGCTTCTTTTCTTTCTTCCTTCTTAATTTTGGATCTAAGGTGGTTCCTGGCCAAATTTTAAGATAGGTCATACTTTTTCTTATACATAACTTCTAAAGCCTCCCGATTCCTAAGATAGTTCCTGGAAACCACCTTACTATAACATAGGTCCGCCTCTGACTGTAGTAAACCTGTATACATCAAGCCCTCAATTCGATTATACAAAAAGAAACACTACTCATATTACGCATGTATACATGAGGGTCAAGCTCATCTATACTAATACCATATGATCGGGCGTCTCTCGTATGTCTGCTAAAAGTGTCAAGAAAGTGAAGATAAAAACCAAATTGCATGGAAATCGAGTGTTTGGTCAAAGTAACAAGAAAATGAAGATAGAAGGGGGAGTGCATGGAACTCGAATGTCTGCTAAAAGTGTCAAGAAAGAGACTAATGGGTCATTTGAAGCTGACATAAAAAATGGACCTGTGGTTGTAGACATCACAGGAGTGGGAGTGGGACAACAAAAGTCAAATGAAGTCCTCGGAAGGCCTAAAGCGAAATTAGTCCTTTTGGCTTACACAATATTTGTTTGCAATACTTCCGTTTTATATAAAATGTACCATTATAACTTTTTTGATGCAAAATGTTTAATTCATAATTTATATCATAACTCGAACTAATCCAAACTAAAAAGATGTCATGTGAACCTATATCAAATTAAAAGAGTTTGATCGCTTAATTAATGAAAATGCAAGTGAAGTAACCTAGCTATTTAACAACTCTTTTCATTAATGTTGGCCTGAAAACCTAAAAGACTTGCAAACGAGACAATTCAAATTTTAGGAGGCGAAACTTGGTATATACTCGAAATCAGATACATATTTTGTTGGCCTTCGCATACACTGTAAGGTTTAAGAACTCAAAAGAGGTAGCAACAGGATTCGAACTTCAAAAAGCTTTTCGTTCCAGAGCTTATAGAGGTAACTCGCCATTGTGATTGTTAGTGGATGATGAATGGCCTAATGAGATCGTAAAATTTAAAAGCGGGAAGATCCCTACTAGAAATTAAACATGCCATGACGTGACTAAAAAGGATGTTTTTTTTTTTTTTAAACTTAGGTTTAGTTCGATTTTCTTGCTTCCTAAATTTTTTAAGCTCTTTTTTAAGGGCTATTTTAGTTGCAAAAATTATATTTGGAGAATACTCAAAGGGTACGTATACATGCGTATATGATGTATTTGGCAAAAATTGATTTTGATAATTTAAAGATCAAAATAAATGTTGGCAAAAGTGTTGTTGTTGGCCCTATAGGTAGCCCACGATCCTTTAGTCTCTAATATCAAATTTCTCCTCCTCGTCTCCCCAAAAATTGGGTCACCATGACAAATTCAGTGTTAATTAGTACTAGTTGTAGTCTTGTAGATATCCCAAACAAAATCCTAATGTCGTCCTAAGAGAAACACAAAATTGGTAAATTTAAAAGACATTACAAATTCCTATTTGTCTAAAAGATCAACATGTTTTCTTAGTGTTGTCCATAAGTTAGCATTGATCATTAACACAAAGCTTTATTAAAAGGAGGTAATTTGCACACTATTTTAATTGATTTGCACACTTTAAAGTGTCTTTACATTTATATCCTTACATCACTTTTACACATTTTTACCCTGTAAAGGTATAAATGTCAATACATTCTAAATTATAGTGTACCAATCAATTTGAAAAATATGCAAATCACCTCCCTTTATTAAACTATGTAGTGATTCCAAATTTCCTTTGGGAACTATGTGGTGATTCCAATGCTGATTTCCATTGGGACAAAGGACGATAAACTCATATTTATGTTAGATTATAAGTTAATGCTCAAACCTAAATATGGGCTTAGGGTGTGTTTGTTTCATTAAGATGTTTTAAGTCTGAATCTGACTACCACATCTTACTAGTAAGAGGTGGCTAGAAAGTCTAAATCTGAACAAAATAATATTGTTTGTTTTTGTATAATTGATGTCCGAATGATGTGCTCGTTTCTGTAATTTATTTATTAAACCAACGCAATGTGATAATAAGTAACTTATATAAATATGAAACAAGACTTTTTATCATAAATATAACATGGTTAATAAACCATCAAATATATTATATTAACACAAGTCTTTAATCTCTTATCAGTAAGAGGCAGTAAGACAAATCATCCACCTCTTACTGAGTAAGATGTTATATGTCTAACTGGGTCTGACTCAAAAGAAAAAAACAAACAAGCAAAACGTCTGCCCTCCTCTTACTAGTAAGAGTAAGAGGGCTAGTAAGACTCTTTTTTTTAAAAACAAACACACCCTTAGTGTCTATTAGGGTTAGTGTTAGGATTGTTTATTCGGCAAGCTATGTCATCATTAAAAATACACATGTAGTTCTACTTGTGTAGATACAAAACACAATTCAATAATATTACTCTTATGTTATTTTTAGATGATATCAAAGCTTCCTGTCATTGGCTACTCGCCGATGATTCGAAGGGATCACCGGTCAATTTAATGCTTTATCCTTGCATTTAATTAGCCTAGCATCCAAAACCTTAGCCGTCATAACACACAAACATTTTGTTGATTTGACCAACAAGCAACTAATTTTCTCGCATCTACATAACTTTTTGTTTAAACATTGGAAATTGTTATCATATTCGCAAATAGTTGATCAACTTTGCCGCCGAATACATCCATTACTATTGTTTAGTGAATGATTGCTTGATTAATGGGGTAATAGTGTTTAAAGGCGGGAAGATCCTTGGCTATTAAAGGAGGCGTGACGTGACTAAAAAGGATTGTTAATACAAATAAACCGTAAAAACTTTTATTCATATTTAGTGATCTCGTTGTGTTTTGTTGATAACAAATATAAAGTTATCATAAGTAAAATTATAAGAATACATGTTATTTTTGTAAAGTATATACATTTGGTCATTCACATAAAATGTTGTAATAATTTATTTGTTGTAATAGTTTATGTAATAGGATGGGTAATATCCAAGACCCATGACCTATACCCATGGAGCTAATCTATAACCCATGACCCATTGCATGACATCATGCATGAAATCATGTTGGGTATTATGCATGACCCATGACCCAATGTCCATAACCCATGACCCAAGACCCATGACCCATTGTCTAGATACATTGTATCTTGTTGGGTACCCATGGCTCATACCCATAACCCGATTTGCAACCCAAAATCCGGATTGGTACAACCCAGTTAGCCGGATCCCTAGGATTGCACAGGAAGGATCCCTCAAGTGAGGGATCCGCCGGAACCGGGCTACAGTAAGCTTTTTTGCCTATAAATAGTGAGCCATTTCTTCATTATTACTCACCCTTCTTCTTAAACTCTCTTATATATTATCTCACTCTTCTAACTTCTGATCTCTTGATCAATCTAGTAGTTCTTCTTTCTTTTGTTGTGATTCTCATATAGGTCTTTCTCAAAGGCGAGATCAGGATATACTACAAGTCATCCAAGAAAAGGGTCCTTAATTGATTTTTCCATCAACAAGATTTTTGTAGCAAGATCTTGTATTTCATATTTCACATAGTTGTTGTGTAATAGTTGTGTTGGTTTGGTCCGCCGTACTAAAGACTCGGTATTTAGATTTATACAGGAAAAAGTGTAAGCGACATTGTGAGGCTTCTCCGCCCTGTTGAAGGAGCTTGTTGACATAGTGCTTGAACTCTCGAGTGGGGAACTCGGGGAGTGGAGTAGGGCAAGGAAGGTATCCTTTTAGTCGAACCACTATAAATCACTTGTGTCGCTACTCTCTATCCTTTACTTTACTTGCTTTCATTATTTACTTTACTTATTGTTTTATACTTCGATCCATCCACACGAATTCACATAAGATCGATTCTAAATCTTTGAAACTTAAATTAAAATCGGCAAAACTATTCAACCCCCCTTCTAGTTTTCCACAATTGGTATGAGGGCAAGGTTTACAAAAGTTTTAAAGTACATTGTATTTTAAAAACTTTTCGATCACAATGAGTTTTGAAAATTATAGAGAACGGCAATCTATGCAACGACCTCCACTACTTGAAACAAATGGTTTTATTTATTGGAAAAATAGATTTGAAACTTATGTGAAATCAAAATATATTGATCTTTGGTACATCATTGTTGAAGGTGATTTCAAGCCATTACAAAAGATGATAAAACCAGCAACAAAATAAACATCCCTCATGATCGCCTCTCCGACGATCAAAAGAAAAAGCGTTCCAAAATAAGTGAGGCAAAAATGGTTTTATATAATGCTTTACCTAAAAATAAATTTGAAAGAATTTCTATGCTTAAAACCTCTAAAGAAATTTGAAATTCTTTAGTTGTAACTCACCAAGAAAATCAACAAGTTAAAAACAACAAAATAGATTTATTTGTTCAACAATATGAACAATTTTTAATATCGGACGAGGATAGTATAGATAATTCTTTTGTTAACTTTAATACTATTATTACTTCATTACAAGCACTTGATGAGTCTTCTTCTAGTCGTAATCATGTCAGGAGATTTCTAAGGGCGCTTCCATCAATGTGGAGACCAAAAGTGACGGCCATCAAAGAATCGAAAGACCTGTCAATCCTCACTCTCGATGAACTTATAGGCAACCTAAAGGTGTATGAGCTCGTCCTCGCTAAAGACTCCGAAGCCTCAAAAGAAAAGAAAGAGAAGCACAAATCTCTTGCCTTAAAAGCCAAGAAGGTCTCAAGCGATGAAGAAGCCTCATCTTCAGAAAGTGATGACGAAGAGTATGCAATGGCGGTACGAGATTTCAAGAAGTTCTTTAGGAGAAAAGGAAGATATTTCAAGCAACCATATGACGAAAAGAAGGGGTTCCGGAAAGGCAAAGACGACAAGAAAGTAAAGGAAGAACGCACATGTTTTAAATGTGGGGATCCTAATCACTTCATTAGTGACTGTCCCAAATGTGACGAACAAAAGGCGTTCGGAAGTAGCTCATGGGGAATGAGTGAGGAGGAGAACGAAGAAGTCTCATGGCAAAAGACTCAAACGAGGTGTGCCTAAAGGTCGACTTAGATCCGGATGAATGGATCAAGGATAGCAGGTGCACGAGGCATATGACCGGTAACAAAGATTTGTTTTCCACATACGAATCCTTCAATGGAGGAAATGTGGTGTTTGGAAATAGTAAGGGCAAAATCATCGGTAAAGGTACAATCTCTCACAAATCCTTAACTATTAACGATGTATGTCACGTAGAAAACCTAAACTTCAATATACTAAGTATAGGACAAATATGTGATAAAAAGTGCAACGTACTTTTTAGTGAAACCGGTAATAAAATATTGAAAAACGGTATTACTATAGGAAGAGGCATTAGAAAACATGGAGTCCATGTCATTAAAATCGGTAATGAACCAAAAGATAAACTTTGTCTTTCTTCTATGGATGATACTTCGACCTTATGGCATCGAAGATTGGGTCACGCCAATATGCGACTTCTTCAATTGCTATCATCCAAAGAACTAGTAAGAGACCTACCCAAATTAAAATGCAAACATCATTTTTGTGATGCTTGTAACATAGGAAAGAAAGTCCATGCTAGTCATAAAGTTAAAAATATGGTTTCTACAACTAAGTGTCTATAATTACTACATATTGATTTATTTGGTCCATCCGCTATTCAAAGTTACGGAGGTAACTTCTATACTTTGGTTATAGTGGATGATTACTTTAGGTATACATAGACTAAATTTTTAAAGAATAAAACTGAAATGTTCAATTACTTTGAAATATTAAGTAAGAAAATCCAAAGACAACTAGGAAGTCCTATTGTGTCAATTAGAACGGATCACGATAGGGAATTTGATAATGAAGTGCAATTTGGAGCTTTTTTTATGCTAATGGTATTACTCACAATTTCTCGGCTCCTCGCACTCCACAATCAAATGGGGTAGTTGAAAGGAAAAATAGAACCCTACAAGAAATGAGTCGCACCATGATCAATGAGCAATCAATTCCTCAAAATTTTTGGTGCAATGCCATCAACACGTTAACTTATATACTAAACCGAGTCCTAATTAGACCATTTTTAGGAAAAACTCCATACGAGTTACTGCGAGGCAAAAAACCTACGTTAGAACACTTTTGAGTCTTTGGTAGTAAATGTTTCTTACTTAATACTAAAGATTAGCTAACTAAATTTGATCCTAAATCAACCGAAGGTATCTTCTTAGGATACTCACCTAATACTAAAGCATATGTAATACTAAATAAAGAAACCATGAAGGTTGAAGAATCCTTAAACGTAAAATTTGATGAAAGTCCATCTAAAGCTACCCTACCTCTTGTCGATGACGAGTTAATCGAAAGTGAAGCCATAGAAATCAAGGAAAATATAAATAAAGAGATGAACCATTAAACAATGAAATCATCAATATTAAAGAGTCTAAAGATCATCCCGTAGAAAAGGTTATATGAAAGTTAAATGAAAGAACCTTGAGATCTCAAGTTCAAAACCAAAGTAGCTTATTTTGTTTTGTCTCAAACATAGAACCTAGAAACACTCAAGAAGCCATAAAAAGATGAAAGTTGGGTAATGGCTATGCAAGAAGAGTTAAATCAATTTATCTCTAACAATGTTTGGACACTTGTCCCTCAACCTAAAAACCAAACCATAATCAGAACAAAATGGGTATATAAAAACAAATTAGATGCAAACGGTGTTGTGTCTAGAAATAAAGCTAGACTTGTTTCCCAAGCGTATAACCAACAAAAAGGCGTGGACTTTAATGAGACCTATGCTCTCGTAGCTAGATTATAGTCTATAAGAATACTCCTTGCTTATGCTTGTGCTCATGATCTTAAGCTTTTTCAAATGGATGTTAAAAGTGCTTTTTTAGATGGTTTTATTAATGAAGAAGTTTATGTAGCTCAACCTCCGGGCTTTATCGATTTCGAAAAACCTAATCACGTGTACAAACTAAAGAAAGCTCTCTACTGTCTTAAACAAGCCCCAAAAGCTTGGTATGATAGACTCAAATCATATTTAATCAAAAACGACTATACCATGGGGTTAGTTGACAATACACTTTTCACAAAGAAAAAGGAATCACATATAATTATTGTTCAAATATACGTGGACGATATTATATTCGGATACACTTGTCAAGACATGTGTGATGATTTCTCAAAAATCATGCATGATGACTTCGAAATGAGTATAATGGGAGAATTAAGTTTCTTTCTTGGTCTACAAATCAAACAACTAGAAGATGGTATCTTCTTTAATCAATCCAAATATATAAAAGAAATGCTTAAAAAATTTGGATTAGAAGAGTCTAAACCTATAAGAACACCAATGTCATCCGATACTAAACTTACCAAAGATGAAGACGGTGAATCCGTTGATAACACCAAATACCATGGCATGATTGGTAGTCTTCTCTACCTTACGGCTAGTCGGCCGGATATCATGTTTAGTGTATGTCTATGTGCTAGGTTTCAAGAAGATCCTAAAAATTCACACCTAGAAGCCATCAAAAGAATATTTAGATATATTAAGGGTATTACTCAACTGGGATTATGGTATCATAAGGGGACGGGGGTAGAAACTATTGTATATGCGGATTCTGACCATGCAGGTGATTATGTTGACCGAAAAAGTACAAGTGGTGTATGTACTTTTATGGGGTGTTGTCTAACATCTTGGTTCTCGAAGAAGCAAACGACATTGGCCATATCAACAACCGAAGCCGAATATATCTCCGCCGGCAAAGCATGCCAACAAGCACTATGGATGAAACAAGCGTTACTTGACTACGACATCCATCTAAGTGACATAGTCATTTTATGCGACAACAAAGGTGCTATTGACTTAAGCAAAAATCCGGTGTTGCACTCTCGTACCAAGCATATAGAAATCCGTCATCATTTCTTAAGAGACAATGTTCAAAAGGGGAACATTTCTATTGAGAAAGTATCATCCGAAGATAACATAGCCGACGTCCTCACCAAACCGTTGAAGCGGGAACAATTCAACTTGCTTCGTCTTGGTCTTGGTCTCATGGAACAATCGTCATGAAATATTTTCATTCTACAAGGTACGTAAACGTTTGCCTTACCTTCTTTTCTGAGTTTAGGATCTCTATTTCACACACAACTCACAAACAATATGGGGATTTTCAAAACTCAAGATAAATTTTCTTTTCTTATTTCTATACAAGAAATTTTTCGAAATTCTTTTTAAAAGATACTTCTCCCCGTATCATTTTTCTAAAATCACTCTCACGTCTAGGACAAACTTTTTCTTTCATTTTTAATACAAAATAAAAACCTTTTTTCATTGCATCTCATGTCTTTTGAATACTAAAGGGAATACATAACTAATATGTGTTTTCGAGTACATTCATATAAGCAAAAATAAATTAAGGAGCACTCGGGTTATCTCACATAATTATATATATATATATATATATATATAGGTTTGGGTTATTATGAAAAGTTTCTTATAATGAAAAGAATGAGAAGGCATGTGGAGGTGACATGTGTCACCTTTACCACATCATCATGCCACATCACCATACCCCACCCCCCCCCCCCCCCGAAAAAAAAATTTCCCGCCAAAAAAATTTTTTTTGGGGGCAAATTTTTTTTTCCCGCCAAATTTTTTTACTGCATCACAATTATGAATTTAGTGCATCAAGGTTATAAATTATTGCATCACAGTTATAAAGTTACTGCATCACAATCATGATTTAGTGCATTATTGTTATAACATTCATTTTAGTGCATCATAGTTGATGCACTTAACTATTAACTATGATGCAGTAACTTATAATAAAGATGCACCAAAACTTATTAGTGCATTAAGGTTATAAGTTACTGCGTCACAATTATGATTTTAGTGCATTAAGGTTATAAATTACTGCATTACAGTTATAAAGTTACTGCATCACAATCATGATTTTAGTGCATTTAAGGTTATAACCTTGATTTTAGTGCATCATAGTTGATGCACTGAACTATTAACTATGATGCAGTAACTTACCAATGGAGCATTAGTCCAATGGTTGGAGCACTTGTGCTTGAGTCAATTGACCCAAGATCAAGTCCCATCCTTGGCATTTGCTTCATATAGGTACCCACCTCCGCAAAACCTGTGGACACACTGGAGAGACTTTGTGGAATAAGAGCTTAGGGGTCCGAGTCTTGGCTCGTGCTCACTCCAGTTGGTGCCCCACTAGGCCAGGAGAGTTGCCGGAGCTATTCCTTGTGGGGTGGACAATGGCTGGTGCCAAAAGGCACCCGGGGTCAGGGTGTTCCCGCCAATCTACACCTTTTGTGGAATGATGCAGTAACTTATAATAAAGATGCACCAAAACTTATTAGTGCATTAAGGTTATAAGTTACTGCATCACGGTTATAAATTTACTGCATCATAATCATGCTTTTAGTGCATTAAGGTTATAAATTACTGCATCACAATTATGATTGTGATGCAGTATTTTTATAACTGTGATGCAGTAATAAATTTTGGCGGGGAAAAAAAAATTTGCCAATTTTTTTTTTTTTTTTTTGGCGGGAAAAAAAAAATTTTTTGCGGGGGGGGGGGGGGGGTGGGTGGGTGGGTGGGGTGGGGGTGGGGGTGACACATGGCAAGGTGATGTGGCAAAGGTGACACATGTCACCTCCACATGCCTTCTCATTCTTTTCATTATAAGAAACTTTTCATTTTAACCCTACCATATATATATATATATATATATATATATATATATATATATATATATATATATATATATATATATATATATATATATATATATATATATATATATAGGGGACCTTTATTTTGAGAACCCTGTTAAGTGCGAGAACTATGAGAACCCCTCTAAACCAATGAGATTTTTTTAAATATTAAAAATTATTATTAATCCAAAAGGGTATTTTAGTAAAATACAATTTTTTATATTATTTTTAATTTTTTTTTATTAAATCCCGATTTTAAGCATTCCTAAATTTTCGGATTTTTTTTTTTCTTTTTTTTAAAGCATGGTTTCATAATCTTACAGGTGCATTTTTTTTTTTTTTTAATGAGATGCATGTTTGTTTTAAAGCACGTGCATGTATGTTTTTTAAATGAGGTGCATGTATGTTTTTTAGTGAAGTACATGTATGTTTTTTGCTAGCATTATTATTATTTTTTTGAAGTTTGAAGCATAAATTAAAAAACATAAACCATTATAAAAGAAAAAACAAGATTCATATACTTAAATGTTACATTTCATTTAATTACAAGTACAAAAAACACATATGCAATAATCGTATATCTTCAAAAGTCGCAAATTATCTTCATGTATATTTGTATTAATCCACTCCATAGTCTTTAATGATATCATCATCTTCATCAATCTGAAACAAGCATGCACAAAAACAATTAAACCTCCAACAAATAAAAAACAAAAATTAATCATAACTATCATAACGCATATACACAATCTTGTGTATATCAAACATATTTAATCATAAACAACTATCAAAACATACATGTTCATGAGAACGTGTATGTTTTGAGAACATACTTGTTGTCAAACATAAATGTTTTGAAACATGCATGTTTTGAACCATAATTGTTATGAAGCATACATGTTTTATAATTGTATTGAAACTATTAGATATAAATGAAGATAGAATAAAGTCATACCAACAATTAACTAACTAATAAACTATTAAACATAAAAAAAATCAAAAACATAAATTCTTAAAAGCAAATATGTTTGATAACACAAGTTTTTTTTTTATATATAACATACATGTTTTTAAAACATACATGTTGTAAAACATATATGTTTTTAGCATACATGTTTAGAGTGACTCTCATTTAAATTAGCATTTACCACGTTTCTACTTAAAACTATGTCAAAATCAAGCTTTGGCATGTAATAACTCAGACACTAGTATTTGGCTTTGAAAATGCTTTTACAACATGTATAAAGAACAACTTATAGGCTATATTACACATCTACCAACAAATAATGCAGACTACTTTACAGTTGACACTAGCATTCAACAAAAGCCTTTACCTTTATTACTTTACAGTTGCTTCACATATCAACGCCAACAACGAATAATACTTTCTCTTTTTCAAATGAACAACGAATAATACTTTCTAAAGTAGCTTCTACAACTTGATTTTGTACCTTCAGTTTCTAAAACATAAGCAACCAAAATTTCATTGAGAAGTACATGGTTGGTAAGTGAATTCAATATTTCTTTATAACCCATCTGATATAAATCAAAATAAACAATTTTCATTACTATTAGCATTAAAACAAAATATTTTTCATAGGATATAAATCTGAAATTGGTTACCATTTACATCGGAAAGATTATAAATATGAGATTATAAATATACTTTATAATTTCGACCGAACTTTCTAACCTCTTTTGTCGAACTGTTTGACCCATCGGATATAAATCTCATCACGGCCTGACATAGATCGAATATTTAGGATGTCAATTTTTTAAGAAATTGAAGGTATTGGTGGCTATGTTGATGCTTTTTGGGGTTAAATGATATCATGGATGATTGCGACGAGATGCGTTTCTTCTGTACAATCAAAGATGGTGACCTCAGAAAGTCTTTCGGATTGCCGGTTATAACCGACGGCAGGAAAGGAGTTATGGTGGTGGCGGCTGCGGCTATGTTAAGAATTAGGGTTAGGTTTAACTAGGGAGTGAGGGAGAAGCCAAAGAATGAAATTGGAGATCTGAGATAAAGTGGGTTTAATTCTACCAATAACCCTTTATTAGTTTATTGTAGGGACGGTTTTGAGATCTTTATGATGTTCCCATAATACCCTTTCATCAGTTACAGCATATTACATGATCTTTTAATTAATCACAACTATGCCACTTTTAATCATGTCCATTGATTCATTCATCTAACGGTTCAAATAGAGTTCTCGCAGTTCTCACACTTAACAGGGTTCTCAAAATAAAGATACACTATATATATATATATATATATATATATATATATATATATATATATATATATATATATATATATATATACTCTTTTTCACTTTTTTGTTTATTTTTCTTTTTTTATAAGTCGAGATAACCACAACTCCAAATAGTTTGCATATAGGCACACACTGGGCACCATTGTTTCCAAAAGGAAAAATTTGAGCTGCTTGAGAACATCAGTTCCACGGATCCCAGCTTTTACGCTGGGCGGATCCCTAAAGGGTCGGATCCGTGGGAACCGTGCCACAGAAGCAAAAATTTTCTCCTATTTTTCCCACTTTAGCTAAAAACTTTCATATTTTCAACATTTTAGCTTTTTCACTAATGAATATGTTACTTAATGCTTGTGTTCTCATGATCACATTTCTTAAATTTATATCTAATCATTAGATTATAGTTCACATTTTGGTTTTAGTATTCATTGCAATGCATTACTTGCTCTATAAATAAGATTCCAAAATGCTTGCATATCCATCACTCTCAATCTCACAAACAATCATCATCATGTCATCCAAAAAAAATCCTCAAACATTGATGAACCATATAGTGAAAACAATCCTTTTCAAGAAATCCAAAACTTCATCCTACCACCTTCCATAGTGCCACCACCAACCAAATCTAGGAGAACCGCACGGATTAGCATCCGGCCTTGTTTCTTAGCTAAACATTTATCAAAAAGCCCATCACCAACTACTAACTCTCCACCAAATGACTACATTGTAGCATCTCCATCATCTCCCACAAGCTCATCACCACATTCACCTACCAAGTCTCTACTTACCACTCAAATCACTCTAGCGGAACTCCTTAAGACTCCAAAAACAATTCCACTACTTGTGTCCACTCCACCACCCGCTCCACTTCAACCATCAAAAACTAACAAACTAGCTTCCAACTTAAACCCAAAAGAACTAGTCTTTTTAACACCATCAACATCTCCAAACACACTCTACAAAGGGCTTGAAACATCACCACCTCTATCTCCCATTATCTTACAAGAACATCTAGGTTCTTATCCACCACCACTCACAAACATCATGGATTTTGATCCATATTTTCCAACATTTCCACCACATATTTCGCCCTCCACAAATCAAACCTACCCGGAAACCATCCACCAACACTACCCTCACCATCTCTATTGCGAACATTGTCAATCCACTAGGAAACTTGCAATGGAAATAAGGGACGAGATGTAATTCATACTCAACCACATTCTTGATCGCATCAACATTATCACTCACCAAAACTTTCATAATTAACCCATATTGATAACGCTACACGCGTCGTTCGGGGTCAAAGGAACTTCCTTTTCTTCGAGCAAGTTTTATAACACCCTAGGCAGTGAACCTAATCGTTGTAGTGTAGTATTAGGGTAAGCCACGGGTGTTGATATCGTTCTCTAGGGGAATAGGAATGCTAGTGAGAAGTTACTACGCTAAGGTTGGGGTTGAGGAAGATTATTTTTTATCTTTTTTATGTTTTTTAGGAAATGGAAAGGTACGAATCTCGAGGTTTGGATTTGGGGTTTGGTATTGCTACCGTTTACTCTACTTATCTAATTATCTAATCTAAGGTGTATGTAGTCTATGTCTAATTATTGTGTGCTCGTATGATAGTTTAAAGATGTGTTTACTTAGGTTTTACTACTCCTTAATTATATCCTATTGGTGGTTGAATTGTCACGTCCTTATTCTTAATTGCGTTGTGTGTCTAAAGTTGTAGGGTATGCGTTTATCCCTAACTCTTTGAAGTTACCAAAGGGTCTCATCTACAAAATACCACGAGGGATCATAAACTCTTACTCTAAGGCCTCTTTGGATAGTTTAGCTTACAACCGCTCAAGGTGCTATAACCTAAGGTTCACAAAGATTAATCAAGCATTAAGTACACAACGAATGACCTATCACATTACTAGATCATTAACAACTAAGATAAGAGACAACCAATCAATATTCAATAATTAAGTTTCATATTCCCTAAGCAAACACACAAGTAAATTAGCTGGACATGGAGAACGTGCAAGCATAAACACAAATAATCAAAGACATAATTGAATTAATGAAGTAAAACACTTATCTTGATGTAAGATAGGGTTTGGAACCCTAAAATACTGTACAAGACAGCCTTGGTTCGGTTTAGGTTTTTACTCCAAAAGACTACACACCAAATACTGAAAAATTCGGATTCTATATATAAGATTACATATGCGACGGCGTCACCTTATGTTGTGTGACGCTATCGGGTCGCCGTCATTAGGGTTTCGTCTTGGCCACGTTAGTCTTGCGACGGCGTCACCTTGTGCTTGTGACGCCGTCCTCTTCAGCTTCTGACGCCGTCTGGATTGAATCTAGGCCGTCTGAGTTGCGACGGTCTACTCTTTTATAACTTGACGTCGTCACTTGAAAATAAGAGTTTTGGCTTCTGTCCCGTCACAAAATCCTCCGACGGCGTCGCAGTTAAGCAGTGACGCCGTCACCTTGTGTTTTCAGCAGCTGGAGTGTCTCGATTCTTGACTTTGGCCATTTTCTTCGTATATCCGCGCCTTTTCGTCCAAATAAGTGCCATTACAGCAATTTGCCTTCAAGAGACCTAAAAAGTGAAAAGGAACGATATTAAGTAATAACGGATACAAAAGTGATCAAATAAGGGCTTAAACGACCCCTCAAAAAGGTACATTTTAAAACCTTATCAAATATCCCTACACTTGGTATTTGCTTGTCCTCAAGCAAATGTGCTTTTAGCCAATTAATTTATAAGTTAGGGGTCATGAAGCATTGGTTTAAACAGTCCACAACACATATAAGCCCCGCAAAAGTCATAACAAGCACGGAAATTACATACTAGCACCTCACATGGGGTGTTTGGATACTCACATCTCTCTCGGGATATGAAATATAACAAGTTGGAAATGGAAGATTAAACACTCATTAACCGGTCCTAGTACATAGATTACCATAGGCTTGAGAATAGATCACACCTCCATCGCTTGGGCGTAAGCACCTAGGAAAGACTATCAAAGATAGGAAAGACTATCAAAGAGGTCTTTAAAGGGTTGTAATGTTAGGCTTACGGTAGTGTTGGATCGATGTACTCTAACCAAACTAACTTAAATAGCTTGTTAAGGTTTAATAACCTCGGATAAATCCTAAGTTATTAACAGAGAAACACTGAGCAAACTCTATTAAGTATGCGGAATTTACTTAACAAAGCTAAGAAGAATAACTTTAACTTTGAACGATTTTATTAATAACTCTAACTCTGCTTATTATGCAGATCTTTAACAACTCTAATAATATCGAACTTCTCTCTAAAACTCTAATAAAATCACGTACATCTTATGCCAATCTAGGGGTCCTTTTATAGGCTCAAGGATACCCTAGTCGGTTTACAATTTGTATCCTTGTACGTCAAGTAATCTAATATAGAATATTCTAGAATTACAAGACTTTCTATAAACGAATGAAACAATTCTTTGATCTTGCAGTACTTTGACTTCGTATGCAGTACTTTGACTTTATCATTTAGCAGTACTTTGATTAATCTTCAGCACTTTCATATCCCAACAATCCTCCCATAACTTGAATTCTACTTGTTTGACTTCAAGTTCCTTTGTGAATTTATCTTTATCAGCTTCATCTTTAAGGACAGATTGTGTCTTTGTCTTTGGATTGTATCTTTGTAGTTTCTGTGCATAGTCAAAGTATCTTTAGAAATATTCTTTAACAGCATCATCCAGCAAGCTCCATCTTTTCAGCAACACAGCAACATATGACAATTTGTACATTAATTCAGTTTAAGTTGCAAACTATTCTCATCACTTCCAGGTGTGTTAACTCCTGTGAGAGGTGAATCATTGAAAATTTAATGGATTTAGATCTCTTTACCAAAGCCATTAACTCTGGAGTAGCCAAATGTTTTGGTGTGTAGGACCTTCACTACTCTTATCAAACGTTGAATTTGACTTAATTACATGTTTAACAGTATACAACGACACAACGACTTTTCTACCTCGAACGACCTACTACGACAATTTCTTATAAAGATTTCTATGAAACTGATACGTGTCTTTGATGTTTCTATGTTAGGTTTCTGTTTCTGTGTTAGACAGGAATTTCTACTTCGACTATTTCTATTTAAGTGTTTCCTTGAACTTCAGTTTGTTCATCTTAAGTTCAATACCCTCCTAACAACCCTATACTTTCACGACTTC